>JAHRHZ010000062.1:46216064-46287779 GCA_024137785.1 Ginglymostoma cirratum
CACACACACACACACACACACACACACACACACACACACACACACACACACACACACACACACACACGAAGAGGGTAAAAGAATTGGACCTGTATTTATGATATCTATAACAAAATGATTTCAAATATTTCTTGTGTAGTGTAAAATAGGTTGTTTATTTTCCTTTTGTGTACAATAAACTTCATGATCCTTTTGCTAAAAAAAGTAGTTTGATAGGTCCTTGTGAATATATTCGGTGACTGACCACGGTAAATAAACAGGAAAAATAATAGTTATGACCTATCAACCCAGGATTCACTCTTGAATCAGATTTTTCCAGTATTATTATCAAATGGGATCATAAAAGAGTGTGGATTGTGTTGGGATCAAATTTTTTTTAATTTAAAAGGGATCCATGAATCTTAAAAAAAAAACAAATACACGAAGGTATTGAAATTAGAAATGTCAGTTTTTGAGGAGTATATTACAAAGACTGGGATTTTGAAATGGCGTGTTGACTGTTGCTAAGACTTTTCTGGGTGTGAAAGATATAACAAGTGGATTATCTTCAACTAAGGTGAAACTTAGAGGGTAGCAGATAAGTTGAAGGTAAAAGTAACAGCAGGATCTCGTAAAATCATTACCCAGGAAATCAGAGAACATGACCTGGTTGGAGAAAAACTTAGAGGAAAGGAAGAAGGAAGCCATTGTCGCTCAGAGAATGATTCTGACAAGTGGCAGTAACTAACTTAATTGAAATAATGATGGCAAAGAAGGTGGCAAGAACAGGGGATATTGGCCAGGATCAAAAAGGATATGGCACAGTTTAACAGAAACTAATGAATATTATATGTTTACTACAGTATGGACCCCCACAGGATTATAGTGATGAAGAGGTTAATCCATTCTATAAGGCAGTGGAAAAAGCATTGAAACATATGAAAAATGGGGACATCTTTATAATATGTAAACGTTGTCAGAGAGACATGTAGCGAAGTAATAAATTTTGATGGCCTAAGGACAAAAAACAGGAGAGGTGAACATCTCAAGCAGTATTAGGAGCAGAATTACTTGGTCAACTTCATTAAACAATACTCAAGAGAACCGTATACCTGGCAGAACTCAGGAGATGTTTATAGAAATCAAATAGATTTTCCACTCATCAGTGAGCAATGCGAGAGCAGTATCAAAAAATTGCCTTCTCTGCAGCCATTGATTCAGATCACCGTCTGCTTGTACTGAAAATGAGGATCTTGAAAGGACATCCCATGAAAGACTAAGACAAACAAGCAGAGGGAGATTAAGGTGTGGAGGTGAAGCTTTACCTCAGAAAACAACAGATCAATATCACAGTGAGGAACAAAAGATAGAAAAACATTGTTTGGAAAGTTTGGAGCAGGTCACAGAACATTCAATAACTGAGCCTGTCCCAAAGGAAGGGAAGGAGGAACATTAAGAATGGATACCTGATATCATAATTGACTCAACCAAAGAAAGGAATAAGGAGGGCACCTTTAACTTTAGGTTTTTCTTTGCAAGACAGCTGGAAGTGTAATGGCCTATGGATGTATGCTTGATAGATAATGAGAAAGCATTTGATAGTTAGAAAGTTAGAAATTGACAGAAACAATAAAAGGATAATTCAGAATCTATATTGGAATCAATCAGCAGTGATGACATTAATAGCAGCTTGTTGGACAGCTTCCCAATCAGAAAAAAAAAGCATCGGGAATAGATATTTTTGAATTAATCTGTTCAGGATGGTCTTACCCTCCTCTAGAGCAAGTGGGACTTGAATCCAGGCTTCTGATATGGAAGTAGGGACACTACCACCATGCCACAACAGCCTATAAGAAATCAGGCTCATGTTACATCCCTAATATTGTTTAACCTATACACTGTCAGTCAATTAGGTTATAACATTGGTGAGTTGAATATCAACAGCTTGAGTTACAGAGGTGACCTTACACTAATTGTAAAGGAGGAAAGGCCACAGGAAATTATGAACAAAGTGGAAGCTAACAGTATGGAATATAGATTAAGAATGAATGTGAAACAATTCATGGTAGTGGTGATAAACAGAGACCTAACTTTAGATGTCATAAAAACAGACCAGTCCTGGAACAAATGGAACGTTTTACTTGGGGAGATTAGCACAGATAGTGGGAAGTGTGATTGTGAGGTCCAACAACAATCGAAATAGCCAAGCCCATATTTGTCAAAACTAAAAGGATGTAAAACTTTAAAAAATACTTAACCCAAATCTTAGGAAATGAATTAATGGACAAAACCAAACAGGGTGTTCCAGAAAAGATAGACATGGATTTGAGAGGTAACAGCACATTCAAGGATTCTTGAAAGGAAAAGGAGTGTGGGAGATAGTTTATTGACTTGCATGAATGTAGGGTCAAGGTTGGTTTTTCTGAAGAAAGTGATGATGATGGAAGAAGTGGGCTCAGTGAAAAGACGTATGGGAGAGAAACTAGAGGAAGGTGCAGGTTCCAGACTAGAACAGCATGAATCTTTAGAGGACGTTCAGTTAGAACAGCCATCTGCCTGCACATGATCTGTATCCCTCTATCCCTGCCTGTTCATGTGTCTGTGCAAACACACATTAAACATTGCTATCGTATCTGCTTCTACCATCTCCACAGCACTGTGTTCCAGGTATCTACCACCCTCCTGTGTAAAAAAATTGCCTCACACATCTCCTTTTAACATTCCCCTCTCATCTTAAACCTGTGGTCCCTAGTACTTGACATTTCCAACCTTGGAAAAAGACACTGACTATCTACCCTATCTATGACTCTTATAACTTTATATGTTTCTATCAGGTTGCCCCTCAGCATCTGACGCTCTAGTGAAAACAATCCAAGTTTGTCCAACCTCTCCTTATAGCTAACACATTCCAATTCAGACCACATTGTGGTAAAACTCTTTTGCACCCTCTCCAAAGCCTCCAAATCCTCCGATACTGTGGTAACCTGAACTGCACACAATACTCCAAATGTGGCCTAACTAAAGTTTTATACAGCTGCAACATGACGTGCCAACTTTTATATTTAACGCCTCAACTGATGAAGGCAGGCATGCCATACACCTTCTTTACTGCCTTATCCACTTGTCCTGCCATTTACTGTATACTTTTCTCTTGCACTTGACTTCCCAAAATGCATCACCTTGCCATTTTCTGGGTTAAACTCCATCTGCAATTTCTCTGCCCAACTTTCCAACTGAACTATATCTTGCTGTATCCTTTGATATCCTTCCTCACTATACATAACTCCACTAATTTTTCTTTCGTCTGCAAACTTACTAATCAGACTACATACATTTTCTTCCAAATCATTTATATATATTACAAATAACAGTAGTCCCAGCTCTGATCCCTGCTGAACACCACTGGTCACATATTTTAAGTCATAAAATCGTCCCTCCATACCCTCCATACCTTCTATGACCAAGTTCATTTTGCATCCAACTTACCAACCCACTGCGGGTTCCATGTGACTTAATCTTCTGGTCCAGCTTACCATGACGGACCTTGTTAAATGCTATAGCAAAGTCTATGGAGGCAATGTCCACTGCCCTACTCTCATATATAATGCTCACCACTTCCTCAAAAAGCTCAAATTTGAGAGTCAAGACCTCCCCCACACAAAGCCATGCTGGCTAGAATAGAATACAATAGAAATTTATTGTCACGTGTGCTTTTACATGAAAAATACAGTGAAAAGTTTGATAAGTCGCCTCACCAATGCACCTATATTAACGAAAGAAGTCAGACATAATAATAAAAGAAGTAAAAAACAAAGTTCATCGCAGTTCAATTAAACAGCTCCCAGGGAAGCCAATTAAGGAACAATAAAATACACGGAAGATGCAGCCAAGTGGAGACTTCCCCAAAAAAGTCCACTCTTTTCCAAACGTAATTGAATCCTATCCCTAAAAGTCTTCTTCAGTAATTTCCTTACCACTGATGTAAGGCTCACTGCCCTATAATTTGCTAGATTATCCCTGTCGTCCTTCTTTAACAAAGGCTACTCTCCAGCCTTCCAGGATCTTGCCTGTGGCTAAAGAGGATACAAAGATCTTTGTTAAGGCCCAGCAATCTCCTCCCTTGTCTCACTCAGTATCCTGAGATCAATCCCATCAGGCCCTGAGGACTTACTACCTTAATGATTTTCTAGACACCAAAAACTTCTTCCTACCTAATATTGACATGCTGTAGAATATCAGCGTACTTCTTCATAATCTTACCAGCATCTATCTTCTTCTCTTTGGTAAATACCAATGTGAAATACTCATTAAGAACCTCCCCCACTTCCTCTGGCTCCACACACAAATTTTCTCCTTTGTCCTTGAGTGGACCAACCCTTTCCCTAGTAACCCTCTTGCTGCTAATATACTTATAAATGCCTTGGGATCTTCTTTAATCCTGCTTGACAAGGACATGACATGGCCACTTTTAGCCCTCCTAATTCCTTATTTAAGTTCTTTCCTGCTTCCTTTATATTCCTCAAGGGCCTTGTCTGATTTCAGTTTCCTAAACCTTACGCATGATTCCTTTCTCTTTTTGACTAAAATTACATTATCTCTTGCCATCCAGGGCTTCCAATGTTGTCACCCTTATCTTTCATCCTCACAGGAACATGCTGGTCCTGAACTCTGATCCACTGGTCCTTATAAAATCAGAGCCATAGAGTTGTGCAGCATGGAAACAGATCCTTTTTTCCAACTCGTCCATGCTGACCAAATATCCTAAATTAATCTAGTCCTATTTGCCAGCATTTGGCCCATATCTCTTAAAGGTCTGGAGGGATATGGACCAGGAGCAGGCAGGTGGGGCTAGTTTAGTTTGGGATTCTGTTCGGCATCGACTGATTGGACCAAAGGGTCTGTTTCTGTGCTGTATGACTCTATGGCCGTAGAAGCCCGTCCTAATAATTTTTTCCATCCAGTTATCTTTTAAATGTTGTGATTGTACCAACCTCCACCACTTCCTCTGGCAGCTTATTCCATACATGCACCACCCTATGCATGAAAAAGTTGCCTTTTAAGTCCCTTTTAAATTTTTCTCCTCTCACCTTAAACCTACGCTCTCTATTTTGGACTCCCCTATCCTGGGTAAAAGACCTTGAATTTTCACCCTATCCATGCCCTCATGATTTTATAAATCTCTGTAAGGTCACCCGTCAGCCTCTGTCACTCCCGGGAAAATAGCCCCAGTCTCTTCAGCCTCTCCCTACAGCTCAAACTCTCCAACCCTGGCAACATTCTTGTAAATCTTTTCTGCACCCTTTCAAGTTTCACAACATCCTTCCTATAGCAGGGAGACTAGAACTGAATGCAGTATTCTAAAAGTGGCCTAACCAATGTCTTGTACAGTCACAAATGGCATCTCAACTCTTATAGTCAATGCACTTACCAATAAAGGCAAACATACCAAATGCCGTACTTACTACCCTGTCTATCTGCGACTCCACCTTCAAGTAACTCTGAACCTGCACCCCCAAGGCGTATTTGTTCCGCAATACTCCCCAGGACCTTACCATTAAGTGTATAAGTTCTGCCCTGATGTGCCTTTCCAAGCTGCAGCACCTCACATTTATCTAAATTAAAATCTATCAGCCCATTGGCCCATCTGATCAAGATCCCGTTGTACTCTGAGGTAACCTTCTTCACTGTCCATTACACCATAAATTTTGCTGTTATCTGCAAACTTACTAACCATTCCTTTGATATTCACATCCAAATCATTTATAAAAATGATGGAAAGCAGTGAGCCCAGCACTGATCCTTGTGGCACTCTAGTGGTCACAGGCCTCCAGTCCAAAATGCAACCCTCCACCATCATCCTCTACTTCCTACCTTCAAGCTAATTTTGTATCCAAATGGCTAGTCGTCCCTGTATTCCATATGATCAACCTTGCTAACCAGTTTGCCATGCAGAACCTTGTCGAACGCCTTACTGAAGTCCACATAATCAATATCCACCGTTCCACCTTCATCTATCTTCTCCGTCACTTTTTTAAAAACTCAATCAAATTGGTGAGACATGATTTCCCACACACAAAGCCATGTTGACTATCCCTAATCAGTCCTTGTATTTCCAAATATATATAAATCCTGTCCCTCTGAACTCACTCTAACAACTTACCCACCATGCAAGTCAGGTTCACTGGTCTATAGTTTCCTAGCTTTTCCTTACCAGCTTTCTTAAATAATGGCACCACAATGGCCACCCTCCAGTCTTCTGACACCTCTTCTGTGGCTATCAATAATACAAATATACATCAACTCTCATTCCCTGACCAGGAATGAAAACAGGGCCATGGTGGTAAAGGCGTTGAATCTTAATCATTAAACCAAAAGACTCCCACACGTCAGGCTCAAACAGCCGTCTAATATTTTTGTGATTTTTTTACCCCAATTTAGCATTTTCACCCGAGCACTAGATTTATCCTTATCGATAACAATCTTAAAACTTACAGAATTATGATCACTGTTAACAAAATGCTCCCTCACTGAAACTTCAATCATCTGGCCAGGCTCATTCCCTAATTCAAGGTCTTGTATGGCCCCTTCCCTAGTTGGACTATCTATATATTGTTTCAAGAAAACCCTCCCCCCTAATAAATCCTGGCCCCCATCTAAACCCCTAAGCACTAAAGGAGCTCCAGTCAATATTGGAGAAGTTAAAATTTTTCCCTACAACAACCCTGTTGCTTTTAATTTTTCCATGATCTGCTTACATACCTGTTCTTCTGTCTCCCACGAACTATTGGGAGGCCAACAGTGTAACCCCATCATAGTCATTGCTCTCCTCAGTTCTACCTATTTGACCTCGCTGGATGAATCCTCCAAGATGTCATCTCTTAGCACAGCTGTGACATTCTCCTTAATCAGTAATCACCTCATTTGTATCCCTCTCTATCAAGTCTGAAACATCTAAACCCTGGGACATTGAGTTGCCAGTCCTGCCCACCAAGTTTCTGTAATGGTTACCACGTCATAGTTTGATGTACTAATCAAGGCTCTAAGCTCCTCTGCCTTACCTGTTATACTCCTTGCATTGAAACAAATACACTTTAGACCACCAGATGTGTTCATTAACCTCACCCGGAATTTCGTTCCTATTAGACTTAATTGACTTAATTTCTACCTTCTCTTCAATCACTCCACATGCTGATCTACTGCTGTGATTTCAACCCTGTTGCCACAATAGTTTAAATCCTCCTGAGTGATACTAGTAAACCTCCCTGCCAGGATATTGGTGCCTCTCCAGTTTTGGTACAACCCGACCTTCTTGTATAGGTTCCATCTGCCCTGGAAGATATCCCAATGAGCCATATACCTGAAGCCCTCCCTCCTATGCCAATTCTTTAGCCACAAATTTAACTGTATTATCTTCCTATTTTTGGCCTCAGTGACATGTGGCATAGAGACAAATCCTAGGAATACAACCTAGAGGTCCTGCTTTTCAACTTTCTGCGTAACTCCCAAACTCCCTTTGCAGGACTTCGTCTCTTTTCCTACCTATGTTGTTAGTATCAATATAGATGATGACCTGTGGCTGCTCACCCTCTCCCTTCAGAATATCTTGTGCCCGCTCAAAGACATTCTTAACCCTGGCACCAGGATGACAACCCACCATCCTGGAGTCTCACTTGCAGCCACAGAAACACCTGTCCGTGCCCCTGACTCTAGAGTCCTCTATCACTACTACTCATCTACTCTTTGACCCTCCCTGCTGTATAACAGTCATGGTGCCATTGATCTGGCTGTTGCTGCTGTCCCCTGAGAGGTCGTCCACTCCAACAGTATCCAAAATGGTTGATCTGTTTCAGAGTTGATAGTAACGAGGAAATCCAAGGGCTGTTCATGTTTTTGGAGGTGAGAACAAAGGAGATAGAGGAGACGAGTTTAAGAGGATATTTGGAATTCAAATCTATTCGACAGTGTAAGGACGTCCTGCTTTATAATTGTGCAAAGCTCCCACTTATTCAGCACAGATTCTGCAACTGTGCAGAGCTTTTGTGATTCAGTGGAGTAAGGATTACTCACTGTGTAAGTGTAATATTTGAATTCGTTTAGCAGGATCAGAGATCCCCTCTGTTTAACTACATTCTTTTTGTTGATTCAGCAATGCTGTAGAATAATACCAAAAGCTCCTACTTTGCCATCATTTATTTTACTATTGACACCCCTGTCTCATGAATTTGTGGCCTCATGAAACTTCTAAGCCTCCCATTACTAATTCTTGCATTTACAATCTATTTACACATCTTCTAACAAAAACACATTCTTTTCAGTGACTTTTAACTCCTTAAAGTCATGAAATTTTAATGTTTGGTGTCAGGATAAATTATTTAGATGCCTTTTCTTTTCAATTTAATTTGATTTGATTTATTATTGTTACATGTACCAAGATACAGTGAAAAGTATTGTTTTATGTGCTATCCAGGCAACTTATACCTCACATAAGTACATCACGGTAACAAAACAGAATGCAGAATATTGTGTTAAAGCTACAGAGAAGGTGCAGAGAAAGGTCAACTCTAATATATGAGGTCTATTCAAAAGTCTGATAACGGTAGGAAAGAAGCTGTTCTATTAGATATCATGAACAACCCCATCGTCGGTGCTGCTTCCCTCTCTTGTCTGGAATTAGAAAACTTCTTCAATTTTGCATCCAATTTCCACCTTGCTCTCACCTCCACCTGGTCTATCTCTGACTCCTCCCTTCCCTTCCTTGAAATTTCTGTTTCCATTTCTGGGGATAGACTGGCCACTAATATTCACTGCAAACCCACTGACTCCCACAGCTACCCGGACTGTACATCCTCACCCCCCGCTTCCTGTTCTTCCGTCTCCATTGTAAATGTTCAGATGAGGCCAACTTTAACAAAGGAACCTCCGACATATCCACCTTCTTCATCAACCAAGGATTCCCCAGCTCCGTTGCCGACAGGGCACTCAACAGGGTCCAGCTCATCTCCCGCACTTCTGCCCTCACCCCTTCTCTTCCCTCCCGCAACAGTGATAGGGTTCCCCTTATCCTTACCTACCTTTCCACCAGCATCCACATCCAGAATATCATCAGATGCCATTTCCACCACCTCCAGCCACATATTCCCCTCCCGTCCCTTGTCCACCTTCCGCAGGGAACATTCCCACCAGGACACCCTGGTCCACACTTCCTTCACCCCCAACACCTCCCCACAGCCCTACGGCACCTTCCCCTGTAACCGGTGAAGGTGCAACACCTGCCCCTTTACCTCCTCCTTCCCCACTATCCAAGGGCCCAAACATACCCTTCAGGTGAAGCAACATCTCACCTGCACTTCCCAGAATCTAGCCTACTGCATTCGCGGCTCACAATGTGGTCTCCTGTACACTGGGGAAACGAAGCGTAGGTGACTGCTTTGTAGAACATCTATGTTCTGCTCACAAAAAAGATTCCAAACTATCTGTTGCCTACCACTTTAACACACCACCTTGCTCCCTGGCCAACATCTCTGTCGCTGGCTTGCTGCAGTGTTCCAGCAAAGCCCAATGCAAGCTGGAAGAACAACACGTCATTTTCCACTTGGGGACCCTGCAGCACTCTGGACTCAATATCGAGTTCAATAATTTTAGGGTCCAAACTCTCCCATGTCCCAGCCCCCTACCCCACACACCAGGCCTTGTTACCACATAGCTTGCCATTACACACCCCCTGTTATAACACGGTGTAGAGCTGGATGATCACAGCAGGCCAAGCAGCATCAGAGGAGCAGGAAAGCTGACGTTTTGGGCCTAGACCCTTCTACAGAAATGGGGGAGGGGAAGGGTGTTCTGAAATAAATAGGTAGAGAGGAGGAGGTGGATAGAAGATGGATAGAGGAGAAGATAGGTGGAGAGGAGACAGACAGGTCAAAGAGGCAGGGATGGAGCCAGTAAAGGTGAGTGTAGGTGGGGAGTTAAGGAGAGGATAGGTCAGTCCAGGGAGGACGGACAGGTCAAGGGGGCGGGATGAGGTTAGTAGGTAGGAGATGGGCGTGGGGCTTGAGGTGGGAGGAGGGGATAGGTGGGAGGAAGGACAGGTTAGGGAGGTGAGAACGAGCTGGGCTGGTTTTGGGATGCGGTTGGGGGAGGGGAGATTTTGAAGCTTGTGAAATCCACACTGATACCATTGGGCTGCAGGGTTCCCAAGCGGAATATGACTTGCTGTTCCTGCAACCTTTGGGTGGCATCATTGTGGCACTGCAGGAGGCCCAGGATGGACATGTCGTTTGAGGAATGGGAGCGGGAGTTGAAATCGTTCGCGACTGGGTGGATCAGTTGTTTAGTGCGAACCAAGCATAGGTGTTCCACAAAGCGGTCCCCAAGCCTCCGCTTGGTTTCCCCCTGTTGTTAGTCACTAACAGTCCCTATTAACAACTATTCACCCTCCCAGCCTGATTGTTATCAACTCCTTGTCTATCCAACTGCTCTTCTCTGTCTTTAGGCTCAATCCTATTGTTTACTCCCTATCCCATCCTCCCTTTTTTCTGCATATAAACTGACATTTTCCCAGCCACCACCAGTTCTGGGGAAGGGTCACCAGACCTGAAACATTAACTCTGTTTTTTCCTTCACAGACACTGCCAGACCTACTGAGCTTTCCCAGCAACTTTGTTTTTAAACCCTTCCATCACTAGACTCCAACCTCTCACCCTCATAGCCTCTTTAGTTGTTGACTTTGTCAATTATATTACACACTTGTTGATTCTAATTCAGACATCTACATATACTTATATCCTCATCATCTAAATTCAAATACAGTATTTCTGATTTATCTAACACCAAATCTGGGGTCCTCCTGCACTACAGAAGTTGGCTTTCAATGACACACTCTGCATAGTTGTGCAAAGTTACTAATTATTCACAGTGTAAGAGATATACTGTACATATGTATGCCTTCCCCTAAGGCAGGTTTGGCTTGGGAGGCCATTTCATCAGATGGGATGGTGGCAGGTGTCCAAGCTTCCTAGCTCTCTCCTGATTAAGCTGATGGATGTCTTCCTGCCCTTGGCAAATTGAGGCCATTAGATGGGAATTAATGGGCACCTAATTGCCTCATCCTGCTGCCACCAGTAGTAATGGAGCAGCAGGACAGCCATGTTAACACGCAGAGTACAATGAACAATCCTAAACACAGGTGTCAAAACACCATCACCTTGAAAACTTGTTATTGTTTCTCTACCTTAATTACTTTGTACAATTTTGGATTACTTGTTACTTCGGTTAGACCCTTACCATGTGACTCATACCTATCATGTTATTCCAGCCATTTGGTTCGTCTCCAGCACCATCTTATTTTTGATTTTTTGTAATTGTCTCTCTGCCTTATTAATTGGATCATAGCTCATCCCTTCACTTGCCATTCAGCTGCTGACACTTTATCACACTGTTTGACACTTCAGATTACCTGCAAAGACTTGTTATTCAGCCTGTTGACACTCCACTCACACTATTTGTATATATCTTTTGACACTCTCAATTTATCTGCAATATTGGTATTATCTCTCCGCTTATAAATTCTGTGCCTGTGCACTTTCCTCTACTTCACCTGATGAAGGAGCGGCGCTATGAAAGCTTGTGATTTCAGATAAACCTGTTGGACTATAACCTGGTGTTGTGTGATTTCTGACTTTCCCCCGGTCACAAGGCACAAGTCTGGAGTGTGATGGAATCCTCCCCACTTCCCAGGATCAGTGCAGCTCCAACAACACTCAAGAAGCTTGACACCACCCCCCCATCACCACTCTGCTTGATTGGCACCACATCCACAAGCATCTACTCCCTCCACCACTGAGACTCAGTAGCAGCAGTGTATATTATCTACAAGACGCACTGCAGAAATTCACCAAAGATCTTCAAACATCTCCTTCCAAACCCACAACTACTTCCATTTAGAAGGACAAGGGCAGTAGACACATGATAGCACCATCACCTGCAAGTTCCCCTCCAAGCCACTCACCATCCTAACTCAAATATATCGCCGTTCCTTCACTGTCACTGGGTCAAAATCCTGGAATTCCCTCCCTAATGGCATTGTGGTCAATCTGCAGCAGGTGGACTGTAGCAGTCCAAGAGTGCAGCTCAACACCACCTTCTCAAGGTTCAACTGGGAGCAGGCAATAAATGCTGGCTCAGCCAGTGATTCTAACATCCCACTTCTGCCTTGCCTTTTAGTGGAAACCACAAGACCAGGCAGTTGGTCATGGTTGTCAGCAGTGATCAGTCAAGAGGTTGAACGCTTTGCTCTATGGAACTACACTACGTCAATGTTACACCTACTGTAGTGTATCCAGCAAACTCACTGCAGGCACTTCAATGAAATGTCCTGTCGCAAGTTGTAAGGGAATTAGTCCACAGTTATGCCAAGTGAGATAGCCTTCAGCCAGAGTGTCCCAGGACAGTAAGTGAAGGGCATTATATGATATGTCCACAGGCTTGGACACAGTCAGTCAGCAGGGTCAAGGGGGTTCATACCTCTACTGTGGTCAGTCGAGCAGGTCCAGAGCAAACAGCAGGAGGTGACACAGTAAGTCATTTAGGAAACTGCAAAGGGGTCTATTCATTCACTGACCAGAGACGTGTCTCGAAGTTGCTGAGCAGAGTGGGCAGCAGTCACTCGTGAGAAGACTGCCTTATGAGCAGCAAATTTAGTATGATGGATTGAAACAAGTACAAGCACAGAAGTACACAACATTGCTTTACATGGAAGGTATGTTCAGGGCTTTGGACAGTGAGATGAATGGGCAAATGTTACACCTCTACAATTGCATGGGAAGGTGCCAAGAGGGAGTGAGGAAGCATTACGAATGATGGAGAGTAGACCAGGGTGACACAGGGGGAGCAGCTCCTGCAGAATGCTGACAGTGGAAGAGAGGGGAGGAGGTGTTTGGTGGTGGCATCCTGTTAGAGGTGGCAGAAATGACGTAGCATAATCCTTTGAATATTGAGACTTGTGAGGTGAAAAGTAAGGACAAGGGGAATCCCTTGGCCACTTTAGGATGGATGGGAAAGGTAAGGGTAGAATTGCAGGAGACGGGTCAGAAAAAGCTGACCACTACAAAGAGGGGATTTCTTGGTTCAGAATAAGGTGAGTCATGTTGGAGGCAACCCGGTGGAAAGTGGCATCACCAGAACATATGCAATAGAGTCAGAGAAACTGGATGAACTAGGAGAATGAAATGGAAAAGATGAGAATGTTCTTTAGACAGAACAGCACCATCAGCATCCTCCAGTGCAGCAGCATCAGTGAAAGCAATAGAGACAGAACATTTTTGTGAACGTCGTTCAATGGAACTAAGTTGCATGAAGTCAGCTTGCAAATTGCAAATTTTTTGGTGCTGATGAGGGCAACATCTCTTGTGTAATCCCAACTGCTAATGCAGTTTAGCACTTTGAGCTTTCTGTGTTTCGTGTTATTTAATAGAAGTTAAGGCTACAAATGATAGAAGCGTTCATGATGTCTGTGCCAATATTAAGATGGGTACCATGGAAAGGATTGCTATTGCTCAGACAAGGTTAGAACATTGTGTGTCAAGAAGCAAGGCTAAGATATCTACCCTAACTTTTGAACTTGATTTGTAAACACTATTCGCTCATACAGCTGATGATGAACAGTGAACATACCAATGTGAGAATATATTTACAGTGAAGGGATACCTGTGCTGCTTATGTGCCCTCACAAGGTCATGTTCTTCATTTCTCTGTATCACGTCGAAGACGCAGTCCTGGGGCCCGAGTAGATTTGGGCAGGTAACTGTGTTGGCATTTGTGGCTGGAGGGCCTGACTTGTTGAGATTGTCCTGCAAAGACATGAGGGAGGAGCTGGCCAGAGTTGATTGGAAAGGGACCCTGGTAGGGAAGATGGTAGAGCAGCAATGGCAGGAGTTTCTGCGGGTAATTCGGGAGGCACAGCAGAAATTTATCCCAAGGAAGAAGAAACAAACCAAGGGGAGAATGAGGCAACCATGACTGACAAGGGAAGTCAGGGACAGCATAAAAGCAAAAGCATACATTGTGGTGAAGTTTAGTGGAAAGCAAGAGGATTAGGAAGCCTTTAAAAACCGTCAGAGAATAACTAAAAAGCAATGATGGGGAAGAATATGAAATATGAAGGTAAGCTAGCTCATAAATGAAAGAATATTGCAAGAACTTTTTTAGATATCTAAAAGATAAGAGAGAGGCAAGAGAGGAAATTGGACCACTGGAAAGAGGCTGGAGGAATAGTAACAGGGAACAAAGAAATGATGGATGAACTGGATAGATACTTTGCATCAGTTTTCACAGTGGAAGATGCCAGCAACATACCAGAATTTCAAGAGAGTCAGAGGGCAGAGGTGAGTGTGGTGGCCATTACTTAGGAGAAGGCGCTGGGGAATTGAAAGGTCTCAAGGTGGATCAATCACCTGGACCAGATGGACTACACCCCAGAGTTCTAAAGGAAATAGCTGAGGAGGTGGTGATTTTTCAGGAATGACTAGAATCAGGGAAGGTGCGAGAAGACTGGAAACTAGCTAATGTTTAAGAAGGGAGGCAGAAGACGGGAAGCTATAGGCCAGTCAGCCTGACCTTGGCGGTTGGTAAGATTTTAGTGTTCATTGTTAAAGATGAGATTGCAGAGTACTTGGAAGTGTATGGTCAAATAGGGCTGAGTCAGCACGGCTTATCAAGGAGAGGTCATGCCTGAAAAATCCATTAGAGTTTTATGAGGGGGAAAGAGCAAGTTAGACAAAAGAGAGCCAGTGGATGCAATCTAATCGGATTTCCAGAAGTCCTTTGAAAAGGTGCCAACACAGTAGGCTGCTAAATAAGAGCCAATGGTGTTAGATGCAAGGTACTGGCATAGATAGAGGATTGGCTGACTGACAGAAGACAGAGAGTAGGGTTGAAGGAATCTTTTTCAGGATGGTGGCCAGTGACTGCTGGAGTTCTGCAGGGGTCTGTGTTGGGACCACAACTATTCATGCTATACTTTAATGATCTGAACAAAGGAACTGAGAGCACTGTTGCTAAATTTGTACATGTCACAAAGATAGGTGGAGGGGCAGGCAGTATTGAGGAAGCAAGGAGTCTGCAGAAGGACGTGGACAGGCTAAAGAGAGTGGGCAAAGTGGCAGATGGAATACAATGTGGGAAAGTGAGAGGTAATGCACATTGGAGTGAGGAATACAGAGATGTAGACAATTGTCTCGACAGGGAATAGGTTTCAGAAAACTGAAACACAAAGGGACTTGGGAGTCCTAGTTCAGGATTCTCTTAAGGTTAACATGCAGGTTCCTTCATCTAGGAAGGCAAATGCATTGTTAGCATTCATTTCAATGGGCTAGAAAATGACAACAGAGACATACTGCTGAGGCTGCATAAGTCTCTGGTCAGATCACATTTGGAATATTATGAGCAGTTTTGGGCCCCATATATAGGTAGGAAATGCTAGCATTGGAGGCAGTCCAGAGGAGGTTTACAAGAATGATCCTGGGGATGAAGAACTTTTTCATGTGAGAAGTGGTTGAGGACTCTGAGTCTGTATTCTATGGAGTTTAGAAAGACTAGAGGGAGGATCTGAATGAAATTTACAGAATACTGAGAGGCCTGGATAAAGTGGATGTAGAGTAGATGTTTCCTTTAGTAGGAGAGACTAGGCTTCAAGGGCACAGCCTCAGAGTAAAGGGATGGCCCTTTAGAACTGAGATAAGAATGAATTTCTTCAGCCAGCAGGTGGTTAATCTGTGGAGCTCATTGGTGCAGAGGACTGTGGAGGCCAAGCCATTGATATATTTAAGGCAGAGATAGATAGATTCTTGCTTAGTAAGGACAATCAAGGGTTACAGGGAGAAGGCAGGTGAATGGGGTTGAGAAATGTATCAGCCATGATCGAATGGTGGAGCAAACTTGATGGGTCAAACAGTCCAATTCTGCTCCTATATCTTCTGGTCTGTTTTTAAATCCATTGCAGCGTGTTTCAGGTTCTTTATATTACTAATGTCCCATTTTATGCAAATAGTTAGCTTGAGCAAGGTTTATTCAATGGAGTAAGGAGTCAGCTTCACAATAATGTGTCCACATTAGAGTCACTTCATTTATTTACCATTATCTCCCCAGTACAGTAAATATTTTATTGTTAAACAAAACAAAAGCATAAATTCTTGAGAACACTATTATAAACAATAAACCTGGAGAGAAGGTTGCTGAATGTTTCGGTTAAAGATCCTTTAAACTTCTTGCACATTTCCAGCATTTTCTGTTCATGTTTCAGATTTCCGGGATCTATAAGTGAGTTAATTTTCTGGCATCAACTGCTATTCCTGCTAAACTATTCCAGATGTTGTTCACCCCCTAAATCAATAACTCCTCCACCAGTTGTAAATTTGTCCTTTACAACTGGGAACATATGGTTCCCTGTCCTGTCCTATAGCAAAGTGTTATTTTGGGTTTACATTCACTTCTCCGCTCTATATCATATGCAGTTCACCATGTTTTGTTTAATCTGAAGAACCCAAGCTTACCTTGTTGAAATTTGCCTCGAGTTAGAAATTTGTGGACTTGAGCACATGATCTAGACTCGCACGCAGTGAAAGAGTGCTATACTGTTGGAGATCCCATGTTTTGGATGATTCATTAAACTAAGACCCTGTCTGCATTTTGGTGTGTGTAAAAGCGTTCCAGGTGACCTGAGAAATATTTATATCAACCATAATATCTACTAAACATTTTATTTGATTATTCAACTCATTGATCCTGGCAAGATCTTTGTGTGTAACTTGTTTGCTTTTTAGGCTACTTTAAACCAGTGATTACAAGTCCAGTTTGTTAGCTGTGAAAGATTTTACAGGTTCCTGAGGTTGAAACAGGTTATAGTGATGCTACTCAAAGTCATCTACACCTCAAAAATATTCCTTATAAAAAGTATTTTGCAAATTGATCAAGTCACATGTTTTTTTCAAGACAATTACTAGAAGTTTAAAGTTTACAGATGATTCAAAAGACACAAATGGATTAAGTAGTGAAGTGTGATAAACAGACCACAGGGAGGATATGGAGAGTCTATAAAGTCACAGGATAGATTAAAGTTAATGCACAAAAACGACCTTTGGAAAAATATTAGAAGAGTTCAATATGAAATAAATGGTTCAACTTTAAGAGTTTAAGGAATAA
This sequence comes from Ginglymostoma cirratum, assembly GCA_024137785.1. Taxonomy (NCBI): domain Eukaryota; kingdom Metazoa; phylum Chordata; class Chondrichthyes; order Orectolobiformes; family Ginglymostomatidae; genus Ginglymostoma; species Ginglymostoma cirratum. The sequence continues at coordinate 46,233,240 of JAHRHZ010000062.1, forward strand.
AAAGAACTGAGGGGTCTTAGACACAAATCTTTGAAGTTGGTAGGACAGGCTGTGGCTTTTAAAGAAAAAATAAATACACAATTTTGGGCTTTAAGACTTCGGTAAAGGTATTGAAAATAAGGGGAAAAAAGTTATGCTAAATGTTTCTAAAACGCTGGTTAGCACCCAATTATGTTGCGGCCATTTTTATAGCAAATTTGATCCCTGCTGGGGTGGAAGGAGATGTGGGAAAGGGAGGTGAAATTGCTTCCAGAAGAGGGAATACATTTGATCCCTGGGTTGGGGAATGTGGAAATGAACTTTATCCCTGAAGTGGGGGAGGAGTAACCTTGACTTGGGGTAAGGGAGGAAAGCAAACTGGATTCCTGCAATGGAATTAGGAAATCATTGTAATTTGGCAGCCTAGCTTTGCATCTCCTTAGAAACAGTCTGTACCATCAATTCAGTTGTTTGAAAAGAAGGATGATCTGTGCTAAGTGATTACAGTTACATTGTAAATACTGGTTATCTGTAAACGTATTAAATAGTTCAGACGATGCAAACTCGAAACCAAATGCCACTGTTCCTGTAGAATTTGTGAGGTTCTGGATCATGGAAAGAACTTTATTTCAGGTGCTTTTCAATCCAATCTTTAAATGGAGTTACATTTGTGTAGACAGTGAAAAGTTCTTGGCTGCATCCTTTCTCATAGCCCCAGCTCACCAAGCCTACCAGGTACCAAGTGAGAGCAGAGCCCGCCCTGTCTGGAGCAGGGAAAGTTGCCACGCCACCTGTTTCCAATGGGCAAATGTTTGAGAATCCATTCGGATCCTGACGGGCACAGAACATATTCTCAGTGATGCTGACAGAGATCCCATGAACTTCATACTGCTGCTCGCACTGGACAGAATCACCTACTTCAATGGTACCCACACGGATTGTGTCATTTGTACGAGCTGAGTCATTGACATCATGCTGCATTCTCCACCCAGTGACATACCCCTGTGTATTCATGGTCGATAGATCTTTAACATCAGGGAGACATATAGGCTGTACCTGGTCGGTGATTTTTGCCTTGTCCATTAGTTTGATGATTGCAATATCTGAATCTAGTAGCACTGGATCATAGGAGGGATGCACGATAATTGCAGCAATCTGAAGAAATAAATCAGAAAAATATAAAATTGGTTTTTCATGTTTTCTATGCTATTTGGTGGGGAGGAGGGGCATTGTTGAGAACGGAACAAATTAAACTTGCACATGTAGTTTCAGCATGAAGTTTTAGGAACTTTTAGTTTCAGCAATTGTTTTAGGTAGAGTAAAGCTCTCTCCGCTTCTCCAATTGTGCAGGATTACATCCATGAGAAATACAGTACAGAAACAGGTTGTTCTGTCAAACCAGTTTTTACTGGTGTTTAGACCTCAATCAAACCTTCTCCCATTTTAACTCATCTAAATCTACCAGCTATCACCTTTACTGTCTAAAGTCACCTAGTTATCACTTAAATATATCTATACTAATCACTTCAACCACACTCTGTGGTGGCAAGTTCCATATTTTCACCAATTTCTTATCTTTCTATTAATGCTATTTTATGTTGATAGTTTTCTGTTCAGAAAAAGAAACATTCTCTCTGTATCTACTACATCCATATCTTTGCTCTTCTGTTTTCTTCTTCTGAGAGAAAAGAGAAAAGCCTGTCCTTTTACTGATACTTATACCCATGTTTATTACTGTGGTAAATCTTCTCTGCACACTCTTCAATGCCTCTATACCCTTTTTATAATGTGACCAGAATTACACACATTATTCGAAGTGTGTTTTAACCAAAGATTGAATTAGGTTTTCCTAAGTTCTAGGAATTACATTTGGTATCCTCCAATTCTCTGGCAGCAGATCTTTCCCTAATTAATTATCAAGTATGAGCAGTAATGCCATCCATTCTTCAATTTCTTTTAACACATTGTATAAAATTTGTACAAATCAGGGTTTTTAGAATCATAGAATTCCTACGGTGCAGGAAGAGGCCATTCAGCCCATCAAGTCTGAACTGTCCCTTCGAAAACCATCCCACATAGACCCAGGCCCCCTACTCTATCCCTGCAATCCTGAATTTACCACAGCTAACACACCTCTCCTGCATATCCCTCAACACTACAGGCAATTTACCACAGCCAAATCACCTAACCTGCATGTCTTTGGACTGTGGGAAGAAACCAGAGTACCCTGCAGAAACCCACACAGCCACAAGGAGATTGTGCAAGCCCCACGCAGACAGTCACCTAAGGCTTGAATTAAACCCAGGTCCCTGGCACTGTGAGGCAGCAGTGCTAACCACTCAGTCACCATGCTGCCCCAAAGAAATGTTACTACACATTTCTGGAGCAGGTGGGACTTGAACCGGGGACTCATGGCTCCTTTATTTTCCAGGCACTCTCCACCCTTTGTGTGATAAACATGACTCTCACATCTCTTTTAAACTTCCCCCCTCGCACCTTGAACCTGTATCCCTTAGTAATTGATCCCTCTACCCTGGGAAAAAGCCTCATACTCCCCATTCTATCCATGCCATTCACAATCTTATAAAGTTCTATAAATAAACATCATGGAATCATCTGCAAAATTCTCACCTATATTATACACGGCAGGTCATTGATAAATAAGCTAAAGATGATTTGACACTACTTCAACGAATTCCTTCAGTGGTGTCCTGGGACTGACATGACTAACTTCCCAACAATTGCAACCATTTTACCATGTGCTAGGTGCAACTTCAAACAATGGAGAGTGTCTCCTGATTTCCATGAAATTAAAACCTTGCTAAAGCTCCTGTTTGTCAGAGTCGGTCAGCTGCTGCCTTGATGCCTAGGGCAGTCAATCTCACCTCATTGCATTTTGGAACTTCCTGGTTCCTGTGCCCAAACAGCAGACTGTTGGGTCATCTGAAGGCCCATGGCAGAAAACTGGATCATGTGTCATGTCATCCTTGAATCAAGCAACAACCACTACCGCTGATGATGCCAATGTTTTTACCCAGCTTGCTTTCCCAAATTCTGTTCACCGCCCGAAAGATCAGCCTTTCTCCAGTCTGTTAAAAAGCACTTTTTTGTCATAATTATGTTCTTCTCTATCATCTTAAAGCATACTATATTATTAAACTCACTTTCAGAGTAATTTCAGAGCAAAATAAAGAGTAGCAGACAACTTTACAGACCAAATGGGTGGAATATTACTCAAAAAGCAACACAATTCACCTTTAAATTCTTCCTGTCTCTGCCTCTACAGTATTTTACCCATCCCACAAGCTAGTTAGCTTTCCTTCCTGTGGCTGTTTACTGTTGGTTACACTGAACAATTCACCCAATGCTGTCAGGTTCCTCCTCTGTGTAGTGTTCTGTGATCTAAGCTTGCATTTTTGCTGAGTTGAAACTACTCCAGAGCCATTAAAATATGGTGAACAAAATTAGATTCTGGGATTCCTGGCCCCACTTTGATTTCCAGCATTTTTGGCATTGGGAGTATTGCTTTTATGCATTCAAAATGAAAGAAAACACCACTTGGGATTTCTGGCATAATAATATTAAATTATTTAAATGCCACAAGTCCTTTCAAAATAAAAGAAAAATTTTAGCAGCTTTCACTTAGATAGAAATGAAGCCACTACCTGTTTTAGTTAACAGCTTAGGATACAAGCCATTGGGTTTCAATAGACTCCATTATTCACGTTTTTCCAATTTTTATATTATGCATGCGCCCATAATGAATCCCTGAAAGTTGCCCCCCGGGTGATAGTGCTGTTAAGAAGGCATACGGTGTGTTAGGTTTCATTGGTAGAGGGATTGAGTTCTGGAGCCGTGATGTCATGCTGCAACTGTACAAAATGCTAGTGTGGCCTCACTTGGAATATTGCGTATAGTTCTGGTCGCCCCATTACAGGAAGGATGTGGAAGCATTGGAAAAGGTGCAGAGGAGATTTACCAGGATGTTGCCTGGTCTGGAGCGAAAGTCTTATGAGGAAAGACTGAGGGACTTGGGTCTGTTCTCATTGGAGAGAAGAAGGCTAAGAGGGGATTTAATAGAGACCTACAAAATGATCAGAGGATTAGATAGGATGAACAGTGAGAGTCTTTTTCCTAGGATGATGACGTCGGCTAGTACGAGGGGGCATAGCTGCAAATTGAGGGGTGAAAGATTTAAGACAGATGTCAGAGGCAGGTTCTTTACTCAGAGAGTGGTGAGGCGTGGAATGCCCTGCCTGCCAATGTAGTTAACTCAGCCACATTAGGGGCATTTAAACAGTCCTTGGATAAGCATATGGATGATGATGGGATAGTGTAGGGGGATGGGCTTAGATTCGTTCACAGGGTGGAGCAACATCGAGGGCCGAAGGGCCTGTTCTGCGCTGTATTGTTCTATGTTCTAGGTTCTAATGCTTGACTGAGTTTTTCAAAAGATCAAAAACTGTGTGCATCAACAGGGGCTGTGCTCACATTTTGATTGATAATTATGAGACCCCTATTGAAGTATTGCCTGTCTTTGAATTGGCCAGTGAAATATTTCATTTTACAACAACTCTGGTGACTGAGCTCTTGAGGGAATTTATATTTTTGAAGAGGAGGGGTCGGTCCATCATGACATTTTTCACAAGAAAGTGTATTTGACTGAAACCTCTATTAAATTGTTAAAGGTTTGATTTCTTCCTCTCCAATTCAAAACACATGGCTCCTGAGGCCTGCCCGTAGTAAATACTGGGTGAGTGGCTATGTAGCGTTTGAGAACCTTCTCCTCCTGTGCCTGGCCCAACCCTGCCATATACTACTTACTTGCAGATATTGTCGGCTCTTCTCTTGCCGGTCTTCCTCATGGTAATGCTTTCCCAGGACCACCATCATATCAGCTGCGCTGATCATCACCACCTTCCCCAGCTCCGTCACACAGTGGGCGGCAATCACAATGTTCCGTTCATTCAGGAGTGCCCCACTGCAAGCCAGGAACCATGCTTGCTGCCTGACAATCTCATTGCTGGTGCGTGCCGTCTTATGGTAAAGTGCAGCCTGCCATGCCCATGCCATTGAGGGCAGATTCTGCAGGCTGAAGTTGCCAAGTTTTCCACAAACTACCAAGCAGACAAACAAACAGCATAAACATTTCATTGTAAAGAAACAAGTGAGAGAACAAAAACTAAAAGAAAACAGCAATTTCCACAGGCTCACCCTGTCAACAAAACCCACTTGGCTAGCTCACTTGACCTGTATTCAGTTCTTAGCACTGCACCTTCACAATAAGATTCATGACAATGATACCTGGGCTACAGGGCTAAGTTATAATAACAGGTTGCATCGCCTAGCCTTATGTAGCCTTGAGTTTTGATGATTAAGGTATGATGTTAAATGCAGTCAGATGTGATTAAACAATTTGATAGGTTATACTGGGATCAACTATATCTGTGGGGTATATGATATGATCACCATGGGGAGCAATGATGGCTTACTGGTTAGCACTGCTACCTCAGAGTGCCAGGGACCTGGGTTCACTTCAAGTCTTGGGCAACTGTCTGTGTGGAGTTCGCACATTCTCCCTGTGTTTACGTGGTCTTCTTCTGGGTGCTTCGGTTTCCTCCCACAGTCCAAAAATGTACAGGTTAGGTGGATTGGCCATGCTAAATTGCCCACGGTGTCCAGGCATGTGCAGGCTAGATGGAAATCCAGAGTTGCAGGGATAAGGTCGGGGGGGTGGGTTTGGGTGGGATGCTCTTCAGAGGTGCAGTGTGAACTTTATGGGCTGAATAGCCTGTTTCCAAACTGTAGGGGTTCAATTTATTGAATCCTATATCCTTTGATCAAAGGATCTGGAACAAGTGGGTGCATGGCCTTGGGATGATGTTAGTGAACACTATACCACCAAAGGAAATCAAGAACTTTCTGTTTCAAGATGTTAGACCACTGAAAATTCCAAAACTGAAATTGAACGAGTTTTTATGCAAGGGTATTAAAGAGCATGGAACCAAGATGGATAAATGGAATTAACATGCGGATCAGTTATATATTAATTAAATGGTAGGTAGACTTCGTGGCTAAATTGCACATTTTCATTCCTATATTCCATTTTGGATGGACCAAAGAAACAACTGCTTTTATGAATGTGTTGGAGGAGTGCATTGGTAATCAAGCTCCATTATTCCACCAGTCGCTTGACTAAGAAAAATGTTTTGATTTAATCACCAAAATGGTCAATTGATTCCCTTTTGGACCACTATCCAGAATAAAAGAGACTTTCATCAGGCTGCTTCAATGAATTCAAAACAATCTGTTTATTGTGACACAAAACATTCTTAAAATAAGTGGCAAACATTGGTTAACATCTAAGCAATCAACCAGAATTAGAAAATGCCAGGGTAATTCTCTAATAAACTAACAAAATTTCTTCCATTGCCCTGGCCAAATTGACATGTCAATTTCAGTTTTGGGATTTTGCTGTGTGCAAAATTGACTGGGTGCATTTGCCAAAATATTGATCATCTTTACAAAAAGAAGTTGACTGTGAAGGGTCGTGGTACATTCTAAGAGCATCACACATAAATGACAAATAAAAATTGCTCAGAATATTCAGCAGGTTGGCAGCATCTATGATGAGGGAAGCGGATTTATCAAAAACAGAAATGGCTGGGGAAGCTCGGGTCTAGCAGCATCTGTGGAGAGAAAGCACAGTTAACGTTTAGAGTCCAGTGACCCTTCTTCAGGCCAGATTTATCAGTTCAATTCAATGACTTTTCAGCAGAACTGGTAAACATGATCAGATGCCATTTCTGCCACCTCCAGCAAGATGCCACCACCAGATACATATTCCCCTCCCCTCCCTTGTCCACCTTCTGCAGGGACCGTTCCCTCTGGAACACCCTGGTCCACACTTTCTTCACCCGCAACACCTCCCCACAGCCCTACGGCACCTTCCCCTGTAACCGGCGAAGGTGCAACACCTGCCCCTTTACCTCCTCCCCCACTCAGTATCCAAGTGCCCAAACATACCTTCCAGGTGAAGCAAAACTTCACCTGCACTTCCCAGAATCTAGCCTACTGCATTCGCTGCTCACAATGTGGTCTCCTCTACATTGGGGAAACAAAGCGTAGCCTGGGTGACCACTTCACAGAACATCTATGTTCTGCTCACAAAAACGATCCTGAGCTACCTGTTGCCTGCCACTTTCACGCACCACCCTGTTCCCTGGCCAACATCTCTGTCTCTGGCTTGCTGCAGTGTCCAGCGAAGCTCAACGCAAACTAGAAGAACAACACCTCATTTTCCACTTGGGGACCCTGCAGCGCTCTGAACTCAATATCGAGTTCAACAATTTTAGGGCCTAAACTCTCCCCTGTCCCAGCCCCCTACCCCACACACCAGGCCTTGTTACCACATAGCCTGCAATTACACACCACCTGTTAATAGTCACTAATAGTCCCCATTAACAACTATGCACCCTCCCAGCCTGATCATTATCAACTCTTTGTCTATCATTTCTTCTCTCTCTTTAGGCTCTATCCTATCATTTACTCCCAACCCCATTCCCTTCCCCTTTTCTCTTTGCATATAAATTGATGTTTTCCCAGCCACCAGCAGTTCTGAGGAAGGGTCACTGGACTCTGTTTCTTCCTTCACAGATGCTGCTAGACCTGCTGAGCTTTTCCAGCAACTTTGTTTTTGTTCCACATAAGTTCCATCAGATTTATTCTTTTGCTCTATGTGCATGAGTTTTTTCAGGTCAACCACCAATTTTTCTCTCTGTCCATTTGTAACCATGTCGCCAGCGCAAATTCCAAGAAGCCCTTTTTTGTGTTTCAAACCTGGAGGTATGGACAAGAGTATTGCAGAACAAAAGAAAATTTATCTTCACATTAGGGTTTAATAATAACCATTATTAATTACATTACTCCTTTTAAACGTTTCTGAAGATTATGTTTATGTCTTTTTTTTTTAATTTGGTAAATACAAAAACTTAGAAGAGTTGATTGGTTAAAAAAATAGGTTTTGGGAAGATCTTTAAAGGAGAGAGATGTGGGGAGGCCCAGAGACACAGCTGGAAAGGAATGCTAGAGATTAGGTGAAGTAAGGTTGCATTTAATATCCCTGACCAGCATGGCCCAACATGGAATGAGTAACCATAATTCATGCGTTCCCCATTAGAAGGCTCTGCATAACAGTAATGATTTCATTTTCTTATGTCATTCAAAGTATTTTTTGTAAATGTATAAGTAAATAAAGGCAGTGATATGGAGATAGTAGGAACTGCAGATGCTGGAGAATCTGAGATAACAAGGTGTAGAGCTGGATGAACACAGCAGGCCAAGCAGCATCAGAGGAGCAGGAAAGCTGACGTTTCGGGCCTAGACCCTTCTTCAGAAATGGGGCAGGGGAAGGGGGTTCTGAAATAAATAGGGAGAGAGGGGTAGGCGGATAGAAGAGAAGATAGGTGGGGAGGAGACAGACAGGTCAAAGAGGCAGGGGTGGAGCCAGTAAAGGTGAGTGTAGGTGGGGAGTTAAGGAGAGGATAGGTCAGTCCTGGGAGGATGGACAGGTCAAGGGGGCGGGATGAGGTTAGTAGGTAGGAGATGGGGGTGGGGCTTGAGGTGGGAGGAGGGAATAGGTGGGAGGAAGGACAGGTTAGGGAGGCGGGGACGAGCTGGGCTGGTTTTGGAATGCAGCAGGGGGAGGGGAGATTTTGAAGCTTGTGAAGGCCACATTGATACTATTGGGCTGCAGGGTTCCCAAGCGAGATATGAGTTGCTGTTCCTGCAACCTTTGGGTGGCATCGTTGTGGCACTGCAGGAGGCCCAGGATGGACATGTTGTCTGAGGAATTGGAGCGGGAGTTGAAATGGTTCGTAACTGGGAGGCACAGTTGTTTTGTGCGAACCGAGCATAGGTGTTCCGCAAAGCCGTCCCCAAGCCTCCGCTTGGTTTCCTCGATGTAGAGGAGGCCACAACGGGAACAGTGGATACAGTATACCACATTAGCAGATGTGCAGGTGAACATCTGCTTCAGTGTTGCCTGGCAGGGTTCTTATGGGGCTTGGAGGTCATGTACAATATTTCAATTGCTCCTGCTGAGTGTAATCTCATACAATCTCCTTTACAATGCAATAGAAGGGAGGGCCAATTCAACTTTCAAAATTCGGCCATGTTCCACTGAATGATGGACATGTCAACATGATGTTAAGATCAACATTCAACAAAGAGGGAACAGAAAAACACCAATTTCTTTTCTTTTACAATAAAGACACCATTACCAATGCTCCTCTAACCATCAATGTGAGCCAAGCATGAGGTTTACCAAGACATTTAGATCTCAGACTTTGAAATCTCAACACAGAACAACAATGCATGCATAAATAAAGTAAAACCAATAAAATGTCACAGGTTTAGATGGGAAATTTAAATTCGATAAGTCACCTGTGCCAACTTTCTGCTCTCAATCAGTGTTATGTTAATGGCAATGGACTTGGGCAGGAAAGATTAGCCTTGATATCAAGCCTTGTTGTTTGACCAGAAACTTCTTTTGTAGCCCACTCATAGCTGCAGCATTGTTGACTGGCAGCAAGTTTCAATGAAGAAGCTCCACCATCATAAAATCACATATCTCCCAAACACATCATCGCCTTTTTAATCCTCATAGCAAATGGGGAAAAGGCAAGAAAGTGGAAGTAGCATATATTACCAGTTCCATTGTTGGGTGTGGCTTGGAACAGATTAAGTTCTGTCTATGAAGTTACAAACTGATTGGCTCTTTCTGACAACATTTTCAATTTTATTTTTAAATTTAGACAGTGAAGAAGGCATTTGGTACACTTGCTTTTTTGGGTCAGCACATTGAGTATAGGAGTCGGGAGGTCATGTTGCAGCTGTATAGGACATTGGTTAGACCACTTTTGGAATATTGCATTCAATTCTGCTCTCCTTGCTATAGGAAAGATATCATTAAACTTGAAAGGGTTCAGAAAAGACTTACAAGGATGTTTCCAGGATTGGAGAGTTTAAGCTATAGGGAGAGGTTGAATAAGCTGTGGCTATTTTCCCTGGAGTGGAGGCAAAGGGGTGACCTTATAGAAGTTTATAAAATAGTGAGGGACATGGATAGGGTGAATGCTCAAGGTCTCTTCCCCAGGGTAGGGGAGTCCAAAACTAGAGGGCATAGGTTTAAAGTGAGAGGGGAAAGATTTAAAAAAGGACCTAAAGAGCAACTTTTTCACGCAGAGGGTGGCGCATGTGTGGAATGAATAGCCAGAGGAAATGGTGGATGCTGGTACAATCGAAACATTTAAAAGACATCTGGATGTGTAAATGAATAGGAAGGGTTTAGAGGGATATGTGCCAAATGTTGGCAAATGGGATTAGATTAATTTACTTTGTCTGCTCAACATGAACGAGTTGGACCGAAGGGTCTGTTTCTGTGCTGTACATCTCTATGACTCTAGGAACAGAGCAGGTTTATATAAACATGCATTTTTCAAGGAAACTATTATGGAAACTATGTGACTTCAATTAGTTTGAACACTGCACTACTAAAAAAAACTTTCAATCACATGCAAAGACAAGAAGTCACAGTATTTCACCTTCAAGATTGTAACTGGTGAAATTCCGTGGAATCAAAACTTCAGTGGATTTTTATATTTCTTAGGAATAGACAAAGGAATAGCCACCAAATTAAGGCTGGATAAATATTAATACAAAAATAACAGTCACCTAGACAAATATTGATTAATTAAGAAAATAAATCATGGATTTGTTAAGGGACAATCATTTGACCGATTCGCTTGAGTTTTTTGACAAGGTACCAGAGTTGTTGAGGTAGTACAGTTTATGTGGTGTACACTGACTTATGAAGGGGAGTTGATTAAATGCCATCCATTAAATGCCGGTCTTGTTATCAAAGTTAATGCCATAGAATAAAAGGAACAGTTGCAGAATGGATACAAAATTGGTCAAGTGTCATGAAACAAAATTGTTGTGAATGGGGTTTTAGTTCTGACACGGGAAAGATACACTGGTACAAAAACAGGGACAAATTCCCCAGAATGTGCTATTAGGACTTTTTAAATCTGCATGAATGGCATTGATTTGAGTGTATAGAGAATAGTTTCTAAATATGCAGGCAACACAAAACCTGGATGTATTATCACTTATGAGCAAGGTAAAGAGAAGGCTACCAGAGATAGACAGGCTGGGAAAGGGGTAGACTTGTGGCAAATTAAATTTATTGCAAAAAAATGTGAAGTGGTGTATTTATGGACAATGAACAAGACAGGCAACGTAAGATAAAGGTTACAGATCTAAAAATGGTATGAGAGGAATGGGACTGGGAGTGCAAATATGGCAATGCCAGTTATAAAGGTTTTTGCAAGTCAAACAGAGTTTTATAAATAGAAAACTAGAGTAAAAAAAGCCAATAAGTTAATGCTGAACTTTTTATAAAACACTCACTTGACCTCATCTATAGTATTGTGTCCAAATGTAGACACCACAATTTAGGAAAATGTGCAAATAGTAATGAGCAAGCAGAAAAAAAAATCAGAATTGTTCCAGGGACAAATTATATTGTTGTGTGAATAGAATAGATAAATTAAGGGTGACATCCTCAGAGAAGATTGACACAAGATTTCAGAGCTGTTTAAAGGTTTGAACACTATAGATCAGAAGAAACTGTTCCTTGGCAGAGGGTCGACATAGTAAAAGAAGCCATGGCGACATGAAGGAAATTTTTTAATGACCAAGTGGTTAAGATCTGGAATGCACTATTGTAGGAAACTGCAGTGGAGACAGCTCCAATCGTGGCTTTCAAAAGAGAATTGAATTATTATCTGAAGGTGGAAAAAATGTTCAGGGTGATGCAGTACAAGTGGACTGGGATTAGTCGAGTTGTTCTTGCATTGAGGTGGCATTATCTCAGCAGGCCAAATGTTGTATCATATCCTCTCACATCTTAAGAACAGGAAGAGGGGATGTTAAGTAACTTACTTGGAATGCATGTTGGTGATCGTCCACTCCATTTTCCTGTTTTAAGACATGTCCTTTTCTTACTTCCAAGACGCCTATAGAAGGGGGAGATACACTCGTATTCCAGCTGTGTGTGGGGATGATAGAAACCTGCTGGAAGATTCCCGATATGATGCACTGGGATTTTAGTGGGAGAAATTTGGGATTGTTCCTTGTCTTGTATAGCAGAAAACAGTCTATGCAGTGGAGTCTTCCTGATGGTAAAAACAAGCAACATAAGGCATGCATCAGACATGTTGTGATGAGGACATTACAGTTTCAACAACGTCATTTAAATCTCACCAATCCTAAACACTTAAGATTCTGTCATTGGATCTCTTGTCCGTTGGCAACTTCGGTGTGCTAATGCAGCCTTCGGCCGCCTGAGGAAAAGAGTGTTTCAAGATAACAATATCTGACACCAAGATTATGGTGTACAGAGCTGTGGTGGTTCCCATCCTGTTATACGGCTCTGAGACATGGACAATCTACAGCAGACACCTCAAGGCGTTGGAGCAGTACCACCAATGCTGCCTGCACAAGATCCTGCAATCCGCTGGGAAGAAAGACACACCAACATCAGCGTCCTTGACCAGGCCACCATCCCCAGCATCGAAGCACTGGCCACCTTTAATCGGCTATGATGGGATGGGCAAGTCATCTGCATAACCAACACGAGATTCCCCAAGCAGGTATTCTACTCCCAGCATCAAACTGGCCGGTGAGCCCCAGGTGGACAGAGGAATGCTTCAATGAAATCCTCAAAGCCTCACTGGTGAACTGCAGCTTTCCCACAGACACCGGGGAATCACTGGCCCAACAGCATCCAATATGGAGGAGGAGCATCTGGTAAAGCGTCGAAAACCTCGAGACTTGCTGTCAGCCTCCTCTAGAGGTCCCCAGCATTACAGATACCAGTCTTCAGCCAATTCAGTTCACTCCACGTGATATCAAGAAATGGTTGAAGACATTGGATAGTGCAAAGGCTACAGGCCCTGACAACATTCTGGCAATAGTAGTGAAGACTTGTTCTCCAGAACTTGCCGCTCCCCTAGCCAAGCTGCTCCAGTACAATTTCAACACTAATATCTACTTGACAATGTGGAAAATTGCCCAAGTATATCCTGTACATAAAAAGCAGGACAAAACCAACCTGACCAATTACCACCCCATCCGTCTACTCTCAATCATCAGTAAAGTGATGGAAGATGTCAGCAACAGCCCTATCAAGCAGCACCTGCTCAGCAATAACCTGCTCAGTGACGCCCACTTTGTGTTCCGCCAGGGCCACTCAGCTCCTGATATCATTACAGCCTTGGTTCAAGCATGGACAAAAGAGCTGAATTCCAGAGGTGAGGTGAGAGTGACAGCCCTTGACATCAAGGCTGCATTCAACTGAGTGTGGCATCAAGGAGCCCTAGCAAAATCGGAATCAATGGGAATCAGGGAACAAAATCTCTGGTGGTTGGAGATATACCTGACACATAGAAAGATGGTCGTGGTTGTTGGAGGTCAGTCATCTCAGCTCCAGAATATCTTGCAGGAGTTCCTCAGGGTAGTGTCCTTGGCCTAACCATCTTTAGCTGCTTCATCAATGACCTTCGCTCCATCATAATGTCAGAAATGGGGATATTCACTGATGATTTCACAATGTTCAGCACCATTCATCACTCCTCAGATACTGAATCAGTCCATGTACAAATGTAACAAGATCTGGACAATATCCAGGCTTAGGCTGACAAGTGAGAAGTATCATTCGCACCACACAAATGCCAGGCTATGACCACCACGAATAAGAGCCAATCTAACCACTGCTCCTTGGCATGCAATGGTGTCACCATCACTGAATCCCCCACTATCAATATCCTGGGGATTATCATTGACCACAAACTCAACTGGACTCACCACATAAACATAGTGGTTACCACAGCAGGTCAGAGGCAAGTAACTCACCTCCTGGCTCCTCAAAGTCTGTCCACCATCTACAAGGCACAAGTCAGGAGTGTGATGGAATACTCCTCACTTGCAACCCCAACAACACTCAAGAAGCTTGACATCATCCAAGACAAAGCAGCTGGTTTGAATGGCACTGCATCTACAAACATCCACTCCTTCCATCACTGACATTCAGTAGCTGCAGTGTGTACTATCTACAAGATGCACTGCAGAAATTCACCAAAGATCCTCAGACAGCACCTTCCAAACCCACAACCACTTCTATACAGAAGGACAAGGGCAACATAAATATGGGAACACCACCACCTCCGAGTTTACCTCTAAGCCACTCACCATCCTGACTTGAAAATATATTGCCATTCCTTCACTGTTGCTGGGTCAAAATCTTGAAATTCCATCCTAAATAGCATTGTGGGTCAACCCATAGCTGGTGGACTGCAGCGGTTCCAGATAGCAGCTCACCACCACCTTCACAAGGGCAACTAGGGCAATAAATGCTGGCTGGCCAGCAATGCACACATCCCAAAAATGAATTTAAATAAAGCAGAAACCAGGTGTAAACAGCGATGGGAGCGTGCTGCCACACCAATGCCCCACCCACCCCTTCCCATGACCAGTTTCTGCCCCAAGTGTAACAGGGCACATGCAAGCTGCATTGGTGACTACTGAGGTCACCCTGAGAGTGGAAGAGAGTCCTCCTCATCGGTGAGGGAATGCTAATGGTGATGATGTTGGTAACTGTGACTGTGTGAGAAAGATTGCTTGTGCCTAGAGCCAGGATTTTGTTGGGTGAATCAGAGTTTCACCTTCCATATGGAGAAGCAATGGGGAAGTCCCATCAGTTGAATGGCTAATGGAGCCACAAGCCTTCAAGCACTTAAGTGATCACAACAGGCTTTCCCATGATTGACGTTCCAGGTAGTGTAAGTACTTCCTGCAGCCAGCTCTTCATTGCCGCCAATGCTGTCAGGGTCGGTTGTTGCTGGCAATAACACATGCACCAGAATCTGAGGATTGCCGGATGATCCCAGGCTATAGGTGAGCAAAGGCAGGCTAGGGGTTGCGGATAGCGGGATGGGGGGCAGGGCATGGGGACAGGGCTCCTGACAGCAAGGAGCCCTGCAATCCACCATACCTCCTCAGAGCCCAGGAGGCCACAGCTAAACCAAAGGAGGGAGGTTTTGCTTGGCAGCCTTCCAAGGATGTGGGAAATCTGGGCAGCTCCTGTTTTATCCCTATACTCACCACAATTATTGCTGGGCTCAGAGCTGATAACACAATGGGTTTAATTGGTTCATTATCAGTGCCAATAGCCAGGAATCCCATGTCAGCCCCTTTGAACTTCAAGGGGGTGGCTTTTGCTGCTGCTAGAAGATTGACTTGTTGCTTTTTTCATGATAAGTGGGCCCGGGCACCATGCTTCCCACTATGGTGGTCTATGTTAAATCTAGTCATACAAGTTTAAATCCTACGCAATAGCCTGTGCCTGCAAATGGGCCTGTATCTGTGAAAAGTAAACTCAAGGCATTAAAAGCTAGAGCCAGAGAATATTACAGTGCTTTCCAGGCACAGGCACTGGACACTTACCTAGTCTGAAGTTGCGTTGACAGAACTTTCTGTTTCACCAGGTTAGGGAGCTTAGGTTGCTTGCAAGCTTAAACAAAAGAAATACACGTAAGCAAATCAGTAGGGAGAGAATTCATTGCCTCACCTCTACCTCTAAAACTGACAGAATGGCTTGCACACAGAGTGAACAGTCTACTGTACACCAACTACAAACTTTGCCCTTAAATCCAAAGCAACACCTTATGCTGGGGATATTTGTGACATTTGAGTAGCATGTAGCAATCTCTGCCATTACAAATGTCCCAAGCACAACGTGTTACTTTGCATTTAAGAGCAAAGGTTGTAGTTCGTGTACAATGGCACTATAGTGTGACTATGCTGAGCTTATTAGCAGCAATAATGCAGAGACCCAGAGATATATCCCATACACATCTGACTAACCAGCAACCTGACTACTTCCCAAACTGATCACCATTGACAATTATTCAGTTGCCCATCTACCTACATACCTACCACTTTACCTACTTAACTACCTCATTCATTTTACCCATTCACACATTCAATCATCCATTCACTAACTTTCTAAGAATGGTTTCAAACATACCACACAGCAGGTAGTATTTCAAAAATAAGGAGTGTGTCTTGTTTACTACCAACTCTTTCCTGTTCCGACAGATTTTTATGGCAGGGAACGGAAACAGCTCCTGAGCCTGTGAAGAACTGATGTTTTTCCCTGTGTTTACAGCTCCAAGCAGTTAAGCTACCTGGAAGCCAATCACATAGTTGTTGGCAAGCAGAAGGCCTTTGTCATTGATAATTTAATATTAGTCCACAGACCAATCAGCGACTTGTGTCCAACTGGATCTCCATTTGTACACAACCCTGGGTTTTCAGTTTATCTGCAAACCATCTATTACTGCTTGTACCAGCAGCTGCATAAGCAGTACTTACATTGAGTGTCATGTTAGGAACCTTTGGAATATGACATTATATTCCTACTTGAAGGTCAATTCCTTCTCCATTTCCTGCCTGGTATGTACTGCAGTGCCTCAAACTCCTGGCCTTGTCCCCTACCTTTGACTGCAGATTGCCCCCACTTATGCGCCTCAATGGCATAAATTTGCAACAATGCAATCCCACTTCACAGTTTCTCTGGAACAATGTACACTTATTCACATCTCTGGTGCATTGTCCTTCCTGGATGTCAGAGTTAGGAGAATGGAAAATATATTTCTTCAAAGGCAATAGGCTCCACACTCCATCTTTCTTGGTTGTCAGGGACATACAAATGAGGAGCAGAAGTGGACCATTCAATCCTTCGAGTCTGCTCTGCTATTCAGTATGATCATAGATGGTCTGCTGTGTTCAAATTTCCATATTCCCATCTAGCCCCCAATAACCTTCAACTCCTTTGCCTAACAAGAATCTATATACCTCTGCCTTAATCACAACCCTTAGAGAAAAAAAATTCCTCATTTCTCTGTCCTAAAAGGGTGACCCCTTGAACCCCTGAACTCCACCTGCTATGGGTTGATCCACAATGCCATTGGGGAAGGTTCACAAAGTTCCTCTCTTCATTCCACGTTCTGGACTTACAGATATTACTGACATGTTTTTTGTATCCTCTACCATAAAGACAGAACCAAAATATTTATTCGTTATATCAGAGATTTTGCAGAACACCTGCGCTCAGTTCGCAACAAACAACTGCACTTCCCAGTCACGAACCATTTCAACTCCCCCTCCCATTCCTCAGATGACATGTCCATCCTTGGCCTCCTGCAATGCCACAGTGATGCCACCCAAAGGCTGCAGGAACAGCAAATCATATTCAGCCTGGAAACCTTACAGCCCAATGGCATCAATGTGGATTTCACAAGCTTCAAAATCTCCCCTCCCCCAACCGCATCCCAAAACCAGCCCAGCTCATCTCCACCTCCCTAACCTGTTTTCCCTCTCACCTCAAGCCACACCCCCATCTCCTATCTACTAACATCATCCCGCCCCCTTGACCTGTCCGTCTTCCCTGGACTGACCTATCTCCTCCCTACCCCACTACCTACACTCACCTTTACTGGCTCCATCCCCACCTCTTCGACTTGTCTGCCTCCTCTCCGCCTATCCTCTCCTCTATCCATCCTCTACCCGCCTCCCCGTCTCTCCCTATTTATTTCAGAACCCTCTTCCCCTCCCCCATTTCTGATGAAGGGTTTAGGCCCGAAACATCAAGTTTACCTGCTCCTATGATGCTGCTTGACCTGCTGTGTTCATCCAGCCCCATGCTTGTTATCTCTATTTATTCATTATATCTTCCTTTATTACTTATCATTAATGCCCCATCTCACCCTATAGATGACAACACCTGTGTTACTCTTTTTCTTTCCAAGATAGCTATAGAAACTCTTGCTACCTGATTTTACATTTCTAGCTCGTTTAACTTCTTTAGGTAACCATGGATTGTCGATCTTGGATTTGTTTTCTCTATAGCAGGAGTGCACTCATTGAGTATTCTGAAATATCCCTTTAAATGTCTGCAACTGCCTCTCTTTTGGTCTATTTCACAGTCTAATACCCCAGTTCAGTCTAGATAAGCCAGTTTTCACGCTGACATACTTCCTCTTTTTAAGTGTACAATGCTAAGTTTGGAACCACTCACTTTTCAAATTGGATGTAAAGTTCAATCCTATTATGATTGCTGACACTTCCTGTGCCTTCACTCTTGAGGTCATTAATTAACATTGTCACATTACACATTGGTTTCAGAATGTGTTGCCTTAAGAAACACTCTTTAAAGCATTCTATGAATTCCTCATTGAGGCTATTACCAATTTGATTCTTCCAGTTTATACATGGATCAAAATCACCCGTGATTATTGCTGTCCCTTAATCACAAGCACCCAATATTTCTTCTTGTAGATATTTTTCTAATCAACCTGTTCAGTGATGTTATGAGACATCTCTAGAGCAGCTGTGATTTGAACCCAGGCCTCTCGTGGTCCAGACGGGGCACTTCTACTGGACCACAACAGCCCTCAATATTTCTTTTTGTGTTCTTCTTCCTGCATCATAGACCTGTAGATCTCTGCCATAAGTGACTTGAAAAACTGAATCCCTACAGTGTGGAGCCCTTTGGCCCAACAAGTCCACTTCAACCCTCAGAGCATCCCACCCAGACCCAACCCCCTATAATCCAAATAATCTACACATCCCTGAACTATGGGCAATTTAGCATGGTTAATCCACCTAACCTGCACATCTTTGCACTGTGGGAGGAAACTGGAGCACCTGGAAGAAACCCACGCAGACACGGGGAGAATGCGCAAACTCCACACAGACAGTCACCCAAGGGTGGAAAAGAATCCAGGTCCCCGGTGCTGTGAGGCAGCAGTGCTAACCACTGAGCCACTGTGCCACTCAAAGGGACATCTATCCCTTACAATTCCTCATCACCGCTCGACTGATTCTATATCCTGAATTCCTGAACCACAGTGCAGGAAGATGGAGTCATTGTTGAAAATCATCAATGAAATGTTGAATGTCAGGTAGCACAAAGGTCAAGTGGCTACATCCAGCACCTATTTCGTATGTTTTTAGGAGAGGTTTAGATGAAGCCTATTTGAATACCAGCCTACTGCCTACGCTTATCAGTGTTCACTACTTCACCAGAATTGGATAAATGTTTGTCTAGGGTCGTCTGACCTTCTGTGCTCAGAATTAAAATTTCATAAGATGAGGCCCTGATGTGAACAATTTGTCCTTCTCAAAGTCCTTGTTTATTTACCTAGAGTACATAAACACAACATTTTGTTTAATATGGTTGTGTGTCTAGTTGCAAACCTTTGTAAAAATTAACTCCACACCGTTTTAAAATTCTATTTAGACCGTTACCACTGGAGTTACTTACATATTTTATTTAAAACTAGACACAAGGCATTCAAGACAACAAACATTTATAAATTAAGATTATTCAATATATTAGTGATTATCCTGTCACCTTTTAGACCTGGATCCTACAATTTCAGAATTATTTTTGTATTCAAAGAAGCAGAATTATATTATTAATAGCTACAATAATTTTGGCAAATATTTTTAAATATAAAGACCAACATCAAGCACCTTCTGATAAGTTACAACCTGGCCTAGACACAGATTAAAGTTCCCCATACGCTGATCAAATCATAAACAAAATAAAACATCCTCACTGCCACAAGGAACACATTCACTTCAGTTGGTTTAGGTCCTGCTAGATTAAAGGTCCTCTATGCTGTTGTGTCAAACGAATCCAGGTTTGGCAGAAAATGAATTAAATACAAAGTAAAGATGCTTGTATTCTTCAACAATTCTTTTTCAACTCAACATCACAGCAGTGTCTCAAACAAGGAGGAGGGGAGTGAATTGATTTATTTTAGGGTCTTTCTGTTCCATCCATATTAGAAGTGGTATGTTTTCTTCATAATCTCTTTTCTCTTTTTAAAATAGGTGGTGGTGCATTCCCCCAAACCATCTTGTAGTGAGGTCTAAATTAAAAAGCGATCCACAGTAAATCCTTCGACTTAAAACAAAGTAAAATTTATTGGTGCATTCAAAACCTAGGGCAATACATACAAACACAATTATACATAAAAACATGGACGCAAGAATAGAAGGAAGAAAGATATAAAAAAAGAAAAAGAAGTTCCAAGTAACTTGTAAAAAGTCAAAGGTATAGACATACACTCAGAGTCCGTCATCAGTGTTGAGTGAAGATAGCTGGTCTGGCAGGATTTGCTTCTTTAGGAGCTCAGGTACTGGTACATGCTGTTGAAAGTGTCGCAATATGCTTCCTGTAAACTGGGAATTAGTTCACTTTTTCAGGTGAAATGCAGGGTTATTCTCAGAAATCAAGTTTCAAGAGAGGTCTAGTTGAGACACAGTCTATAGCTGAGCCTGGAGCTGCTTGTTGCCTGTTCTGATGTTAAAAAGCAGCCTGAGAAAGCAGTTCAGAATTGTACAATGAAAGCTGTTAAAAAATCCTAAGTGTCAGTCATGGGAAAATGTTCCTGGATGGGGCAATTCAATCTACCAGGTAGTTTTGCCAAATCTCATCAAAACCATTGTGTGCATGAGAGATGGCTGTTATGCTGTTCACACTATTTCTCGCATGATGAGTTTCAATGGTTTTCTTTCAAACCAAACACAAGTGGAAAGACAAAATTCCTGTTGCTCCTTTGTTTGGGTTTTGCTGCAATGTTCATACAATGGGAGATGTGAAACCCCAGAGAGCTGGCGAGTTTGCTTTTATCCTCATGATTGCTGGGACTTTCCAGAAGCATCCAAATTGCCCATTTTGTGTTTAGTAGCTCTTGTGATGTTGTAATTAAAGAATGGTTCCATAATTCCCAGCATTCTCCATTGGAGGCCGAATCATCACATTATAAGTGGGACTGTTTCAGACAGTTTAGTCAACCTGTTCAGAGATGTTATGTCATACCACTGGAGAAAGTGATACTTGAACCCAAGCCTTCTAGCCCAGAGGCAGGGTGCCATGTACCACAGATCCTAAAGCCATGTACAGTTGCAGCAAGATTATGTTACACTCCACCCTCTTTGCAATGGAGTCTGACATTCTTTTGGCCTTCCTATAATGACTTGATGTTACCTGCAAGTTAACTTTTCGTGATTCATGTATGAGGATACCCACATCTCTCTGTACCATGGAATTTTTAGTCTCTCTCATTTAAATAAAATTCTGCTTTTGTACTCTTTCTGTGAAAGAAGGCAGCCTTGTATTTCCTACATTATACTCCATATGTCAGATTTGTGCTTATTCACTTAAACTATCTATATCCCTATTCAGGCCATTTGTATTCTCCTCTCAACTTGCTTTCCTACTTAGCTTTGCATCGTCAACAAATTTTGCTGTAATTGGTTGCTCCATCCGAGTTGTTAATATAGATTGTAAATATTTTGAGCCCCAAAACTGAAACAATGATCCTTGTGGTATTCCATTCGTGTAGTGTTTTAAGATGAACCATTTATCCTGACTCAGTTTCTGGGTGAATACCAATCCTTTTCCTAGCTATATGAGGGAGGCAATGGTGTTGAAGTATTGTTGCTGGACTAGTTATCCAGCAATGAAGGGAAAGTTCTAAGGATATGGTTTTGAATCCCACAGACAGAAGATGGTGGTATTTGGATTCAATGAAAAGGTTGGAATTAAAAGCTTAATGATGACTGTGAAACCAACCATTGTTAATTGTCAGAAAAGACCCACCTAGTTCACGAGTGTCCTGTAAGAAAGTAAACCTGTTGTCCAGAACCATAGCAATGTGGTTGACTCATAATGATAATTCAGTTTTATCAGTCGCTATAAAGTTTAAAAAAGGAATGAAACTGAAAAGCCTATTTGGCATGGTTGCCAAAACAAGAGCAAACTCTGCTCTGTTGACCCTGCAAAGTCTTCCTTATTAACATCTGAGGACTAGTGCCAAAATTGGAAAAACTGTCTCACAGACTAGTCAAACAACAGCCTGACAAAGTTCTACTCACACTGACGTAACTTACAGTCGATGTCCCTGACACCACCATCCGCATCTCTCAATATGTCTTTTCCGCTGTGGCGAAGCTGGCTGAGCCCAGAAAGGATGTAGCTGCTAGACTTGATCTGTAGCCAGTGTTGACGGAGTCAACAAGACAGAAAAATTTACTTGAACTCACCCTCATCAGTCTACTGATGCATCTGCCCATGATAGTATTATTGTGGAAACAAAGTCCCATCTTTAAATGAGGATACCCACTAATGTGTTGTGTGAAAATACCATCATGCTAAATGGAACAGAATTCAAACATATCCAGCAAATCAAAGCTGTGTATTCATAAGGCACGGTTGTCTATCAACAGCAACAGAATTGTAATCAACCTCAATCTGTACTGCTGACAGAGCTAAATCAGTGATAACTCTCAAGTAGCATGACTAAAGATGTGATCACGTTGTGTTCCTCTGCTGAGATAACCACAGAAGACTAATTAAACTATTCAATCCAATTTACAAGTGGAAGTAAAGAGTTTGTGTATTTCAACATAATTATGTTAGCAACTGAGAATAAAATTTGCTTATAGAGACTGAAGATCAACTGCAGATGATTCCATACGTGCCAACATTGATGCAGAATGACTAAATCCACAAATGTTTGACACAGTCGAGAAGAAACTCCCTGCCATTGAAATACAAGATGCTGTCAAGAAGAAATTGCCTGCCACAGAGTACAGGATACTGGAAAAAAGAAAATTCTTGACTCAAAAGAACGATCATCTTCTGTGTAGGGACTTCATGAAATTACAGGTTTCACAGATAATGTTCTAGGCAATTACCTGATACTGAAGGAAGAACATCACTGCAAAAGAAATTCAGACGGTGAAGGATCATCCAGATAAGGTAATGGGCTGACTAGCCGACTTGGCATAAACAATGTTCTCAGTGAAGGGCTTCAAAGTCCAGGAGCTCGGGCAGCACGGTGGCACAGTGGTTAGCACTGCTGCCTCACAGTGCCAGGGACCCGGGTTTGACTCCAACCTCGGGCAACTGTCTGTAAGAAGTTTGCACATTCTCCCTGTGTCTGCGTGGGTTTCCTCCAGGTGTTCTGGCTTCCTCCCACAGTCCAAAGATGTGCAGGTTAGGTGGATTGGCCATGCTAAATTGCCCACAGTGCTCAGCGGGGTGTAGATTAGGTGGGTTATAGGGGTCTGAGTGGGATGCTCTGAGGTTCGGTGTGGACTTGTTGGGCCGAAGGGCCTGTTTCCACACTGTAGGAATTCTTTGATTCTATGAAAGAGGTAAAACATGTTCAAGTGTAGAGAGATATGAGAAATCTCATAGGATAAGGAACAGAACCAAACTCAATAGTCCTTAAGCCAAAGAACTGCTAACCTTCCAAATCTGAAAAAGGAGTCCTTTTTCAAAGTCAAATGCTTGGAACCCCATCCCTAATGGCATTGTGATCTATATGCTCCAAATGAATGGCTGTTGTTCAAGAAGGTCGTTCACCACCACCATTTGAAAGGTTATTTGGGAATGGGCAAGAATGCTGACCCATCCAGTAATGCCTACATTTCATAAATTATAAAATCCCCAAGACCAGGAGCTCTGAACATTAATTTGGCACCTTATTGAATGCCTTTTAGAAGTCTAACTATACTGTGTCTACTGACTTCCTTTCACCAATCCTGCTAGCAACAAACTCAAAAAACTCTGATTAACGTGTCAAATATGATATCCTTTTCATAAAACCATGGTGACCACGTTTAATGACTACTTGCTTAGTGATGGATTCTAGTATTTCCCCAAGGACAGATGTAAGAGCAACTGGCCCATATTTTCGTGGTTTCTGCTTCCCTCACTTCTTGAATACAATCTTGTTGTTTTTCATTGACTGAGGCCCTTCTAAAACCTAAAGAATTTTGGAATGTTTCAAAAGATGCATCCACCATCTCTGCTGCCACTTCTTTTAAGAAGATTACATATCTATTTTCAGACTTGCTAGTTTCCATATATCTTCTTGCCTTGGGGTAGGAACTTGGATGATATCTCATGACAATCTCAGCAGAAACTCATGAGAATTGGAATAAAGAGTTTATTTCCCCAGGTCTTTTGCCATCTTCCCATCAAAATTACAATGAAATATTGGAATGAGGCTTACGAATTTTACTCCAGCTTACCAAATGGGTTCGCACCTTTGAGTTCAAAAGTTGTTCCTGGCAACTTGCGCCACAACCTATTTGAAAATTAATCTTTCACTTTTTGCCTTTGCTCCAAACTTCCTAATTTACCTCTTTAACTTGTAACATTTGAGCCTTCATATTACCTTCCCCTATAACTCCTATATTGGGTCCTGAAACAGGTGATATTACACCAGTTACACTGTGTACAAGAAAGGCTCCACTGCATTACCTTTTATACAGGTTGGCTGCTTCTCTGTCCATGTTCCATCCTGTTGACATGTTCTCTGTGCACTCCCGCTCAAGACAAACGAATAACTGCAGGTGAACTGCACAATGGTGCCCACAGTCGCATAACCCTGGCTTACCTCCCCACTTCCCGGGAGAATTTTTCGTTGGCCTTTATCTGGTGCACCAGGGTCAGTACAGTTGATATTCACTAGAAGTCAAGAATGAAACATTCTTTTATATAGCAGCCACAATAGTCAGATGTGTTCTTTGCTTAGCTACTTCAGTGTAAATATCCTACATTTTAAAACTAATATATGCTGCAACATTTCACTCTCAAATCTATGAAATGTAGCCATTCAGAAGTCTCTGCTGACATAGCCGAACCAAGCCTGTATTAATAATGCAGAATGAATATTGTAATCATTTATACGATCAAACAATGTGTGTCTAATGCATTGAGATCGCGAGTGTAATTTTTGTAATGTAGGGCAACAGTAATCCCAGCACCACACATCATGAGTCATCCTTACCTTTGCCAAAGGTGTGAAAACTTTGACCTAATTATGCTGCAAAATTTATTTCCTCCAGCAATATATAAAAAAAATCAATTAATCATTCAGACATGTATAGCACAGCTCCAAGGCAGGTGGGATTTGAACCTAGAGGATTGACATAACCATTGTGCCACATGAACCTTCAAATCATATACAGCTGCTATTTGCATTAATAATTCTCAAGGAACCTTTAATTCATGTCAATTTTAGCAGAGTTCATTATTAAAGGGAAAGCAGACTATTTTCCCAGCTTCAGGCTGGAGCAATGTCTAGACGTCATCTTCAAGTGAAATTTAAGTAATTTAATAAATATTCTCTCAAGAGAGGGCTATCTAAAGTTGAAACTCATGAAATTGAGTACAAATTATTTACCTTTAAGAATTTAGGTGAGTGGCACCAAGCACCTTCATCAGGCTCCTATTTATTGACTTGAGCTCTGCCTTCAATATCATAATTCCAACAAAACTCATCTCCAAACTTTGAGACTTAGGGCACTGTTCCCTCCTCTGCAACTGGATCCTCAACTTCCTGACCGCAGACCGCAATCAATAAGGATAGGTGATGACAATAATCCTCCACAATAATCCTCAACGTGGGCACCCTGCCAGGCTGCGTACTCAGCCCCTTACTAGACACCTTATACATTCATGACTGTGTGGCCAAATTCAGTTCTAACTCCATTCACAAATTTGCTGATGTAGTGGGTCGGAACTTAAATAATGACAGGAGTACAGGAAAGAGATAGACAGTGTAGTGGCATGGTGTAAAGACAACAATCTCTCCCTCAATGTCAACAAAATGAAGGAGCTGGTCATCAACTCAAGAACCTTAGACTTCAGGAAGTGGAATGGAGTACGTGCCACTGGCTATATCAATGATGCTGAGGTGGAGGTGATCAAGATCTTCAAGTTCCTAGGAGTAAACATCACCAACAATCTATCCTCATCCATCCACATCGACACTACAATCAAGAAAGCACACCCATGCCTCTATTTCCTCAGAAGGCTAATGAAATTTGGCATGTCCACGAAGACTCTTACCGATTTTTATAGATGCACCATAGAAAGCATCCTATCCCCAGATGTACCGCAGCTTGGTGTGATAACTGTTCTTGCCCAAGACCACAAGAAGTTATGGAGAGTTGCAAACACAGCCCAGTCCATCACAAGAAATAGCCTCCCTTCCATTGAGTTCATTTAAACTTCCCACAGTCTTGGGGAAGCAGCTAACATAATCAAAGACGCTTCCCACCCTGGGTATACACGCTTCCAATTTCTTCCATCAGGCACAAGATACAAAAGTTTGAAAACACCTACCAGGTTTAAAAACAGCTTCTTCCCAGCTGTTAACAGACTTACGAATGTACCTCCCATATATTAGAGTTGATCTTTCTCTGCACCTTCTCTGTAGTTGAATTGCTATGTTCTGCACTCTGTCTACTACCCTGATGCATTAACATAAGGCATGATTTGCTTGGTTGGCACGCAAAACAACACTTTTCACTGTATCTTGGTACATGTAATAATAATAAGAAATCAAATCAAATGAGAGAATATGGATCATACGGAGCTAACGGAATCACAGGAAATGGCTTGTGTATTCCCACAGAGATCTGTTTTGGAACCTCAACTGTTGACCATATGAATTTAGGAACAGGAGGAGGCTATTTTGTCCCTTGAGCTTGTTATCATATTCAAAGTGATCATGGTTGATATGACCTAACTCCAGATATACTTCTTTGACTCTTATTCCTAAATACCTCTGCATAAAAAACTATCAATTTTAGGTTTACAGTTTACTATTAATCTATCATCTTTTGTCATTTGTAGAAGAGAACTAAACTGCAACCAGCCTTTAAGTTGTAAGTGTTTTCTAATTTCACACCTGGTAGGTCTGTTCTAACTTCAGACTATGCCTCAAATCCTACTGTTCTCAATCAGTGGAAACAGTTTCTCTCTACTTGCTCTTTCAGCAAGATGTAAAGATCGTAATATTTCAACCTTAGTATCTTAAAAAATCAATATAACTCTGTAACTTTTAAAATTCCAAGGACTATGACCCAAGTTGGCATAATCTCTTTTTATAAAGTATCACTGTGTCAAATCTGTGCTCCACATCCTGCAAAGCCAAAATATTCCTCAGAAGGTGTGGTATCCTACTCATGATATTCTACTCCTGTTGTAGCTGAACCATACTTTGTATTCATGAAGTTTTAATTTATTTATATATGGTCCTCAATATGGACTATCTGGATCCCCATGTCTCTTTGGTCCTTCACTATTCCTGGCTTTTTACCCATTTAGCAAGCACAAAGCTTTTAGGTCCAAAATAGCCATCATTCAAAATCACTACCATCTTGTTTTCATTGACAACAATCACCATTATGACTTTCAAAGGGCTCACATCACTGCTGACCACATTATTTTCCATTGTAAAAATTGTTTTTGTTAGGTTCTGAAATCCATTTGCAGGTATATTTTCACACTTCCACTTTCCAGTTCTTACTGTCTATTTGCTATTCCTTGTATCTTTCCCATTTAAGTACTGGCTTATTCTTTGCAGACCTTTACTACACCTTTTCTTCCATCTCACTCCCTCAACTTAACATATTGAGTTCCTTCTCTTCATAACTATTGTTCCCTCTGCAATCCAGCATGTTGCCTCCAATTCAAAGAATTGACTTCCCCAACTTCCCTATCACAGAAATGTGTCTTGGCTGTTGACGTTTTTCAAAATTCATTCACAGGGTGAGGCCATTGCCTGTTAAGCCAGCATTTATTGACCATCCTAATTGCCTAAGGGGGCAGTTAACTGTATTGCCATGGGTCTGGAGGTCACATGCAGGCCACACCAGGTAAGGATGGCAGTTTCCTTCTCTAAAGGACATTAGTGAACCAGATGGGTTTTTCCTGACAGTCAACAATGGATTCATGGTCATTATTAGACTCTTAATTCCAGCTTTTTATTGAATTCAAATTTCATCACCCGCCATGGAAGGATTTGAATCCAGACCCCCAGAACATTATCTGGGTCTCTGAATCAACAGTCCAGTGATAATACCACTAGGCCATTGCCTCCTCTTAATTTCAGACAGCTGATCCTGAAGACAGACTTTGGTCCACCTCCCAGCCAACTTGGATGGTCAGTCCTGACTGATTGGTGACCAGACCCCTGACAGGTCTGTGTACAGCTCGCCTATGGACTTCCTGTGATTTCCCCCAACTGGTTGCACTGTACTTGCAGATCTGACTGTGACTTACTTCCTAGACTGCAGAGATATACAGCCCTCTGACCTTAACCACTTCAAGTGGCCGACTCACTACATCCAAGTCCCTGGGCTGATAATGAAGGATGCCCTTGAGTTGCTATGTCAGGACCTCATGACTGAAGGTTGATTCTCTTGGCCTGATTTACAACTACCCCCATTAGATTTTGAGTAATGGCTATTTGGTTGAAGCACATGCAGTGTATTGTGTACATTGCTTGCACATGATACGTGTGTGACATTGGTGTAGCATGGTATTGCACAGCAACATGTCTATCTTCTTAATTGATCACTGCTGGCAATCATGACAAGCTGCTTGGCTTTGTGGCTGTGCTAAAAGGTAAGGCTAGACAGAAAAAACTGAGGTTTTAACCTATGGCCGACAAATCGTAAAAAGGCCAGGAAAAGCAAGGAAGAGATGCTTCAACCTTTCAATTAGGTACAAAGTGAGTGAGCATTAAGGGAGCACACAATGAAAAGTGTAGGTGTGCTCCAAAGTGCAGGAATATGCATAACTGTATTGTAAATCGATTGGAGATGTGCCAAGAGGATATGGAGAGATTAGTATGTGTCTGATGCTAACTTCTGTTTATGAAGTTATGGGGTTTGGGGAGTCTTGTCTAAGGTGAAGGCCTGGAGGAGCAAGCAATGAGGTGGAGTTTCATATTGGAAGTTGTTGCCATTTAGCTTCTTTCTCTTGGTGGGAAAACAGAAAACTGCAGATACTGAGGCAAGATGAGGCACTAATGACATGTGACTGTGTGCAAATGGATGCAAAAAGGCCTTTCGCTACACATTGTCGAGATTCTCATCTCACCTTTCAAAACTTGGTTGCAAAATCAGATTTATTTCTCTCAATGTCAAGAATCTCATTGTTCTGACCTCACCATATTTTCCCAACTGACCTGCCAATGCCCACGTCATTCAGGGGATAGGAAAATTCTGCCCTTAGTGACAGTTTATGAACCCTCCTTTTCAAACACTATGCTGAAGTCAATCAATTGGCCCAAATTTTCCAATGACCAGATAGTCATTTCTACATTGTTAATTATGAGTGATGTGTCAGGACCTTGAAGAAACCCTGATGCAGCCAAAGGAATTGCCCAGGAGATTGAAGATTCTGCTGGAGAATTCCCTTAAGTCTAGAACCCTCTGAAATTATCCATTTAAATCACAGAATTCAGGGTTCTGTCGTAGTTAAATAAGTAGCTACTAGGGGAAATTTAGACAGTGTAACTTCTGGGTAACTACAAAACTGACACCTGTCCCCACCCCACTACCTACTACCCCCTAGCTACACCTAACTGACCACTGAATAGACCTGGCACCCCTCGACCTCCCACAACCTGGCACACCTCTTTCCCCCAGGTCTCAATACTACTTTGCCCCACGGGACCTAATATCCCCTGCTCACCCGACCTACCCAAAAACTTCCTAGGCCCCCTTCGCATCTTGCCTCTTGGCGCAATACTCCCCTGGCACCCTAACCCCACACTTAAATTACATACTTACCCTTTCACAGGGTGGTTAAAGTGACGCTGGCATTTAAATCACAGAATACAACAGCTTCTGCTGTGAAGACGGGAGCATGATTCGACATCCCTGGCTCTCCTGCACTATGAGAGACCTGTCAGATTTAAAGCACATGTCTGGAAACGTTCTGATCCGAATCTCCCAGCAGTAATGCAGACCTCATCCTTAATGTAACAAAGGAGCAGAGTGGCAATCTGAGTGTAATTGTTGCCTCTTGGAAGCTTTGGTCATTATGTTTGCTAATAGATGAATGTATATGCCCTGATACACTAACTAATTCTTGCTCATTGCCAAATCTAATTGATTTTATTTACTAATAACTCAGATGATAAAACATGTCTAAGTTAGAAAGGAGGGGCGAAGACATTCGAAGAGCTATGTACGTGGGTCATTAAAATATCAGGGCTGAAAACAATTGTAGAGGGTAGAAGAAGACTGGTTTTTAAATCTAGAGGACTAAAATGCAAGGAGGCACAGGTTGTGCTGCAGCTATACAAAGCCCTTGTTAGATCACACCAGAAGCATGTGTTCAGTTCTGAGGACTACCCTTAATGATACACTGACCAAAGAGGAAGTTGATTGTGAACCTTAGAACTGGAGTTATTGGAGTAAAGGTATGAAATATAGCCACAGGCAAAAAGTGATAGAAGTTTGAAATTCTCTTTCACAATGGCAATTGATACTAGATCATTCTTAATTTTTAAATCTAAAAACTGATACATTTTCATTAACCAAAGTTTTTAAGTGATGCGTAACAAGATGAATTTTTGTGTTGATGAAATAGTGTTAGGTCACAGCCAGTCAATAACATATCCAGCTCACAAGGTTGCTAACCTTGCTTTTTGAACGCATCTATCACCATATGAGATATCCTAATATGAAAAGTCTAACTGAACATTAAATATCCAAGAAAGCATTCAACAACCCAAATCAGCAACTACTTCTGTGGAAACAAAACAGAAATTGCTGGAAAAGCTCAGTAGAGATCCACACTACTTCTCTGGTGTGATTTTATATTTGTACCATGAATAGTTTTAACTGTTGAGTAACTGAGCTTTTTAATTTCAACTATAGCATGTTATTTGTTATCACAACTTATCAGATGTAAGCAATGAAAATGCAATGTGATTTGTATGTACTGTGTAACATGCTTGAAGTTACCTCACCATTTTAGAATCTAACAACAATAAGATTTCACTGCATTACCTTTTGTGCAGATTGGTTGCTTCTCTGTCCACATTCCATCCTCCTGGCAAGCTCTTTGCGCACTTCCACTCAAAAGAAACAAATAATCGCAAGTGAACTGCAGGATGGTACCCACAGTTGCATAGCCCTGGTTTATGCGGCCACTTCCTGGAAGAATTCTTCGATGACCGTTTAGTGGGACACCAGGGTCAGGACAGGTCTTGTTCCCTATAAATAAAGATCAAAACTTAGAGCAAAAGTAACAAAAGTTGGGAATAGCTTTAGGTTCTGCTTCTTTTGCATAATGAAGGACCCTGATTAATAAATACTGAAGCTCTTCCCTATGAAATATTCCAGATCTTGCTGCCAGAGACGAAATTGCACTGAAAAATAAAACTTGCATTATACACCTCCTTAAACGTTCTCATTTCAAAGCACTTTATAACCAATCAATTACTTTTAAAGTGTCACCACTGTTAAAAGTAAACACAGCAGCCAAATTACATAGAAAACCCCCCCAAAAAATGGGCACCAGTTTGACTGCGCAATTGGATAAAACTGATGGAAGCAACTTGATAATGTATCTTATGGTGGAAATCATGGAGATTAAAATCTGAAGACTGCTGATTTGTCATCACCTATTTTATACCATCACCCAACATTAATGTTATGCCCATTGAGACAAATGACCTTAACATTGTTTCTGGGATAATTTTTAACATATCATTAGAACTCCATTGCACTTCCTCAACTATTGTCATGAGATCTTACAAATCCACGTCAAAGGGTTGCTGGGGCCTAATCTGAAGTACAGTCCCTTTGATATGCAATGCATAGTTACCTTCTCAAATCCTGGAGTGGAAATCCCATGATTGTCTGACTGAGAAAGAGAAATACCATTGCAGTAAGTCTGACTGCTTAGCCTCAAGAGTTTAGTAGCAGTGATCAAGCTTATTAGGAGTGGGATGTAATCATAACACAAGAAAAAGTAATCAATACATAAAAGAGTAGCTGGTGTGTTGTGGCTGAGGTATATGTGAATCGATGATCATTGTGATGCAATGCATTCACATTTTCAGTAAGTATAAATGGCTTAAGGAGCTTCAGCTCAGTCATTCAACTGGACACTGAGCTTTGGACACTGTAATGCACCAGGAAGGGGAACCCCTATATGAGCACTTCTTACCAGAAGGCACTCGCACTATTTAGAATGTCTGATTTGGTCCCTGGTCATGGGGGGGAGCGGTGGATATATCTGCAAATGAAGCAGGTAAGGGGATCCATGGGATCAAGAAGGTGAAAACAGAGGAGCCTCAGCCATGCAGTTGTCCAACAGGTTCAAGGTTCATAGAGCCTGAAATGATGAGAAAGGGGCTGAAAAGTAGATGAGCAAACTAATCATGATACCATAGTGCAGGAAGCCATTCAAGCAAGTGAGTTTTTAGGAATGTATTGCTAGTAGAAAATAGTATAATCAGGTGGTAGATACAGTCTGCAGTCAAAAGCAAAAGTCCATAACATAAAGTTGCCTCTCTGATTCCGGGTTACAGATATCTAGTTGTCATGGTCTACATTGGTACTAACGACATAGATAGGACTAGGAACGTGGTTCAGCATAAGGAATATGAGCATTTGGGATTAAATTAAAAAGCAGAGCTTCAAAGCTAATAATTCTTGGATTGCTACCTGAGCTACTAACCCACTGGAATTGGATAAATAAAGTTAGAGAGATAAATGAGATTCAATTCTTTGGGCACTTGCACTAGTACTGCCAAAGTAAGAGCTGTACCAATGGCTCAGTTTTAATTTGAACCAAAGTGGTTAATGAAAGCACAGAAGGTCCTTTTTTTTTTGCCAGAACAGAGAGCATCTCTGCGGCAGTGAAAACACCAGAAGTTGGGCATTTCAAGTCCTGCCCTCATGAACAAAATTTCTTACTTTTAGCAATCGGTTCTTCATGTAAGCAAAGTTGCTGGAGTCAGCTGGCATTTCAATTACCAGTTGCCTCCACTAAAATTGGATTTTGGAGTTTCTGGAATATGGAACCAATAACGAGGAGATTAGATAAGGTATGAACGTGAAGGAAAAGATTTTTCTCAATGTCGTTCTTTAGGATAGCCATTTGGAGAGCTGAGGGACTCTTGTGAATTTGGGCTTAAGTGCACCTTGGTAGTGGAAGTTAGGTATCCTTAGGACGGGGGGGTGGTTTACGGGGTTATCCTGAGGGCAGTGTCAGGGATCCTTTGAGGAGTCAGGAGCCCTTTATGACCATTACTGCAAAGAAGATTGTGTGAAAGTGCATAAACTCTTTAGAAATATCAAGATCTAGTAGAGAAGTAAGGTCTCCCCCCTCCCCCCGACCAACCACGTCTTCAGCATAAATACCACTTTTTCCTATCTGCTATCAGTTTGAGGAAGAGTCATCAGACTCAAAACATTAACTTACCTTTCGCGTAACAGATGCTGTCAGATCTGCTGAGTGTCTCCAGCAATTTCTGTGCTGGGACATTAAAACTATTAAAGGATTTGTGCCACTTGATTGATTTCCCAAACAATCATTTACACAGTGGGATGCTGATCATGTTAAAATTTATTTATGTTTGGCAATGTTTATGCTTTGAATTCCACATTCCCGTTAACCCCAGATAACCTTAGATTTCCTTGCCAACAAGGATCTATCTACCGTTGCCTTAAAAATATTCAATGACCAACACCTCCAAATCCTTTTGAGACAGAAAGTTCCAAAGTTCCGCAGTTCTCTGAGGAAAAGTAAAATCCCGTCATCTCTATTGAAAGAGGGCAACTCTAATTTTAAAACAGTGTCCATTAGTTCTTGACAAACCTATAGGAGTAAACATCCTATTCACATCCACCTAAGCAACATCATTCAGAGTCTAATGAACTTCAATCAAGACTTAAATGTTTTTGGAATTCCCTACATCAAAAAAGCAGTGATGTGGAATCTTTAAATATTTTTAAGACAAAGGTAGATATATCTGGATTACCGGGGGGATGAAAGGTTATTGTGGATATACAGGAATGTAGAGTTGAGATTGAAATCAGATCAGCCATGATCTTATTGAAGAGCTGCCGAGGCTTGCAGAGCCGAATGGCCTACTCTTGTTCCTTTTTCGCATTCTCATATGGAAATGATTCCTTGCTTTTCTAACCACCAATGAAAACAAGCTGAGTCGGTTGAATCCTTCTTCGTAAACAAAACCTGCTCATTTCAGCCTAGTCTCTGAAGCCAACTGAGTGAAATGCCGTGAAATGCGATTAATCAATAACTTCATGATAAAAGATGATTCTAGACGACAGCGATGACAACATGATAGCGTTTCACGTTCCGTTTGAAGGGGAGAAGTATGATGTTGTAATCCTAAATAAAACTAACAGTAAGAGTATGACTGTACAGCTGCCTGAATTGAACTGGTGAACTAAGTTAAAAGGTAGGTTATTGGAGTTGCAGTGGTAAACTTTTAGGGAGATAATTTATAAATCAACAATGGTTCATTCCACTGGTGTAGAATGATTCTTTGAGAAAGATACATCATTTGCAGTTAAATAAAGAAGTTAAGGGTTGTATCAAACTGAAAGAAATACTATTCAATTCTGCATAGATTAGTGGTTGAGGTCAAAAGACTGGTCCCATTTTAAGGGCTAGCAAAAAATTCATTGAAAAAGGAGGGAGAAATAAGAATGAGAGAAAACTAGCTAGTAATATAAAAGATACAAAGAAAGAACAGAGAAAGTTACAGTACAGGAACAGGCCCCTCAGCCCTCCAAGCCTGCACCGATATGTTGCCTATCACAACTAAAACCACCTACACTCGAGGGACCATATCCCTCTATTCCCATCCTACTCATACATTTGTCAAGACGGCCTTTAAAAGTCACTATATTATCTGCTTCCACTACCTCCCCCAGCAGTGGGTTCCAGGCACCCACCACCCTCTATGTAAAAACTTGCCTCGTACATCACCTTTAAACCTTGCCCCTCGCACTTTAAACCCATGGCCCCTGGTAACTGACTCTTCCACCCTGGGAAAAAGCTTCTGACTGTCCAGTCTGTTCATGCCCTTCATAATCTTGTAGACCTCTATCAGGTCACCCCTCAACCTCTGTTGTTCCAGTGAGAACACCCCAATTTTCTCAAACATCTCCTCAAGGCTAATGCCCTCCATACCAGGCAACATCCTGGTAAGTCTTTTCTGTACCCTCTCCAAAGCCACCACATCCTTCTTGTGGTGTGGTGATCAGAATTGAACACAATATTCCAAATGTGGCCTAACTGAGGTCCTGTAAAGCAGCAACATTAACTAAGTTTCTACAAAGATGATAAAAGTTTCTATGAGTATTTAAATAGGAAAAGGATAATAAAGCAGCTGTTCTCTAGACAGTGAGTCTGGTGAATTCATGATGGAAAACAAAGAAATGGTGGAAGGTGTTAAGTAGGTATTTTGTGTTTTATTAATTCACTGTTGGGGCATGGCCTTCGCCAGCTGGTCAGCATTTATCGCCTGTCCCTGGTTGCCCTTGAGAAGTTGATGGTGAGCAGCTTTCTTGAGTTGTAGATAGTTGCACAAGTTACACAGTAGATAGTGCTTAGGGAATGAATTCCAGGATTTTGACCGAGCGACAGTGAAGTAGCAGCGATATAGTTTGAAGTCAGGATAGTGAGTAGCTTGGAGGCAAACTTGCAGGTGGTGGTGTTCCCATGTATGTGCCTCTCTTTTCATTCTAGATGGAAGAGGTCATGGTTTTGAAATCATCTGTCTGAGGATCTTTGGTGTATTTCTGCATTGCATCTTGTAGATAGTACACACTGCTGCTACTGAGCATCAGTGATAGAGGGAATGTATGTTTGTGGATGTGGTGCCAATCAAGTGGGCTGATTTGTCCTGGATGGTGTCAAGCTTCTTACGTGTTGACAGAGATGCACCCATCCTAGACAAGTGAGGAGTATTCCACCAGCCCCCTGACTTATGCCTTGTAGATGGTGGACAGACTTTGGAGAGTCAGGAGGTGAGTTACTCATGGCACTATTCCGAGCCTCTGACCTGCTCGTGCAGTCACTGTGTTTACACAGTAAGTCCAGTTCAGTTTCTGGTCAATGGTAACACAAAAGATGTTGATAGTGAGGAATCCAGTGATGGGAACACCATTGAATGTCAAGGAGAAGTGGTTAGATTTTCTCCTGTTGGGGATGGTCATTGCCTGGCATTTGTGTGGCACAAATGCTACTTACCACTTGTCAGCCCAAGCCTGGATACTGTCCACATCTTGTTTCATTTGAACATGGACTGCTTCGGTTTCTAAGAAGTTGTGAATAATGCTGAACTTTGTGCAATCATCAGCGAGCATCCCCACTTGTGACCTTATGATGGAGTGAAGGTCATTAATGAAGCAGCTGAAGATGATGGACTTAGGACACAAGCCTGAAGAATTCCCGCAGGGATGACCGACCTTCAACAACCACAACTATCTTCCTCTGCACCAGGTATGACTCCAATCAGCATAAACTTTGCCCTCTGATTCTCACTGATTTCAGTTTTGATAGGACTCCTTGATGCCATGCTTGGTCAAATGCAACCTTGATGTCAAGGGCTGTCATTCTCACCTCATCTCTGGAATTTAGCTCTTCTGTCCATGTCTGAGCTAAGGCTGTAATGAAGGCAGGAGCTGAATGGCCCTGGCAGCACCCAAACCGGGCACCACTGAGCAGGTTATTGCTGATCAGGTGCTGCTTTAAGGTATTGTTAATAACACCTTCCATCACTTTACTGATGATCGAGAGTAGTCTAATGGCTCATTAATTGGCTAAGTTGGACTTGTCCTACTTTTTATATACAGGATACATGTGGGCAAGTTTCCATGTTGTCAGGTAGATGCCAGTGTTGCAACTGTACTGGAACAGCTTGGTTTGGAACCAGCAGCTCTAGATCACAAGGCTTCGGTACTATTGCTGGAATATTTGTCAGGGCCCATAGCATTTTCAGTATCCAGTGCTTCCAACCGTTTCTTAACATCACATGGAGTGAATCAAGTTGGCTGAAGACTGGTATCTGTGATGCTGGGGACCACTGGAAGAGACCAAGATGGATCATCAACTTGGTACTTCTGGCAGAAGATTGCTGCAAGTGCTTCAGCCTTATCTTTTACACCGATGTGTTCAGCTCTTCCATCGTTGAGAATGGGCTTTTTGTGGACCACCTCCTCCAGGGAGTTGTTTAATTGTCTGCCACCAATCACAACTGGATATGGCAGTCTAAGCAGAGCTTAGATCTGATCCATTGGTTGTGGGATAGCTTAGCTCTGTCTATCACTTGCTGTTTATGCTGTTTGGCATGCAAGTAGTCCTGTTTGGTAGCTTCATCAGGTTGACACCTCATTTTTCGATATGCCTGTTGCTGGTCATGGCATGCCCTCCTGCACTCTCCGTTAAATCAGGGTTGATCTGCTGGCTTGATGATAATGGTTGAGTTGGGGATGTGCTAGACCATAAAATTGCAGATTGTGTTGGAGTAAAATTCTGCTGCTGCTGATGGCCAACTGCACCTCATGGGTGCCCAATCTTGAGTTCAAAGTTTGTCCCATGCAGTATGGTGATAGTGTCACACAACATGATGGAGGATATTCTCAATGAAAAGGCAGGACTTCATCTCCACAAGGACTGTATGGTTACTCTTATTGATATTTTCATGGACAGATGCATTTGTAGCTGGAAGATTGGTAAGGATGACTAGCTCAGTAAGTAATGCTGCTGTCAAGCCACTCTTAGTGGGGGATATTAATATCCCCCACCCATATATGCAACACGACTTGACAAATTTCATACTCTGTGCCTCGACTGATGAAAGCAAGCATGCTATATGCCTTCTTGGCCACCTGTCCATTTGTGTTGCTACTTTCAGAAAACCCTGGACCTGTATGCCTAGATTCCTCTGAACGCTAATAGTTCTAAGGGTTCTGCCATTTACTGTATACTTCCTTCCTAAATTAGATCTTCCAAAATGCATCATCTTGCATTTATCTGGATTAAACTCCATTTGCCATTTCTCTGTCCAAGTCTCCAGCCTATCTATATCCTGCCATATCCTTTGGCAGTCCTCCTCACTATCTGCAGCTCCCCCAATCTTTGTGTCATCCACAAACTTAGTAATCAGGTCACCTACATTCTCCTCCAGTTATTAATATATATTACAAACAATAGGTCCCAGCATTGATCTCTACAGAACCCACTGGTCACAGATATCAGTCAGAAAAACACCCTTCCACTGCCACATTCTGTCTTCTATGACTAAGCCAGTTCTGTATCCACCTTACCAGCTCTCCGCACATCCCATACAGATAAAAATACTGTGGTTCAAAAAGCAAATTAGAGGCTTGGAATTCTCTTACGAAGAACTCATCTCCTATCTCTCCAGTACCTGACCACCTTCTCCGTGGCTCAAATAAAGAGTGCGATGGATGCAAGTCCAGCAACAGTCAAGAAGGTTAACACCATCAAAGACAAAGTGGCCTGCTTGATTGGCATACTATTTTCATCTGTAACATTCACACCCTTCAACACAAACACACAGTAGCAGCAGTATGTACCATCAACAAGATGCATTGTAGTAGCTCACCAACTCTCTTCTAGCTGCATCTTCCAAACCTGTGACCTCTACCACTTAAAAGGGCAGGAACAGCAGAAGCATGGCAACACTACCAAAGGAAAGTCCCTCTCCAAGCCATTCAATATCCTGCCTTGAAACTGTGTTGCCATTCCCTCACTGTTGCTGGATCAAAATCCTGGAAATCTCTCCTCAACAGCACCATGGCTATTGTTATACCCTAAGGACTTCAATGGTTCAAGAAGGTAGCTCATAGCCAACTCCTCCAGGGCAATTGGAAATGGATAATAATTTTTGGCCCAGCCAGTGACCTCAATATCCCTTGAATAAATGAAAACAAAAGACACTGAAGCATCCAGTTAAGTAAATGAAAATGCTGAAGTCTCTTCTATAGTACCCCACATGGCTTGTGCAAATGGCGGCACTAGGGTGCTTTTTCTCTAGCAGTGTCTCAGAATCAATAATACAAATACATTATCAGTTTTGCCAGTTACAAGTTAAAGGGATATTGTTTATCTTCACATCAACTAATTCAATGGATCAGTAGAAAAGACATCTTAGCATCAGAATCCATAAAGAGGTCCAGAACATGAGATATTTTCCCTCCAGACTGCTGCCCTATTCAATAAAATCATGTCTAAATCTTTATATTAACTCCATTTTTCTATTGTATCTGTTGATTTTCTTGATTTTCTTGGTGACAACAAACCTCTCAATTCAGCCCAGAATATTTTCAATATTTATTGTCTGCAGTGCTCTTAGGGAGCGAACTCCAAAGATTCTCAGAGATGAAATTCCTCATCTCAGTTTTAAAATGTCCAAAATATTATTCCAAACCCTTAGTCCCTAGTCCTAACCTCTCCGACCAGGGGTAACAGTCCTCTTAGGAGTACCCTCTCAATGGATACCTCCAAGTATTTTAATCACTTTAGTGGAATGATTTCTCATGCTTCTAAACTTGAGAATATTAGGCCAGTCGACTCAATCTCTCCACATGGAACAGATGTCTCATCTCTGAGATTATCTAGCAAAACTTTACTGCACCTTCTCTACGGCAAGCGTAATCTTGCTTACGTGAGCAAACCAAGACTATACCGAGTGCTCAAATATTATCCCACAAAAGCTCTATATAACTGTGGTAGCCCTTCTTTACTCTTCATGTCTAACTCCCTTGCACTAAAAACTATTTGCCTTCCCATTTGCTTGATTTACCAACATACAAGGACACCCAACTCTGAATGCTGACAGTTACTAATTTCAATTTCTAACCAATATTATGATTTTCCATTTGTCCTTCCTTTTGTGTCGACAATAATGTTTAAGATATCCATTAAGAGAACCTTAGTCCGGTTTCAGCAACATGAGATTCTGACTTTGTAATTCCACCAACCAAAGTTCACCAGAGTTGTTCCAGAATTACAAAAACAGCATTTAAATAATCACTGTGAGATGTCCCAGGCTCAAGTCAATGGATTGGTCAGGTAGCTGGACTCTAAACTGAAAGCTGAAAAACACAATCAGATGTAATTAAGCAACCATTGGTTTTGAAACAGTATTCATCACCTCTGAGGTACCTCAGGCTGAAACCTCTCACTGAACACGAGAACATTCAATAACCCAAACGATGAACACACAGCTTGTGTGATTGGAATAACTGACATCCAAAGCTATAAGCACATTTGATATTTGAAACTGTGAGCTAGTAGAACTGCGGCGGAGTTTTTAAGTGTGGCAGATACTTGAGTTATGTATTAAATCTTATGGTTACATTGGGTGTGTTACCTTTTGTACAAGTCGGTTGCTTCCCCGTCCACGTTCCATCCTGTTGACATCTTCTTTGCGCACTGCCACTCAGAATAAATGAATCACTGCAGGTGAACTGCACAATGGTGCCGATGGTTGCATAGCCTGTCTTTACGTTTCCGCTTCTTGGGAGAATTTTTTGTTGCCCATTCTGTGGCACACCAGGGTCAGGACAGCTCTTACTCTCTGGAATTAAAGATCAATGTAATACATTGTACAGCTGTTCGAATAGCATACAAAACATGCCGAGGAAATGAAAAGCTGTATATTGGAAGCTGTAGTTTGCATTCCAGCAATATGAGAGTCTTTTAGATTCTGACAGATAACAAACAGACTTACATTGACATGAACGATTACATAACATATAGAATATATTTGTTCAGTAAAATATATGTATGTGACCAGCTGTAATTACTATCTTTCTGACCAGGAGGGCATTTTAAATGTATGACCAAGGCAACATAGTATGTCTACCCTGTAGGACATTATGTGTACAAGATCAACAGAACAGATTTTGTGTGTGTGGCCAACAGGACAAATTGGGTTGGATTTTGACAAGAGTCATTAGGAGCAGTTTAAAAATGGTAGTGGTACACATTATTGGGATTCCCAACCCATTTCTGCTGCTCCCAATTTTTAGTTGTGTGGATAAAAGCGCAGGTGGCAAACAAGCAACTGGCAATCCCAGACTTTGGAAGGCTCCACATTTAGGTCATCCAGCTCTCTGCAATTTGTGTAGAGTTGAGTCAACGTGTCCATGACTCATGGTTCATGGTCCCTCAGAGGAATAATGAACAGTAGTTTGGATTGAGGAATCTCTTGAAAGGTAAAGTCAAAGGTCTTACTCATACTGTTGTGCATTTAGTCGGATGTGCTACTACTTTAAGAGAGCTGGTCAGGTGATCTGGAGGGGGAGAGCTTGGGTCCAGTCTAGAATTGGCTGTGGAGGTGTGAGCACCATTAATAAAGTGTTCCTGTTCAGACTTGTTGCTTGTCTATCTGGTGTATAATTGGTTCCAAAGGAAGAACCAACTTACACATACCTCTCCACAATAACTCATGACTCTACCACCACAAAATTCCCCGTACCTTCCATGGCTATTCAACCATTACTCACCCTTTACAGAGCCAAAAGGAACTGCTTAGGGCAGCCATAAATTTAATTTTAGAAAACTGCTTTTCTACAGACAATTAAAGTATTAATGAACTAGATCACTAAAGTATCAAAAAATAGTGAATCATTGACAAAAATTAGCACCGGAAAGTTGGTTTATTATAACATTATAAAACTGTCAAATGAGTACATTTTACCTTCTCTGCACACATATTAACAGTGTTAATCTTTTTATTGGAGTCTGGGCTCTCAGCCAAGCATGCTTAGTAAGATTCAACACATCAGGAACATTGATTTAGTGAGTTGCTCTTCTAGGAGCCAGCATGGACTGGGCTAAGTGACCTTCTTCCATGTTGTAATCTTTTTAGAATTCTAAAGGTTGGCCTAGAGTAGAGGAAGTTTTCTTTGAGAATTGACCTTATAATACATAACAAGTTAAGTTCTTAATGTTAAACTAAAGCCAAGTGAATACTTTATGTTGAA
The DNA here is from genome assembly GCA_024137785.1 of Ginglymostoma cirratum. Taxonomy (NCBI): domain Eukaryota; kingdom Metazoa; phylum Chordata; class Chondrichthyes; order Orectolobiformes; family Ginglymostomatidae; genus Ginglymostoma; species Ginglymostoma cirratum. The sequence continues at coordinate 46,275,243 of JAHRHZ010000062.1, forward strand.
ACTGAAGCTTGGGAGTGCTTAATATTGACATGAAAGTAAAGAAAGTACCTGCCAATAACACTGGAACTAAGAGTACCTACTAACAACATTAGGGTCAAAGAAGTACTTAATGCTATAACGAGAGTGAAGGGTATATTTAATCTTAACACTGGATCCAAGCCAGTACCTACTGTTGATGCTGAAACCAAGGGAGTACTTAACATTGACAAAAAAACAAAGGCAGTATTTAATGTTGACAGAGAAGCCAGGCAGTAGGAAATTTTGACACTAGAGCTAATGGATTTAAACTTAAGAATGGAGCTAGTTAGTCCACTTAATTTCTAACTTTGTGTTAACCACAAAGTAACTCCTCCATCTCCTGAATGGATGGGTTAGATGTCCTTTATTGACACATGTTGATTGGTAAAGCATGTTCCCACTACCTGATATGACAAAATTTTATCCATGTGAATTTGGAACTGAAAGATTTTCACTTCCATATTATTACCATATTTTATATTAATGAAACACAAATGTATTTTTATAAGTTCTGGTCCTTTATGTTGTGGACACAGAGCCACTAGGCATTAGGTTCTACTTTGTTCATTTCACGTCAACCCATTAAAAGGAGGACACTATTTAAATTTCCTTACACCATCAGCTGAACTTGATTACAGGCCCTAGATTTAAAAAAGACTGCATGCTAACCATGCCATTCTTTGACTATCATTGCCTGTCTGTTATGATCATTTGTTATGTATGTTTCTCACTTTATTGCCAAAACATCCAAGTAGAGAAGAGATCACATGAGATTTACAATTTAAACTGCTAGGGTTAAAATCATAAATGTATTAATTATACAAATTTAAATGCTGTAATGGCCTAAAAATGTTGTTTCCACTTCTCAATACAAAGGATTTAAATACCACGTCTTACCACACTGCGGTGTACTCATGCTCCAGTTCCCATCCAGCTGGCAAGTGGCAACGTTACTTCCAACTAGCTGGAAATCTGCATCACAGCTATAGTAGATATGGGAACCAAACCGGAAATCATCTCCTTCCACTGTACCATTGACTGGAGCCGTGGGATTCCTACATATCACCACTGATAGGTCACATAGTTGATAAACGCATTTTATTACAAACACTTCAACAAATTCTGCATTATTGCAAGCTCAAGAACATTTAATAGTTTACTGGAAACTCAAACACAAGGGGGATTTCTTCCTTTGGTTCAGCCTTAATAAGACAATGACAGGCATCCAATTCCTGAAACCTTTAGAACAAACATGGAAAGCCATTGGTTTCTGACCCCCTCTCAATAAACAAAAGGTCTCGGTTTCCTGGCTCCTTTACCAGTTAACTGTAAAGCCTACGACTCCCGCAGCTCTCACTAAGGGATTGGCTAGCATCAATCTCCTAAATCCTCAATAATCTGCACTCAGTGAATCGTCACAATACGTGCCTCTTCTGATGAAGTTCACTATGTGATACTGAGACAGAAAATGGTGATTTCCTGAGGGAGTTCTCTTAAAATTGGGATTTCGATTAAATTTGCAACATAATTAGGGCAGGGAGGAGTAGAAGTTATGGGGAAATTCCTGACAAGGTGCCTTTCAGTTCTTCTTCAATAAACTACATTGTGGCAAACATCAGGGAGTCAGGGACAAATAGTTGCATGTTTAGTAAATTGTCTAAAAATCAGAAAGTAGAATGCTAGGTTGAAGTATAACTATTTATATTGGAGGAAGACATAAATATGGTAGTCGCAGGGATCAGTGCTGGGAACGCTATTTAGACTTTACATTCATGACTTAGACTTAGGAGCAAGTAACTCAAATCAAAGTTTGCACATTATACTAAACAAAGGACAAACAAGACAAGATACAAATGATAAAAAGTATCATCACAAGCTATGAAGGAAATTAAAAGGGCTAAGTGTTGGAAGTTACTTCTAGGAATATAGAGTTAAGGAGTAATGAAACTATATCTAACTTATATAGCATACTGGCCAGGTTGCAATTAGAATTGTGTGCAGTTTTGGTCTTCAAAATACAAAGGGGATAGCACCCTTGGAAAGAGTTTACACAGCTAGTGCAAGAACTGAGCGATTACAATTATCAAGAGACACTAAACAAGTTAGAATGTTTTTCTTTAGAAAATAGAAGACTGAGAAGACTGAGAGGTGATCTGACAGATATCTTTAAAATTATTGACAAACTGGATGAAGTAGATTAGGAATGTTTCCACTTGTGGGACCATTCAGGCCTTTAATTATAAGATATTTACTAATAAATTCAATTGGGGAACAACAAGATATTTCTGCACTCAGTATAGTTAGGATGTGTTATGCAAAGGAATTGATTGAGACAAATAGTTTAAATGCTTTCAAAGAAAACAAGATGAGTATTTAAGAGATAGGGCATAGAGACATATGTTGCAAGTTGGAGATGAGATAGATGGAATAGAAGGGGACCCATGTGGAGTATAAACATAGCACAGTCTAACAGGCAGAATGGTCTGTAGCTATGTGATAGATTCTGTGTAATCCTATGCTGGAACAACTGAAAACCGACTAATTCTAATGCAATGCAGGCATTCTAACAAAATCATGAACTTGTCTATAAAGAATGAGTTCAGAATTGCTTTATATATTGTGCACAGTGTAGTTGATCCTATATTACGTCTGTACAATCGATTTGCCTTAGCTTTGCGGTCTCTGGACAAAGGTTTTTAATAGGATGAACTAGCAGCAAGCGAACTTTTATGGACTTAGGATGCTGTGTACTGTGGTAGGATTAAAGCCAACTCTTGCAAAGACCAGAGTATTCAGCAATCGACAAATTCTGACTGATTAGCTCAGGTATTTTCTACGTACAGTTCAAAACTGAACAAGTTTGGAGTATCAAAAGAAAATGGGTACTCACGTTAATGATCTATTTGTAATTCATGTACTTCATTTTCTTTGAAATTACAGTAGTCAAAAACAAAGCCTGTGCTGTTTGGGTTTCTATGATAATTGAAGCGACCACCATCGAATTACAGCTTTCCAGACAAGAGGAGGATGGGAATGTTACTTTCGAAATGGAGCTATCCAGTACAGAGAGGTACAGAGGTATGAAAGGGGTTAGTTAGTGTTGAAATTAAGCTATCCAGATCACAACAGGATGTGGGATTAGTGACAAAGTGGAACTATCCAGACAAGGGGCAATGAGGTGGGGGGTTACTAACAAAAAAGAGAGCTTTCCAGATCACAGAGGGATGGGAATGTTTACTGCTGTAAAGGAGCTATTCAGATCTCAGGTGATATTATGGAAGGAGTTGTCACGGTACATAAACAAACTACACAGATCTGGGTGATCACCCTACTCACGACAATCATATTTGCATTATGATTTTTTAACACATCACAGTAACTTAGATAAAAATCCCAGAAAAACATTGTGGAACAACAGGAAATCAGGTAAATCCCTGGAAAGTTTATCACATTGACTGGTGTATGATGCAGCAATCTCCAGATAAATCAATGACTACAAACAAAAATCTACAAAATGGTACTTAAAAGGAGGTAGCCATCTTCACCTCATGTACTGTCTACATAGGAGCAATAAACACAAATTTATCGCAGTTCATCCTACAAAGATGATTCTCAACTCTCAACAACTATGAAAACATGTATGGTGACTTTGAGATCTCAGTAAATTTGAAGTAAGTTACTGGAAAATGAACAACAAAGTCCTGAAATCAGTTAACATTTAACAACCTGGTTTAATTTATATGATATGAAAATAATTTGTTGTATAAACTGTGATTAAGCAAATAATCTGGCAGTGATTGTGTATTTTTTCATTTAACTACAAGTAAATAAATTAATTTCAAAATAGCAGCCTTAAGAATTAAACTAAGTTCTGTAGGCAACTTACATCTGAACAGTATTTCTCCTTTCTTTCTGGAATATGAGCCTGTTAATTATCTGCAAACTATCTCCCCACTTTTCCTGAGATTTTTAACTATTCTTACACATGAAATGCTACCTGCCAACTAGTCCTTTCGAATGTAAGAGATGCTTTTTTTAATTTCCCAGAAAAGTGTGGTTGGGACTTTCCAGATTTTGAATATCTGACCTATCAATTTGAAAACCCCCAAAAACTGACCATCAAATTTAAGCAGAATTAATCCGAAGACTCGATATATTTAAAGGTAGTAGAAAAAAATGATTTTTCAAGATGATTATTTGGAGAGCAATTGAAACATATCTCAGCATGGCTACGATAGGAGCGTTGTAGGATTCAGACCTTACTTGATAATTAAAACTCCAAAACAGAATGGAGAACCTGAGTTTTCATTATAACGGATAGGCTCTCCAATGCGGCAAAAATGGTATTCTTGTGCATTTACTTGGATAAGCCAGGGTACTTATTTTGAAAGCAACATCCCTGGACACCTTTGGAGCGGTCATGTGCCCTTTGAGCAGGAGGTCAAGTAGGTAGACGTTGGGATTAATCAAGGTACACATGAATATGCCTAAAAAGTGCACAAAGCCACTGGACTTGTCAAAGAATTTGGTACGTGTTAAAGAACTGTCAAAGTTGTCAACGGTTATCAATTTCAGAATTCTAAATTTTAAAAAATGTTTCTGGAGCTTTTTAAGGCAATAACTGCCATTTCCCTTTGTCTGTTGACACCCGACTGGGGGTGCCATTAACGGATTTGTGTGGCATGACTGATTCTACTATCTGACCTTTTCATAATAGAGCAATTGTTAAGTAAATAGTTTGATTGACCGCTCTATGTGGTTGTAAATACAAATGTCTTTTTTCATAAGAGCTTGAGGATTTGAGTGAAATAATTGTTTTCTACTCAATTCATTGAACAGGTTTTGTTTTAGTCAATGTGCATATATAACCTTATTATAACCTGTCTCCTGACATTTGTCCTTGGTAGATAATAAGTGAACTGGCATAGAGGGAATGGGCAAATGTGGGGACATTGATTGGGCATATGTTGGCATTGACATTATATGGGACGTGGGCACAATGGCATAGGTTGGCATACAGATATGATGGGATATGTAAATGGTGCAGGGTATCAGATGAAATGGAGGGTTTGAGGAGTTACAAGGTGAGTATAGTGTATTAGGTGGAATAGAGGGTGATGGCAGAAGTCCAGGGAGGTTGATCTCGACATCTGGAGCAACACACTGCATCTTGTACCCGTTGAGGTACTAACAGTAGTAGGTTGCCTATTTAGGGGACTTTATTTAACTTTATAAAGTGTTAACTTTATTTAACACATATTTCACTTCATTAACATGCAGCTTCCTATTTCACAATGCTCCAAACAAACTAGATGCCAAGGATTCTCGACGTGAAAGTCGGCGTAGTTACTGCTTGCTATGAAGACCCTCCAACTGTCCAGCATGAAACAACATCTTAGGTCCCAATCTGTGGGCACCAGCCCCACAAATCCCTCATCTATGGCCACTGGCATGGATATCTTTGAATCCCTCAGGATCCTAATGACAGCTTTGTGATCCATTCAGCAGATCACTTAGGAACTACAGGCCTGCATTACAAGGAGCACTGGTATCTAGTATTGATAGGCTGCTTCAAGCATACTTTACACGCAAGAACAGACACCCAGGTCACAGATTTGATGAGGCTGCATCTCAGGACTGCTCACTCATTCAGCACCTACATGCAACTTGCAGCATCTCAGCCTTGCCTTGCAGAGCAGTATCAATTAGCACAGTCAAGCAACCAGGCAGCTTGCCTTGCTGGTCAGTAGTCCTCACTCAAGGGGGCAGACATCTTGCTGTACGCAGTGTGCTACATCAATCTAAACACACACTATGTACAACAAGCAAGCAGCCATGTGTCAAAGTCTTATGGAGTAGTCCTCACCAAAGTCCATAGAGGCACGTGTCACTCAGGGGGTCCCAGCACAGCAAGTGAAGGGAAACTTTGGATTCTAGTCCAGGGAAGTGACTATAGTCAGACGTCTGGTCAGGGTGTTCTTGATCAGCAGATCCACCTCTCTGCAGTCGAGAAACTGGGTCACAGTAAGTCCTATGGCTTGATAGTGGATAGTCCGGGGTAGGGCTGACAGGGTTAGGGAGCTTCCCCCTCTCCCGGTCACTTCTCAACAGGGGTTGTACAGTTAGGTCCCTAAAGAGGGTGGGCCACATTCAGTCCATCAGGTCTGTCCACAGAAACTGAGAAGAAGAGATACTGGGGTACAAGAAGAGTCACTGGGAAGGAGACTCAGGAATCTATTCATGACAATTGGGGTCTGGAGGCTGGTGGAAAGGGGAAATGACAACTGTGTATTTAAGGCAGGAAACTGCTCATGACTCCACCTGGCATGGTCTCTTCCTTTACTGAGGGCTGTGAGGGACAAGTGAGCTCATTTACACAGGTTGCATGATGACTTGGGGAGGTGGGAGATCTAGGGAGTTCGTAAGAAATACTATCAGGAATGGCTTCTGGATGTTCAGGGTCTCACCGCGTCATAGAAGCGGATGCTGGAAGCCGTTGGTTAAAGAGCATTCATTGTCACAGTCCATCATGCTGGAAATCAAAAGTGTGTAACTTGACAGAAAATGGCTGTGACCACACCCAGGTTGGACAGGGTAGGTGTCTCATCTTGCAAGGGAGAGGGCTGCAAGCCCCGCAGATGTGATGCCCTATAGAGGGCAACAATATGACAAACAGACCTATGCACTACAAAGGACACAGGCCTGAGGGCCCCCTAATTCCTAAAGATGTTATGGGATTGGTTCCCTGTGTGCAGTATACCACCCTGCCCCAGATACTGCTGACCACTTCATTCACACCATCACTTTTGGACATGGAGACCGGGGAAGGAATGGGAATGTTTGACCATGATGGGCAATGATGCAGATCTCAATGCCTGACATATGCCTTGTTCACCTTGATTCCACAAGCTACAGTAGGCTCTCAACACAAACATGGATCCACGGTACATCCTGCATGGACATGAAGATAGGTTTTATGCTAGCACAGTTACATTAAGGGCTGCACAAAGACTCAAACAAATGGGTGTAGACAATACTTTAACTAAACTTAAAAAATTTATATATTGTCCACTGTCACCTCTGCCGCCAAGTGGCCTCAAAAGTTTTTTAAATCTTTCTGTTCCTCCCATTACATCTTAGAATAGTCCACAGATTGAGACAGAGGGAGCTTGTTTAGCAGAGCAGCCTATTAGCATTGGAAATGTAAGCAAGTGAACCCTAGGGGCATTTGTGTCTGGATGGCCCTGACCTGTTGAGGGGCTTCTTGCCAGAGGTAAGCGGATCTTCTTGTACTTGAATTTCCAAGGGGTGAAGGGGAGAGCAGGGAGTATGGAGTTGAAGCGTGGACACTACCGCTGAAGTGTCCTGACAGGTGACTTCTTGATTCCTTCTCCATTTGGTGCCTCCTGGCACTGCCCCATCTCTTTGAGAGAAAGGGGCACCTAGAATGTGTGCCAGGTTCCATGTCCCCCTGCTGCCAATCCTTTGATCCTGAGCACCAAAGGCTGGGACAATGTCCGTGCACATACCCAGTGGACCCTGACGGTGCTGGACCTGGCTCTCCATGGCAGTGCCAACATGCCCATGGACGTAGCCAGATGATCAATCACTTGAGGTAGTTGTGGACCCTATGTATCTGCACTGCTGTAGCCTCTGGGCAATAAGGGCCATTGTCGCCCACATCCCTATCTGTTTCTCCTCTTCCTCCCTGTACATGTGAATGAAGTCTCTGCCTGCTGACACCACAGGGCCCTCTCGTGTCTGGGTCTGAGCAGGGGCCTGGTCTTCAGCAGTCACAAGGTGCCAGCAATCTGGGGCATTTTTTCCTCAGCGAACTGTGGAGCTATCACCATGAGATGTTCACCAGATTGTCTAAATGTGAGTTCTTACCAAGATGTCAGTACCTGAGCAGTGGGGGTGCAGGAGGCAGACTTGCTAATGCTCCCTCAAAGGCCTCGATCCTCTCAATCTCACAGGTCGAGGTGGTGGTTTCTAGTGGAGCAGGGGTCACAGACATCCCGCCAGTACAGTGAGACACAATGGAGTGAAGGCATAGCATCATTGGTTACACGTGGTGTGGAATGGATGAGACTGACAGTGGGGTCAATGTGGAGAGTCACAGTGGAATGGAGTGATATTGACTCAGTCAGCAGGACATGGGTGCTCAGCCTCCCCATATGAGCAGTCTCAATCTTCTCCTGTGAGGGACAGGACTCTCTTTTTATAGGAGGTGAGGAGCCTGATATCAGGCACCCTTCCATCTGTCCAGTCCCTTTCTGCCCTATATGAACTGTGCTCTTGTGGAACAAGAGAAAGGAATTGAGCGAGAGAAAGTGGGCTGCTTGGCTGTTAGTAGTGGGGCAGATGGTCGAAAGGTGGTAAGAAATCCTGGGTGAGTGAGTAGTCAGCACAGAGGTCACGTTGAGTTAGTGATTTGGGAAGTTGGTTGAGGGGGGCGAAATGATGTTGAGGGAGGGAGAAAATTGTTGAAGGCAGCAGTGAGAGTGGTAGAACATAGGCCTTGGAAGGAGGTAGGTGAAGTAACAGAGACAAAGTGATTGTGAGGGAGCAGCGGGAAGAGTGTGGCACTTACACTGACAAAGTAGAGAAAGTCACAGACCTTATTGTGGCACTGCTGGCCATTCCTCCAAACTTTGGAGACTGCACTGACCCAATCAGCAACTGCAGACTAGGCTGCCAGGGTCTGCTGCCGAGGCCCCCTAAGCCAGACCTCCGCAAAGAGGACATTTCTCCTCTCAGCACTTGCTTCAACAGGACCTCTGTGTCCCCACTGGACAATCATTACTTCAACTTCCTATTCTCTGACATTTTCTGTTTAAGTATCAGTCACTGAGCAGGGCAGTTTCAGAATGCCAGTGCCTGTCTTGCAAAGCTAGGATGGTCAACTTTTGGATATCTGTTGTGTGGTGAACTCTTCCAGGAATGGCACTTAGTAAGATGGAGGTACATTTGGATGAGAGGGGTGTCACCGAATGGGACAGGTAGTTGATGAGGGGAGTTTGGTAAGATATGGCAAGAAAACTCACTAGGTCTCATAGTGTCAACACTCCAAAAGAAACTTGATGCAACTGACAATTAGCCGAGAAAAAAAAATGTAAGATTCAGTCCCACATCATCTTATTTCTTTTAATTTTGGACTGTGGAGATACTGCATTGAACCAACAAGACTGTGTAAAGAGATGGCTGCAGTGTGAGAAAACATGTTGACATGAGCACTTTGAGAGATTTACGCTATAATGTTTTCCTAAAACAGTGAGCACAGAAGCAGATATCACAAAGCTAATGGGTTCTGAACTAAAAGAAAACTGCTTCACAAGAATGTTTTGATTGGCTCCTGACAAATAAATCATGTCTTCTCTGAAACCAATGTAGCAGGAACCACCTAGTCTGCAAAGAGAAAGTGTCAAAAAAATCTCCATGTATGTATCTCTTGTGTGGAGATACTGGAAAGTCTCCAGGAACAGCTACCTGTCTTCCATTCATCTTTCTCTGAAAATCCCCTACTGATGGAAGAATAAAACACCTTCAAAGATAGCGAAATGACAAATTCTCAACAGTAAATGAAAGAGAGTATTAGTGTGCAAACAGATATGCGTCAGCACAAAGAACGAATAGAAATTTGAAGAAACTGGAAAAAACAAATCATCAAATCTCGTGATCCGGACTGGTCTTATCAAACGGTGTTTCTCTGATTTTGTTTTCTTTTTCCACCCTTAATATCAAGGTATTGTTTGACTTTGTGTGTCTGTCTGTTTGTGAAGGGAGGAATTTAAGAGAGTGTTAAATTTAAATCATCGCGTTGTAAGTTAGTAATTCATACTTCTTAATATCCTTCAGTTAAAGACATTTTATTTGTAATAAAGTTATTTCTTGCTGAGTGTAGAAACTTTGCAAGGGTTTTCTTTTAGCCTGAGTTCATCAGTTAGATTGATTAGGCACTTTGAATTGTTTGACAAAATATTTTCACACTTGCGATACCTCTTAGAATAGTGGGACTTTATTTCCAATGCTCATTTTTTTATTCACTTGAAGGATGTGGGTGTTACTTGCTGGCTAGCATTTTTCCCCCATCCCTGGTTGCCCTTGAGAAGGTGGCGGTCAGCTGCTGCCTTTAACTGCTGAAGTCCACATGCAATAGATTGACCCACAATGCCATTAGGGAGGAAATTCCAGGATTTTGATAAAGCAACAGTGAAGGAGCAGCGATATATTTCCAAGACAGGATGGTGAGTGGCTCGGAGGGGAACTCGCATGTCGTGGTGTTCCGGTATATCTGCTGCTCTTGTTCTTCTAGATGGAAGTGGTTATGGGTTGGAAGGTGCTGTCTGAGGGTCTTGAGTGAAATCCCATAGTGCATCTTGTAGATAGTATACATTGCTGCTGCTGAGTGTCAGTAGTGGGGGAGTGGATGTTTGAGGACGCGGTGCCAAACAAGTGAGCTGCTTTATCCTGCATAGGGCTAAGCTTCTTGAATGTTGTTGGAGCCGCATGTATTCAGGAGTATTCCATCGCATCCTGGCTTGTGCCTTGTGGATGATGCAGTCTTTGGGGAGTCAAGTGGTGAGTTGCTCACTGCAGTATTCCTGGCTTCTGACCTGCAGTCCAATTTAGTTTCTGGTCAATGGTAATCCACAGGAAGTGGGGGATTTAGTGATGGTAATAACACCATTGAATTTCAAGGAGCGGTGGTTAGATTGCCTCTTATTGGAGATGGTCACTACCTAGCATTTGTGTGGCACAAATGTTACAATCGAACCAAGGTTACCAGAACCACCGTACCTTTGTTTTAAACTTTTTTTTTGTTGAAGAAAGTAATTTAGAAGACAAACATTAAGTCTAAGATGCTGTGTTAAGGCAAAATAGAGAAACTTGATTATGAGTGTGTGGAGCTTTGTTGATGTATTTTTGTTGGGTATAAATTTTTCTGTTCCTTGAATGCCTGCAAATCACTGACTTAAATGTTAACCCACAAGATGCAGTCTTGCATGTTATTTAAATTTTTTTCATTGTTAAACATTGCTTAATATATATTTCTATTCTGGTTGCAATTTAAAATTGGATTAAACTTCAAACTTTGTTATTATTCTGCGTGGAGTTCACAACCTGAGGATACATTTTGCACTTTGAGTTCATAATTTATTATGAGACTTGATATTTCTCCGAAATATAGAGACATGGAAGGGTGGATGTGATTAGTGTGTTTGTGCCAATTAAGTAACAAGTAGAGTTGCAGGTCTATGTGAAGCAATTAGTAGCTGAATTTTATTGATGTTTGATTGCACAGAACTTGGGTTTTGGTGAAAAAAATACACACTGTGTCGAAGGTATTTGCCTTGCATTCAGTGGGAAAAGATTACTGATTCAAAGAGAAAACCACATTTTATATGGCATGACAGCTTCCAGAAGAAATAAAAGTTAACAGGAAGTAACACTGGACCTCTGTTTAAAGACAATTTATTTGTAATAAAGTTACTTTCTTGCTGAGTGCAGAAACTTTGCAAGGGTTTTCTTTTAACTTGAGTTCATCAGTCAGATTGATTAGGCACTTTGAATGGTTTGACGAAATATTTTCACAATTGCGATACCTCTTAGAACAGTGGGACATAATTTCTAAAAGTTTTTTTTAATTCACTTGCAGGACATCGGCATTGCTAGCTGGCCAGCATTTATTGTCCATCCCTAACTGCCCTTGAAAAGATGGCGGTGAGCTGCTGCGTTTTAACTGTTGCAGTCCACATGCTGTAGGTTGACCCACAATTGCCTTTTAAAGTACACAAAATGTGTTGGACTAGCATGTCTTATTTTACTATTTTTTCTTCTGGAGGGATAGTGAAGACTGGTTGGCAGTGGACTCAAATTGGTAGAGGTTTTCCTTTTAAATTGCCTTGATGAGTGCAAGATGAAAAGCTTCTACAAAATCTGTCTTTATTTCAGCAATACAGATTCTACTGAGTTTTTGCAAACCTTCCACACAAAAGAAGTGTTGTGATGAAATGCAAATTGATTAAAGGATTGTGATGTTGTAGCGTTCTGTTACTTTTATTTGGAGTCAGAACATTAAAAGTTTTGTTGTGAGAATTCATCTTTTTGGTTTTTAATAACAGTGAGAAGAAAGCCAATTAAAGGAAGAGGACCAAGACAAATTATATAATTTTGTTCTTTCCTTTAAAAAGAGTTGTACTATTCTTTATATGTTTAGTTCAAGAAACTGGTCAAGGTAAAAGTTTAACTTCAGAATAATTTACATTTAATTACATTTTTTGGCCAGAGAAAACTTTCAAACATTATGTTAGCAGAAGGTGAACCTTTAACTCTGAATAAAGTCATAGATATAGATGCTCAAATAAAATAATAATTGCTGTAAATCAGTACTTTAGAAAATAAATAAGAAGATAGTGGAACATTAGATGCGTGATATCTTTGATACTGTCTGAAGGTATGTCTAAAATCTGGGAAAGCAGATGACAAAGAGTTTGAGACAAAGAAAAAGGCAATCTA
>JAHRHZ010000062.1:46288179-46305693 GCA_024137785.1 Ginglymostoma cirratum
ATGCTTGTTATCTCGGATTCTCCAGCATCTGCAGTACCTTTTATCTCTAAATCTAACAAGGGTGTTAGGTTTTGCCTTTGTTTAAAAAGTCAAGACACATGGCTGTTGGCTTTATCTTAAAAAGAGGGTGATAATCCAATTACATGCAAGATCTTTTGATTAGTTGACAGTCAATCATTTTAACTGGTACCTTCAGTTGATTGTTCGGTTTTTGCAGTTTAGTTATATATTGGACATTATAACGTTTAAGTTTATAAATTGTCAAATGTGTGTGGATGGCTAACTCTTTCTGTGTGAAGCAGAATGGATGTGATGTGCATTTTTTTAAAAGATAACTGCAAATGCAGCAAGATTTTCAGCAGCATCAAGTATTCCAGAATCTGTGTAGACTTTCAACGTCATTTGTCATGGACTAAAACCATTTCGAAAAGGAATCACCTGAATCTACTTAGGCTCTTTGTTAACAAAATGCCAGAGAACTGGAGAATTACTGTAAATATGCTAAATATCGAGTATCAGGCATTTCAATACCACCATACCTGTGGAGAAGAACAAGTATTAAATGGAAAAATTACCTGTGTTTGGAAGGAATTCTAGGGAAACAATAAAACACAGTCTCAGTAGTTTCTATGTATATCAGATAAAATATTATTTTCTTCTGAAGAAAAATTAAATATTAAAGAAAATTGCTCAGACAAGAATGGTATGATCTGAATTTGGGATAATTTTGAGACGTGAAAAATTAAGTGTAATTTAGTGAGTTAAATTACATTGTTGCTTCAAAATTAAGATGCCGAACAAATAAACAAAATGCCTGGAATTTCTGTTCCTAAGATGTAATAAGAATATTTTATCGAACTGCAAAACTTCTCCAGTGCTGATGAATGAGATGAGGGGCCCAGGAAAGACAGAGAAGTCACAAGGCAGTCTGGGGGGGAAGGGATGGGTGTGGAGGGAGAGACAAACAGGCTACAAGAGACACTGGAGAGAGGGGGCAGGTGGGGAGGGAGAGACAGAGAGGCCACAAGGGAGATGGGGAAAACAGGGAAGCCACAAGGGTTCTGTGGAGATGCAGGGGTGGCTGGGGGACAACAGGTAGGCCACCAATGAAGCAGTGGGCGATGCACAGGTTACAATTAGACAGGGAAGACTGGGATGCTGTAAAGGGGGCTGTGCAATAGAAGTGAGACAGGGAGGCTGCAAGTGAGGGAATGTGAGACACAGGGAGGCTGCGAGGTTATGGAGCAGAAAGGGAAGGCTGCATGGGCAGGGAAGGAAGAAAAAGGATACAAGGGTAATAACGGGAGAGGGAGGTTGCAAAGAAGAGTATGAAGTTGGAAAAGAAAGCATATAATGAAGGCCAAAGTCAGTGATAGCCCTGAAGAGAGGGATAAATTCAGAATCCAAAGGAGGGCTAAAAAGATAATAAAAACAGAAAAAAAATCTGTGAAAGCAAACTAGCGAAGAATATAAAATTTGATGATGAGAAAAAAGAATTTCTTCAAATATATGAAAAGGAAGATAGAGGTCAAAGTGAACATAAGCCCCTTAGAAAATTAATCTGGGGAGATGGTTTAGCAGAACAAGGGAATGGCAGAGGAGTCAAACATATTATTTGCGTCAATTCTTTATGGTTGAAGATACTTTGAACATCCCATTAATAATACAGAATACCAGAGGAAGAATTAAGTACCATTGCCATCACTAAAGAAACTAGACAAACTAAAGGGGCTAAACGCAGATTAGTCCACTGGCCCTGAAGGCTTGCATCCTAGGATCTGAAAAGAGGTAGCTACAGAGATAGTGGATGCATTTTCCAAAAATCCTTGGATTCTGGACAAGTACCAGAGGAATCAAAAAGGGAGAGAGGCTAAAAGTGGGTAACTATAGTCCAATTAGCATAACATCTATTGCTGGAAAAATCTTGAAATTAATTAATAAGGACACAATAGTAGCACACTTGGACATTCATAATTTAATCAAGCAAAGTCAGCATGGCTTAATGAAAGGGAAATCATATCTAATTTATTTGAGTTTTATGAGGAAATTTCAACCAGACCAGGTAGAGGGGAACCAGTAGATATGTTGTATTTTGAGTACCAGAAAGAGTTCAACAAGATCCCTCACAAAAAGTTAAGTCACGAGATAAGAGCACGCGTTGTTAGAGGTATTGTGCTGGCATGTTTGGAGAATTCAGTAATGGGCAGGATATCGTGAGTGGAGATAAGGGGTTCTTTTTTAGATTGGCAACTCATGACCAGTGGGGTTCCACAGGAACCAGGCTGGGGCCACAACTATTTACATTATGTAATAATGACTTGTTAATAATTTAGAGGAAGGAAGTGAAAGTATTGTAGCCAAATTTGCATACAACACAAGGCAGGTTGCAAGACAGATACAGAGAGATACTGATAGGTTAAATCAGCAAAAAGTTGGCAAATAAAGTATAATGCGGAAAAAGAAGGTGTTCATTTTGGAAGGGCAAACAAGGGAGAACAGAAGTACAGAAAGCTAGCACACATCTGCAGCAGGTAATCAGGAAGGCTAACAGATTGTTGGCCCTTATTTCAAGGGGGTTAGAGTCTAAGAGTAGGGAAGTCTTACAGCAACTGTACAAAGTACTGGTAAGACCACATTGGACAACTGTGAGCAGTTTTGGTCCCCTTACTTAAGGAAATATATTATTGGAGGCAGTTCAGAATAGGTTCACTGGGATGATATAATGAATGGAGGGACAAAGGCTAATCAGGTTGGGACTGTATTCACTGGAGTTTAGCAGTATGACAGGTGATCTCATTGAAACATACAGGATTCTTGACGAACTTGACAGAGTAAATGCTGAGAGAATGTTTCCCCTCATGGGAGAGTCTAGGACCAGACAACATAGCCTCAGAATAAAGGGGCACCACATGAAGAATGAGACGAGGAGGAATTTCTTCCCTCAGAAGGCTGAGAGTCTTTGGAATTCCTTGCCACAGAGAGCTGTGGGGGCACAGTCCCTGTGTATATTTAATGCTGAGATAGGTAGATTCTTGATCTGTAGGGGAATCAAGGGTTACAAGGAAAGGGCAGGAAAGTGGATGTGAGGGATACTGGATCAGTCATGATCCTACTGAAAGGCAGGAGCCAAACAGCCTACTCCTGTTCTATTTCTTATGCTCTAAGAGGGAACAGTTTCAAACTTATTAACAACGTATCACTCATCTAAATGCGAGCAAGGAAATTTTGAAATCAGTGAGGTAATGAATTATTTGCAGATGACTGCGGCATTTCTAGGTGAAGTGGGAAAAATGTAGTGGCTGCTGTTCTAATAATTGTTGTGCGTAAGTATGAGATTGAGAGCCAAGATGCAGAGCAAAGCCTCCTTAAAATATTTCAGTTTTGTGCAAACATGATGGAAACACATTAGCTGAGACCTCCCCAGTCTGAGGAAACTGTGTGTACTCTCATAGCTTTTCGTAAGTTGTGGTAAATGTCAGTCATTGTGAAAGAAATCTTTGAATCGTAACTTGTCCCTATTGTTCTGCAGCAATTTAAATATGTGGTGTCTTGGAAACGTGTGATTTAGTAGCTTTCAATTTAATGGGATCTATAGTCATTGAGGATATTAATTGACGTTTCTCATTCAACTTCATTGGAGTACAAGTATGTTCTGCATCAACATAAGTACTGAAGGTAATTTTACTATGTGACTACAGCACTTAATAAAACAATCAAAATGTAGCCCACAAAAATCTAAAAGTAACTCTTAAGAAATGTTCTAGAAAAGAATTACTTTGTTTCCTGCTCTAGTCAACATATACCCACACACTAAACATTTGCACCAATATTAATACTCACTGTTTTCACACCATTTGCCTGTATACCCAGCTAGACAGGCACACTTATAATAAGCTGGTCCGAGCTGGAGACACAATCCGTCATGTAAGCAAGGGGATGAGGAGCACACTAAAAAAAAAGAGAATGACAGGCAAACGTTTCAGTTTCCATTACATTCAGATCTGAGGCTCTCTTGGTCTGGATAGGTCCACACTTAGTGCAATTGAGTTTCTGATTGTGTATATAGTGTCTACTTAACCTTTGCTGGTTTTTACAAGTTTACCTACTTTCATTAACATAATATTTCCCACCTTAATGCTTATCTTGGACCAAATCGTGATGAAGCCCCCCATTCACGATTCAGTTTGCTCATTCTCAAATCTTCAATCTCAAACCTCTCTTAGCCACCTCCCCTCTTCCACCTTCTATAAACTTGGGCTCATCCAAAGCTTTGCTGATCAAAATTGAACTCATTGCAAGTCCCACTCATCAATCACTGAATGCCCACTGATCTATGCTGGCTCCCAATCTGTCATCACCTCAACGTTAAAATTGTTATCCTCTGTTCAAATACTTCCACAGTCTCACTAATCTCAATCTCTGAAATTCTGCAGGAACTTGCTGTTTATCCAATTCTGGCCTCTTGACTATACCCCTCTTTCTTCATCCCAGCATTGGCAACCAAGCAAATCAGCTGTCTTGGTCCAGACTGTCTGGAACTACCTTCTACGACTATGAGGAGACTGGCTCACATTCTCTGTAGTTTGGAAGTACCAGAGTGAATCTCATCGAAACTCACAAAATTCTCAACAGGAGTTCAACAGGGTAAATGTAAGAAGAATGTTTCCCCTCTTTGAGGTCACAGGGTGGAAGTTGCCCACCCCTGGAGAGGTGTGGGCAATGGAGAGAAAGGTGGGAAATTACGGAAAGAGTTAAACAATCAGATTCTCAACATTGAGAAAAATTCTACCAAATTTCCTATCAAACCTTAAATAGCAACTTCAGAATCTTGCCACTGAGTGTTGTCCATCGTACTTCAACGTATTTGCATCTCATTAAAGACTCATCTAATTTTAATACTCCTTCCAATTCTCCTCTCCCTCAATATGGGGTGAAATCTAGGTGAAGTATTTCTTCTCGATAGAGTCATCATGCCTGACCTGGCCCAAGGCATTTTTTCTCACAGTCTTTTTCTCTTCATCTCATTAATTATGCAAGGAACTTGTGGAATCACATGGAAACAGAGGCAGAAGTACAACATTCATGAAGCTGGTGCCATATTTAAATTGCAGCTCCAGATGTTCTGACACTGAAAGCCAGGAACTTCCCCTTATTCTATGGTTCCACAATATTAGCCCCAAGGAAATGGCCCAGAAAGGCATGTTACTTCCTTAGTTTGTCATCTGGGATCTGAAGGTGCTGGTGGACACGTTGGTAGAGAGAAGGGCAGCACTTAATCCTGCTGACCAACAAGAGAAGCCAGACCCGGTAAGCCTAGACCTGGTAAAAGCAAGTGCAGGAAAACTATTAATAATCATTTCTCCTTCATTAGTATCACTGCCACCATCTTCTGTCGACTTCGTCATATTCACAGGGTCACTACTCCAGATAACCTGACTGCTGCACACCCTCTCACCATGGCTTATGAACTATGCATGATATTGCATGCCATCATATCCACTGTCACCCACCTCATCATACTAAACTATTAACCTTTCCTGTCTGTTGTGATTCCTATTCATTGACTGGGGACACCTCACTACCTTTTCTGCTCCTACATCAAAACTAACTGCTCTTCCATCCAATTCCATCACATTCAGTCCCACATTTAATCTCGTTGCAGGAAAAATGAGCCCAGACTCCCCACTGATGTTTCCCAGCACCTTGACTGAGTTACCTATAATATGTAGGACTCACCATGGACACACCACTGGAGTGAAATCAGTTGAGTTTCTTGAAAGACTGTGTCAGTGTCCCCAGGCTGACCATAGTCCTTTTGACTCAACTAAAGACCAGGTCATTTAACTTCAGACATGGACAGTTTGTTGAAGTGCATGTGCTTGCCATGCAGATGGTATTTGCCGTAAGTGTTACATTAACATAACATAGTGCCAGCACGGTACAGCAACATGCCACTCTCTTCCATTGTTTAGTATTCTGGATTGTGAAAAACTACATGTCTCTTCCTCTGTGCTAAAATATCAATACATAATATGAAGGTTGACAGCTTTCAAATAAATGCAAAGTGAGTGAGTGAGCACTAAGAAAGCAAGCTAAGAGCCATATAATGCGTAACTGCATGATCTGCATGCATCCCTATGTACAAAACAACCCTGATTAACTTGAAGCCTGACTAATCACAAGGTACACATACATTAGGAGATTGTACGTGTGGTAGCAATGAGGAAATCTCCTGCCACTAACAATCTTAACAGTAGCCCAGAAGGGCAGCATTGCACATAAGGACAGTGGAGTGGATGTTTTGTGGTCCAAGATGTGAAATGAGCAAGTTTTGCACCTTGTGGAGTCGATGGAACCTTGTAAATTCACTTCCACTTTGGAAACTAGGGTGAATCTTTCCACACTGCAAACTATTGCTCGTGTCTCACAGCCACTAGTAGGATATATTTGCAATGTTCTTGATACAATCAAGGATGCTGGTGCCAGGATTTTTAGTCAAAGCAGATGGATTTTAATTCAGATAAATGCAAGGTTTTGCATTTTGGTGAGACAAACCAGGGCAGGCCTGACACAGGTAATGGTAGGGCCCTGGGGAGTGTTGTTGAACCAGAGACCTAGGGATGCAGATGCATAGTTTCTTGAAAGTGGTGTCACAGGGAGACGGGGTGGTGAAAAAGGCATTTGGCACGCTTGCCTTCATTGGTCAGAACATCATGTTACAGCTTTACTCTAAATTGGTAAGGCCATATTTGGAGTACTGCTTACAATTCTGGTCACCATGCTATAAAAAGGACATCATTAAACTGGAAAAGGTGCAGAAAAGATTTACAAGGAAGTTACCAAGACTGGAAGCTTTGAGTTATAATGAAATGCTAGGACTTTTTTTCCCTGGAGCATCACAGGCTGAGGGGTGACTATAAAGAAGTTTATAAAATCATGAGAAGAATTGATAAGGTGAATAGCCAAAATCTTTTCCCCAGGGTAGGGAAGTCTAAAACTAGAGGGCATAGGTTTAAGGGATCCCTGACCCTGACCACCCTAAGAAACTGACTGACCACCTCTAAGCCCCTGGATAGTATCAGACGATACCTTCAGCTTACTATGCTAGGAAGTTCGAACTGAAGTTGCCACCTTTGGCCTGACTGAAGACTAATTCCCCTTCGACTTTGAGCTATGGTCATTTGATTGAAGCACATGCAATTAGAATGCCTTGTACACTGCTGGGCATGGTGCTGGTATAACACTGATGTAGCACATGCTGTACAGCTACCACCTTAACTGATTGATCACAGACATGACAACTGCCTGGTTGTGAGTTTGTGCTGCAAGGCAGAAGTACTGTTAGAATCCAAGCAGATGAGTGAGTGCTTTGAGAGAAAGCAATGAGCTCTGAGATGCACACTGGCCTAATCCATTGGGTGGGTGCTTGAACCTGCATGCTGTGTGTTCTGTCAAAAGCATTACAATGAAATGTGCCAGAGCTCTCCAAAGTGCAGAATTGGAGTGCACAACTGTTTTTTAGGAGGCCCCGGGGTGCATGTGTAAGCCAGAATTGCCGATATCCGCTCTGACTTCCATATCAGGAATTTTCGAAGTCTAGTTTCTCTCTGGCACATGGGAGAACAGGAAAACACATATCGAAGAGATTTTGTACTAATGGCCTGCAAATGCATGCAAATAGACCTCACTGCTCGCAAGCGAGATTCTTAGCTTGCTATTCAAAACATAGTTACAGGACTGGGCTTTCTTTTCTTGACATTGACAATCTCATTTCTGGTGATGTCACCACGTTTACCCAACAGATTCACCATTTTCTACATTGTTCGGGGACCGGGAACATTCTGCTCAAGGTTTGTGCTGCTTAGTAGTTTGATCAAAATACTTTGTTCTAAGTATTTAGGATGTAAAAGATTGTGAAGAGTTTTGAAGAACAGCCATATTGATTTGAAATATTAACTTTTTTTTTGCTACAAATACCAGGACTTTATGCTTTTGTTTGTGTTACAGAGAAATTACTTCTGGTGACCAGTATAGAGGGGCAGGGGGTGTAATCTAAAAATGAGAGCCAGGTCTCTTCGAAGCAAAATTAGGTAAAACAGCTACAGATAAAGTGTAATGGTAGAAGTTTAAAACTCTCTTTAGAGAGTGGCAGCAGATTTTAAATTAATTGTAAATTTTAAATCCAAGATTGTTAGTTTTATGTTGACTGTGCGTTTTTTGGGGGACTTTGGTGACAAGTCTGTATGTGGTGTTAGCCTACAGACCTATAGAATTGAATGCATGGAATAGCAAAAAAGGGCTGGAGGGAAATAATATCCTACTGCTATTCAAATGTTTCTAAAGGCTCGAGGCTGCATGTTCCGCTCTTTCTGCTTTGATGAAAACTCAGGTTTCCTGAGATGAAAAATGCTGCAGTACTGCCAGCCAGCTACAAGTGGTGCTGTTGAGCTACGATCCCTGAAACAGTCTATCAGCAGAGGAAAGCTTCATCATGACCTCAGCCATTTCATTTCGATCAGCTCAACTGTCTTGGATGAGCTGCCCTTAATGCCAGGTTACCTTTTAACTTCTTCTTCCTAGTAATAGGAAGCATCAAACAGCTAACATAAGATTTAACTCATATTCACAGGCCTCAATATTAACATGAGGGCATGCATTACTGGTGAGTCTGTTAGCAGAGGATAGGATAACTTAAATATTTTTCTGCTGACTATAGGAAAAAGAAACTTTGGGAATAATCCAGAATTCATTGGAAGACAGTGATGAAGATGTAGCAATAACAACTAGAGATTCATGATCCACGGAAGGAGAGCACTGCATGTGAACAAGGGTTTCACAGACTGGGGCTAAGGAGCTGGGCTAAAGGATTCCTGAAGTGCTCAGATTGGGTGGTAGTGGTTGAAGTGGTGGGGAGGGGTGTTCTCCATTCCACCTAATCCAGAAGGAGACCTAGACCCACAGCTGACAACACAGACCTCCCTGACATTCGAAGAATTTGCATGTCACCATCAGGTCAATACTTTGGTGTGCTAATTTAGGCAATTACCCACTACTTCTGCTGTCTTTATGAATGGCCTGATTTGGGTAAGTTGAAGTTTAAGCAGAAGATTGAAACAAGTATGTGGGATTTCAAACCTTTCACCCTTCTGTATCTTCATGGGCTGGTGTGAAGGAAAAGACAGAGTTAAAATCAAAACCATTGCCTTGGCCCTCTTCCTAATAGGTGATCTTGTTTTTTTGATTTGTTCATGGGATGACAGAATCACTGTCTAGGCCAGCATTTTTATCCCATTCTTCACTGCACTAGGCAGAACAGGAAGAAGGCCTAAGTGCCACATGAATTCCTTTGACTACCAGGAAGGATTTGGGCTTCTGCACATGTGCCCAAGGAATCCTCCTGCCTGCAAGATGAACCCTAAAATTAACACAGGGCCTGAGAAGAGCTAACGGCAGCAATGGGAAACTTCACCTTCAATGGTTTCAATCTGGCTACAGTAAACTGGCATAGAAAGAGGGATGATGGCAAGTGAGAGTCAAAGGCAAGTGAGTAGGCTGGGACAGGTGAGAAGAAAAGGAGCAAGTGAGGAGGAGAGCGTCAAGAAGAAAAAAACAGGTAAAGACTAGTGAAGAAGAAACGGGTATGAGTAAAAAAATGTGAAGGAGAAACTAGCACATGAGAAATAAAGCAGTGAGTTATGAATTGGAAGAAGTAAGAATGCCTGAATCAGAATGATCCTGGGTGAACAAATAACGTAGCAAGACGCAAAAGTGAGGCCATACTTGATCTTAAATCTGAAAGGCTACATACCGTCAACTTCCTCAAATGTAGCAAAAAATCCATCAAAGCTTTTATACCCATCAGATACAAATAAAATATGTAACGAACTCCCAGTAGTCCTGATTGGGGGAGGCCTTTCATTTCCACAGAATTTTCCAACAACCCTGGAGTCAATGTTATCGCCATCACGGATTTCCACATAATCATATTGACACATGTAATCGAACTCCAGACTCAGCATGGAGAATCTGAAACAGAGCAAGCTCACACTCTGAGCAACAACTTTCTGTGATAGACAGATACACAAGCACTATTTCCCATGGTAAAGGGATAGGTTCCTTATGTACATTACTTCCAGGACAGCAGTGGGCCACTGGTGCCACTCCGTAGATGTCAGCAGGCTCCTTGCTGGCACTTCCCACATGAAAGTAGGGTTCCTTGCAGGCATGCACTGAACCAGTAAGGAGCCTACTAATGAAGTGCTGCAGTACTGTCAGTCACTCTGCGTTTGATCAGCAGATCCATTAACACAGCAAAAGAAACTTGCATTTATTTGGTATTTTTCAATTGGTAAAGCATTACAAAATGCTTTAGACAACATTGTCAAATAAAATTTGGCGTATAAGGAAATATTACAAGAGGAGACCAAAAACTTGGTCAAGGAGCTATGTTTGACAGTGTCTTAAAAGAGGAGTTGGTGGGGAGGGGATTATAGAAACACACGTTTAAGGAGGGAATTCCAGAGCTTAGGGTTAAAGCAGCTGTAGACAGTTTCCGATGGTGTAAGCAATTTAAATGACGGATGCACAAGAGGCCAGAATTAAGAAATAGTAAGTATCCCAGAGAGGAGGTTACTGAGATAGAGAGAGACAAAACCAGAGAGTGATTTTAAGGCAAGGTTGGGAATTAAAATTGGAATATTAAATGTTCAGATATTAAAACACTGTGAGTCACTTCCGAAGCTTTGAATTATTTAGAAACTGGCAGCATTCTTTTTAAACAGAAGATGGCACTGATGGTTCATTCATGAGATAGCTATCTTGTAGTTCTAAATAGCTATGTCGAATCAGAATATTTTATACCTGCAATGAACTGCAAACTGTGCTTTTGATTCAGGAATACTGATATAATAGTATTTAACAATATTCTCTCACCTAAAGACTTCACACAGTTTCAAACTAACCAACTGTGCTGCCTCAAAGGTAAACCGCAACTGTGCCAAATGTACAGAAAAAAAATCAAAAACTACATGTAACAAGCCAAAGTAAACTTACCGTAATTCAATAGCAAAACTGGAATTCACTGACACTGTCCATTCACAGTGAGAGTTACTGGGGTATCCTTCCAGGACAATCTGCCCTCTTGAAGCATGTATAACATCCCCACATTCTGGAAACAAAAAGAACATTGTTACAATCCTTGTAGAGACTGATAACCTTTGAAAAGAGATCTGAATTTCCCAATGACCAATGGAAATAATCACGTGATAAGCTTTACTATTTTAAAACTTTTATTGGAACAAACTAAAATCACAGTTCAAACAATACCTAGTAAGCAAATAACACAGTACACCAAACTACAGAAAAAATACTTTTCTATTAACTAATTGACACGACTGAGGTATTTTACAACCCATTTGTACACTCCCAGCAGATATACAGCCCTTTGTCTGTCCAAGCCCTTCTCAACTTTGTCAGCATGTTATACAATTCCAGCATAATCTCCTTGCTCTTGTGTTCTATGCCTTGGCTAATGAAAGCAAGTATACCCTATGCCTTCTCAAACACCTTATTTATCTGCCCTACTACCTTCAGGAGTCTGTGGACATGTACAACAAGATCCCTTTAATATTCAGTACTTTCCACTCAGTGTTTAATCCCCTGACTTGTTAGTCCTCCTCAACTGCATTACCTCACACATTTCCAGGCTGAATTCTGTTTGTCAGTTGACCAGCCGATTGACGTGTTTCTGCCATTCATGGTCATCTTCCTCACTATCTACCACCCTACCGATTTTCATGTCATAGAATCATACAATTAAGAAGTGGTCCTTCAGGCTCATCGAGTCTGTTCTGCCAAAAATATACTACTGCTCTACACTGTTCCTACATTCCTGCACTAGATCCATAGCCTTGAATGCTATGACATTTAAAGTGATCATCCAAGTACTTTTTAAAGGTTGTGGGGTTCCTGCTTCAGCTACCTTCCCAGACAGTGTGTTCTAGATTCCCTTCACCTGCTAGGTGAAAAAGTTTTTTCCTCAAATCCCTTCTAAAACTCCTGTGTTTCAATTTAAAATAATTCCTCATTGTTATTGACCCTTCAGCTAAAGGAAGTAACTGCTTTCTACTTACCCTGTTCATGCTCCTCATAACCTATACACCTCTATCAGGTTCCCCCTCAATCTTCTCTGCTCCAAATAACCCAATCTTATCCATCTTATCATGTCATCTGAGAACTTCTCGATGTACCCCTACATTTAAGTCCAAAGTCCAAGATTCAAGATGTTGAGAAAGAAGAACCCAATTTTCCATTTAAGGTTTCAACAGATCATTGAAAATCTCACAAGTGAGTGGGCGAGACCATATTTTCATGCACTAACATTTCATCATTACATAATTTCACTTCATTTTTATGCAGGTTGCTATTGTGACCTGTACTGGAGGGAAACTATATGGTGCCAATCCCTGATTTAAAAGTCAGAGTGATAGCCTTGTGGCTGCAGCTCTTGACAACCATCTTGGCCAGCATTTCCTAAAATCTTGGCACATGCTAGGGAGACAATGGCCTAGTGATATTATCACTGGACTGTTAATCCAGAGACCCAGGTAATGTTCTGGGAACCTAGGTTCAAACCCTGCCACAGCAGATGGTGGAAATTGAACTCATTCAAATCTGGAATTAAGAGTCTAATAATGACAATAACGGCTAGGCAATAAATGCTGGCCTAGCAATGATACGCTTGTCCCATGAATGAATGCAAAAAAAATTCCATAGATAACGACAGGCTCTATCCAACAGCCTCACCATATCAGCATGCCACATCTTAGACTGACCTATGATCCAGTTCAGCACTTTACTATTGCATGTTGGAGCTAACCAATGCCACAACGCTTCTTCCAGTCCACTTTGCTTGCAGGGTCTGACATCCATCTCATGGAATGGAACAGAACGCCTAATAGGACTCTTAGCTTCCCTGCTTAGTACTACTCACTTTGTGCTCACTTGATTTCTCACAGAATATGTGCCTCACCTTGTAGCACAGGCAGCTTGACATGCTTGCCAGCAGTGAACAGTCAAGGTAATGTATGCGTTAGTGTGTTGCACTATGCTACGTAAATGTCACACCTGCAGTTTGTGACAGCAGATTACTCAGCAAACACAATGCTTCAACCAAATGGCTATGTCTGAAGGTTTATGGAAAGCAGTTCTTACTCCAGTTAAGGGAGAGCGTGGTCAGTCAGGTGGTTAGTCCATCCTCATTCAGGAAAGGTGGTGAGGTGTTCCCAGTGAGTGAGTAAGGAATAAACACAGACAACAGGAAGGTTTAGTAATCTAAGAGGGGATGGGAAGAGTGAAAGCCATTGAGGGAAAATGCTGCATGACGACGTTGATGATCAAGAGGCCAGAATTGAAGGAGCACGGAGATAACTTTTCAGTCCATAAAGTTTGGCAGATTTTTATACAAAATGCAGAATTTTTGGTGTCAGTAAATACTGAGCCACGCAAATAGCCATTTTTTAACCATTCAGTTAGGATTGGAATCTTGAACCTTCCCACATGGAGGGTTTGACAGTGGGGTCTGTTAAATTGTGCAGGACCATGGCAGCTCAGGATCGTCCCATTTTCTCATACCTACTCTGATTAGTTCTGGAGTGAGAAAGCTCATGGATGGGCATCCTACCTCCCTGCCAATTAAGTGGCCAATTATGCCCATTGATGGGCTTATCCTCCTGCAGCTAGTTTCAAGCCAGCAGAAAACAGGAACTCCAATCTGTTTGACTGCAGGGTCCAGGAGCTGGGTTGATGGCCCCTTGTTCAAAAGTGCTCAGTGCCCAATTGAGGGATCCAGCATCAGGTAGCATGATGACAGCTATTGCTGCTGATCAGCTCCCCTGAGGCACCCTACCTGTGACCCCCCTTAATACTATCAGCCACTTATGCTTCGTTCCCTACTCAATCCAAAGCCTCAGGTGGGTGTACTGGAAGTAGCAGCCACCACTTCCCTGGTAGATCTTACTCAGTGCAGAAGAGCTATTAGCCTCTGATTGGCCATCAGCTCTTTTCCCAAGGGAAGGATTACCACTGGCTTGTTAAGTACCTGGTTAGAAAAGATGTCACACAGAAAACGAAAGGAGGAACCCCAGAGACAGACAGTTTAAAATCATCTAGCACAGCCAGTGAAAACAGCACCCAGAGACGTACAGACAACACCATCTTTCCTCTGAGAAACTGACAGAAGTGGAAGATACCTCTGCCTGGGAGCAGGCTGAGTTTGCAAGAAAAAGAAATCCAAGTGTGGCATCACAAGAAATTCACTGCATACTCTACTGGCCGAGGAGCATAAGAGTTGAGGATCCTAAGTAAAGTAATCAGCTGCACATGGCTCATTATTTCTACAGTACAGTACGGGATGGAAAAAATTGTTCTGAAGGAGGATAGGTAGCGTGGGTGACATCACTCAAAACAGACTTTCACATCTGGAAATGTATATGCACTTTCAATCAGCACATATTTGATCAATTGCTATTTTAAGTGTTGAACCTTGTTACCTAGCTACAATGTCAGCCTCTTCAAAGTTGTATTGGCAAGGCGTTGCTGATGTGAGATGCATTCTGAATAGCAGCAGAATTTAGCCCTTATGCTCACAAGTACAGGCAAGACTTAGCACTTCAGATGCCTGAGGCCAATGGTAATATTAAAGTCTTGAAATAGGTCCTTGTCTCCAGACATATTCCAGACTTGCAGTCACTTGTGTATTTGAAACTGCATGATCATTAACTTTGCTGGAGACATTGGTTCATTCTAGATATGTGATTAACAAAGCAGCAGACACTCATTCAAGAATGGGTGATGACCAATGCTGAACTACCATTCAACTTCTTCATCATAGCAGAAGCATGTATACCCTGTACTCACAACCCAAGAAAAAAAAGCTTTCCATCCACTAGGAATGTAACAGCAGCCATTTTCTTCCTTTTTGTGCAGTTACAGTTCAATCAAAAATAGCGAACTATCCAATACGTGGTCCTGTGAATGAGTTCCAGGCTCTGTCTTATGGTCAATATTCCCCCCTAATCCGTCATGCTTCCTTTTGTATAGCCATCCCGAACAAGCCTATCAGTTTGCAGGCTTCCCAACATTCCCATCCAACATTTACTTACTGGTCAATATCCCCAAATCTTCCCCTCAGCCCTTGGCTTCCCACTTTGCCATGCCCACAATTACAATGCAGTGCTTGCTGAAGCCAAGGTAGTACGAAAAGAAAATCCCTCCAGCAGTACAATATGCCTTCCTATGCAATATCAGATCCCACTCTTGTATCTGGAGCTGCTCCCCCTTCACACTGATTGTTCCTTCTGCTGCCCAGGGTAATCATTACAACATGGACTGCCTCCTGATAACCACCCTTGATTTTTACTACCCAAACCCTAGGACTGACTGTGACCAACCTCTGCATTAATTTTTGATGACAGTCCTGACTAAGCAAAGTCCAGCTGCTTTACTGATGTCTTCACAGCTCCTCAACTCACCTAGCTGTACTGGTTGGATTTAGCCTGGAGGACTGTGGCCCAATCCCCAACTGAAAGGATATTAATCTCCAGACAATGATTATACCAAGTACTTGACTGATCATGGCCAAAACCCTAGATTGAGATCAGATGATGCCCTTCATTGAATGCAGTGGCATTGACCTTAGTCCCCTCCATTCAACTGTGGACTGCTCCTCTTAGACATTCAGAAATGGTCATGTGTTTGCTGTACAAGCTGCTGACACATCCTGTAGGTGTCACACTGAAGTATCATGGTACTGAACAGCAATATGTTCATCCCATCGACCATTTAATGTTAGCATCCACGACAAGCTACATGGCTTTCTGACAGCAGACAGGAGATGTCAAGGTAGAGATGCTGTGAGCCTGTAAGTTCTCAAAGAAGCAGCGATGCACTAAAAAAACCAAAGCAAGTCAGACATGTTATGAGCCTCCAAGTAAGCGCAAAGTCAGTGAATACTAAGAAAAGCTAAGACCAATGAGGTGCACCACGTGCAGATGCACAAGATGGGCATTTGTGTCTGTGTACAGAGACCTGCCTGGAACATTGTAATGTAAGGGGCCAGTGAGTTCCAAATGCAGTGTTGAAGTTGTGAACTGTATTATGAGTTAGTCCAAGATCATTCATGACGGTTATGTGGTGAGGCTGACATTTTGCGGATGCCAACTTTTGTGGATCATGGCTGGTGGAGGTCACTACACATGCAATGTGCAGTGGGATGTTGGTGATTGGACCTGAAGGTGGAGACCTGGGGAAGCATGTGGCGAACTGCATCTGCCAGTTAACCCAGATATTTGGCAGGAATTTGACGCTGTCCAGTTTCTCAGCAGTCATTGGCAAATCATGAGCTACATAAAATGAAGTAAGAATCATCTGTATTGACATGGAAATAAAGTGCTTGCTGTTTACTAGCATGATTCGGAATTGACTGCTGATACTCAGGAGAAAAATCAGACTTTTTCCTTCCCATTGAAAATCAGGTGTTTCATTCTCAATCTATGCTCCTGTATTTCTCACTATTGTACATGCTGCTCTAGGGCTAGGAAAGTTCTACCCATCCTTCATACTTCCCAGCTCCTGTTTTTTACACCCTATCTCTCAAATACTTCTGTACATGCCCATGCATGCTCAATGCTGACTGTCCTCTTCAATGCTCACTCAAGCAAATCTGCATCAGTGAACTACCAGCCTCACCACATCATTTTGCCTACTCTCAGATCAATTCACACACCACTTCCAGCCCTTAAACAATTTACTTTGAAGGTGAGGACACCTATGACATGCATGCTTCTGCTAGATTGCTTGGCATACAAGGATACACACACACACACACACACACACATTGCATGCATCTGCACACAGGTTAGATCGCTTTCTTAGCAATCAGTCATTTTACTGCTTACTTGGAGGCTTTGCTTTCTTAAGGCACACATAAGTGAAGGGAAGCTTGTGAACATGAAGGGCACAGAACAGTCAACTAATCAGTGAGAGACAGGTTGACATGTCTCCGTGCAGCACCACACAGTGTCAAAGTCAGACCTGCAGCGTGTGGCAACAGTTTGTGTAGCAAACACACTGCATGTGCTTCAATAGGTGGTCACGTGTGAAAATCAAAAGGGAGCAGACCTTAGTGGAGTCAATGGACTACTGTCCGTCAAGGGGCTCATCCTATTCTAGTTCGGAGGGCTGGCCAAACCCATCTGTATTACTATTGATAAAAATCTGCTAGCCTTGCCTAGTCTGGCCTTCATGTGACTCCAGGCCCACAGCAATATAGTCGCTTCTCAATTGAATGGCCTGGAAAACCAATCAGTTTTATTGGGCTGCAACAGGGTCCAAACAAAGGCTTGAAACTGGGCAGAGATAAAAGGTACTGCAGATGCTGGAGAATCCGAGATAACAAGCGTGGAGCTGGATGAACACAGCAGGTCAAGCAGCATCATAGGAGCAGGAAAACTTGAC
>JAHRHZ010000062.1:46306093-46381011 GCA_024137785.1 Ginglymostoma cirratum
TTTTTTCTGATGAAGGGTCTAGGCCCGAAACGTCAAGTTTTCCTGCTCCTATGATGCTGCTTGACCTGCTGTGTTCATCCAGCCCCACGCTTGTTATCTTGAAACTGGGCAGATCGATTGGCATTGACCTAGGTACCAGAATTACAAAGGGAAAAACAATTCTATCAACACCTCAAAGCCCTCCTTACCTGGGGATTGTGCCAAAAGTGGGAAGATTATCCTACAGGCTAGTCAAGCAACATCCTTAAGCAATCATTCTCACCGAATCACACCTTCCACACAATATCCAGGCACCACCATCACCATCTCTGGATATGTCCTGTCCCACTGACAAGAGAGACCTATCAGATCTGGCAGCAGAGAGGTGCACACATGGGAAGGAGTTACCCTGGGAATCCTCAGCATTGACTCTGGAACGTTTGAATTCTCACAGCATCAGGTCAAACATGGGCAAGGAAAACTTGTACTGATTACTTATCTACTGCCAGCCACACACAAAACCACCATCAAGTCCCCATTCACCATCTCCTCAGCTGATGAACTGGTACTCCTCCAGGTTGCATGTCACTTGGAAGTAGCACTGAGGGTGGCAAGGGCATGGAATGTACTATGTTGGGGAATTCAATGTCTATCATCAAGAGTAGCTTGGTAGCATGCTATTGACAAAACTGGCCTAGTTGTAAAGGGTACAGACTGGGCCTGAAGCAGGTGTTGAAGAAACCAAGAAGAAGGAAAAATGCACTTGGCTGCATCAGTTTAATTGTGGCAGATGCCCATGACAGTGTTGCTGAAAGCAATCAACTCATGTCACTGTGGAGATAAAGTCAAATCTTCGTATTGAGAAAAAGCTACATTGTGTTTTGTGGCACGACCATGTGCCAAATGTGACAGGCTTTAAACTTGTCTAGCATCTCAAAACTGGGCATAACATGGTGGTATGAGCCAAGAGTGGCGGAAGAATTATATTTCATCACAATCTGTAACCCGGCTTGGCACGTTACCATTATCATCAAGATGGAAGTTTAATCCTAGTTCAATAAAGAGGGCACGAGGGATGCCAGGAGCAGTGCTATGAATATCTAAAAATGAACTGTTGGCCTGACAAAGATACAACACAGAACTACTTTCGTGGTAAACAGTGGAAGCAACGTACAATAGACAGGGCTAAATTATCTCACAATCAGCTGATCAGACCGAAGCTCTGCAGCCCTGCCACATCCAATCATGAATGATGGCAGGCGATTAAACAACAAAGACGAGGTGGAGGCTTCACAAATATCCTCATCTTAGATGGTAAGGAACTCCGGACACCACTGCAAAAGACAAGATTCAAGCATTTGTTTCCATATTCAGCTGGAAGTGCTGAGTGGATGATCCATCTTAGATTCCTCCTGCGGTCCCAGCATCGCAAGTGACAATCTTAAAAAATTAGATTCCAGGCTAGGCCTCATTACAACCCTTGTCTAAACATGAACAAAAGCACAGAATTCCAAAGGCATGTTGAGACTGACTGTCCTTGACAGCATTTGACCAAGCATGGCATCAATGGGCCGTAGATAACCCAGAGTCAACGGGAATCAGGAGAACAGTCTCTGCTGGTTGGAGTTATACCTGGCACAAAGGAAGGTGGTTGTGAATGTCAGCCTTCTCAGCTCTAGGACATTTCTGTGGGGGTTCCTCAGGGTATTCCCAACCTTCTCGGCTGCTTCATTAATGACCTTCCTTTCATCATAAGGTTCGAGGAAGGGCTGTTCAATTACAACTGCACAATGGTCAACACCACTTGGACGACTCCAGAATTTGAAGCAGGTACATGTCCAAATGCAGCAAGACTGGACAAAATTTAGATTTGGGCTGATGAGTGATAAGTAACATTCATGCCATACAAATGCCAGGCAATCATCACCTCCAATAAGAGAGCAAGTAACAATCATCACTTGACATTTAAGGCACTGCCATTCCAGAATCCCCTCCATTAACATCTTGGAGTTCACCGTTGACCAGAAACTGAATTGGCACAGCCATCTAAATATTGTGACTACAACAGCCGATCAGAGGCTGGAAATTGTGGTGCGTAACTCACCTCCTATCTCCCCAAAGCCTGTCCAGCATCTACAAAGCACGAGCCAGGTGTGTGTTCAACCACGCTCCACTTACCTGGATGGCTGCAGTTCCAACAATACTCGAGAAGATCATCCAGGACAAAGCATCTCACTTGAATGACCACCCTATCCACCAGTTTCAACATTCACTCATCACTACTGACATCAGTGGCAGCAATACATTCCAAATACAAAACGCAATGTATTAACTTAACAAGGCTCCTTCCACAGCACCTTCTAAACTTGTAACCTTGCCATCTAGAAGAAGGGCAGCAAATATAAGGAAAGAGTATCATCCGTAAGCTATCCTTCAATCACTCACTATCCTGACTTGGAACTAAATCACTACTCCTTTATTCCTGCTGGGTCAAGTTCCCAGAACTCCTTTCCTAACAGCACCATATTCCAAATAATGTAGAAGTTTTAGAAAGCAGCTCACCGCCACCTGTTGAAACGCACCTAGAGATGAAATAGCCTGTAATGCCTATTAACAAATAAAACAAAAGTCCTGTACTTAGTCTTGCCAGTGTCCAGGAATCCTTGTCTTTGCACTCAAGAGATCTTGCCACTGTCAATCCTGCCACATTGACTTGATGTCAATCATTTGGGATGCTGACAAAACATCAGTGCAGGGGTTGACCCATGGTCAATTCCAAGAGTTAGAGCAGTAATGGTCAAGGGCAGTCTGTGATTTGCTGTACTGGGTTGTGGAGGAAATGGTGATCATGATGATGGGCAATTGAAGTATGGCGGGATCACATCGTGAATCAGAGGGTACTGGGAGTTCTAAAGGGGCTGAGGTGCAAACAGGCCACAGTGACTCTGGCCTCGACATGGGGAGTCTGTTGAGTCAAGAAGGACATGGGCGTTTCTAAAGAAAGGATTCTGGGGATAAAGGACAAACATTAATAGTTCTGTGGGTTCTTGTGGCCCCCTAGTAATATCCCTGCCTCTGAGCCAGGTGGACCTGGGTTCAGTCCTAGGTGTGTCACATTATCTCTGAAGAGTTTGATTTGAAAAATGTATTTAAAAACTTAATAGTTCTGTAAAGAAGGTCAACAGCAGTGGGGGGAGGCTGTCTCAAAGACAGAAATACAAAAGAACGATGGGGACTCTGAAAGATTAATCACACCAAAACAAAGATGAAATTTGTCATGTTGGAAGGAAGTCAACTGTATTATAACATTGCCACAAACAACATAAGCAGGTTTAGTTTGAGGATGAGGCGAATTGGGTCGAACAGACAGGAGAGGTGTTGGTTACGGTGTTTGTGGGTCTGGAGTGGGATGGGGAGGCATGGACGAGGCTTCTATCTCCTCCCCAAAATCCACAAACCTGAATGCCCTGGTCGACCCATTGTCTCTGCCTGCTCCTGCCCCACCGAACTTATCTCCACCTATCTCGACTCCTTTTGCTCCCCCTTGGTCCAGAAACTCCCTACCTACGTCCGTGACACCACCCATGCCTTCCACCTCCTCCAGAACTTCTAATTCCCCGGTCCCCAACACCTCATTTTCACGATAGACGTCCAGTCCCTATACACCTGCATTCCCCACGCGGACGGCCTATAGGCCCTCCGCTGCTTCCTGTCCCACAGGCCTGACCAGTCCCCCTCCACTGACACCCTCATCCGCTTAGCCGAACTCGTCCTCAACCTCAACAACTTCTCTTTCAATTCCTCCCACTTCCTACAGACAAAGGGGGTGGCCATGGGTACCCGCATGGGCCCAAGATCGAACAGTTCATCCACTTCACCAACACCTTCTACCCCAACCTTAAGTTCACCTGGACCATCTCTAACACCTCTCTCACCTTCCTGGACCTCTCTGTCTCCATCTCGGGTAACCACGTAGAGACCGATATCCATTTCAAGCTCACTGACTCCCACAGCTACCTAGAATACACCTCCTCCCACCCACCCTCCTGCAAAAATGCCATCCCCTATTCCCAGTTCCTTCGCCTCCGCCGCATCTGCTCCCAGGATGGGGCATTCCACTCCCGTACATCTCAGATGTCCTCCTTCTTCAAGGACCGCAACCTCCCCCCCGCAGTGGTCGAGAACGCCCTCGACCATGTCTCCAGCATTTCCCTTAACTCATCCCTCACACCCCGTCCCCGCAATAACAACCAAAAAAGGATCCCCCTTGTCCTCACGTACCACCCCACCAACCTCTGGATCCAACGCATCATCCTCCGACACTTCCGCCATCTGCAATCCAACCCCACCACCAAAGACATTTTTCCCTCCCCATTCTTGTCTGCTTTCTGGAGGGACCACTCTCTCCGTGACTCCCTTGTCCGCTCCACACTCCCCTCCGGCCCCACCACACCTGGCACTTTTCCCTGCAACCGCAGGAAGTGCTACACCTGCCCCCACACCTCCTCCCTCACCCCCATCCCAGGCCCCATGAAGACTTTCCACATCAAGCAGATGTTCACCTGCACATCTGCTAATGTGGTATACTACATCCGCTGTACCCGTTGTGGCCTCCTCTACAATGGGGAAACCAAGCAGAGGCTTGGGGACCGATTTGCAGAACACCTGCGCTCGGTTCGCAATAAACAACTGCACCTCCCAGTCGCGAACCATTTCAACTCCCCCTACCAATCCTCAGACGACATGTCCATCCTGGGCCTCCTGCAGTGCCACAACAATGCCACCCGAAGGCTGCAGGAACAGCAACTCATATTCAGCCTGGGAACCCTGCAGCCCAATGGTATCAATGTGGATTTCACAAGCTTCAAAATCTCCCCTCCCCCATCCGCATCCCAAAACCAGTCCAGCTCGTCCCCGCCTCCCTAACCTGTTCTTCTTCTCACCTATTCCCTCCTCCCACCTCAAGCCACACCCCTATCTCCTACCTAATAACCTCATCCCGCCCCCTTGACCTGTCCGTCCTCCCTGGACTGACCTATCTCTTCCCTAACTCCCCACCTACGCTCACCTTTACTGGCTCCATCCCCGCCTCTTTGACTTGTCTGCCTCCTCTCCACCTATCCTCTCCTCTATCCATCTTCTAGCCGCCTCCCCCTCTCTCCCTATTTATTTCAGAGCCGTCTTCCCCTCCCCCATTTCTGATGAAGGGTCTAGGCCCGAAACATCACGATTTCCTGCTCCTATGATGCTGCTTGGCCTGCTGTGTTCATCCAGCTCTACACCTTGTTATCTCGGATTCTCCAGCATCTGCAGTTCCTATTATCTCTCAACAAAACTTGTGTTTTTTTTCAGTAATACTCACATAAAATTTAACTCAATTAGCTCACTGGTGTGTATGGTTACATTTCATCACAATATAGTCCTGAAGGGCTAGGCTCAGTGGGGAATTGTGATTGATCACAGGAGAAACTAGTTAAATTTTACAGAAACCAAATAAACTACAGTAGTTACTAGCAACAAATAAACTACGATACACTTAATGGGAAAAAATAAATTGTGCCTTAGTTAAGAGGGAGAAATAAATGAAGCCAAGTTACTAGGAACAAACAAACTGTAGCAGACTAGAGCCAAATTATCTTGAGTACAGATACTAGGGACAAATAAATTTGAGAACAAGTACAATATAAGAACACAGGGTATGATCAGTGAAACCATTGAGAATTCCAAAGATTCACAATCCTTTGAATGAAGTGATTTCTCCCTGTCTTGATCCTAAATGATCAGACTTATGTTCTAAATTCCCCAAAAACTGAAACTGTCTGTCAGCATTGAGCCTAACAAGCCCCTTTCAGAATCTTGTGTGTGTCAATAAGATCATTTCTCATTCTTCTAAACTTCAATGAATATAACCTCAATTTACTCAACCTCTCAACAAAACACAAACCCAGGCACCAACTTAGTGAACTTTTGTGGTCTCACCTCCAACGCAAGTATATGACCCTTCCTTAAATATGAAGACCAAAAATATAAATAGTATTCCAAATGTAGTCTCACCAAAGCCGAGTGAATTGTAGCAATATTTGCTTATCCCTGCCCTCTAATCTCTTACAATAAGAACCAAATACCATTGGCCTTCCAAAAATATTTGCTGTACCTGCCAGAAATGTGATTGGGTCAAAGGAAAGGAAACAACGTAGGTGAGCCTTGACTGAGACGAAACGATCAAGGTGTGGAAAGATATGCTCCCCAAGATGTGGGGGCTTCTTAAATATTTCCTTTGAAATGGGACTTCCTGGTACATTATTTCAGCAAACTTTGAATAAATAAGTTGGCATACCTCAAGGCAAAAGTAACCCTGAAATTAATCATAGTCTCTGTGTTACATGGACTGAAGCGGTTCAAGAGAGCAGCCCACCACCCACAACTAGGGGCAAGCAATAAACTGGCCAGCCGGTGATGCCTATGTCCCAGAAGTGAATTTTAAAAATTACAAAAGTGAAAAAAGCATACATTGTTGATAACAAGCATGGGGCTGGATGAACACAGCAGGTCAAGCAGCATCATAGGAGCAGGAAAACTTGACGTTTCGGGCCTAAACCCTTCATCAGAAAATACATTGTTGAAGTTTGTCTTCTCACATACATCAGAACATTACACAATTGCAATTCAAGGAGAAAACCAACATTTATACTGCATCAGAGGAGAGAATACAAATGAACTCTGACTGAAACAGACATTGCTATCAAGAATGCATGCCATCTATTTTACTGAGTTAAAATAGGTTCAGTACGTATACATATTCTTTCTGTCTGTGAAGAAAAGAACCTTATATATTGACATGTCTAGCTTTTAGCACACTCAAGTGCACCATATTGCCAGGCAGTGATAGTTACTCACTAACTCACTTCTCAGGCCCAGACCAGAGTCAACCTGTCTGCTTTAAAATTTAGACAAAGACTAGCAGTTAACTGTCAATCAGCACTAATGCATGCATTTTCCATGGCAGCATCTCTACCAGACTCTACTTGCCAACTAATCAACACCTTCCTTGCATACAGTGAAAATGTTGGTTTTCCCCTTGAATTGGTATTCTTGTGAATTGTCCTGATGAATCCAAGATGAAATGTTTCTTTTCCAGTAATATTTAAAATATATGCTGTTACCATTGATTGTCAATGAACCAAAAATGAAACCATTTTTAACAGCAACTTTTCAAGCTGAACAATTTCCTGTACGAATACTTGCGTCTAATGTCGTCAGTACACAATACTTCAAACTTCCTTCTCTTTCCAGTTAGTTTAAACATAATTAGAAACAGCCATATTTAAGAGTCATCCCCAATAACTTCCAATCCTAGCTTAACTGTGTACACGTAGCACCAGGACTTTAGCAGATAGTGAACATCAAACTAGACATACAGATACAGGCTTTCTCTCCCTTACTAACACCTACTGTTTCTCTCTCCCTCGTTGACATTGTTCTCATCCTCTCATTGACCCAGGAGTCTCTTATCCTTGCTAATCCCTGTTGCTTCTCAATCCCTTACAGCTTCATTTTCCCTATGCTTCATCTCTCCCCCCACTAACCTCTCTCCGCTTTCCCTGCCTGTCCGCTGCACTCTCCCTCACCTTCACAGTCTATCGGTCCTTCTTACCATTGTTGCTCCAGTGCCAAGTTTAATGCATCATCATTCCATTTTACAGATCTCCCAAAAAATACAGGCTGTTCCTCTCCTATACTGCACTTGCTGCTAACAGGCTCTGTTGCACCTCATTGGAAAGAAACATCCTGTGATTTGAAGAGCAGCAGGGAAGTCAGTAATGGTGCGTTAGTCTGAGCATTAGACTATGCACACAAATATAAAAACAATAAAATGGAAGTGGTAAGAAAACAGAAAAGTCACATTCTTCTCTTTCATACTAACTTTGAATTTCTTGTGAACATATCAAGCCTCTCGGAGCATCAACATTTACAAATTTCATACCTTGCAAATAAAAATAATCCGTTTTTCTACTCTTTTGAACTCATTTATATCTTGGTTTTCTATTCTTATGATCAAAGTGAATAAATTCATAAATTCACACTTTCCTGTGTTGTACTCTATCTGCCATCTTGTGCTGACTTATTTAACCTAGTCAGCACCTTTGCAGTCTCTCTCTGTATCATCCCCATACCTTATAGCTTATCTTTACACCTACCTCTGTGCCATCAGCACACATCGATGAAGAAACAGAGACTACTGTAGCTAAGTTATCGATATATAATTTCTAAATAGCTGACGACTTAACACTTCACTATTGAAATTACTTACCAGAATAGAGGGTAACTTCATGTCTAAGAAAATTAGGAAATTAAGATGACTAATATCAGCAGAGATAAAGTACTGGTGTGGTTTAAGGGATTAAAATCCTATACAATTATTTATGTCTAATGTAGTCAGTACACAATACTTCAAACTTTCTTCCCTTTCCACTTTCTTTAAATATAATTAGTAACATACCATATTTGGGAGCAGTACTTCACTAATTGTCACATGTCTATTTGAAAAAAGGTCTATTTGTATTGATCAATCCTGTATCCATGCTAATTCATTATTCCCAATTCCATGAGTCTATTGACCTCTTTAGTGGAATCTTATAGAATGCAGTTTGCAAATATAGACATATTACAGCTGCTGGTTCCTCTTTATCTATCTTACCAGTCATATCCTTAAAAGACATTGTTAATTTTATCAATCAGAAGTTCCCTTTTATAAACTATATTGCTGGTCTAATCATGCAAACTGTTATAAATGAATTGTTAAGATTTCCATAATAACTAATAACTGATGTTAGACTAACTGGCCTGTTGTTCCCTGTTTGTTCTCTTTTTTTTCTTGAATAGCTGTATGTCATTTTCCAACTTCTAATCTGATGGGATAATTTTCAAATCAAAGGAATTTTGGAAAATGATAGCTAGCTCATTCACTATATCCGCAGCTATTCCTTTTAGAATTCTAGGTTTTCATGTAAGCCTTCATGTCCTTGGGATTTTTCAGATTTTAGTCCCTTAAGTCTCTACAGTACTTCATCTCTGCTGATATTACCCACCTTCATTTCTTAATTTTCTTAGACATGAAGTTCCCTCTGTTCTGGTAAGCAATTTCTACAGTGAAGACAGACAAAGTGGGCCCAATTTTCACAGAGTTGGAGTTGGAAGTTCTGTTCTCCTTTGTAAATGACAGATGGGACCCGATCCTGAAGGTTCTACTTTTATTAATTCAATTTTCACTCATAGGGGCAAAAGATAGTTACAGAAAGTACTGGATGCACTAGCTATGATTTTCCAAAAATCCTTAGAGTTGGGAATTATCCCATCAGATTGGAAGTTTGAAAATGACATACAGCTACTGAAAAAGCAAGAGAGGAAAAACACGGAACAACAGGGCAGTTAGTTTAATATCAATCATCCAAAAAATGCTGAAATCAATTATTAAGGAAATCTTAATCCATTTACAAAAGTTTATATGATTAGACACGCAATATGGTTTATAAAAGGTAACTTAGTATTGACAAAATTATTGATGAAACATGCAGTTGATTATAACTTGCTTGGGCCATTTAAACTTGTTCCACCCTCAGGCGTCCGACTGTGTGGAGTTTGCACATTCTCTTCACGTCTGCATGGGCTTCCTCTGGGTGCCCCCATGGTCCAGGGATATGTAGGTTGGGTATATTGGCCCTGGGAAATGCAAGGTTACAAGGATAGGGTAGGGGGTTGTCTGGGTGAGATCCTCTTCGGAGGATCAGTGTGCATTCGATGGGCTGAATGGCTCACTTCCACAATTTAGCAATTCTATGATTCTATGAAGTATATGCAGTGCGTGCTCCATGTCATAATAGTAAAAGTATATGGGGATATATGACAAGTAGAAAAGGTATGCTGAGCTATCAAGCTGTCAAGTTTTTTTAAATGCCTTGTCCTTCACAACCTCACAAATCACACCTGTATTTGTCTGCGTGAACAAAATCAATTAGCAGTTTTAATACATGGTTATTGACGTAACATTCATTGCTTTTGTTATCGTGTTGAAGGTGGATTATTTTATGAAATAATCTTAGGAGCCTCAGGCACAAGTTAACAATCACTTATTTTGCCAATGCATTGACAGAGCATCATCCAGAGAATACTCCAAGATAGAATTCCGCCTTCAGCAAGAAATCTTAAGTATTTATACATTGTAAGTGACATAGACAATACACTGTTTAGGCAAACACCTTGTTTTTCACGCATTCCAAAACGGCAAAAGTGCCTAACATCTGTTCCTAGCCTTTCCCCTATCTTCTTCCTAGAGCCTGTGCTTCTTTCCCATTCTTCGTAAAAGACCACTGCTTCATCTTAAGAGTGTTTGTTCGATGTGGTGCAATGTCACTCTCACATTCTGTCTCCCAACAAGGCTTGGGACTAGTGCTGATTCAGCCAAATTTCATTTTTACAAAATTCATCCTGTCTACTGTATAAGCATCCTGAGCCTCCTGTGTGTGTTTAACTCTGCTTTTTAACCTGACTACTTTTCTTGAATAAGAATATACAGACAATGGAATTTAAATAAATTATTGATGCTTATTAAACTAACTAAAACTTACTACTTTATTCTAACCCATGCCAACTCTTGCCAGAGCCAATCTTTCCCTCAACAGTAACATTATTACTGCTTGACCGTTTCCATAATCTATCATTGTCACAGTCCAGAGTGGGAGCTATAAATTCAAAGCTTGATAGAAAGGTCAAAGAGGCTGTGAAATGATTCGCTATCTTTGTTGTTGCTATGAATCTAAATATTTACTTTTACCAGGAATAAGGAGGTTTAAATGTATTAAATGGGCTTTCATGAAAGGGTGAGTGTGTTTCCTTTGTCTGTTGAAGTCTGTGATAGATATTTAGAACTTTATTCCATCTCGGCATGAAGTCCCATATTCATTTTGGCAGTATCATCCATTTGGGTGATATGGCACTAT
This sequence comes from Ginglymostoma cirratum, assembly GCA_024137785.1. NCBI lineage: Eukaryota > Metazoa > Chordata > Chondrichthyes > Orectolobiformes > Ginglymostomatidae > Ginglymostoma > Ginglymostoma cirratum. Next base: position 46,317,070 of record JAHRHZ010000062.1, read on the forward strand.
CGCTGTGCTAAACAGGACAGATCTAGCATTCAAGACTGGGTATCCATGCAGCAGCTGAATTGTACTCCCAGCAAAAACTGCAATCTCATAGCCCAGCATATAGTTCCCTTTACCACTACCATCAAGCCATGGATCAACCCCTGGTTCAATGAAGAGTGCAGGAGAGCATGTCAGGGCTAGCACTAAGTACACCTGAAAATGAAGTGTCAACCTGATAATGCTACAATACGGGACTCTTGCATGCCAACAGCACAAGCAGAAATAGATAGCGTTAAATGATCCTATATCCAATGGCTCAATCCTAAGCCCTGCAGTCCTGCTACATCCAGCTGTGCATGGTGGTATACAATTAAACAACTGACTGGAGGAGGGGCTTCCACAAATATCCTCATCCTCAATGATACAGGTGCCCAGCACATTAGTGCAAATTATTTGCAATAATCTTCAGCCAGGATGCCAAGTGGAAGATCCATCTCTGCCTCCTCCAGAGAACCCCAGCATCATTGATGCCAGTCTTTAGCCAAATCAAGACATTAAGAAATAATGAGAGGCACTGGATACTGCAAAGCCCAAGGACTCTGCCAATGTTCCAGGGATAGTATCCGTGCTCCCGAACTTGCTGTGCTCTAGAAACGCTGTTCCTGTAAGGCTGTAACACTGGCATCCACCCTGCAATGTGGAAGGGTTTCAAGGAGGAAATACTGAGAGTACAGAGCAAATATGTTCCTGTAAAGATAAAGATGGTACTGAGACCACCAGTATGTCAAAGGACATAAAGGTTAGGATTCAGAAGGAGAAGCTTATGGCAAATGCTGAGGAGTCTATCTGGCAGAATCCCTCGAAGAATGTAAAAAATGCAGGGGTAAGCATTTTAAAAAAAGAAATTTGGAAAGCTAAGAGAGTATCCGAGAGAGCAGTGTTAAGTTGAATAAAGGAAATCCAAAAGGGTTATTTTTAAATACATAAAGAACAGGAGAATAACTGGGGGAAGATTAAGACTTATTAGGGACCACAGAGATAATCTGTGTGTAGATCCGGAAGATATGGGCACAGTCCTCACTGAGCAATTTGCATTGGACTTCACAATGGAGAAGGAGACCGTATGTAAAGACATCAAATTGGAGGACTATGAAATGTTTTGGAAGAAAGTAACATATGGAAGAGGTATTAACAGGTTTAACAGCCTTAGAAGTGGATAAATCCGCAGCCCTTGAGGAGGCAAGGAGGGAGATAACAAGGAGGGAGATAACAAGAGTGTACTTTTTAAATCCTTTCTGGCCCCAGGTGAGGTACCAGGGGCTGGAGGATTATTAAGAAAGGGAGGAAGGAATAGACCAGAAAATTACAGACCAGTCAGTCCAACCTCAATGATGGGAGAGTTAATAAGAATTCTGCCAAACAGAACACATCTGCTCTTAGAGAGATAACAAGGTGTAGAGCTGCATGAACACAGCAGGCCAGGCGGCATCAGAGGAACAGAAAAGCTGAAGTTTCGGGTCTGGACCCTTCTTCAGAAAATCTTGGAGAGAGGTAGCTTAATCAAGGATAGTCAGCAAGGAATTGTTAGGGAAAGATCATGTTTGACAAACCGGATCAATTTTTTTGAGGACATAATCAGGAGTATTAAATGAGGGTAATGCATTTGATGCGGTCTACATTGACTTTAGCAAGGCTTTTGATAAGGTTGTTCATGGCTGACAGGTCAAGAATGTAACAGCTCATGGGATCCAAGGCAAGGTGGCACACTGGATCCAAAACTGGCTGAAGAAGCAGAAGGTGATGCTGAAGGGATGTTTGTGTTATTGGAAGACTGTTTCCAGTGGGGCTACGCAGGGTTCAGTTCTGAGGCTTTTGCTGCTTGTGATATGCAATACTGCTTTGGATTTAAATATAAGGGGTATGATCAGGAAGTTTGCAGATGACATAAAAGTTGATAGGGTGGTCAATAATGAAGAGGGCAGTCGTAAATTGCAGGAGGATCTCAATGGACTGGAGAGCTGGGCAGGGCAGTGGCAAATAGAATTCAATCTGGAAAAATGTGAGGTAATGCACTTGGGAAGAGCTAACAAGGCAAGGGATTATATAACAAATGATAGGATTCTGGAAAGTACTGAAGATCAAAGGATCCTTGATGTGCATAATCACAGATCCCAGAAATCAGCAGAGCAGGTTGATAAGGTGGTATAAAATATAAAATATGTGAAACTTGTCTTAATTAGCCAAGGCACAGAATACAAGAGCAGAGAGGTTACGCTGGATCTGTATAAAACATTGTTTGGGTCACAACTGGAAAATTGTGTGCTGTTCTGGTCACCATATCATTGGAAGGATGTGATTGCACTAGAGAGAATGCACAGGAAATTTACCAGGATGTTGCCTTGGCTGGCAGGTCTGAGCAATGAGGAAAGATTGGATAAGCTTCAGTTATTTTTCTTGCAGCAACAAAGATGGAAAGGGGACTTATAGGAGTGTCTAAAATTTTGAAGGACATAGATAGGATGGATTGGAAGGCACATTATTCACTATTCGTGGGGTCAATAACCAACAACATAGATTTAATGAAAGAGGTAGAAGGCTAAGAGAACAGAGGAGAAATTATCTCACCCAGAGAGTTGTGGGAGTAACTCACTGAACTGACTGTGTGAAAACATAGCTGAATCAAAACTTTTGTAACAAGTAATTTAACATTGACTTAGTCCCCAGGGCTATGGCCAAGACCTGAAAAATGAGATGAATGTAGTCAGAGCTTTGTTGACTGACATGGACACAATGGGTCAAATGGTGTCCTTCTGGATTTATGTATCTATGACTCTATGAGTTTAACTCCAGGACATAACTACAGAAGTTCTTGAGGCTAGTGTCCTTAGCCAAGCATCTTCAGTTGCTTCTTTAGTGACCTTCCTTCCGTCATAAGGTCAGAAGTGTGAATGATCATTGATGATTACATAAATGTTCATCACTTTTCATGACTCCTCAAATGCTGAAGCAGTCCATGTCCAAATTCAGAAAGATCTGGACAATATTCAGGCTTGACGAAGTAATATTACAAAGTAATATTCATACCACACAAGTGCCAGACAATGACCATCCCCAATGATGAAGAACCTAAGCATCACCCCTTGAAATTTAATGGCATAACCATGTCTGAGTATTCAGCCTCTAACTGACCATGGCATTTATGTGGTTGATTCAGTTGTGCTTTCATCAATGGTGACTTCCAAGATGTTGACGGTGGATCAATTCAATGATCACAGTTTTGTCAAATGCAAAGGTAAAATGATTGCATTCTTTTTAATTGGACGTGATTGTTGCCCGTCACATATGTGTGGCACAAACATTATATACTACGTATCAGTTTAAGCCTGAATGTTGTCCCGTCCTTGCTGTCTATATGGGTATTGGCAGCTTTGATAAGTGAGGACTCAGGAATGGAACTGAACATTGCAGTCAGAAGTGAACATTGACACTTCAGATTTTATGCAGTAGGAATCATCCTTGATGAAACAGCATATAATGGCTCAGCTTAGAGTGCACAAAGGAACTAATGCAGAACTCCTGGGGCTGAGACATTTGGCCTCCAGCAACCTGTTTGTACTAAGTATTACTTCAGCCAGCAAGGAGTTTTCAACTGATTTCCAGCAAGGTAACCTAGCTTCATAATGCCAAATTCAGTTGAATGTCAGCATTGATATCAAGGGAGGTTCATTCTCACTGCAGCTTTGAAAAGCAATTATTTTGTCTATATTAAGATTGCAGTGAGGTCTGCAGCTGAGTGGTTTTGGTGAAACTCAAGTGAACATCAGTGAGCGGGTTATCGGTTTCTAAGTAAGGTTTCTAGTACATTTTTCATCACTTTCCTGAGCAACAATTTGCCACATTGTATTTGTCTTGTTTTTCCTGGACAGGATATATCTAGGAATTTTTCCACATTACTGAATAGTTTCCGGTGTTGTAGCTCCACTGAAACAGCTTGGCTAGAGAAAAGGCCTGTCCTGAAATGTTATTTTTCATCCGGAGTGGATCAAGGCTCACATCCTTTTCTATATCCAGTCTACTCAACTATTCCTTAATAACACATGGAGAGCTTCAAACTGGTTGAAAAATAACATCTGTGATAGTGGAGAACTCAGGAAATGGATCATCCACTCAGCACCTCTGGCTGAAGATGGTTCTCAATACTTCATCCTTTTCATTTGTACTGATGTGTCCAGCTTCATCATCATTGACAATGGGGATGTTTGTGCAGCTTAGGTTAAGCCCTATGATAAGTAATGTGGCTTCTCTGTCCAATTTAAAGCTTATATGATTTGATATGATATGATTAGGGCAACGTGGTGGCTCAGTGGTTAGCACTGCTGCCTCACAGCACCAAGGACCTGGGTTCAATTCCACCCTCAGGCGACTGTCTGTGTGGAGTTTGCACATTCTCCCTGTGTCTGCGTGGGTTTCCTTCAGGTACTCCGGTTTCTTCCCACAGTCCAAAGATGTGCAGGCTAGGTGGATTGGCCATGCTAAATTGCCCATAGTGTTCAGGGATGTGTAGCTTAGGTTGGTTAGAGGGGAATAGGTCGGGATGGGATGCTCCTAGGGTCGGTGTGGACTTGTTGGGCTGAAGGGCCTGTTTCCACACTGTAGAGATTCTATGATTCTACGGTCCAAATCTTGGCAAGCAAGATTTCTGTTCGAAGGCAAGAGAAAGTCTATCTTTGCCTCCTATACTGTGAGAATGACACAATCAGGATCATATCATCTTCGACGATATGAAGGTGGGTCACGTTGTGGACAGTGCGGAGGGCTGTTCTAGGTTACAAAGGGACATTGATAGAATGCAGAGCTGAGCTGAGAAGTGGCGGATGGAGTTTAACCCTGAAAAGTGTGAGGTGATTCATTTTGGAAGGTCAAACTTGAAAGCAGAATACAGGGTTAACGGAAAGATTCTTGGCAGTGTGGAGGAGCAGAGGGATCTTGGGGTTCATGTTCACAGTTCCCTGAGAACTGCCACCCAGGTAGATAGAGTTGATAAGAAGGTGTATGGTGTGTTAGCTTTCATTAATAGAGGGATTGAGTTCAAGAGCCGTGAAGTTATGCTCCAGCTATACAAAAGCCTGGTTCAGCCACATCTGGAGTATTGTGTCCAGTTCTGGTCACCTCATTACAGGAAAAATGTGGAAGCATTAGAAAAGGTGCAGAGGAGATTTACCAGGATATTGCCTGGAATGGAGGGAAGGTCTTATGAGGAAAGGTTGAGAGAGAACTAGGGCTTTTCTCTTTAGAACGACGAAGGATGAGAGGTGACTTGATGGAGGTGTACAAAATGATCAGAGCTATAGATAGAGTAGACAACCAGACACTTTTTCCTAGGGTGGAAGTAGCTTTTACGAGGGGACTTAGTTTTAAAGTGAAAGGAGGTAGATATCGGGGAGACTTCAGAAGTAGGTTCTTTACTCAGAGGGTGGTCGGGGTGTGGAATGCATTGCCGGAGAGGGTAGTGGAGTCGGCCTCATTAGGGGCATTTAAGCAGCTATTAGATAGGCATATTGATGATAGTATAAGGTAGCGGAGGAGGTTAGATAGACCTTAGGGCTAGGGTAAAAGTTCGGCACAACATCGTGGGCTGAAGGGCCTGTACTGTGCTGTACTGTTCTGTGTTCCATGTTCTATAATGCCTTGGAAAGATTGCCATGAGTTAGTGGTCACCAACAGTGAATGACAAGGATATTAAGGATTCCGAGATAGGGACGAACAAACATTTATTAAGGGAGGTCAGACTCTAAGATTCTAGGGATCAGATACTGAGTCCCACAGGAGATTTTACTGAGAGTCCACCTTTCAATTGGATGTTGATACCACGGAGATTACATTGTGAAATCCCTTGGTGTTTATACTAAGACTGCGAGAGCTTCAACTGAGACCCCATAGGGAATAGATGTTGACTTCCCAGAACTCGAACAGGAATGAAAGTGAGATTTCTGCAATTCAATAAACGGGTTGCTACATTGCACATTTTTTATGACCACTGCTTGAATGGTAATTGTAGAGAGAACTACCAACCATTACAAAACCTGCTATTAAAGTCAACGGAATGAAAATGAAGCAAGTCAAATGGGCAGCTGTTTCACTATTTCCAGATTATTCCTGTTGACCGAAAAGAGAACTCAAACTTTTTACATAGATATTCTTCCCTTGTGTAACGGACAAAAGGCAGGAACCAACTCAGAACTTAACTAAACAAGCCCTGCTTTATTTTAACTCTTTAAGTACCAGTACTCAATATAAAACATATATTCATTGCAACATTTATTTCTTATTTCATCTTACTTCAACTTTAACTCTCTTCATCTAACTTCTCTTTATCTTACTTTTACTTAACACATATTTAACCCTAACTCTTACTTCAACTCTACAAGTTTGGCTTCAATCATATACCACCCCAATTCAAGTGAAGCAGCCCACTTGGTACTCTGAGATAACAAGGTGTGGAGCTGGATGAACACAGCAGGCCAAGCAGCATCAGAGGAGCAGGAAAGCTGACGTTTCAGGTCTGGACCCTTCGTCAGAAATGGGGGAGGGGACGGTGGCACAGTGGTTAGCACTGCTTCCTCACAGCGCCAGGGACCCGGGTTCGATTCCACCCTCGGGTAGCTGTCTGTGTGGAGTTTGCACATTCTCCCCGTGACTGCGTGGGTTTCCTCCGGGTACTCCAGTTTCCTCCCACGGTCCAAAGATGTGCAGGTTAGGTGGATTGGCCGTGCTAAATTGCATGTAGTGTCCAGGGATGTGTCAATTAAGTGGGTTGTAGGGGGATGAGTCTGGGTGGGATGCTCTGAGGTTCGGTGTGGACTTGTTGGGCCGAAGGGCCTGTTTCCACACTGTAGGGATTCTATCTAAAGAAGGTGATTCTGAAATAAAGAAAGAGAGGGGGAGGCGAATGGAAGATGGATAAAGAAGCAGATAGGTGGAGAGGAGACAGACAGGTCAAAGAAGCGGGGATGGAGCCAGTAAAGGTGAGTGTAAGTGAGGAGTTAGGGTGGGGATTGATCAGTCCAGGGAAGATGGACAGGTCAAGGAAGAAAGGATGAGGCTGGTAGGTAGGAAACCCATGCCTCACACCCCCTCCCCACAACAACAAAAATAGAATCCCCCTTGTCCTCAGGTTCCACCCCACCAACCTCTGGATCCAACGCATCATCCTCCGACACTTCTGCCATCTGCAATCTGACCCCACTGCCAAAGACTTTTTCCCTCCCCACCCTTATCTGCTTTCCATAGGGACCACTCTCTCCGAGACTCCCTTGTCCACTCCATGCTCCCCTCCAGCCCCACCACCCCTGGCACTTTTCCCTGCAACTGCAGGAAGTGCTACACCTGCCCCTACATCTCCCCTCTCACCCCCATCTCAGGTCCTAAGAAAACCTTCCACATCAAACAGATGTTCACTTGCACATCTGCTAATGTGGTATACTATATCCGCTGTTCCCGATGTGGCCTCCTCTATATTGGGGAAACCAAGCGGAAGCTTGGAGACCGCTTTGCGGAACACCTACACTCGATTCGTGACAAACGGCTGCACCTCCCAGTCGTGAACCACTTCAACTCCCCATCCCACTCCTTGGATGATATGTCCACCTTGGGCCTCCTCCAGTGCCACAACGATGCCACCCAAAGGCTGCAGGAACAGCACCTCATATTTTGCTTGGGAACCCTGCAGCCCAATGGTATCATTGTGGACTTCACAAGCTGCAAAATCTTCCCTCCCCCGACCGCATCCCAAAAGCAGCCCAGCTCATACTCACTGCCCTAACCTGTCCGTCCTTTCTCCCACCTATCCATTCCTCCCACCTCAAGCCCCACCCCCACCTCCTACCTACCAACCTCATCATCGCCTCCCTTGACCTGTCCGTCTTCCCTGGACTGACCAATCTCCACCCTAACTCCCCACCTACACTCACCTTTACTGGCTCCATCCCCGACTCCTTGACCTGTCTGTCTCGTCTCCACCTATCTGATCCTTTATCCATCTTCCATCCGCCTTCCCCTCTCTCTATTTCAGAATCCCCTTCCCCTCCCCCATTTCTGAAGAAGGGTCCAGACCCGAAATGTCAGCTTTCCTGCTCCTCTGATGCTGCTTGGCCTGCTGTGTTCATCCAGCTCTACACCTTGTTATCTCAGATTCTCCAGCATCGCCAGTTCCTACTATCTCACTTGGTACTCTGTGCAGGTCTTACCGCTTTGTTTTCTCTGAAAGTAGCTTGAGGGCACATGCTTTTCCAATGTGGTCTGGAGGCTTCTTCTCCCTGAGAAAAATTCTTTTGTTCTGCTAACTTTTATCCCAAAAATGTATTCAGTCTCCAGAAAGATCTCTGGCACTCAGCCAATGAATTGATAAAATGCTGATCACATTATTCAACCCCAGCCAATGGAATTTACTGGTAAACAGCTCCTAAATGTTTACGACATGTTGCAAACAGTGGCATTCCATACTTTCCGTAAGATAATAGTGGTGCCATGATGTCTAGTAGACCACCATGACACCTACCTCATTCGGTCAACACAGGAAAAAGCAGGTCATAGCTTACAGAACAGGTCACAACACATCCTGGCTAACACTTAGATGAGGTCAGAGTTTCAACTAGCTTGACCAAAATTCCCAGCATGCTTGATTGTAGCTGTTAACCAAACTTGTCAGCATATCTGCTGCTGGCCACCTGACTACATTATCTTGGCAGTGAAGACGCTAATCATTGTAATCACAGAAATTGCTGGAAAAACTTAGTAGGTCTGGCAGCATCTGTGGAAAGAAAGCAGAATTAACATTACGAGTCCAGTGATTCTTCCTCAGAATGATACTGCCAGACCTGCTGAGATTTTTCAGATGTAATGATTGTGCTGAGGTCATCCAGCTAGACATCAATGAATCATCATTTACGTTCCATGTCATCAGAGATCTTTGATTCTTTCTTCCCCACACCTTTGCCCTGACTCTGTACTTCTTTAACATTTGTTTCATCTCCAGCAATCTGGGCCCAGCAATCCTGCCCTAGTCGTCTTTGTCTAGAGGCTTAAATAACAATCCTTTGATGGCTGCACTGCAAGACTGGGCAGAAACCACAACTCCCAGTGATGCTACCAGAACTGGAGCACTGCCAGTATCTGGTTGGATGGCAGCTGGGGCAGAATATCCACCTTGCTCCAAAGATGGGAACACCGCAAGCAAAGATGGGAACACTGATAGTAACCAACCAGTATCTAATTCCAACAAGGTTCCTGGAAAATGCTGCAACAGGATTGCCACTGGCTCTCCAGCAGATGACAGGCCAACTGCTGTGACCATTAAATTCAGTAAAGTAACTCTGTTACTCCCTCTACAGATGCTGTCTGAACTGCTGAATATTGCTGATGTCTTAATTTATTATTATTTCATATGTACAGCTTTGTTCTGTACAAATGTCTACTCTAGCTGTGACAGCCCTTCAAGATAATTCATGTAAATCAGATTAAGAAGTATCACAGATCTGTGATAAAGTGCCACATAATTACAAGTCTGTTTTGTTCATTCTCAGAAAGCTCTTTCAATCAGCTATGGGCATAGCCCTCTTCCTTTGCAAAAGGATGCCATTGAGAGAGAGGCTTGTTGAAGGATTTACAGAAATTCAAGCCCCTTGACAATACTTACTCATACAGTCTCCCCCTGACCAGCCAGCATGGCACTCTGAGCAATAAAGCCCTTTGATGTAGAAATCGTCCAAGGTTCCCCATGATCCGTTGTTACATCCCTTACAGTTGTCAAAGATGATGCAGCCTGCAACAAAATCATAATATTTCAAATTACCAAGCATTTTTCATCAACTCTCAACTCATTTGAAGATATTGATATTCTAATTCAGTGGAGAGGTCTAAATCAAATCTTAGCAAGATGGTAGTTTGGAGTACTGTATGCAATTTTAGGATCCATGCTGTAGTAAGGATGTTGAGGCAACAGGGAAGCACAGTGCAGATGTCACCTGATTACAGGAAGTATAAACAAAAAGGCTAAAATTCATGTTGGTTTTCATAGAACAGAGGGGATTACAGGATGATTTATAAGAGGCACTTAACATGATAGAGGCATGAGACTAAGAATGAATGAGGGATCTGGAGATATGATCAAATATTACAGTTTTACAGCAGAAAGATTTTTTCCTCTGAAGCCGTCAGAAGGATGATGATGGTAGACTTCACAATAGCAGAAGCCCGGGACAGACTTCGAAAGGACATTGGCTGGCTGAATGGGCAGACAGGTGAGAGATGAAATTTAATGTGGACAAATATGAAATGATATGTTGTGGGAGAAAGATAAGGAAAGGCAAGAAATAATACAGGATGAAATTCTAAAGAGGGTGTAGGAACAGAAAGTCCTGGTAATATACAAATCCTTGAAGGTGTCAGGGTGGTTTGCAGGGTGGAGATACAGCGATGTTGCCAGATGTACTGAGTTTTTCACCACTTGCTGCTTTTAGTCATTTCTTTGTCATAATGTGATTTTGGCTGGTCGCCATGACTTCATCCAACTGGCCATTCAAGGCTAGAGAGCGCACACTATCGGCTATTTGACAATGCAGACCATTTTGCCCAATTCTACTGCCTTCCCTCTGGAATTTTCAGAAGGAATTAATAAAATATAGAAAATAGGTAATAAAGTAAAAGGCCAAATGCATTAACCTAAAAGTATTCCTCTTAATTCCAGAGGGAAAGATTTATTTTTGAATATGTATTTGTAACGCAAGCAGTGGAAGAGGAATGGATTTCTTTGGGTTGTTGGATTATATTATTTGCATCTTTAATTCCATTTTTGGTGAGCTCATTATTTCAAACATTCTGTGAGGGGTGGTGCCTTAGGTTCAAGACCAGCCTGCTGTAGGGGTGTGTCATAACATCTCTGAGCAGGTTGATTAAAAATACCTAAACATCGGTGGAAGAGGAGACAGAAAACAAAGTGTGAGTACATCCTTACAGGAAGGGCAAAGGTCAGTTTGCTCTCCCAGTTTGGCCTCAGTTTGTCTACCTGCAGGTATCTGCTGGAGAAGAAAATTACACTATTACACTGGCAATGTCAATAGATAAGAAAGCATACTGAATTATACTTGAGTATTCACTTTCATTCCATTTGGGAACTCAGCCACACCTGGGTGTATCAGACAAGAGTCGCATTCGTCTTCCTCATTCCGGCAGCATGGGACAGAATATCCCACAACCTCGTCCTTCCCCGGGCAAACACACTCAATCTGATCTATTTCACAACAATCTCGACACATGATATTCCACTCAGCCCCTGGACAGTCTTCATTGATTAGAGTATATCCTGGGAAATAGAAGCAAAGTGGCAGAGTTGTTAACATTTCTGTTAAATCAGAATGATTACTTCTGTTGTGAATTAGGTAACAAACAAGTGAAACAAAAGCTATGACAAATCGACAGCTACTGAATATACAGAGTCAAAAATCACACAACGCCAGGTTTTACTCCAACGGGTTTATTTGAAAAGCTAGCTTTCGGATCTCAGCTCCTTCCTCAGGTATAGTGTGAGAGAGAGGGTATGAGACACAGAATTTATCAGCAGAAAGGTAACAACCATAAAACTGGTTGCCTCTTGTTGAATTTTTAATCATTTAGGAAGGAGACTACTGATTGAAATGCAAAATCCAGATGCCTTTCAAGTCACTGTCCCGAAATAATTAAATGTTTTATCAACATATACAAGACTGTCATCTCAGGCAGACGATGCATTTTAGGTGTGAGGTCTCGCTTAGAATCTGTCTATCAATGTTCCCCCACTGGAAGGGAACACCAATATACCAAGCCTTGGGGCATCCTTGCCTGCATCGTACGAGATAGACAACATTGGCTGAGTCACATAAGTATCTGCCGTGTAAGTGATGGGTGGGGTTCCCACGTGTGACAGTAGAACCCTGTTGATAATCCGACATGACTTGCAGAGGTTGCCATGACAGGGTTGTGTGATGTTCTGGTCGAGGACGTCCTGAAGGCTGGGTAGTTTGCTGCGAACAATGGTCTGTTTAAAGTTTGATGGTTGTTTGAAGGTGAGAATTGGAAGTGTGGGGAAGATCGTGGTGAGGTACTCATCATCGTCGATGATGAGTTAAAGACTGCGAAGAACATGGTGTAGTTTCTCCACTCCACTCTGCCTAGTAGTCTCCTTCCTAACTGATGAAAGATTCAACAAGAGGCATCATTTTTAGGGTTGTTACCTTTCTGCTTATAAATTTTGTGTTTTATATCCACTCTCTCACATTTTTCCTGAAGAAGGAGCTGAGCTCCAAAAGCTTGCATTTTCAAATAAACCTGTTGGACTACAATCTGGTGTTATGTGATTTTTGACCTTGTCCACCCCAGTCCATCACTGGTATTTCCACATCATGAAAATAACACAGCAAGAGAAATCATTTTCATTGGTAATAAATCCACAAGGGGGCACAATGTTATAACTATGAGACCTTAAGATGTCAGAGCAGAATGAGGCCATTTGGCCCATCAAGTCTGTTCCACCATTTAATCATGGCTGATATGTTTCTCAACCGATTTATCCTGCCTAATCCCCATAATTCTTAATCTCTTTACCAATCAAGAACCTATCTATATCTGTTTTAAATAGACTCAATGATGTGGCCTTCACAGTCCTGTGTGGCAATTAGTTCCACAGAGTTACCATCCTCTGGCAGAAGAAATTCCTTCTCATCTCAGTTCTAAAGGGTTGTCCCTTCACACTAAGTCCATGATCTCAGGTCCTAGTGTTTCCTACTAGTGGAAATATCCTCTCTACGTCCCTCATATCCAGGCCTCTCAGTATTCTATATTGTTTCAATCAGCCAGCCTCTCATCCTTGTAGTACAGATCCAGAGTCCTCAAATGCTCCTCGTATGACAAGCTTTTCATCCCCAGGATAATTCTTGTGACCCTCCTCTGGACCCCCTCCAAGGCCAACACATCCTTCGTTACATACAAGTCCAAAAACTGCTCACAGTATTCGAAATGATATCTGACCAGAGCCTTATACAGCCTCAGCAGTACATCTCTGCTTTTGTATTCTAGCTCATGTGAAATGAATGCCAACATTGCATTTGCCTTTCTAACTACAAACTGAACTTTCGTGTTAACATTAACAGGGTGGTGAACTAAGACTAACTGAGTCCCTTTATGCTTCAGATTCCTGAAATATTTCCCCATATAGAAAATAGTACATGCCTCTATTGTTCCTACCCAAGTGCATAACCTCACACTGTCCCACATTGTATTCCATCCAACACTTCTTTGCCCACTATCGTAGCCTGTCAAAGTCCTTGTGCAGTCTTTGCACCTCCTCAACACTACCTGTCCCACCACCTATCTCTGTGTCATCTGCAAACTTAGCAACAATGGCCTCAGTTCCTTTGTCCAGATCATTAATGTGTAATGTAAATAGTTGCGGTCCTAACACTAATCCCTGCGAAACCCACTAGTCACCAGCTGCAACTCCTTTATCCCTATTCTCTGTTTTCTGGCAGTCAGCCAATCCTCTATCAATGCCAGTATCTTTCCCCTCCCACCATGGGCTCTTATCTTATTTAGCAGCCTCCTGTGCGAAACTTTGTCAAAGGCCTTCTGAAAATCCAAATAGATCAAGTCCATTCACTCTCCTTTGTCTAACTCGCTCATTCCCTCATCAAAAATTCTAACGGATTTGTCAGGCATGACCTCCCTTTGATAAAACTGTGCTGACTCTGCCCTATTTTACCACGCACTTCCATGTACTCCACAATCTCATCCTTAATACTGGATTTGAAAATCTTACTAACAACACAGGTCAGGCTAAGCAGCCTCTTGATTCCTGTTATCTGCCTCCCTCCCTTATTAATCAGAGGTATTACGTTAGCCTCTTTCCAGTCCTCTAGCCCCTTCCTTGACTCCGGCGATTCCTGAAAGATCACCAATTTCCCCAGCCATATCCTTCAGAAAACTAAAGCTAGACTCTTTGAAAGTGAAATTTGGAAGTACTTTTTCACAGTATTATGGAATTCTGTAAGTATATTCCCCCAAAAGGCTGAGGTGTTGGGACAATTGTAATTTTCAAGACGGCAATAGATCAATGTTTGTTGCCAGCGGATTATCAAGACATATGGAGCAAAGATGGGTAAATGAATTGTCCAATTGAAAAGCAGAACAACTCAGGGGTTGAATTTTGTATTCCAAAGATATATTTTATTCATGGCATTTGTAAAACTACATCACAAATCATTTCAAATTCAATATTATGGAATTTTCAATATATTGGAATATGTCACCATACAGTATATTCCACTCAATACGATTGTATTGTCTTAATATTTACAAAATACCGTGCCAGTACGTAGCGGAATGCAAAACAATTCCTATTTGAAATACAGAGCGTGCATAATGTACATTCCTTATACAGCAGACAGCCTGAAGGGGTTTTACAGTTTCCAACCCCTCAGTGTACAATGGCTGAAAGACCTCAGGCAGTGATCTTTCCTCATTGTGCCTCAGCAGTGACTGAATCAACCTTTAGAGCATCCCTCAGCATGAAGTCCTGGACCTTGATTTGATTTGATGATTTGATTTATTCTTGTCACATGTACCTAGGTACGGTGCAAAGTTTTGTTTTGCAAGCAGTACAGGCGGCTCATACTATACAAAGTGCATGGGGTACTAGAACAGAGCAAGGAATACAATATTACAGCTTCACAGAAGATACACAAAGAGTAAAATCAACATTAAATTTAAAATTTGAGAGGTCCATTCAGAGGTCTAATAACGGGGGAAGAAGCTGGTTCTGAATCTGTTAGTTCATTTGCTTAAGCTTTTGTATCTTCTGCCTGTCGAAAGAGATTGGAAGGGATTATAACCTGAGTGGAAGCAGTCTTTGATGATATTGGCTGCCTTTCTGAGGCAGCAAGAAGTATAGATGGAGTCAATGGATGGAAGTTTGGCTTGTGTGATGAACCGGGATATGTTCACAACTCTCTGTAGTTTCTTACAGTCCTGGGCAGAGCAGTTTCCATTTCAAGCTGTAATGCATCCGGATAGAATACTTTCTATGGTGCATCTATAAAAATTGGTAAGAGTCTTTACAGACATGCAAACTTCCTTAGCTGTTGTGCTAATGTGCCAGTCTGCAACACTCAGTCGAGAACAACTCCTTGCACTGGGACACCGTCATATCTGAATCAGACTAAAGAGCATCTTCCAGCAAACTGATGGTTATCAGGTGCAGTTGATATTTATCTTATGTGAACTTGTGAACGACCCATACAGGAGAAAGTTCTGTGTGACAGAACTGCTTGGATTGAACCATGACAAAAACCAACGCATCTCTTCCAGACCTTCTTTACAAAGGCACTTTTCATAAAGAGGTGGGTAACAATCTCATCCGTACCACAGACACCTCAAGGGAAATGTGTGGAGGGGTGAGATTTCATGCATGCAGAAAGGATCTGAAAGAGGACTTTTCTCACCACCAGTCAAGATATATATCTTGACATCTTCTATCTAAGTTTTGAACATGTGGCATTCTGTCAAATTACTTTGACAGTTTACTCAGGGAACCATCTGACAGGATTCAGCATCTTTTTTATTGCAGAACATCGAGGCTGACTGATGCCCGATACACTTTTGATGAAATACAATTTACTGCATAAACATTTTCACAAGGGACAAGTAGGATGGCACGAATCAACTACTTAGGGCATTTCACAGCATTGTGGCCAGACCCATCTTTCCTAGCGCAGGGGACAGGTAGAACTGCAGCATGCAGTGATCTTTGGTGTTTACTGAACCACATCTCTAGCATCATCAGGTAATTTGACTGGACAGTGAAAGGAACAAAGCATTGGTTGGCCCTGATCTCAAAGAAAATTGCCTTACTCTTATCTAGATTTATCTTAGCTCCCAAGCCTAGTTTGAACTGATACAGATGCTAATCGATCTATGCACGAGCACCAAATCTAAGCCGAAGATGGTTGCATTATTCATGTACAGGGTGGCTGTAATCTGAGTGCCTCCATTCTTGAAATCGTAGCCCCTCTTATGCCTGCGCCGAGTCTAATATACTTGAGAAATGGTTACATACAATGAGGGAAAAAAATGACACAAACAGGAAGGAACACAAACAGAAAGGTTATCCTGGAACAGACAGATTCATCTGGCTTCGGCCAGGTGAAACTATACTGCATTCTGTCTGCTGATTTGTTGAATACATTGTGCAATTTGTCATCTTTCACCATTTTCATTGGAATCTGGACATGGCATCCAGGATACTGCTGGCCTTGCCACATTGTCCAGCCATTTCAATGATTCAGCTGAAGTCACCACCCAGAATGACTAACCTGGACATCACCAGCAGTGCTGGGAGCTGCTGAAGGAGATCCATCCTTTTGCGGTTGGGCATACATATTAATTAACCCAAACAGAGTATTTTTGTCCATTAGATCTGCTGCAACAAGTTACCAACATGCCACCTCCTTAATGCTGGAGATGGTGAAGTTGATTCATCGCAACAGAATAGCCAGGTGTAGGAACGTGAGCCTTTTCCTCCTGACCAGATCGATGGCTAAATTACTTGACTGCTTTTTCCAGAATGACAAGAACTGACATCCAATATGCTATAATTCAAGGCAGTCTGATCTACTGGCAATCCAATCATAGTCACATAAAGGCCAGATCATTAATCAAGTAGATTTTCTTCACCCAAGAACTTAAGAGAACTAGTTAGATTTACAATCTGACAACCTTGTGGTCACTTTCTCTGATAGCACCTTTATGTTATCAGAATTATTATACTGAATTTAAATTTGCAAGTTGCCATCATGGAATTTGAACTGGAGTCTTCTGATTGTTAGATCAGATTACAAGTTCAGGAAAACATCCACTGCATTACTGTATTTTTAACTTTCCTCTGACAGTAATACTTGAGGATATATATTACCAGACCTTGGAATTAATTCAGCAGGGTCCACAGCACAGCCATTGCATCAATTTAAGACTAAAGATAACATTCAATGCTGGTCCACTCATGATCAAGCTATCTCAGCCTCTCCTCCTCTACCAGTACCCCATCCTCTCATAGGGCAAATTCTGCAAAACAGCTGAAGTGCAGATGCTTCCATTCATTGTCGGTCAGCAAATGCTAGATGTGAAGACAATATTTGTTGCAATCTTAATTTAAATTAGGTCAGAACCCAATGAACCTTGTTCTGAAGAAAGGTCATTGACCTGAAAATTAATTCTGCTTCTCTCTTCACAAACAGTGCCAGATCTGCTGAGTATTTCCAACATTTTCAGATTTGTTATCAAAGAATACATACTTTATAATGTCAAGGGGTTACTTATGAATGCTTTCCAAAGCTGAGGATGCTGAAAATCCACTATGGAAAACTCTTTAACGTGGCTCCATCGTCCACTCTAATATTATTCCAGCAGCCAGTTCTAAATGTCAAATGAGTTTACCATAACTATGTCTTAAGGAGAAGCAAAAGATGAAACAAGCATCTGCAATTCAGGCCAGTGCAAATTCACAATAAACTGACAGTAACTAGAGGAATTGCTGACTGTGCACTGAAAGAATACATACAGTAACCTCACCAATACTCACTGTAACTTCACCAGACATTGAAATATCAGGGTGCCTGTTCTGGATCACGTGCCACCACTTTCCACTTCAAAAGTTTACCTGCTCTCTGTAACCCGAATATACTTCTCACTTAATATAGTTACTGGCCGCCCCTAAGTTCCATTAACATCCACAACAACACTCAATGACACTGGATGCATGCCTGAATCAATTAAACAAGGTCTTAATCCAATTTCTTTGGGGACTTGCGAATAGGTACAATAAATTGCTACCAGGTAAGAGGGGGAATGCAGATCATGAAAAGCATTGGCAGATGGCATTTCTTTTCTTTTGAAGAAAGAAGAGTGAGGGGCAAAATTATAAAAGAAGGAATGTTGTCTTTTGTTGGGAAGGGCATAATTAGATGCCATCTATATAAGACAGCGACCAAGAAATCTAATATGGAGCTCAAAAGAACCTTTTCTACCCAAGGAATGCTGAACATGTATAACTTACTACAATGGAAAGTGGTTGAAGCAATTCATTTTCTTTTAAATCTTGTGATGTCACTGACAAGAACAGTTTGTTGCCCATCCCTAATTCTCCTGAATGTGGTACTAAGCCACCTTCTTGAACTGCTGTAATCCATGTAATGTAGATACATTCAAAAATGCTGTTGGGAAGGGAGTTTCAAACTTTTAACCCAGTGATAGTGAAGGAACAACAATATATTTCGAAACATGATGGTACATGGCTTGGAGATGAACTTGCAAGTGGTAGTGTTCCCATGCATGTACTGCATTTTTCCTTCTAGGTTGTAGAGTTTGTAGGTTTGGCAGGTGCTGCAAAAGAAGCCTAATTGACATAGTGCAATGTCTCTTGTTGATGCTAAACTGCTGCTATGGGGGGAGTGAATGTTCAAGTTGGTGAATGTGGTGCCAAGGGGTTCCTTCGACTTAGACAGCATCAAGCTTCTTGAGTGCTGGATCTGCACTTATCCAGCAAGTAGAGAATATTCTATCACACTCTTGACTTGCAGATATTGGACAGGCCTAAGGGAATCAGGAAATGAGTTACTCACTGCAGAATTCCTAGTCTATATTTGCAATTATAGATTAAAGTGTACGTATAGCTGGTCTAGTTCCCAGACAATCTCCAGGTCATTGACAGTGGGAGATTCAGCAATGGTCAAGGTCAAAGGGAGATGGCTAGATTTTCTCTTGATGGAGATAGTCATTGTCTGTTGCTTATGTTACATGTATGTAATTTGATATTTATCTACCCAAGTTGTCCAGATAGTTATCTATGGACACAGACTGCTTTTCGTATTTTTCATCAGATAGTGCTGTACATCAGCAAACATCACTATTTCTGGCCTTATTCTGAAGGGAATATTATTGAGAGGACAGCTGAAGTTGCTTGGGCCTAGGACACTACCCTGAGGAATTCCTACAACATAGTCATGGAATTGAGATGAAATTTAGCTTGAAGATAGCAGTAAGAGAGGACATAAAGAATAAATTGAGACCAGGGCTCAGGGGCCCAGGTACAAGAAGAGGTAGAGAATTCATTGAGACCCAGGCTCATGGGTGCTCCTACTTGCGGAGGTACAGATTAAACTGAGGCCCAGCTTGGAGTTCAAAGCTGCAAGAATGGTAGAGAATAAATTGAAGCCCAGGCCCAGGAAGGCAACTGATGTGCAGTGACTGCAGAATATCCAAGCTCCTAGAGTGTGATCCAGGGCAAACACATCTTCAGTAAGCACCTACAGCTGTGTAAACTTCAGTTGAAAGTCAGTGGATTGGAGGTCAAGGTGAAGTTGCTGAGCAACATTAGGAAAGAGGAAAGTTACCGGAAAACTTTATTTCAAAAGGCATTCAAATCCCTTAGGGCAGGGCTACCTGATTTGGCCAGTGGTCAGGAGCATTAGGATGTGACTATGAATGAGACAAATAACAGGATCAAGAGGACAGGAGCCCAGGAGCTGTAGCCTTTGCAACTATCCAACAGATTTGAGTTTATTTTCAAAATGTTTGAATGAGTGAGAGAGCACAAAAAGGAATACAGTGGTAGTCAGCAATAGTTTAGTGTGGGTGGTGTCTGGTGCCAGGATTTGGAATATTTGCTCTGCTGGAGAAGAACTTGCCATGAGGTGTATTGAGTTGTCGTGATTCATGTTGGTATCAATGAAAAATCAGCAAAGAGGTTCTGTGGAGAGGGTACAAGAAGCTAGGTGGAAAATTACATAGAAGAATCTCGAATGAACCTCTGAATATCACTTCATCCATGTGGAAATTAGCATAGGGTGAATTAAACACAAAGCTAAAAGACGAGTGTCAGAGAAATGGGTACCAATTTGTGGTGCCCTGGTACCAGGAGTGGGCAAGTAGAATCTGTACCATTAGAGGACTGAGGCTGGTGCACTGCTAAGTGCATAACTGAGGAAAATAGGCTTTAAACTGAATAAGGCTGGTGAGCGTTCAAACTTTGCAAGATGTAGCAAGTCAATTGGTAGATTCAAGCCAAGAGGGCAAAAGTAACATGGGATTAAAGGTCAGAGAAAAAAGGGACAGAGAGAAAAAAATCCTAGAAATACACTGTCAGACAAAATGTTACAAAGACAACAAAAAGCTAAGACTAAAGGCTCTGTCTCCAAAAGCATGTAAAATTCATAACAAAACAAATGAGTTGATAGCGCACATTGAAGTAAATAAATCTGATCAGAAAGCCATTAGAGTGGCAAATATAACCCCTTCATTCAAGAAGGTAGGGAAGCAGAAAATAGCAAACTACAGGCCAGTAAGCTTCACATCTGTTGAGGAAGATGTTAGAATTAATCTTTAAGGATGTCATAGTTGGGCACTCGAGAAATTAATGTTAATTGAGAAGAATCAGCATTGTTTTGTCAAAGCGAAATTAGGTATAACCAATTAATTAGAGTTCTTTGAAGGATAAGATGAGGGTAGTTGTGGTGAAAAGAAAATCCTCTTGCTCAGCAGTCCCAAGTTCAACTCACACCTGCTCCAAAGCTGCATCATAACATCTGTGAACAGGTTGGCTAGAAAAATTCAGAAGCATAAGATGCACTGTGGATAAGGGGGAAGCCTTTGGATTTCCAACAAGGCACTTGACAAGGTGCCTTGTAAAATGTTACTGTGCATATGGAAGCACATGGTGTAGGGAGTAACATCGAAGGTAGATGTTTGGCTGGCTGGCAGAAAACAGACTATGTATAAATCAGTACGTTTCTGATCGACAGGATGCAATGAGTTGAGTCCAACAGGAGTCTGTGCTTAAGGGGACTTCAATGTTGTGCAATTTATATAAATGATATGGGATGGAAAACATGATGGCTAAATTTTCAGACGAAACAAAGATGGTAGAAATGTATGTTGTGAAGCAAACATATGGAGGACTGCAAACCAACATAAATAGGTTGAAAGAGTGAGTGAAAATCTGTCATGTCATATATAATGCGGGAAAATGTGATATTGTTCAATTTGGCAGAAAAAAGTAAAAAGCAAACCATTACTTAAATGGAGAATGACTGCAGAATTCTGAGATGCATAGGCATTTAGGTGTTCCAGTGCATGAGTCACAAAACATCAGTTTGCAGGAACAGTTAAGTAATTAATAAAGAATTGAAACTCTGTTGTTGTTACGAGGAATTTAACATAAAAGCGAAGATGTTATGCTTCATGTGAAATGGGCATTGGTAAGACCACACCTCAACTGCTGTGTGCAGTTTTGGCCCTTTTATTTAAGAAAGGATGAAAATGTTTTGGAGGCTGTTCAGAAGAGGTTTACAAGCTTGATACCTGGAGCAAACAGTCTTATGAGGCAAGTTCTGGGTTAGACGGAGTGGACTTAGTTTCACTGGTGTTTAAAAGAATGAGGGTGGACATGATTAAAGTATATGAGATTCTAAACAGGCTTGGCAAGGTGGACATTGACAAGGTGTTTCCTTAATTTGAACGAGTACAGATCTAGTGGGCAGTGTTTGAAAACCAGGAGTTATCCGTGTAGGACAGAGATGAGAAGATTTCTTTTCTTTCAGAGGGTTGTGAAACTTTGGAATTCTTTGCCTCAGAAAGCTATGGAGAGAGGATCATTGAATTTTTTAATTCGGAGTTAGGTTGATTCCCTTGCCTAACAGAAATCTAAGGTCATCTAGATTAAATGGGATGTGGAATTCGAAACACAAAAAGATCTGCCATGATCTTATTGAATGGTGAAGCAGGGTCGACAGGTTTAAATGCCTACTTCTGCTTCGAATTCAGATGACCTCCAAAAGCAAACACTATGTTCCTTTTTGCTAGGTATGACTCTGACCAGTGGAGAGCTTTCCTCCTAATTTCCATTGCTTCTAGTTCAGTTTGGGCTCCTTGATGTCATATTTGTTCATATTGTTGACTTGATATTACCTCAAGCTCAGTTGTTTTGTGCAGACTTGGACTAAAGATGTAATAAGGTCAGAGACTACTGTCCCTGGCAACACCCAAACTAAGCCACAGTTTACCGCTGAGTAAGTGCTGTTTGTTAGCCCTGTTGATGACACCTTCCACCACTGGATTAGGTTGGATGTGTCTTGCTGGGCACTTGTGTGACTTAAACATTATTTGTCAATTAGCTTCCAAGCTTGGATATTGCAGAGATAGACTGCTTCAATGTTTGAGAAATTGCAATTCGTATTGAAATTAGCATAATCATCACAAACATGCTCATTTTAACTCTATAATGGAGGGAGGTTCAATTAAAATTATTACAATATTTTTAAAATAGGCACCCATGGTAAAGTGGCACTGTAAACATTATCACTAGTTTGTAGAGTGGATTGGGACTTGCCACCATTTGCTTTATACTGCTCTATTGGTTTAGTAAAAAAAAATCTTAAATTTTGTCAGTGGAGTACCAAGTCAGAAACTGGGACAGGTGGTCAAAAGGTTAGTCAAGGAGGTAATGTGTAAATTGTTCTTTAAAGAAGGGAGAGATGCAAAGGCAAAGAGATATGTGTGTGTGTGAAATACAACAACCTATAGCCAATATTGCTAAAGACAAATATGTTATTAGAACGGCAAATTAAGTGGAGGAAACACAAAGGGCCACAGTTGGAGGAACAGTTAGTTGATGTCAATCCTCTTGTCTGGGCCTCACTTGAATAGGTTGAAATATCCATTGATATTGTCCCTTTAAATAAACTGCACCAATACATAATCAATGGAAAGAATGCATACAATTTATCAATGACCTGGGTCCTGTTTTCTCTGAGAACTTCAATGCATCTCTTTGGATGTACAGCCACAGCAATCTCCCAAATTGCAGCATTTGAGTAATTGTGCACTTTTGTTTGTTTATAACAAGAAGTAATGACATTTCTTTCAAGTATTTTATGTACGTATGATTTGTTCTTGGAAAGAGAAATGGAAAATAGTTGATTGCCTTCTCTGAGTCATTCTTGGACTTCAGATAATGATTTAATTGGTGTTTATTCATTATACCCTAATATATTAGGGCTCAGTCCAACTAAATGCAGAATATATGGTCACAAATGAAATGACTTTGCATGTTAAATTCTAATTGCCCAGTTTTCTTAACTACTCACTGGCAAGACAACTTCAAACCAGTCATTAATCGCAGGGTCAAATGCCAAACCATTAATTTCATTATCAGAGCAAAGAGGTCGTAACTCTTTTTTTTGATAATTTTTTTCATTCAATACAAGTTAAAAAACTGTTTAGAACGAGTTTTAAGCAAAGTGCCTTCTGGCACTCCAATATGATGAATAAGTAGGAGTAGTACAGAGCAGTCATATCAAATGCACAGAATAATTGTATGATGGGAAAAGGCATTGTGTGATTCCAAATATATAACATGTTAATTATATGAAGAAGAACATTCTGTACACGTTATTGACAATAACAGGATACACTAAACACAGAAACATTGCTGACTCTATGTTTCTAAGGATATTGTACTTCAAAGAACTTGCACACATTTAGTAAATTTTAAGACAGCAAGACTTTTCAAAGAGCCTGCAGTTCACAGTCAATCAAATATTTTTGAAACATATTCACAGAAGATAATACAGAGAGTCAAGCAGTAATTGGTACACAGCAAAATCACATAAATTTGATAATTGTGATGTTAACGAAGGCGACAAATATTTGACAGAATTGAAATAACGCCACAAGAGGCTGGTATCTCATCACCAAGTCACCCTTTATTTACACATAGAGAGTCATTGACACTGGCTCCCTGATTGGATCAGATTAACTCATATTCTATGGGGTCCACCAGGTGGACCTTGTTACATTCACTACAAGAATGTCAGAACTTCCCCATCTATTCTTTAAACAAGTATGATGGGATCTTTTATATTCATCTGAGCAGAATCAGGGATTGTGGTTTAATGTTTTAACCATAAGAAATAGAAGCAGGAGTAGGTCATCTGACCCCTCAAGCCTCCTCCGCCACTCCATAAGATCATGGCTGATCTTTATTGTGTCCTCAACTCCACTAAACTGTCTGCTAACCAAAATCCTTAATCTGTTCAAAAATCTATCTTTGCCTTAAAAATATTTTTACTTAAAACAGGGCTCCCATAACAGTGCAGCACATCCTCAACAGTTTGCTAAGGTGAAAGATTGTAAAATACAGAGTGGCCTTCAATAACAGCAGTGAAATTAGAAGTTTTTCAGTGTAAAGGGAGAAGAAATTGCTGTTTTTTCATTCCTTTTTTTGACCTTGAGTAACTTATGAGTGTTTCTCTTTTGTCTTCTTGCTGGGAAACTGTAAATTACAATTACTTTAATGGGCAATTTAAACAAGATAGAACAATTAATTTATAATACTAAGATAATAGATTCCATTTTCAAAAATAAATAATCAAACGTTTTGTTATGTTCCTTCAAGAGAATTGGGCCAAAATTTGTTGTCTGTTCCTAATTCCTCTTGGTAATGAACTGCTGTTTTATCTCAATGGAGTATATCCAGTATCTATGATGGTTTGGTTTAACTGGGTGGCTAGCTGGGCTAGTTTTGAAGCCACGATGACAGATTTTCTTCCCTGAAGAACATTAGCAAACCAGGTAGGATATTTTCCTTAGTATCTCTATCCAAGCCAAATATGAGAGCATAAGCACCGATGATTGTGGCACATTGATTATGTCTGAGTTGGAGTTTTAGCGTTTCATTTGCACAATTGGTCAGTACCGGTAGTGGATCAAGATTCTATTCTAGATTGCAGCACGAACTCTGAGAATATGGGAAGTACCAATCATGCCTTTCCAGGAGAAGGAGTATCCCTAATTTGTTCCTATAGCTGTCCATCCTCAGGAAGGCCATCTCACTGAGGGCAATGATATCAGTAGGATAGCTCATGTGTGAGGATTGCAGTTCCACATGGTGGATGGCCACTTTTAAGATTATCCTGAGCAAATGCAATATTTAAGGTTTTCTTTGTTGACCGCAAAGATGGTAATCCTGCAGGATCTGGTTCCCAATCAGGAGAAAGCAGGACAGTCAATTTACAGAGCACTTTTTCTAGCCCCTTCTCCATTTTTACAGAAGGTCAGTTCAAACAGTAGGTCAGTGAAATTGTGTCACCTGCCCCAACAGCCTCAGATGCATCTGTTCCCTCAGTCACCGCGGCATACCTCAGATCGGCCTACTTGAGAGTGAACCCATAGAAAGCAACTGGCCCAGATGGAGTCCTTGGCTGTGTAGTCAGACCCTGTGTGGACCAGCTGGTGGGAGTATTCACTGACATCTTTAACCTCTCCTTGCTACAATCTGAAATTGCCACATGCTTCAAGAAGACCGCCATCATCCCGGGTACCAAACAAAACGCATGCAACATACTTCAATAACTACCATCCTGTAGCTCTAACCTCCATAATTAAGAAGTGCTTCAAGAGGTAGGTCATGGCTCATGTCAACTCCAGCTTCACAGCCTGCCTCAATCCCTTGCAATTTGCCTACCAGCGCAATGGGTCCACAGCAGACACCATCTTCATAGCCCTACACCATCCCTGGAACATCTGGATGATAAGGATATCTATGTCAGGCTTCTACTTATTGACCTGAAGAAGGGTAATACCCGAAACACTGGCTGCTTCTTTTCCCCAGATGCTGCCTGGCCTGCTGTGTTCTTCCAGCCTCCTGTTTGTATACCTTCTATTTACTGACTACAGCTCTGCCTTCAACACTATAATCCAACCAAACTTACCTCCAAACGCACAGAGCTAGGTCTATGCTCCACTCTCTGCAACCGGATCCATAGACTGCAATCAGTGAAGATAGACAACAGCGCCTCCTCCATGACAATTCTCAATACCAGCACCCGCAAGGATGCATTAACAGCCCCCTACTGTACTCCCTCTACACTCATGGCTGTGTGGGCAAATTTCATCCAAATGCCATCTACAAGTTAAAAACCAAAAGAACTATGGATGCTGTAAATCAGAAACAAAAATAGAAATTGCTGGAAAACCAAGTACTGGAGTTCTGAAGAAGCGTCACTCGATCCAAAATGTTAACTCTGATTTCTCTCCACAGATGCTGTCAGGCATGCTGAGCTTTGCCAACAATTTTTGTTTTTGCTCCATCTACAAGTTTGCTGATGACACTAGTGTTGTAGGCCAGATATCAAACAATGTCAAGACAGAACACAGGAAAGAGATAGAGTTTTTGGTGATGTGGTACAAAGATAACAATCTCTCCCTCAATGCCAGCAAAACTAAAGAGCAGATCATCAACTTCAAGAAGCAAGGAGGAGGACATGCCCTATCCACATCAATGGAGATGAGGTGGAGATGGTTGAGAGTGTCAAGTTCCTTGGAGTGACGATCACCAACAATCTGACCTGGACCACCCATGTTGATACAATGGTCAAAAAGGCACAAAAGCACCTCTTCTTCCTTCACAAGCTAAGGAAATTTGGCATGTCCACAACGACTCTCACCAACTTTTATGGATGCATCGTGGCTTGCTACGGCAACTACTCTACCCAGGACCGTAAGAAACTACAGAAAGTTGTGAACACAGCCCAGGCCATCATGCCCACCTTCCATCCATTGACTCCTTCTACACTTCTTGATGCCTCAGAAAGGCAGCCATCATCATCCAAGACCCCTTCCACCCAGTTATAATCTCTTCCAACCCCTTCCATCAGGCAGAAGATACAGAAGCTTAAACACACATACCAACATGTTCAGGAACAACTTCTTCCCTACTGTTATTAGACTTCTGAATGAACCTATTAAATTTCAAATCTAATGTTAATCTTGCTTTTTGTGCATCTTCGTTGCAGCCATAACTTTGTATTCCTCGCTATGTTCAATCGCCCTGTGATCTTTATATGTTATGATCTGCCTGTAATGCATGTAAAACAAAACTTTTCAATATTTTGGTACAAGTGATAAAAATAAATTAAACTAATGAAATTGAGTTTGGGATGAGCAGAGGGTATCCTGAAGAAGACTGCTGAGTCCCAGTCACTGATGCCCAAAGACTTCTGTGTCCCAATGGAAGTGTGCAATGACTTTGATGGACTTGTCACCTCTCGATGAGGGGCTCCCTTGAAGTTCAGAGCCCCGTCACCTGTCATCCTTTCGCCATCACAACAGGACTTGGTAAATGGACATTGGTGGAAGCCAGATCGTGAACTGGTTAAATGTTGTTACCTTGAGGCAGCATCAACGTCTACATAACTGTGATGCATTGGCAGTTAGATTTCAGTGACAGGAGATAGGTAAATGTAGGTGTAAGTGGTGCATACAAATAAAAAAAATTGGTAGCCTTTACAAACATTTCTAATATTTTTAAGCCTTTGCAAAAGTTTTTGGACAACAATAATGCCTGGAAAAGCCATATGCCCACTATATGGGGGAAAGAGGGCAAGTTGATGCTCATGCAGTGCAGTGGCACAGCACACCAGGTCCCCACTTCGATGGCTGCTACACAGTGAGACTGCTACAACCATGGTAGACCTATACAAAACAGTTCTGCCCCTCACTCTGGTTAATCATCACCCATCACAAAATATACCCCTGCTCCAACACAGATTATGAAACTATCACTGTTTAAATCAAGGCTTGAAAGGAAGTTATGGTATTTATTTTAAATCGAACCATTTGCCTTTCATGTTGAGAAGGTAGAGGGAAGACAAAAAGCTTAACTTGCCAGATTAATGTTCACATTTTAAAAGCCATAGGCAAAATGTGTCAGCGCAGGCTTGGAGGGCCAAAGGGCCTGTTCCTTTGCTGTATTGTTCTTTGTTCTTAGCCAGGTTCTCATTAACCATTGATGAAATGGAGATTTGTGTTTTAGTTCTAGCTAATTAATTGAGATTCAAGAAGTTTTTATACCCCAGTCACTGTGTTATTTTGTTGTTGAGAATTATATGTAGCTGACTCATACAAGTGTTTGGAAAATTGTACACATTTCCATGGAAATGAGTCACTTCTACACACATTACATTCTCTTGCATAAATTTCAAAGCAGGATACGCAGAACCTTGTGTCCACAAACCAAACACCCGATCATTGCTAAACAACGTTCAAAGATGCCTACCGCCCCATCCCCTGCCTACATTCTGGTAAATCAGACCATAAGGTTGTGCTCCTTCTCCCGGTTTATAAGCAGAAACTGAAGCGTGAGGATCCAGTACACAAAGTTGGATTGTGTTGGTCTGAGGTAACAGATGAGCTCCTACGGGAGTACTTGGAGTCGGTAGACTGGTCCATATTCAAGAACTCAGCAACAAACTTAAATGAATATGCCACTATTGTCACAGACTTCAACAGTAAGTGTGTAAAGAACTGCATGCCAAAGAGGTTAATCCAAGTGTCGCCCAACTGGAAACCATGGATGAACCAGGAAATCCACTCCCTACTGAAGTCCAGGTCTGAGACGTTCAAGTCAGGTGACCCTGACCTACGCAGAAAATCCAGATACAGTCTTTGCAAAGCCAGCAGCCAAGAAACAATTCCAGGCTAGAGTCTCAGACTAACCACATGCACACACGTTAATTGTGGTAAGGTTTACACGATATAAGAGGTTACAAAGCAAAGTTGAGTAGAATCATAGATAACAATGCATCCCTCCCCGATCAGCTCAATGCATTCAATGCTCATTTTGAACAGAAGGTCAGTGAAATGATAACACCTGCCCCGACAACCTCAGGTGCACCTGTACCCACGGTCACCGCGCAGATGTCAGGTTGGCCTTCTTAAGAGTGAACCCACGGGGGACGACTGGTCCTGATGGAGCCCCCCGGCCATGCACTCAGATCCTACACGAACCAGCTGGCAGGAGTATTTGCAGACATCTTTAACCTCTCCTTACTGCAATGTGAGGTTCCCGTCTGCTTTGAGAAGACCACTATCATCCCAGAGCCAAAGAAAAATCAGGCAACATGCCTTAATGATTACTGGCTCTGACATTCATCACTATGAAGTGCTTTGAGAGGTTAGTATTGACACACATCAACTCCAGCCTCCCAGATTGCCTTGATCCACTACAATTCGCCTACCATCACAATAATGTTTGCTGTGGACCTATCTCCAAGGCCCTACACTAATCCTTGGACATCTGGATAACAAGGACCTTCGTCAGATTTATTGAGTAAGGCTCCACCTTCAACACAATTCCAACCAAACTCATCTTCAGACTCCAAACCCAGGACCAAGACTCTGCTCCTGGCTCTGCAACTGGATCATCGACTTCCTGCCTGCAGACCCCAACCAGTAAGTATGGGTGACAACACCTCCTGTACAATAATCCTCAACACCAATGCCCCAGAAGGCTGCATACTCAGCCCCTTACGATACTCCTTATACATTGATGACTGCCTGGCCAAATTCTGCTGTAACTCCATTTACAATTTGGCTGATGACACCACTGTAGGGGTCAGATCTCAAACGACAAGACAGGAGTACGGGAAAGAGATAGCTTAGTGACATGGTGTAAAGACAACAATCTCTACCTCAGTGTCAGCAATACGAAGGAAGAAGAGAGGAGGACATCCCCTTGTCTGTATCAATGATGCTGAGGTGGAGATGGTGGAGATCTTCAAGTTCCTTGGAATAAATATCACCAACAATCTATCATGGTCCATCCATGTTGACACTGCAGTCAATAATGCGCACCAACGCCGCTACCTCCTCAGAAGGCTAATGAAATTCGGAATGTTCACAAAGACTCTTACCAATTTTTACAGATGCACCTTGGAAAGCATCCCATCCAGATGCATCACAGCTTGGTACGGCAACTAGTCTGCCCAAGACCACAGGAAATTACAGCGCATTGTGAAGGCAGCCCAGTCTATCAAGAAAACCAGTCTTTCTTCCATTGACTCTGTCTACATTTCTCTCCCTTGGGGAAATAGCCGACATAATCAAAGACCCTTCCCACCCTGGTTATACTCTCTGCCACTCTCTTCCATTGGGCAGAAGATACAAAAGTTTGAAAACATGTACCAGTTGATTTAAGAGCAGCTTCTTCCCCGCTTGTCATCAGACTTATGAACGCACCTCTCATACATCAGAGTTTATCTTTCTCTGCATCTTCTCTATGGATGTAACACCATATTCTGCATTCTGTTCTATTACCTTGATGTACATATGTAAGGTATGATTTGCCTGGATAGCACGCAAAACAATACATTTTTTTACTGTATCTTAGGACACATGACAATAATAAATCAAATCAAACCAGACCAAACCAAATCATAGCAGTCTGTCACTCTGAGCCTACCTGGACACTCACAGGTTCCCTGCTTTGCCTTGCCTGTTTATACTTTGCCCCTTAGCCAGAGATACTGGGCTGAGAGTATTGCTGTATCACTGTGTTATCTAGCATAGCTATAGATCAAGAAGCTTGTCTTGGTTGTCATCAATCTTCAGTCAAGGCAAACAGACTTCACTCAGGAGGACTTGGCACAGTAAGTCAAGGGTAGCATCCTTTACCTGTCCAACAGCTTGGAAACTAACAGTTAACTATTCAGGACAATTAGAAACAGGATCATCTCCTCAAGAGGTGAAGAGCCCCTTGGGCAGCTCACCACATGTCTTTCAGCCCTATTGTGGCCATTTTCCATGCAGAATGAGAGGGAGGTAGCTATTAAGGGTGATGCAAGTTGGTGGCACTGGTGATACTGATGCAAGTGGGGTGGTGTCCGAATAAGAGTTTAGGATGCATAGGTGGCATGCAGAGTTAGTGCTGCTGACATTAGTGTGGGCAACAACAAATGCCAACAGTAAAAATGACAGAGCAGGAACCTTGGTGAGAGGTGAGGACGGTAGCAGAGAAAGAGTTACTGTGAGGTTAAAAGGAAGATGCTGGCATTTACACTGACAGAGTGGGAGAAGGTCTTTGGCCTTCTTACTACATTGCTGTGCATTCCTCCAGATGGCTGAGACTTCATTGACCCAGGGGACAACCATGAACCAGGCAAGCATGTTCTGGTGTCATGACCTCCTCTGCTATTTCTGGGGAAAGAGGACATCCTGCATCTGCGCCATCCTGTCCACTAGGACCTCCAGGTTCCTGCTCTACAAGACGCAGCTCCAAATATCCCTTGTCTGTCATGTCTGGGCCAAATATCAGGAACCATCCAGGGTAGCTCTAGACTAACAGTGTTTTAACTAACAGTGGCCTTTTAAAGTTGGTGCCGGCACCAACGATGCCAGTCCGTTCCAGGATAATCCAGCAGTGGCAAATAGTTCCAGGTATAGCGAGTAGTAGAATGGGGCTAGAACAAGTGAAAGGGATGCCATAGGGGTGGGGATGTTGTTAGTAAGGTGAATTTGGTAGGATACAGCAAGAAATCTTGTTAGGTCTTATTAGGAGTAACCCTGCATGAAACCTGACAAAACCTGACACCCAGCCTAAAAAAAATTGTAAGATTCGGTCCTTTGTACCTGTCTTCATGCCAAGAGACACACAACACATTTCAGAAATAATGGGGAAATCGAGGGTCTAACAAAAATGAGGAACTTTAAAGTATTAGTATAACAAACAGGACTGTAGAAATTGATGGTATTAAATGATAATTTGCTTATTACTGTATGATTTTCAGCGCCAATCCAGATTTAAGAAAAGGAATTAATGTTTGACAGAACTGTATGACTTTTTGTTGAGGATGTAACAAATAGGATGGATATGGGAAATCAATAAGTGTAATATTTTGAATGGTCAAAAAGCATTCTATAAGTTGTCTCACAAAAGGCTACTACACAAAATTAGGAATCAAATAATATGGATTAAAAGTTGATTTATGGACAGAAAATAGACAGGCTGTAACCTGTCGGGTAAAGGACTATGTGTAACTTATATCATGATCTGAAAAAGGAAACTGAGTGTGCTATATTCAAACAGCCATAATCTTGTTGAACAGCAGAGCAAGCTAGAGTGGCCAAGTAGCGACTCCTCTGTGTAATAACTGACGGTAGAATGTTTGTGGGTGGAAAAGCAACAGGCGATTATGATTCAAAGACACAAAGGCAAGATGAGTGGGTACATCATGGCAGATGGAATACAATATGGTGAAGTGTAAATTTGGTCCATTTAGGTTGGTAATAAAAGAAAGTAGAAGATTATCTGCATGGTGAGAGGTCAAAAACATTTATATTTGGAGAGACCTGGGTTTCCTCACACATAGGAAGGTCAACATGCAAGTTCAACAAACAGTTATGCATGTGTTAGCTTTAATTATAAAGTCAATGGAATATCAGAGTAAAGAAGTCTTACAGCTATTAGGGGGAGCATTAATGAGACCATGCATAGAATACTGTGCGTAGTTTTGGTCTCCTTACCTAAGGAAGGATATAGTTGCATTAAAGGGATTGCAACAAAGACTGGTTCCAAGGATCAAGGGGTTTCCTTATGAATGCACAAGTGAGGGGCCAGAGTAGATCATTCAGCTCCTCAAGCCTGCTCTGCAATCCAATGCAATCATGGCTGATTTGATTACAATCTCAAATTTGTATTCCCGCTTTCCCAATAACCTTCAACCACCTTGCTTAACAAGAATCTATCTACCGCTGCCTTAAAAATATTTAAAGATTCTGCTTCCATCACCTATTCAGGAAGAAAATTCTAGATACTAATGACCCTCAGAAAAAATATTTCATCTAATCTCTCTTTTAAATGAAAAGAGGTGTAGTCTAGGCCTATATTTCCTGTAGTTTAGAAGACTTCTAACTGAAGCAGAGAAAATTCTCTTGGGCCTTCACAGAGTGGATTTTTAGAAATAGCAGAAGACAAAATGACAACAACCTTTGTTTTCATATCCTGTGGGGCCTTTTGTCCATGTCCAATGACATGGCCCAGGAACATGAATTGGACTTTTACAAACTCGCTCTTAGGTTTATCATTAAGCTTGCTTCTTGAAGTTGATCGAACAATTTGGAAAGATGCTCTAGACGTTCCTTCCATATGTGACTAAAATCACCAGACTGTCAACATACACCACAAAATTAGTTGATCCAAAAATAACTTTATTCGTTACTCTTTAAAATATGGCTGGCACATTGTTCATACCAAATGCCATGACTTTAAACTGGTACAGTCCGCTTGGCATTATGAAAACCAAAATTTCCTTAGTTCTGTCAGATAAAGGAACCTGCCAATATCCTCTGTCGAACATTGAAATATAAGTTGTTCGTCCCACTTTTTCAATGCGGTCTTCCAAATGTGGAATAGGATATGTATCAGATTTTGTAACTGCATTGTCTTTGCGATAGTCTACACCTAATTGTTGGGTGCCACCTGGCTTTGGCATCATTACTATGGATGATCTTCATTCACTGCAAAGCTCTTTGAT
Source organism: Ginglymostoma cirratum (assembly GCA_024137785.1). Taxonomy (NCBI): domain Eukaryota; kingdom Metazoa; phylum Chordata; class Chondrichthyes; order Orectolobiformes; family Ginglymostomatidae; genus Ginglymostoma; species Ginglymostoma cirratum. Next base: position 46,350,495 of record JAHRHZ010000062.1, read on the forward strand.
TATATTGTTTTTGAGCATGCGTTCAATCTCTTTTTCAACCTGTGCCAATTTTAGAGGGTTACGTCTATAAGGATGTTGCTAAATTGGAACATTTCCTATATCTACATCATACGTAGTTAGATTAGTACTTCCCAGTTTATTCCCACATATCTCTCCATGTGATTGTTATAACTCTTTCAGGTCATTTTGATTTTCCTCTGGAAGGTACTCAATAATTATCCCAATTTTTGAGAACTGCCTCATTGTCCAATTTAATTTGAGGAATGTCCAATTCAGAATCATCTGAACTTGGTTCTTCGCTCTGCTGTAACAAGTGACACATTCTCCTTTTGCTTTCCTTCCCTATCAAAATATCTTTTGAGCATATTCATATGACATACGTGAGATTTCTTTCTATCTGGCAACCTTATCAAATAATCCACCTCACTCAATTTCCTTTTGATTTGATAAGGCCACTTTTGATTTGATAGGCCCACTAAAATTTGGCTTTGACGACTGTGTGGCCAAATTCTGCTGTAACTCCATTTACAATTTGGCTGATGACACCACTGTAGGGGTCAGATCTCAAACGACAAGACAGAAGTACGGGAAAGAGATAGCTTAGTGACATGGTGTAAAGACAACAATCTCTACCTCAGTGTCAGCAATACGAAGGAAGAAGAGAGGAGGACATCCCCTTGTCTGTTCACCTACCACTGGGAGTGACACTGACACTTTATCTCCACTTGCAAAATTATGAACTTCTGATCTCTTGACTGCTTCCTGTTTCGTCATATGCAATGCTAATTTGAAATGTTGTCTAGCCAACTCACCTCTCTATTTAATCTTTCCCTAAAATTTAACACATAGTCCAACTGTGTGGTCTCTCTACTCTGACTCACCATTTTCTCCTTCATTAATTTCAGTGGTCATCTCACCTCATGCTCAAAAACTAGTTCAAATGGACTGAATTTAGTTAATTTAGTTCAATTAGGTGTATCCCTAATTGAAAATTGCACAAATGGAATTCCTTTATCCCAGTCCTTTAGATAGTCTTGACTATAAGCCCTCAACATGGTCTTAAAGTTCGATGCACCCTTTCCAATGCTCCTTGAGATTCTGGATGCTACACATTGGGTTTGGATTGCTTTATTCCTAAACTACCCATAACTTCCTTGAATAATTTTGATGTAAAATTTGATCCTTGATCTGATTGTACTTCTGTGGATAGTCCGTATCTGGTAAAAAAAATTGAGCAAATCTTCTACGATGCTTTTAGCCATGATACTGCATAATGGAATGGCCTCTGGAAATCTCGTTGATATATCTATTATGGTCAACAAATACTGATTCCCACATTTTGTTTTAGGTAGGCATCCTACTCAATCAATTAAGACACGAGACAATTAAGATTATTTAGGATACCTGGTTGCCGTGTACGAATTGGAACGATAGGTTTGTTTCCATGCTGTAAATCTCTATGACTCTTGTAAAATGTTCTTCAAATTTGGGACTGACTATAAAGACTGCTTTTTTTAATGATTGGCCGAGGCTTTCCAATTACATGGCACGTGTGACAGGTCTGGCAAAAGTCGACTACATCCTTATGCAGTCCAGGTCAATAGAAATGTTTTTGATCTTGGTTTGATTTGGTTTGATTATTGTCACATGTACCTAAGTACAATGAAACATTTTGTTTCGTGTGAATTACAGGCAGATCATAACATACAAGGACACAAGGATCATAGGGTGATTGAACAGAGTAAGTAATACAAAGTTGCGGCTGCAAAGGTGGTGAACAAAAAGCAAGATCAACATTAGATTTGAAATTTGAAAGTTCCATTCAGAAGTCTAGTAAAAGCAGAGAAGAAGCTATTCTTGAACCTTTGGATAAGCTTTGGTTTAAGCTTTTGTATGTTCTGCCTGATGGAAGAGGTTGGAAGGGATTATGACCGGCGTGGGAGGGGTCTTTGATGATGTTGGCTGCTTCTCCACATCAACGAAAAGTGTAGATAGAGTTAAGATTTAAGATTGGCCTGCATGATGGTCTGGCATGTGTTCACAACTTTCTATAGTTTCTTATGATCCTTATGCTTTCGTTGGTGCAAGTGTAAAATTTGGTGAAGGTCCTTATGGGCTTACTGAATTTCCTTAGCTTGCTAAGGGTGACAGGCATTGTTGTGCTTTCCTGACCATCGCAGGAAGGTGCGTGGTCCAGGACAGATTGTTGGTGATCATCACTCCTAAGAACTTGACACTCTCAACTATCCCCACCTCAGCTCCATTTATGTAGATAGGAGCGTGTCCTCTTCCATGCTTCTTGCAGTCGATGATCAGTTCTTTAGCTTTGCTGACATTGAGGGAGAGATTGTTATCTTCGCACCATGTCACCAAGCATTCTATCTCATTACTATATTGTGTCTCGTCATTGTTTGATATCCAGCCTACAACAGTTGTACTGTCAGCAAACACGTAGATGGAGTTTGGCACAGAGTCATGAGTGTACGGGGAGTACAGGAGGGGGCTGAGTACCTATCCTTGTCGGGCCCCAGTGTTGAGGTGTTTTTTCTTGAATTGTCCTTTGTCCCGAATGACCTACTACTAGAAAATCATGTGCTACCTGTAACACCTCCTTTCTAGAACCGACCGGTCATACAACTTGAACTTCTGCCCAATTATCATCTGTCTGAATATGTGATGGTTTCCATTTCCTCATCAAGACTTCGTTTTTAAGATAACCACATTGTGGGATACACTCAGATTCTTCATCTGTGTATGCTTTTTGATACGACTGCTTTAGTCTTTCCTCTTCCTGTTCTAATTCAGCTAATTTCTCTCAACTAAAAAGATCCACTCTGTCCTCTACCTGTCTTGTTTTTTTTCTCTCAACCATTTGATCATACATAGTTTCTGAACTTTTTAACCTCCTTATCTTTATTCCTTGATTTCTCCTCCTGCTTCAATCTGTGGCTTTGTAACCTTGTTACCACACAGTCAGTAAAATTCCCAGGATTTTTTTAAAATATTCATTCACAGGATGTGGGCATCACTGGCCAGGCCAGTATTTATTGCCCATAGGGCAGTTAGGAGTCAACCACATTGCTGTGGATTTGGAGTCTCATGGAGGACAGACCAGGTGAGGATGGTAATTTCCTTCCCTATAGGACATCAGTGAACGAGGTGGGCTTTTCCCAACAATGGTTCATGGTCACCATTAGACTCCTAACTCCAGATTTGTATGAATTCAAATTTCACCATCCACTGTGGTCAGATTTGAACCTAGGTCCCCAGGACATTACCCAGGTCTCTGGATTAATAGTCCAGTGATAATACCACTAGGCCATCATTTCCCCTCCTATATATACTTCCTGTAACACCTCAGTCGCCTGATTTTCCACTAGCTTTTCAATCACAGTAGACATCACTCCCATTCGTGATCCATTACCATTACAATGGATAAACTGTATTTCCAGAACTGAGAATTTCTCTATTATTCCTGTCACCACTTCACAAATTTTCACCGGACTATCCAAACTCACTTTATATAATGGAGCACTGCTCTTCTCACCATGAATTCTACGTATTACCACCTTTTTTTGGTAATACTCCATCTGAATTACACATCTCCTCATCTCTCACCAACAAAGATTGACTTACTCCTGTATCTCTGAAAATCTTAATTTCTTTACCTAATCCTCCTGTCATACATGAGTAAACCTTACCCATGCAAGTAAATTCTTTAAAGAGATCTGGTACTTTCTTCTCAACCAACCCCTAATTAGGTTGTATATTCGTTCGCAGCTTTTTAGCTTCTAATGTGCTTTCCTTTATCATTTCAACAAAACTCACTGGCTTATCCTGTTTTCCCACATCTGTCTTCCCAGTGCTTTTTCTAAACCACCAACACAACAACTTCATGAAGCCTACTTTATTATAGTGAAAACACCTGAGCATTTTTTTAAACTTTCTTTCCCCCTCATGGGGAGTTACACTGATGGACAACCGTGTGACACTGATGGAGGACAGAGTGACTTTTAGAGGAGCAAGTGACACAGATGGAAGAAAGAATGTTATTGATGAAGGAGGAAGTGGTACTAATGGAGGTCACGACACTAATGAAGGAGAGGTGACACTGATGAAGGAGCCACTGAACACAGGGAGAGGCAGTGACTGGACAGAGTGATTGACAGTGACTTGACCTAGTGAGTAGCAATGCTGGGGGAGGAGGAACTGCAACCTCTGGGTAATTAAGGATGGATAATAAATGCTAGACCTGTTAGCGATGGGCCTTCATACTGTGAATGAATAAAAAAAATCTCATTGTGCCCATTCATTCAAATTCCCTGTACGCTCATTTGAGTCCAGTGTCAAATTACACGTGCATCCCATGTCTATTCGCTGGTAGCTACCCTGTCCACTTGCAGCTGGTATCATGTTTTTAATTGTTTTTCGAACTGTTTTGAGTACACATGGGAATTCACAATGACAGAACACAGGGTAGGGAGTAACTGAAGACAGAGAGTAGCAGTGACTGGACATGAGGAGAGTAAATAACTAAACATGGGAAGGAGAATTTACTAGATTCAAGCCTGGCAATAACTGGATATGGGAAATCCCTGGATAAGAGGATTTCTATTAACTGGATATGGAACTGGCCATGACTGGGAATGGGAAGAAGCAGTGATTGGACAAGTGGAGTGGCATGAATTCAGGACAGGTACTAGCAGTGAGGACAAAGGAGAGGAAATGACTGGACAAGGCACCGGCACTGGTTGGAGATACAGAGAGGCGGTGACCAGACACTGAAACTAGTAATAAGTAATAATGGGCAAGACTTGGCACCTGGATTCATAGTGAATGAGTCCCGACTTGCAGAGAGTAGATAGTAGGAGCAGCAGCTCACCACTACCTTCTCAAGGGCAATTAAGAAAGTGGAATAGATACTGGCTTAATCAATAATGATCACATTCCAAAAGCAATTCAAGAAAACAATTAAAAACATGACACCAGCAGCAAGTGAACAGGGTAGCTACCAGTGAGTAGTCACAGGGTGCACATATAATTTGACATGGGGCTCGAATGAGTGGACAGGGAAGTAGAATGAACGGCCAAAATGAGACTTTTTTTATTGATTCACAGTATGAGGGCGTCGCTAGCAGGTCCAGTGGGCAGTTAAGAATCAATCACTTTGCTGTGGGTCTGGAGTCACATGTAGGCCAGACCAGGCAAGGATGGCAGTTTCCTTCTCGAAAGGAAATTAGTGAACCAGATAGGTTTTTCTTGACAAATGACAATGGATTCATAGTCATCTCTAAACTCTTAACTCCAGATTTTTACTAATTCAAATTCCACCATCTGCCATGGTGGGATTCAAACACATATCCCCTGAACATTGGAGATAACAAGGTGTAGAGCTGGATGAATACAGCAGGCCAAGCAGCATCAGAGGAGCAGGAATGCTGACGTTTCAGGCCGAGACCCTTCATCAGAAATGGGGGAGGGGAAGGGGGTTCTGAAATAAATAGGGAGAGGGGGGAGGCGGATAGAAGATGGATAGAGGAGAGGATAGGTGGAGAGGAGACAGATCGGTCAAAGAGGCGGGGATGGAGCCAGTAAAGGTGAGCGTAGGTGGGGAGTTAGGGAAGAGATAGGTCAGTCCAGGGAGGACGGACAGCTCAAGGGGGTGGGATGAGGTTAGGAGGTCAGAGATGGGAGTGGGGCTTGAGTTGGGAGGAGGGGATAGGTGGGAGGAAGGACAGGTTAGGGAGGCGGGGACGAGCTGGGCTGGTTTTGGGATGCGGTAGGGGGAGGGGAGATTTTGAAGCTTGTGAAGTCCACGTAGATACCATTGGGCTGCAGGGTTCCCAAGCAGAATATGAGTTGCTGTTCCTGCAACCTTCGGGTAGCATCCTTGTGGCACTGCAGGAGGCCCAGGATGGACATGTCGTCTGCGGAATGGGAGGGGAAGTTGAAATGGTTCGCGACTGGGAGGTGCAGTTGTTCAGTGCGAACCAAGCATAGGTGTTCGGCAAAGCGGTCCCCAAGCTTCCGCTTGTTTTCCCCAATGTAGAGGAGGACACAACGGGAACAGCGGATGCAGTATACCACATTAGCAGATGTGCAGGTGAACATCTGCTTGATGTGGAAAGTTTTCTTGGGGCCTGGGATGAGGGTGAGGGAGGAGGTGTGGGGGCAGGTGTAGCACTTCCTGCGGTTGCAGGGAAAAGTGCCGGGTGTGGTGCGGCTGGAGGGGAGTGTGGACCGGACAAGGGAGTCACAGAGAGAGTGGTCCCTCCAGAAAGCCGATAAGGGTGGGGAGGGAAAAATGTCTTTGGTGGTCGGGTCGGATTGCAAATGGCTGAAGTGTCGGAGAATGATGCGTTGGATCCAGAGGTTGGTGGGGTGGTACATGAGGACGAGGGGGATTCTGTTTTGGTAGTTATTGCGGGGAGAGGGTGTGAGGGATGAGAGGTGGGAAATGCGGGAGACACGGTCAAGGGCGTTCTTGACCACTGAGTGGGGGATGTTGTGGTCCATGAAAAACGAGGACATCTGAGATGTACAGGAGTGGAATGCCTTATCCTGGGAGCAGATGCAGCGGAGGCAAAGGAATTGGGAATAGGGAATGGCATTTTTGCCGGAAGGTGGGTGGGAGGAGGTGTATTCTAGGTAGCTGTGGGAGTCGGTGGACTTGGAATGGATATCGATTTCTAGGTGGTTGCTGGAGATGGAGACAGAGAGGTCCAGGAAGGAGAGAGAGGTATTAGAGATGGTCCAGGTGAACTTAAGGTTGGGGTGGAAGGTGTTGGTGAAGTGGATGAACTGTTCAAGATCCACGCGGGAGCATGAGGCGGCGCCGATACAGTCATCAATGTAACGGAGGAAGAGGTGGGGTTTAGGGCCAGCATACGTACGGAAGAGGGATTGTTCCACGTAACCTACAAAGAGGCAGGCATAGCTTGGGCCCATGCAGGTACCCATGGCCACCCCCTTTGTCTGTAGGAAGTGGGAGGAATTGAAAGAGAAGTCGTTGGGGGTGAGGACGAGTTCAGCTAAGCGGATGAGGCTGTTGGGCCTGCGGGACAAGAAGAAGCGGAGGGCCTTTAGGCCATCTGTATGGGGAATGCAGTTGTATAGGGACTGGACGTCCATGGTAAAGATGTGGTGTTGGGGACCGGGGAATTGGAAGTTTTGGAGGAGGTGGAGGGCATGGGTGATGTCATGGACGTGGGTAGCGAGTTCCTGCACCAAGGGGGAGAAAATGGAGTCGAGATAGGTGGAGATAAGTTCGGTGGGGCAGGAGCAGGCGGAGACAAGGGGTCGACCTGGGCAGTCAGGCTTGTGAATTTTGGGAAGGAGATCGAAGCAGGCCGTGCGGGGTTGGGGAATGATGAGGTTGGAGGCTGTGGGTGGGAGGTCACCTGAAGTGATTAGGTTGTGGATAGTTTGGGAGATGATGGTTTGGTGGTCGGGGGTGGGGTCATGATCAAGGGGCGGTAGGAGGAGGTGTCGGAGAGTTGGCATCTGGCCTCAGCGATGTAGAGGTCAGTGCGCCATACTACAACTGCACCTCCCTTGTCCGTGGGTTTTATGGTGAGGTTGGGATTGGAGCAGAGGGAGCGGAGGGCTGCACATTCTGCGGGGGAGAGGTTGGAGTGGGTGAGGGGGTGGACAGGTTGAGGCAATTGATGTCACGACGGCAGTTGGCGATGAAGAGATCGAGGGAGGGTAGGAGGCCTTGGGGTGGTGTCCAGGAGGATGGGGTGTGTTGGAGGCGGGAGAAGGGGTCAGTAGAGGGAGGGTTAGGCTCACGGTTGAAGAAGTAAGCACGGAGGCGGAGGCGGTGGAAAAACTGCTCAATGTCCAAACGTGAGCGGTATTCGTTGATATGTGGGTGGCGGGGGGCAAAGGTGAGCCCTTTACTGAGGACTGACCGTTCATCCTCAGTAAGGGGGAGGTCTGGGGGGATGGTGAAGACTTGGCAGGGCTGGGTGCTGCTGTCTCCTCTGGAGCTGCTGGCTGTGGAGGTGGTGGGTGGAGCGACGTCGCGACGTCGGCGTCGGCAGTGGGCGGAGTAGCATCGGCGGTGGTGGGTGGAGCGCCGTCGGCGGTGGGCGGAGCGGGGTAGGAGGCTGCAGCAGCGGTGACACCAGGTGTGTCCTCTGTGTCTATGGTATTGGCCTTGGAAAAGGAGGCGGTGGCATCAACAGCAGCGTCAATGGCGTTCACTGTCCCGGAAGTGATGTACCCGGCGGCGGAGGATGTGACATCATCCGTGGTTGCTCCGACAGTGACCACATGACCAATGGCGGCGGGCACATTGTGGGCAAGGTCCTGGGTAGGGTTGGGGTTTTGGGAGGTGGAGGAGGCCGTTTTGGGTGGTAGGCACCAGTAAGTTTACTGTACTTACAGTTTTTTGTGTCCAATAAAGCTGAGTAGAATTATGATTCGGGTTGTGGATCCTACAAAAAATAAAAAACAGGAGAGGTCCTTTGCAGGTCGGGAGGAGAGAGGCTCTGAGCTGGGGTAGGCTTGATTGTAGTGCCAGGAGATACCGGCACATTGCTGCGAGTGTGTGTTTCAGGAGTCGCAGGACCTTGCCCACAATGTGAAAACCCCAACCCTACCCAGGGCCTTTCCCACAATGTGCCCGCCGCCATTGGCCATGTGGTCACTGTCGGAGCAACCACGGATGATGTCACATCCTCCGCTGCCGGGTACACCACTTCCGGGACAGCAAAATCCATCAAAACCGCTGCTGATGCCACTGCCTCCTTTCCGAGGCCAACACCATAGACACTGAGGACGCACCTACCGTCACCGCTGCTGCCGCCTCCTATCCCGATCTGCCCACCGCTGACGTAACTCCGCCCACCGCCAACACCAATGCAACTTCGCCCACTGCCAACCCCAACGCAACTCAGTCCACTGCCGACGCAACTCTGCCCACCACCAACACCGCTGCAACTCCGCCCACAGCCAATGCCAACCTCGCTTTTCCCACCGCCTCCACAGCCAACAGCTCCAGAGGATCCAGCAGCACCCAGCCCTGTCGAGTCTTCACCATCCCCCCTGACCTCCCCCTTACTGAGGACGAAAGGTCAGTCCTCAGTAAAGGGCTCACCTTTGTCCCCCTCCACCCACACATCAATGAAAACCGCTCACGCTTGGACATTGAGCAGTTTTTCTGCCGCCTCTGCCTCCGCGCTTACTTCATCAACCGTGAACCTAACCCTCCCTCTACTGACCCCTTCTCCCACCTCCAACACACCATCTCCTCCTGGGCAACACCCCAAGGCCTCCTACCCTCCCTCAACCTCTTCATCTCCAATTGCCGTCGTGACATCAATTGCCTCAACCTGTCCACCCCCTCACCCACTCCAACCTCTCCCCCGCAGAACGTGCAGCCCTCCGCTCCCTCTGCTCCAATCCCAACCTCACCATAAAACCTGCGGACAAGGGAGGCGCAGTTGTAGTATGGCGCACTGACCTCTACATTGCCGAGGCCAGATGCCAACTCTCCGACACCTCCTCTTACCGCCCCCTTGATCATGACCCCACCCCTGACCACCAAACCATCATCTCCAAAACCATCCACAAACTCATCACTACGGGTGACCTCCAACCCACAGCCTCCAACCTCATCGTTCCCCAAACCGCACCGCCCACTTCTATCTCCTTCCCAAAATCCACAAACCTGACTGCCCTGGTCGACCCATTGTCTCCGCCTGCTCCTGTCCCACCGAACTTACCTCCACCTATTTCGACGCATTTTCTCCCCCATGGACCAGGAACTCGCTACCCACGTCCATGACGCCACCCACGCCCTCCACCTCCTCTAGAATTTCCAATTCCCTGGTCCCCAACACCTCATCTTTACCACAGACATCCAGTCCCTAGACACCTGCATTCCCCATACAGATGGCCTAAAGGCCCTCCGCTGCTTCCTGTCCCACAGGCCTGACCAGTCCCCCTCCACTGACACCCTCATCCGCTTAGCCGAACTCGTCCTCACCCTCAACAACTCATCTTTCAATTGCTCCCACTTCCTACAGACAAAGGGGGTGGCCATGGGTACCCGCATGGGCCCAAGCTATGCCTGCCTCTTTGTAGGTTACGTGGAACAATCCCTCTTCCGTACGTATGCTGGCCCTAAACCCCACCTCTTCCTCCGTTACATTGATGACTGTATCGGCGCCGCCTCGTGCTCCCGCGTGGATCTTGAACAGTTCATCCACTTCACCAACACCTTCCACCCCAACCTTAAGTTCACCTGGACCATCTCTAATACCTCTCTCTCCTTCCTGGACCTCTCTGTCTCCATCTCCAGCAACCACCTAGAAATCGATATCCATTCCAAGTCCACCGACTCCCACAGCTACCTAGAATACACCTCCTCCCACCCACCTTCCGGCAAAAATGCCATCCCCTATTCCCAATTCCTTTGCCTCCGCTGCACCTGCTCCCAGGATAAGGCATTCCACTCCTGTACACCTCAGATGTCCTTGTTTTTCAAGGACCGCAACTTCACCCCTCAGTGGTCGAGAACACCCTCGACCATGTCTCCCGCATTTCCTGCATCTCATCCCTCACACCCCCTCCCCGCAATAACAACCAAAACAGAATCCATCTCGTCCTCACGTACCATATCTCCGTATCCAACGCATCATCCTCCGACACTTCCGCCATCTGCAATCCGACCCCACCGCCAAAGACATTTTTCCCTCCCCACCGTTATCTGCTTTCTGGAGGGACCGCTCTCTCCGTGACTCCCTGGTCCGCTCCACACTCCCCTCCAGCCGCACCACACCAGCACTTTTCCCTGCAACCGCAGGAAGTGCTACACCTGCCCCTACACCTCCCCCCTCACCCTCATCCCAGGCCCCAAGAAGGCTTTCCACATCAAGCAGATGTTCACCTGCACATCTGCCAATGTGGTATACTGCATCTGCTGTTCCCGTTGTGGCCTCCTCTACATGGGGGAAACCAAGCGGAGGCTTGGGGACCGCTTTGCAGAACAACTATGCTCAGTTCGCACTAAACAGCTGCACCTCCCAGTAGCGAACCATTTCAACTCACCCTCCCATTCCTCAGACGACACGTCCATTCTAGGCCTCATGCAGTGCCACAACAATGCCACCCGAAGGCTGCAGGAACAGCACCTCATATTCAGCTTGGGATCCCAGCAGACCAATGGTATCAATGTGGATTTCACAAGCTTCAAAATCTCCCCTCCCCCTACCACATCCCAAAACCAGCCCAGCTCGTTCCCGCCTCCCTAACCTGTCCTTCCTCCCACCTATCCCCTCCTCCCACCTCAAGCTCCACCCCCATCTCCTACCTACTAACCTCATCCCGCTCCCTTGACCTGTCCGTCCTCCCTGGACTGACCTGTCTCCTCCCTACCTCCCCACCTACACTCACCTTTACTGGCTCCATCCCCGCCTCTTTGACCGGTCTATCTCGTCTCCACCTATCTTCTCCTCTATCCATCTTCTATCCGCCTCCCCCTCTCTCCCTATTTATTTCAGAACCCCCTTCCCCTCCCCAATTTCTGAGGAAGGGTCTAGGCCCGAAACATCAGCCTTCCTGCTCCTCTGATGCTGCTTGGCCTGCTGTGTTCATCCAGCTCTACAGCTTGTTATCTCAGATTCTCCAGCATCTGCAGTTCCTGCTATCCCCTGAACATTACACGGGTCTCTGGATTAACAGTCCAGTGATAATACTACTGGGTCATCACCTCCCTTAAAGTTAATTGATAATGAATGTACATGAGGGCTGCAGTGAGTGGCCATGGTCCTACAGTGTATAGCCTTAGGACAGTGAGTGGACACTGGGAGTGACAGTAAATGGACATGGAACCAGTGATTGGACATAGGTCTGCAGTGGGTAGACACAGGGGGTGACAGTGTGTGAAAATGGAGCTGCAGTGTCTGGATACAGGAACTGTATCCAGGAGTGGTTACAGATACAGAGCATGACAGTGAGTGGGTCCAAGGCTGCAATGAGTGGACACAGAGAGTGAAAATGAGTGGACACAAAAAATATCAGTGAATGAATGTGACATTGCAAAGAGTGGAAACAGAGAGTAACGTTGAGTATCTAAGTGACTGATGTAAGTAGACATGGAATGGTGTTGAGATGACACGAGATTGCAGTGAGTGACATATGGTGAGACAGCGAGTGAGTAGATAAAGGAAATGACAGGAAGTGGATATCGCACTGCAGTGAAATGAGCACAAGGAATGACAGTGAGTGGACACAAGAAAATCAACTGAGTGGTCAGAAAACTGCAGTGAGAGCATACAGGGAATGATAGTGTGTGCACGCAGAAAGAGTGGACACAGAGTGACAGTGAGCAGACACAGGGAGTCAAGGTGACTAGGCATGGATCCTAGCATGAAACTACAGGAAAGAACTGTAAGTAGTCATGGCACTGCAGCGAATTGAAACAGAGAATGACAAGGAGTTTACATGAGTGACTGTGAGTAGATATAAGGCTGTCCAGTGTGGACCATGAGCCTGCAGTGCGTAGAGATGGACTGACGTAAGTGACACCTTCAGGGGCAGTAAGTAGGCACAGGGATTGACATGAGCGGATGTAAGACAATCAGATAAAAACTGAAAGGACTGCGGATGCTGTAAATCAGGAACAAAAACAAAGTTGCTGGAAAAGCTCAGCAGGTCTGGCAGCATCTGCGAAGGCAAAAACAAAGTTAATGTTTTGTATCTGGTGACCCTTCCTCAGAACAATCAGATGTTGGATAACAATGACAAGACAGAGGGAGTGATAGTGAGTGGACATGAGCCTACAGTGAGTTGGCATGGAACTACAGAGAAGGACCATGGAAGTGTGAGATATAGACGTGAGACTGTAGTGAGTAGAAACAGGAAGTAACAGTGAATGCACAATGCACTGTTGTGAACTGTCGCAGGAAATTATATTAAATTGATGTGAGGGTAACCCTGAGGTGGCACAAGACATTAAAGTTAATGTACATAACAGGAGGTAGTCATGGGAATGGCAGTAACTGAACACTGGGAGTGAGTAAATGTACATGAGACTGCAGTGAGAGTATCCAAGGAGTGACAATAAATGTGCAGAGACAGTGAAGACAGCTTGTGACACTGAATGGACATGAGAGTGACAGTGAGTGGACATAGGAATGAGAGTAACGGAACATGGAACAGTAGCACGAAGCTACAGGAAGGCACAGTGAATGGTCATGGCACTGCAAATGAATGGAAACATGGAATGACAAAGAGCTTACATCTGTGAGGTGGCTAATGAACATGAGGTTATAGTGAGTGAACACAGGAAGTGATAGCAAGTATATATGGGACTGCAGTGAGTAGATACAGAAAGTAAAGTGAGTGAACATGGCACCATAGTGAATTCACACAAGGAATGACAATGTGTTCACATGAAAACAGGGTGTGGCAGTATGAAAACATGGGACCTGCAGTGAGTTGAGTGCCACCAAGTGATCAAGCTGGTATTGTAGGAACACAGGGGATGACAATGTAGAGATACAGGGAACAACAGTTAAGTGGACAAGAAAATGTAATGAGTCAACAGGGAGTAACAGTGAGCGCATTTGGGTCTGTGCTAAATGGATATGAGAATGAATAAACAGAGGGAGTGACAGTGAGGGGACAGCGGCAGTGAAAGTCAGTGGACATGGGACTGCATTGAGTAAACACAAGGACTGCAGTGAGTGGGCATATAGAGTGACAGTGAATGGAAATGGAATGGCAGTGAATTGACACAGGCAGTTATGCAGATTCGATCTGGGACTGCAATGAATGGACAAAGGGGTTGTCACTGAGAGGACATAAGCCTGCATTAACTTCACAAAGGGAGTGACACTGAGTGGACACAGGACTTCAGTGAGTGGACACTCTGACTGACAGGAAGTAGGCATGGGACTAGAATGAGCAGACAGAATGACAGTGATTGTACATGCAAGTGTAGAGAATGGACACAAGGAATTACAGTGAGATTTTTCCTCTGAGATGGCAGCGCCAGCAAAGTAGGCAGCGTTTGGGGTCTTGGGTCTGCTTGCTCCCTTCTTTCCTTACCCTTTTTGTCTTCTGTCTTTTTTTCATCTACTTCCTCTTAGCAGCAGCTGAAGTGGTGACATCATGGAGGACAACGGCTGGAGTTGGACATTTGGTGAGGCTGCTGCCTGGCCTGGTAGCGGATCCAGGGATTCCTGGGTGTGGTAGGCCTGGAGCCAGAGACTCCAAGCATTGGTGACTCCAGGCATCATCAAAGCGATAGCGTGGTAGGCCCAGAGTGGGGACTCCAGGCATCGGTGAGGTGGCGGTGTGGTAGGCCCGGAGTGGGGACTCCTGGCATTGGTGAGGCGGTGGCCTGGCCTGGGCTGGCAGCAGATCCAGTGACTCCTGGGTGTGGTAGGCCTGGGGCCAGGGACTCTGGGCATCCGAGATTCCAAGCATTGGTGAGGTAGCAATGTGGTAGGCCTGGAGTAAGGACTCCAGGTCATCGTTGAGGCAGTGGTGGCATCGTTGCAACAGAGCCATAAACTCCTTGGTTATGATAGGCCCAGAACTGGGGTTTTCTGGTTATTGGCAAGGTGGTGGTGGCAGCTCCTCGTTATGATAGGCCCGGAGCTGAGGTGTCCTCATTATTGGCGAGGTGGTGGTGGCAGCTCCTGGTTGTGATAGGCCTGGAACTAGTGTCTCCAGGTTATTGGCGAAACGGTGGTGACAGCTCCTGGTTGTGGTAGGCCTGGAGCTAGTGTCTCCAGGTTATTGGCGAGACAGTGGTGGCAGCTCCTGGTTGTGGTATAAGTCCAGGGATAAGTGTGCATCCAGCACAGGACCTGGCATCAGCACCCATTCAGCAAAGTGGGCCCAGCAATGAAGAGATGGCACCTGAAAAGTGGCAACTCTGACACTGATCAGTCCGGTGCAGGCAGCAGCAAGGCAGTAGAGGTGCAGAGGTGCAGGTGCCATTGGTAAGCCAGCTCAGAGTTCATGGACGAGGCCACAGAATGAAGTAGACTCTCTTTCAGCTATGGCTTTTTATTCTTTTCATTCTTAAATTGTTCAAATGGTGTAGGATTGTTGTGACAGTGGAGCTTTTCACTGTGTTTTACTGTTTGGTTCATTGTGGAGTACAAGTGACAATAAATCATCATTCATTCATTCATTGAGTGGATATGGGACTTTCAGGATTTTGGGATTGACAGTGTTTAGGAGTTTGTCCCTTTAGGCTAGGGACATGCATACAAGATGTATACTGGACATGGGGTAGAGGGGAGAGCAGGCTCAAGGAGATATCTCTTCAAAGATCAAGAGGAATAGTGTCGATCAAACCAGCATCATTTTCTGAGTAAAGTGCAAAGATAATTTTTATTCCAAATTATCTGAACTATAAAATGAAACAAAGTCAGTGTAATAAGATATTTCTGCTATTCGACAGATTAGTGGGAGGTTAGAGCCAATTGGCTCAGCTCTTGAACGTAATTCATTACTTGTTTCACAGCCACAAATGATTCCAGTCTGGAAGCCACAATCCAAGGCAGTATAAGATCCACATTGACATTTCTCTTAAAAATAAAATACCCCTTCTAGCGCAGCTAATTTAAATTGAAGATACAGCCAGCAGAAGGAGCATCTCACAAATAAGTTGGAAATAATGATTGGGCATTTCAATATCATGAGTCTGAAATTCAACATCAAGAGCACGACTCTGCATGTGAAGTCAATTATGATGTCCACTCTACACTTCCGAACTAGAAAGCGCCTTTTAAATTGAAATAATGATTGGACGCTCCAGCCCATTGAGTGATTGCCCTAGATCAGTGTCCCTCAGAACTCGTGTCAAGTTCTGTCTCACTACTGCTCAGAGCCCGTGTGAAGCAGTGGCTCGCTGTTGTTCAGTTAGTTCTAGTTCACTGTTGTTCAGTGTGCTGTGAAGCTTTGGTTCACGGCTGTTCACTGAACGGGTTGAAGCTCTGACTATGTGTTGTTTGGTGACCCTCTGGCTCACCGCCGTTCAGAGAACCCTCTGAAGCTCTGGCTTTTTCTTGGTCAGAGCCCTGCGTGAAGCCCTGACTCATTGCTACTCAGAGCCCTGGGTGAAGCCCTGAGTGTCTGTGGCTTGGAGCCCCATATGAAGCCATAGCTCACTGTTACTCTAGAGTCCTATTCTTTAATTCACAGCTGCTCAAAGTCCTGCGTGAAGCTCTGGCACACTGCTGCGCTGAGTCTGGTCATCAATGTACCCATAATTTAATGTATCTTTCATGCATTGAATTGTTTTGAGCCTTACCTTTTGGAAGAGTTAAGACACTTGGCATTTGAATTATAAGCAGACTTAGTACCGTCCAGGCCAACATCCTGTTCAAACTGCAGCTCCTTTCACCCTTCAGGTTTGCCCTGAACATTATAGTCAGCGCCTCTCCTTCACACGATTCCCCAAGACACACTGAGTTCATGTTACAGAACCCCAGATAGTTTCCACCACAGGATTTAAAAAAATCCATCAAAAACACAGACAACTCTCACATGAGAAATGTATGACATCATCCTCAGCAGGGGCTTCAATCTTTCCATTAAAGCTGGCTTGTCCCCAGCATTTAAACAGAAAGCAGCAAGTGTGTTGTTCAGAGTTAGATGTGCCTTTAACAGTTGCACAAACCTTTCGCAAGTACACCTCACATTCAGCATTTGAAATTATTATGATTGCACAACTGAAATGTTGTCCTTTTAAACTAAGCTGATTTAATTGCACATCCTGTACATTATTATAACATTAAAATCTGGAGTAGCAGCTGATATTTGCTATTTTTCATCTATTTCCTCAGCCAACTTTGTCACTGCTCCAAAGATTTGGCTCCTTCCTGGGATTTGTTATCATAGATGCTACTTAACCCTAACTTGCTCATCAAATATTATACCCATCTTCATACACAACAGAATCGTGGGCAAGGTTCCTGGTCTCGAGGGACATAAAATTAATTTATTATGTCGCTGCACTGCATGACCAAATGTGAACTATTTTGAACTCAGGATTTTCCTGATAACTCAGCTGCTTGCTAAGTAAACAGACTAGGGGTGGTTTGAGTCTCATATTCAGCAGTGGACTTTGTTCTTCAGTCAGGAGCACAGAAACAAGATATTTCCTGGTTCTACAAATCCAATCTGAACAAAAAGAGGACTCAAACTCTGGATCTTTATTCCACAGTGTTGATTTTTCTGGGAGTTGGGCCAACCAAGATAGGAGGCTGCCAGGTATGGATGGGGTTTGGCTAGAAGACCTGCTACCAACGCACTGGAATGGAGTGAAAGCTTAATGAAAATAAAACCAAAAACAACCCTCCAACCCACATCCTTGACATTACCTCTCTTTACACAGTCCCATGAAAAGACAGGCCACCATGTAGGGCCATAAATCGTAGCAAAAATTGGCCATTCAACCCATCTAATCTGTTCTGCCATCTAATCAGATTGAGGCTGACTAATAATCCTCAGCTCCACTTTCCTGCCTTTCCCCCCACAACCCTCGATTCTCTTCTTGATTAAAAATCTGTCTATCTCAGCCTTGAATCTACTTAACAAAGCAGCCTCTAAAACTCCCTGCAGTAAATAATTCCCCAGGTTCACTGCCCTTTGAAAGAAGAAATTCCTCCTCATCTCTGTCTTAAATGGGCAACACCAATACTGAAGTTATGCCCTCTGGTCCTAGACTCTCCTGCAAAAGAAAACAACCGATCTGCAGCATTTCTGTTTCACAGATGCTGCCAGTCCTGCTTAGCTTTTCCAGTAACTTCTGTTTTATGCCCCTCTTTACCCTGATAACCCTTATACCCTCTCTGTCAGCATATGCCATTTGCCCAGCCCCCTGGTCCTTTATATCCCCAATAGCAATTTAGTGCTGAATCATGCCCTTTCCACCTACTATATCAACTGATCTAGATTCCATCATGGGCGCATCTCAGCTCAAATGCAGAGATTAGAAAAATAAAATTCCAAATGTGTTGTGTCCACAAAATATTAAGGTAGATCCTAAGTTTTTTGAAAAATAAATTGTTGTTTAAGTTTTGAAATAAACCTTGCTGAACTAAAGCATGTCCACCAGATGATGCAAATTTATCATATTTTCTGGATCAATTCCAATCAGCATTTAACAGAACTGAACTCAAATAACATCCTAAAAAAGAAATTACTGGAGAAACTCGGCAGGTCAGGCAGCATCAGGGGAGAGAAAATAAAGTTGACATTTGAAGTCCAGTTACCCTTCTTCAGAGCAGTTCTTAAAACTTGAAATGTTACCGCTGATCCTCTCTATATAGATACTGTCAGACCTGCTGAGTTTCTCCAACAATTTCTGATTTTGTTTCAGATTTCCAGCATCCACAGTTCTATGTTTTATTTAATATATCATCCTGCTGCAATACCATACATTCATGTTAGGTGAACATTTCTATCCACAAAAAGAACTGGAGATAAGTTTTCTCATTCAGTCTGGTCTGAACAACAGGGAGCGATTGAAACTCATTATGCCTGAAGTTGTGCTAACAGCTCACTGCTGTTATCATCTACTATAGATGATAATGGTACTGGCCAGAGAGATAGCTACATAAAAACTATCTTGTTAAGTTGAAACGGGCTCATACAGTAACCCTGTCACTTGACTAAAATCCCTTTGTATTTGGAAAGGGATTTAACCGCAACATCTGGACTGTGTTGCTTCAGTTTGGCAAGGATTTAATTACAGTTATCATCAGTACAATAAGAATCTGCAGGTCACTAACAAAAAGTCTGTTTATTAACGTAAAGTTTGCCTGCAATTAGCCCCCTTCAAATAAAGATTTTAGGCTGAGCTAAACTGCCTTAAGTCACAATCTCCTCGAAAACTGGATTCCAAAAATTGTTCTCACTGGAAAGGTGGATACAAAACTCATTTTTGTTCCTTTATTAACTTTAAAAGGAATTCTGCAACTTCAGCCGACTGCATACACCTGAACCAGAATGCCTGCAGAAAAGAATCTGCATGGGGCATTGACTTTCAGAACTCAGTAAAATGTCGTGTGAATTTAAGTCCATATCTTTGAGTTTTAAATTCTCAACTGTAAACTTATTTCTTTTCTCTCTCTTGTAGGCTTGTTTTTGTGTCACTACAGTTGTCCCACAATTGTGAATGTAAGAATAAGCCACAATTGTGTTTTCATCCAAAAGAGAGTTTGTTGGGCGTTATTTAAAAATTAACTTTAGAAACAGAACATTTTAATGTGAACATACTGAGTCCCATTGCAAAAGAGAAAATAATTAATGTTTCTTTTTCTAACATCTGTGTTCATGGACAGAAGAGGAGAAAATGATTTAATTCACCTCTCTGTCTTGTAACAAAGTGTATTTTGGAAAATCATTGTCATTCATAGAATCTATTAACCTCAAGGAAACCTTATAAAAACAAATATTTCATTCAAGTGCAGCAAACTTTGGAATTCAAATTCCTAATCAAAGAATTGCTTTTAGCTGTCAATCAAGTTGTGAAATGGAAGGCAACCCACTGTGATAATTGCATCTTATGAAATCAGTAATGCTACATCAATGCTTTAAAGGAAATCCTTAAGTAATTATAAAGACACAGACTGAAATAGAAAGCAAGCACTGTCATTTCCAGACATTTTTCAAAGGATAAATGTCAGGAATTTTCAAAGACTTTGTAGTTTTGAAGGTACCTTTGTCAGTTTTAATAGTTCTTTGATAGTGTGACAGTTCTTTCACAGCTTTAACTGCTCTGTGACAGCTTAACAGTCCCAGTGAATTTGTCATTTTTAACCACAAGTGTATCTACTTTTACCAAGCCCAAAGCACACATAATCTCTGTCAAAGATGCAATTAAACTCAAAAAGAGTACCCTATCCCACAAAGGGTAGCTTATTTCCTCCAAAAATAACACAGAACCAGTTCTAAAAGAGTACATTATCTCTCCGAAAGAATGTACTGGTTATCCAATGAATTCAGAACTGCTGTAACTTGGTCTAATCTGCAAATGTCTTGTAAAATCATGCAGGAGTAGAAACAGTTGACAATTAAAATATCTGGCTGCCTCTGTAAGCCATGCATGAATCCCAAGCAACGTTCCCTCTAAATTGCATGGCTGGGTATGAATGCAACTGGTCCAAAGTCTACACATGGTAATTGGTATGCCAAAACTGTTTGCAACATTGACCTCATAATCCAGAAGTCACTGGCTACTGGCTAACTGCATTTTGAAACAGGAGCTGTGAGCAAACTCACTGTGAAGCATTTGCAATTGTTGAAATTATCATGGTCAGCACTTTCACTGACGTGGTCACACCACAGGTAAAACCTGAATAGGCAGAAAGGGCACGAGTGACTACCAGGAAGGGTAGAGAAATGCAGGTAGTGATTGTCCCCCTCACTAGCAGATGCCCTGACTTGGATATTGTTGGGGGGGGGGGTGCTACAAAAGCTCGCAGGATAGCAACAGTAGCCATGTCAATGGCTCCTACCCTGCTGTATAAAAGGGGAGAAGAAAAATGACAGGGCCTATTTCCTTTACCAAAATGCAACATCTCACATTTATCCAAATTAAACTCCATCTGACACTCCTCAGCCTATCTGATTAAGGTCTTGTTGTACTCTGAGATAAGTTTTTTCATTGTTCACTACACCACCAATTTTGGTGTCACCTGCAAACATATTAACCATTCCTCTGATATTCACATTCAAATCATTTATACAAATGATAAAAAGCTGTGGACCAGCGCTGGTCCTTGTGGCACCTTGCTGCTCCCAGGCCTCCAGTCTTTTAAGTAACCATCCACCATCACCCTCTGTCTCCTACCTTTAAGCCAATTTTGTATCCAAAATGGCTAGCTCTACCAGGATTCCACGTGATCTAACCTTGCTAAACAGTCTACCACATGGAACCTTGTCGAATGCCTTGCTGAATTCCATACAGACAACATCCACTATTCTACCTTCATCAATTTCCTTTGTCACTTCTTCAAAAAACTCAAGTTAGTGAGACATGATTTCCCATGCATAAAGTGATGTTGACTATCCCTAATCAGTCCTTGCTCTCCAAGTACTTGTAAAGCCTGTCCCTCAGAACCTCCTCCAACAGTTCACCCACCACTAACATTAGGGATGGAGTCAGTGATTTGGGAATAGAGCCTGTTACATAGACAATTACTTCAGACTTCTTAATATTTGAGGGTTTTTTTGCACATTTAGTATTGGATACTGGACTGTCTGATTGAACATAATTTAGATACCAATTATTCAGTTCTAAGTTTTAAAAAGATGCTTCAGTCCTTTAAACTGTCAGTGTCCAGTGGTAGAACAATACAATCAGAAATCCCTAAAAATAAATTGCAAAAAAAGCACTATATTTTTGGGAGGTTACCATAGGAAAATATTTAATAATCCAACCAATAACACTCAAAATTACACAGGTAAACTCCCTTAAAATTTGCAAATCTCCTCAAACTTCTCCCTAAGTTAAGGACTCAATAGAAAAATGCAAGCACATATACCTTCTTTAGAGAACACGAAATTGCAAAAATTAGAATTGCAAAGAAACTTAGACATGGCAAAATTATTACATTAATGAGTACACTCCTTAATACTTGTTCACAGAATTAAGAGGATGTGTATTAATTAACTGCAAAGGACCAAGCACTGAACTGAATGGGGATTCATTAGTAATGGGGACATTAACATTTCTGTGGCTGCAAAAAAGACTCCGGGATGGTGTGTTGTCTCCCTGGTGACATGGTCAAGGATGTCTCAGAGAGCTGCAGAGTATTCTGAAGGGGAAAGAGTGATCAGCCTGTGGTCATGGCACATACCAAAACTAACAACAGATGTAATATAAGGGATGAGAAAATCAGAGAATAAGAATTTAGAATGTAAATTAGAAAGAGGACATCAAGCGTAGTAACCTTAAGATCACTACTAGTGCCGACTGCCAGCGTGCGTAGAATTAATAGGATACAGCAGATGAATACCTAGCTGGAGAAATGGTGTTGGGGGTGGGGATGGTTCAGATTCCTGAGACATTGGGGCTGGTTGTGGGAAAGCTGGGACCAGTACAAACAGGACAGGCTGCACCTGGGGAGAACTGGGAATTATCCTCTGGAGGCTACTTGCGAATGCTATTGGAAAGAGTTTAAACTAGAATAACAAGCAGAGAGGGGTGGGGTTGGTGGGAACTTAAACAGGTGGAGAATAGGGAAACAAGGATAAAAACAACAGATGGAAAAGTAAGAAGCAGAGGTGGACGAAGATAAAGCAAGGGCAGAAAACAAATAGGTGAATATTGCAAAAAAAGTAAAATGCCTAAGAAGGTTACAAAGACAAATATAAAGGCAAGGAGCATTCACAATAAGGTAGATGATTTACAAGTTCAAATACTAATTCACGGATATGATATAGTTGCAATTACAGAGACATGGCTGCAGGGCGACCAAAGATGGGAACTGAACAGACAGGAGTATTAATATATTTAGTAGGGACGGTTTAAAAGGGAAGGGGGGCAGACTAACATTGTTAGTAAAGTATAAAAATAATGCAATATTAAGGAAGGATAGTGGCTTAGAAAATCATGGTGTGGAATCAGATAAGAAACACAAAGGGCAGAAGACATTGCTGGGAGTTGTCTATAAGCCTTCAAACTTTAGTGGAGATGTAAGCGGCAATGAACAGGAGATTATAAATGCCATAATGGTATAACTGTAATCATGGTTAACTTTAACCTACATGTAGATTGTAGGATACTAGCAATATTACTGGAGAGGAATGTATACATGATGTTTTTTTAGACCAATACACTGAGAAACTAACTAGAAAGCAGGCTATCCTAGAACCGGTATTATGTAATGAGAAGTGATTCATTAACAATCTTGTTGTGCAGGGTGAGGACGCAATAAAATGATAGAAATGCTCAATAAGGTGAGAGTGAAGAAGTTGAATCTGAACTGAGGCTCTTGAATCTACATAAAAGGATTATGAGAGCATGAAGTGCAAGTTAACAATGATGGACTGGGGAAACTTACAAAAAGGATTAAAAGTAGATACGCAATGACTAATATTTAAAGAACAACTGAGTGAATTACACCAATTATTCATTCCTATCTGACAGAAAAATAAAGCAGAAAAGGTGGCTTGGCCATGGCTTACCCAAGAAATTAGGAAAAGTATCAGATCCAAAGGAGCCATATAAAATTGCTAGAAAAAGCAGCAAGCCTGAGGACTGGCAGCAGTTCAGAATTCAGGAAAAGAGGACAAAAAGATTTGTCAAGGGGGCCGCAAATAGAGTATGAATGTAAACTTACAGGTAGCATCAAAACCGACTGTAAGACTTATATAAATATGTGAAGAAAGAAGATTAATGAAGACAAATGTAAGATCCTTATAGTCAGAAATGGGAGAAATTATAATCATAGAATCCCTACAGTGCAAATAAAGGCCATTTGGCCCATCGAGTCTACAATGACCCTCCAAAGAACATCCTGCAATTCAAGTCTATCCCTGTAACTCTGTTTTTACTATGGCTAAACCTCCTTGCCAGTAAACTCTGGGCCCTATAGGACATTTTAGCATGGCAAACCCACACAGACACAGGGAGAACATGCAAACTCCACACAGTCACCCAAGGCCAGAACTGAACCTGGGTCCCTGGCGCTATGAAGAACATGTATTTTAGCTCAGCCTTCACAAAAGAAGACACATGTAATTTCTCAGAAATATTAGGGAACCAAGTGTCTAGTGAGAGGGAGGAATTGAAGAAAATCGGTAAAAATAAAACAAAAATGGTGCTAGAGAAATTTATGGAATTAAAGGCCCCAGGGCCACATAATCCATCTCCAAGTGGCTCTGGAAACTGGTTGCATTAGTGTTTGTCTTCCAAAATTCGGTAGATCCTGAAGCAGTAACTACAGGTTGGAGGGTGGCAAACGTACCAATATTTAGAAAAGGAGGGAGAGAAAAACAGAGAAGTGCAGACCAGTTAACCTAATATCAGTAGTGGGAAAATGTTAGGGTCCATCATAAAACACGTAATAACAGCAAACTTGAAAGCATTTACAGGATTACAAAATGTAAACATTGGTTTCTGAAAGGCAAACCATACTTAACGAACCTACTGAAGTACTTTTGCGAATATAGCTGGTAATATGGAAAAGGAATGGATAAGAGTGAATGCATTATACTTGAATTGCATGAAGGCTTTTGATAAGGGTCACACACAAGAGGGTAATGGGCAAAATTAAAGCACGTGGGATTAGGGGATGATATACTGACAGAAATTGGAGGCAATAAACTGGCAAAAATTAAGAGTTGGTTCACAGACCAGAAAGAGATTGGGAATAAATTGATATTTTCCCATGTGGTGTACCATAGGGGGCAGAGTTTGGACGCCAGCTATTCACCATATATATAAATTACTTGGATGAGAGAACCAAATGCAATATTTCCACATTTTCTGATTATACAAAATTGGGTGGGATTGTGAGAAGGATGCAAGATAGCTTTAGGGCAATCTAGCCTAGTTGAGTGTGTGGGCAAACACATGGTATTTGCATTCAAAGAATGAGAGAAGATCTGATTGAAACCTAAAATTTGAATAGAGGAAGAGTGACAGGATGCAGGGAGGATATTTCCCTGGAATCAGAAGTCTAGAACCAGAGGTCCCAGTCTCAGTGTATGAGTGGGTCATTTAGGAATAAGATGAGGAAACATTTCCTCCTTCAGAAGGTGATCAACCCATTGAATTTGCTACCACAGAAGATTGTGAAAACCAGGTCACTGCGTATATTCAAGGAAGGGATAGATCATTTTTTATATACTAAATTCATTGATGAGTATGAGTGAAAGAGCGAATATGGCATTGAGGTCGAGGGTCAGCCATAATTGTATTGAAAGGCAGAGCAGGCTCAAAGAGCCAAATGGCCTACTCCTGCTCCTAGTTTTTATGTGATGCGTAGGAGGATTTGGATAGCACTACACCACTGCTGTGTGCAGACTTTAACTTCAACATTTCTCTAAGTATCCCGAGTAGCTTAAAAGGGAACAAGAAACCAAACTGGCCATTCTGAGGGAAATGGACAAGCATTTGTAGGTCTTTGTGGTTTTATAGGATGATGGTAGCTTTACTATTTGACTGTAATAGTACTTAATTAATATTCTAGACTTTTTTTGTTATGAAGCTACTTTTGGTAATCTTTAAGCCTAGTCAAACTGCTGTAAGTGCCTCTAAATTCACTACCAAAACCATGAACCCTACCCCATTCCCAGTACTTTCCCATTTAGATTATTCTCTTATCTGTCAGTCTGTGCATCAAGTTTTCCATTCCTATATGGGATGAATGTGTGGCTGGAAAAGCCAGCATTTATTTCCCATCTCTGATGGCTCTCAAGCCCATTTCAGAGGCCAGTTAACAGTCAATCACATTGCTGTAGGTCTGGAGTCACATGTCAGCCAAATCACGTAAGGACAGCTGATTTCCTTCCCTTTGTTCCTTGTTAGCGGAATCAGCTAAATCCAGACCACTAATGATCGAAAGCTGAAGCCCACCATTAATCTCTGTGGGACACTACTTGTTAATTCCTGTCAATCATAAGATCTTCAATTTATCATTATTTTCTGCCTTCTGCTCCCAAATCAGTTTCTTTCTTCAGGGCAATGGAGCCTTGGTTTATGTTGTCAGGCTATCCAGGACATGCTAAAGGGAAGAAATGCAATGGTGATAGAAAGACCACAGATTAAAACCTGGACTGGATCCAATTGACATCATCCTGCCAGAGTGCATTTTATATTCACAGATTCAAGCTAAGACCAGAAAAATAAATTGACAGTAATCAATTAATGAATATAAATAGTTAGTGAATGGCAATGTGAAATGGAAAATATTTTATCTTGACTGCATCTTATTTTCACAAGATAGTTGCAACAATATCTGTGCAGGATTTCCATGCCCTGCCTGTACCCAGTTTGGATCCACTAGATGAAGTTCAAGATGAAAACACACCAACCTGGCTTCACCCGTTGAGAGTGGTTGAGTGCTTCCTAGGTGAAGAACTGGCACCGATTAAATCAAGTCAGAACAACTAGTTCAAGGTTGACTTGAGGGACCTCCTTTGTTCTCATTGTTAACAAAGATAGCAAAGGGAAAACTTCAATGCTGACTCAAGCAGACTGCCAAAATATTAAACGAAATCCTGTTGTATTGTGGAGAAGGGAGACCAATGCAGAGAGTAAACACTGGCTATTATAATTTAATGGTTACCAGATTGTTCCTCCTCACAAATAGCAATATCTACATTTCCTCCTCTTCGTCCTTATTTCCATCAGCCCACACACTCGCCAAATCGTCAACTCCCTGTGACTTTGGAGGAAATGGAACTCTGGAGCAAGCTTCAAGCACGTATACATCATATTTATCAAAATCCTGACAGTCGCACCCTAAATCAATTCAACAGTGAACAGATGCATTTCAAATTTTAAATTCTGAACTTTTCACTGCTCCATTTACATGTCTCTGACAATTAGGCCCTTAAGGGAGTATCAATCAACAACATAGACAGACTGCACTCGAGTAAAGCTGCCAGCTTTTTGGCTGCAAGAACAGGGTGGATTCATGGATGACAATGCCTGAAAGAATGATATTTGCAAATCATATCCTTCTGTTGTCAACCAGACCTTTCCTCCTCCATAGACTGCCAGATGTAAAAAGTTTAGTATTTATAATATCAGCCTCAAATGGCAGCACTCTTATCTGAGTCAGAGCTTGTCGGTTCATAATCCACTCCAGTGCAGTACTGAGGCATAATGAAAACTGTTGGTTCTCAGATGAGATATCAAACCAGGACCCATTTTCCATCTCAGGTAAACATGCACGATTCTATGACACAATTTGATGCAAAATAGGATAGTATTATCCAGCCTCCAAGTCAATAATTACATTTAAACTGAATACACTAAACAGATGATCTGGTCATAGCCAAATGTTGTTCATCAAAGCTTACAAAGTACAATTGGTTGCCATGTTCCTTATACTACAGCAAGGGCCTCAATACAGAACTGAGATCCACAAAGGCACTTTAGAAATGCAAATCTGTCTTTATTTATACAAGCTAGTTATTTTCTTCTTGCCCTTCCCTTGAGGATCAAAGCATTTGTGACAATGAATCAGAAGACTGAATGGGCATGGAAAGTCTGATGTTACAGATGAACAGTTTTAATTATTTAGTTTGTTTGATGTGCAAAATTCATGCTTCAACAAAACTCTGCCGTCTAACTCCAACTAATCACCTGAAGCACCGTTGTAACTCACAGGTCAAACACCCACTGCCAGAAACTTAATGTTGAATTTGTTTTATATAACATGTATAACAAAGCATTTTAAAACAGTAACAAAATGTAAATTGACTGTGAGATATTTTGCTATGCCATAATGTCACTAACCAACAGAACACCTTTATATCATTGTTCAAAATCCCACTGGACCACATCACATCCCAGGATCATCGGATCCACTGAACCAGAGCAACTCCAAATTAAAATAATCCCATTGTATCAAATTGTCTTGAACTGTGAATAAATGAGAATGTTTATTGCAGCAAACCACACAGGAAGAAATTGAAAACAAGCCAATTGCTCCCCAGCATCAAACAATAACTCAGCATAAAAAAAGTCCATGAAAACAAACCCCACTCCCATTGGAAGCAATTCCATTATTAAAGATTCACTCCCAATGAAAATTATCTTAATGTACCAAATCTTCTCATGCTACATTCAATCCCACTGTACTAAACACTGCAAAACAACGGGACTTGGGACATTTGTGCACAAAACACAGAAAGCTAACAGGTAATCAAGAAGGCTAATGGAATATTGGCACTTATTCCAAGGGGTTTGGAGTGTAAGAGAAGTCTTGCTGCAACCATACATGGTGCTGGTGAGACCATACCTGGAGTACGGTGAGCAGTTTTGTTCCCTTATTTCAGGGATGATATTATTTCATTGGAGGCAGTTCAGAGAAGGTTCACTAGGATGATCTCTGGTATGGAGGGTTTGTCTTATGAGCAAGGATTAAACACTGGAACTTGGAAGAATGAGATTTGGTTTCATTGAAACATACTGGATTCTTCAGGGATTTGGCAGGGTAAATGCGAAGAGACTGTTTCTCCTCATGGGAGTCCGTAAGACCAGAGGGCATAGACTTGGAATAAAGGGATGCCAATTTAAGACTGAGTTGAAGACAAATTTCTTCTCTCAGAGGTTTGTGAGTCTTTGGAGCTTCTTGTCAGAGAACAATGGGGCTAGAGTTCTTGCATAAATTTAAGGCCAAGATAGATAGATGCTTGATCAGTAGAGGTATCAAGGGTTATGGGGACATGGCAGGAAAGTGAACATGCGGAGTGTTGGATCAGCCATGATCCTATTGAGGGGTTCAAGGAAACAAACAACCTATCCTATTCCTTATTTATAGTCTTGTGGTCTCCTGTGTAAACAATTCCACTGAACTAAACGGTCTTCCAATCTTAGTATCCCACTGAACCATTCCCTCTCTCATTGTTAATAATCTCACTGAACCAAATCCACTCTCCTGTAAACATTCCCACTGTCCCCAACCCTATAACTGTAAACAGTCCCACTGTACCAAGCCCTCTCCCATTTTGAACAAAACCACTATACTCAACCCCCTCCCACTATAAACAATGCCACTATAAACCCTCCAACTGTAAACAATCCTACCAAGCCCTCTTCCATTTTAAACAATCCCACCGTACAGACCCATATGCAATATAAACAATTCTCTGTACCAAGCCCCATGAAATTGCAATCAATTCCATTGTACAAAATCATCTCCCCCTGTAAACTCACACTGTACAAAACCCTCTCCCATTGTAAACAATCCCACTGTATTAAACCCTCTCCCAATGTAACCAATCCAAAGGTACCAAACCCTCTCTCCCAGTAAACAACCCCACTGTAACAAACTGTCTCCTATTGTAAACACTCCCACTCCAAACCCCCTCCAAATTTAAACAATTCCAGTATAATAAACCCCCCTCTCAATGTTCAGACTAATAGCTAGAATGACAGCGTTGTCTATGAGAAAAATTTGGACAGTCTAGGCATGTATCTGGATATAAAATCCTGAGGTCTCTTGCCAGGTTAGATGAGGAGAGGATGTTTCTTCTCATGGGAGAATTAGAACTAGGGTCACTGTTGTCATGACCACAGGTCAGAGACCCCAAACACTACGTACATTCTTAACCTGAAATTCTAACATGAGTTTTTCTGAAGAAGAAGACAGGTATGGCCAAAACGGCTGTGGATGCAAATTATATGGTTGTCTGGAGAGACCCCCATGGAATGTCACCCCTAAAAACGTGATGGAATATCAAATAACAACTCTTCGAGGTGGGAAGAGGCAAATCAAAACAGACTGGACTGTGATCTCTTGTGGCTACAAAGTATTGATGACCCTTTTGGATTATGTCCAAATTGCCAACACATTGGCATTTCCCTTTGAAGAATACATAAGTATGAATGTTGAAATGTCAAATCTTCTGAAATATGCTAGTGGAACTGAGGTTCTTGTGTGTACGAGCCTGGGTTTTCTAGCAATAGAGTCTTGTGAAGGTCACAGTTGAAGAACTATCCTCTAGACACCTCTGTATTGCAAATAAATGTGACTCATTCACTCTGAATGCTGGAAATCAGTTAGCTAGCAAACTAGACAAAAGAAAGCAGAACAATATTAAAAAAAAGAGACTACATGGTGGCTCAATGGTTAATGCTATTGTCTCACAGTGCCAGAGACCTGGGTTCAATTCCAGCCTTGGATGACTGTCTGAGTGGGGTTTGCACGTTCTCTTAGTCTCTGCATGGGCTTCTGCCGGGTGCTCCGGTTTCCTCCCACATTCTGCAAAGATGTGCCAGTTGGGTGGTTTGGCTGTGTTGAATTGCCCATAGCGTTTAGAGATGTGTAGATTAGGTGCAGGGTTACAGGGATAGGGTGGGGGAATGGGTCTGGATGGAATGTTCTTTGGAGAGTCAGTGTGGACTCGAACAGCCTGCTTCTATGGTTCTAACTCTCTCTCATCCTGAATGCTGGAACTGTTGCAAAGTTCAACTATCTGCTCTTCACCATCCATTCAGACACTGATCCATGTATCTGTTCCTTTTTAACTTTTATCTTTTGAACACACTGCTTATTTCTAACAAGTGTGTGTATGTTACATTACTAATTTGTCTCAAGTTCAGTAACTTATAAACTCAAAATAGCCTAGTTAACTTGCCTCCTTTTGAGACATGTTCATTTGGGTCTGAGAGAAAGGCAGTGATAAGGGAAAGTGTCCACTTTTAAGTTAATCTTGTTGCAACCAATCAAAGTGAATAGGTGAATAAAGGAAGGGAACAAATCATCCCACCTCACAGGACCTTAACAATTTGGGGTGTCCCGCCTCGAATTGTGACAATTAACCATGAATTTGGGAAATCTCATTTGGGATCTGA
>JAHRHZ010000062.1:52316162-52363632 GCA_024137785.1 Ginglymostoma cirratum
CCTTCATCAGAAATGATGAAGGGTTTAGGCCCGAAACGTCAAGTTTTCCTTCTCCTATGATGCTGCTTGACCTGCTGTGTTCATCCAGCCCCATGCTTGTTATGTTTAACACAATACCACTTAGGACTCCATAAGATAAATAACAAGGAAAGATTATACAAACTAGGTAGTAATTCCTAGAATTTAAGATTAAGCAGTGATTTAATTGCAGCTTTCAAGAAAAAACAAAAAAGATTCATTTAAAATCAAAGAATAACAGGTTTCTGTTAACCAGTGTGTTACAAAGTTAGGTAGAGTACTTGTGGTTTGGGAGACAGGAAGTTAGAAGTTGGTGTTTGTAAAGAGCTACAGTGGTGGGAGGGCAGCATTGCATGGTCCCTCTAAAAGATGATGTGTTTGTTTTCTCTGCTTAGAGATGTAAAATATTCGTCTGTGAGCAGCAGCTTGAAGGTTTGGAAGTACACAGAGAGTACCACTGAAACATTTGTATCAAAAGGCCGTACAGCTAACAGGCCAAGCAGCAGTTTTTAGCAAGACAAGGATTCAAATTTAGCCAAGTAATTTGAACCAGGCATTTCGATACCAAAAACTAATTAGATTTAAAGCTGATGGTTTTGACAATATAGGATCAAACCTATTGTAATAAACTGATATGTCATCAACGGTATAAAAAGCAGGGAGCAGTTGGACAAAGACAGGAGAGCTAACTGCCATCTGCCAGAGTTAACAGCCATCAGCTCTCAAGAGAGAATCCCTGACTCTCACAGACTCCTCTATGCCTTAGAGACAGCATCATCTAAAGAATAAAGGTACCCACAGCAAATTCTGTGAATTTCCTGACAGAAAAATCGAAGGAGAAGGCTTTCCTTACAGAATAATCGATGGAGAAGGCATCAAACATTCCGGAAGACATGTAACATGGCTATAATTTCAAGAGACTAAATTCTTTTTTTAATAAGTGGGACTTGTATTTATTGGAACCGCATACTATTAGAATCGTGTTTTATTTGGGAATAGCTAGTAGCTAGAAGGGATTTATTTGGTTTGTTAATAGTTTAGTTAATTTGTTCACTGTTAGAATTAGATAAACAAATTGTTACTTGTTGATTGTAAAGTGAGTGTCAGGGATTTATTTTATATAATCACTATAAGTTGCTGAAAGGCAGGTTACACCACTTTTCACACCCCTTTTACAGATTATGGGGCAACATGCTCCTCTTTGGGTGCTTTGGGGTTAGTTCTCGAGGGGTGGGGGGTGGTCAACTTCCACTTTATAACAAATGGTATGAAGGGATATATGATCAGTTACAATCTTATTGCATGATGGAAATCTAAATAGCTTTCTCTTGTTCCTGGGTCTTTATGAAAACAGAATATAGATCTGAATTTACTGCTGATAGATTAAGTCAGTGTAATAGTGTAGGGATCTTCTGCAATCTTGACACGCTTGCCTAAACCTATCACCACAAAATCAGTAATTCAGTTTCGTACTGCATATGGAATTGGCAGAATAAGTGCCAACTAAATCTAATGAAGATAAAGTGGGCCGTTCATCTCCAGCATAAAAGAACCCAGCACATATTGCTTATGCATTTAACAGATTTCTTTAGCTTATTCTCATGAGAAACAAATATATTAAAGTATTCACCTCTTTTAAGACAATACACAGTTAAAAGCTAAAATAAATAATGTTTGTTATTTCAGTGTTTTATATGGAGTTTGGTTGCAGGTCTTACTGAAATGTCCATCAGGTTAAGAGGCTAAATTACATATTTCTCATCCGACGCAGCTAAGGAAGGAAATGTCAGACCTTAAGTCTTAGGCAGCTGAAGGCTGCAGTGATTAACATCAGAGATGTGCAGCGTGCCAGAATTTGAGGGGCGCAGAGATCTCAGAAGGTTATAGGCTAGAGTAGAGCAATTTGAAAACAATACTGAATATTTAAAAAGCAAAATATCACAGATGCTGGATATCGGAGATAAAAAGAGAAAATGCTGGAGAAACTCAACAGACCTAGCAGCATCTCTGAATATTTCATACCTGCAGTAGTGCTGCACATGGATTACCAATGTGGAACAGCAAACATAAGGCTGAGGGGTGAACAGAACATTCAATGAGTTAGGATATGAGTGAGAGAACATTAGAAGAACTGTATGTCACACTACATGCCTCTGAACAATTTATACAACTTTAGTCTGACTAGAATTCCTCTGTTGTAAAGAACGATCTCAATTCTAAACTGGATCTCAGCTGTTTAAGATTGGAATCCCTTGTTGCATAATAAGCACTCAGCCCAATTTTTAAATGAAAATGTATGGGTTTTTATTGGGTGCAAACTCTTACGACTTTCAAAGTGTCAATTACCTGTGATCTGCTTTCCATTTCATAGCCACTTATATTTTAAGCATTCTGGAGATTGCAGTGTCAGTTTCATTTTGTGGAAAGCCTTCCATCAAATAGTACAGCCCAGGGGAACACACAACAAACTGTTCATTACTGATGTTTCCATGAATTTCCATGAACAGTAACCCTTGTTCCCCAAACATTTGACACCATAAACTTTCATCTTCAATGGCCATATATTTAAACAAATCAACAGAACACCAACGGAATCCCCAATATCAGGACTGACAGCAGAAGCGGTAATGCAAAGATTAGGATGGACAGCGCTCCCCAACATCCAACCCAAACCATCTACGCAGATGATACCTTCGTGATTATCAAACACACAAGACTAGAAGAAACACAATGACACATAAACAACATCGTCACCAGAATAAACTTCACAAAAGAAGAAGAGAACAACAACCAACTACCCTTCCTGGACATACCAGTGGATCATAAGAATCTATTCTATGAACAACGGGGAACTCCAGATAGATGAGTGTTAACAGAAAGACAATACTTACGGACCAGATACTTAATTACACCAGCAACCACAAATGGAACTGCATCAGGACATTATTCAAACGAGCCATAACACATTGCAGCAATCCGTTACTATGCAAAGCAGAATGGGAGCACTTATACGGAGTTTTTAAAAGGAATAGATACCCAAAAAGCACAATCTCCCGTTACCTCCGCAACAGATCATAGCAAGAAGACACAACACGGCCAGACAAACTCGTCACCCTACCATCTATCAGAGACATATCAGAGATGACCAGAAGACTACTCAGACCTCTAGGTATCAGGGTAGCCCACAAACCAACAGCCACCCTGCGACAGCTACTGACGAATGTAAAAGACCCCATACCCACAACTAATAAAACTAATGTAATATACAAAATACCATGCAAGGACTGTGAGAAACATTACATAGGCCAAACTGGAAGAAAACTGGCAATAAGGATACATAAACACGACCAATTCTCACCGATCTCAATATACAAGGACAATGAAGGACACAAATTCAACTGGGAAAACACATCTACAATACCACAAGACAAAAAGAGACATGCCAGAGAATTCCTGGAGGCCCTGCATTCCAACCGGAACTCCGTCAACAAACACAAGGAACTGAACCCAGTATACAAACCACTGAAGAACAGAACCGGAAATGATACCAACCACCCCAGCAAACCAAGGCATACAAATGACAATTGGGACAGACACCAATGCTTCACTATGGGCACACTGACGATGTTACCTAGCAGGGTGACAAAATGTCTGCAATCATATGCAAACTTGCTCAGCGAGCAAGTCTGCAACCTCAACATAAGCCTGCTACCAGGCTGATTGGAAGCAGTCCCATTACAAAGTCAGATCAACATTTATTATATCCATCAAATTACATGTACACGTACTGCCATCATATAAAAAAATCTCCTGCAAGTTATAGATAATCAGGCCAGAATCAATATTAAGTTTTCTACAAATAATAAACTCATGAATATTCAACAAAGTGGTTTTAACTTGAATTGGAAAGTCTTGGACCAGGGATTTTATTTCCTGTAACACTCCTGCAGACAAAACGAAACTGTTGACCACAAGTTACTCAATTATTGGTTAAATTTATAGACTCGAGTTATGGGGCTGAGTATCACATGCTAAAAACACATTATAAGCATTACATGAAAGGACAGCACTGAGAAAATATACCTGGTCTCTTCAATTTCAGCCGCTCTTTCTTCTTGTAACAGCTCTAAATTTTGAGATACAAAGTTCTCCATTGCTGCAACGATACAACAAATAAATACAAGAAAGAAACAATTAAAATTGTATATATGACTTCAATTTACTTCTGTGTGAGAAAAATCGTGAACCGTTGCTGCAACAACTTGCATTAGAAATCATAATGGCAACGTAAAACTTCCAAAAGTATTTCATGAATAGAAGCAAGGCCAGAGTGTCTATGTCAAGTCAAAGAGGAGGTGATTAGGAGGTACCGTATGAAAACCAGCATGGGTCAAAATATGAGCTGTCAAAGTTTTTTGAAGCAAGAGAGATGAAGGAGTTTAGAGGGGATTATGAAACATGGGTCCAAGACAACTGGAGTCTCTGTCATCATGAGTAGGGTGAAGAGAGGGGAAACATTGTGTTACCACAGTTCATGTACTAAAGGTATCAGAGAAACTGAGAAATAGCTGGTCATCCTAAAAAAAAAAAAAAAAAATCACCCAAAACATGATGGCTCTGTTAAACGTGCATGAAAAGAGACCAATAGGAGTTCAGCACACCTACTTGAGAGGTCGTGTGGGCAAATGGAAAGTTTCATATTATCACACAATTTTACTGGTTTATTCGTGACCTGCGTTCATATCGCTAACGTGGCAGTGCATAAGTTAACAGCAATTAGCTCAGTGAAGGGAGTTACTCCAGTTAAATAACGGCTCCTCCAAGAAAAATAGCAGACTGGTTAGACCCCATTTGAAGCACAGTGAGCAGGTGTGGGCAGGGTATACAACATGGGTTTTTAAGAATGATACATGGACTTCAGGGGTTAAATTATGAGGAGAAATTATACTAATTAAGACTGTTTTCTTCAGAATTTAGAAGGTTAAGGGGTCAAATCTTCAAGATATTAATAGGAAAAGATAGGGTCAATAAAGATAAACCATTTCCACTGGTTAGGAATTCCAGAACTACGGACATATTCGCAAGATTAGGGTCAGACCAAACAGCAGTTGATGCGACATCAGTTGTTAATATGAAATCTGAGATGGATAATTTTTGTTAAGCAAACGTATTAAGGGATACAAGCCAAAGGCAGGTACGTAGAGTTAGACCACAGATTGGCCATGATCCCAATGAATGGAGGAACAGGGTTGATGAGCTGAATGGCCTGTTCCTGTTCCATTGCTCCTGAGAGGCCACCACCATGTTTTCAAAAGCAGTTTGTCTAATGGGCAAGACACAGGCAACAGGAAGGCAGTCAAAAAATCTTTATATCTTAGGCAATGCTCAATCTTCTGTCACTCATTTTTCACCTGCAGAGAACATGAAGCCAGTGGCTGAGAACTGGGTGGAGAAGGGGCATCTTGCCAACTTTACAGGTGCCCAATACCCACTTGTTTCCAGTGAAAACCAGTTTTCACGTGTGTTGTCTTCAGGGATACCACATGAGCTATTCATTCGTAACAGACATTAAAAAAATCTAAGCAGTTGTCATTAACAGACCAAATGTTGACCTGTTCAAGGCACCTGCCCCATAGTGGGGACCAGAAGACTTCTGGTGAGTTACAGCAAGGCACCACCTGGCAGGAAATAAACAAGGCTACGCTGGAAGTGGTACAGGTCTCCTGGAGACATATTTAGTTGTACAATATGGCCACGATACCAATTCTACACCTTTCTTTAAAACAATACACAGATCTTGGAGGCCTCGGCATATTTTGTGATATCCTTTACAGAAAAGATAAATTAATTAGGGCGGCATGACTATGCAAGATGCTAAACATGTTCTCACAAATCTCACAATTAGGCAGCAGCGAATAACCACCTTCCTCCAAGAGGGACAGTGCCGTTTTGATCTCAGTCAACTTAAAATGACCATCAAGCACTTCCTTGCGGAAATGTGATGGATGCATGGAAATGATAAGTCTATTACTGGCAATAGCATTTCATACAAATTTCGGATGTTTTAAAGAACAAGGTGTGTTTTATATGAAATTCTTGCTTTAGATACACAAATTGAAGTTGCAAGAAAAGACTGGTTTACTAAATCTTTCAAATACAAGTTCATGTGTCACATGTCTGTAAAGGAATGTTTTTTAAGACTGGATTCACATCAAAGAAAGAACACCTTCAAATCCAAGAAGCATTTCAGAATTTTTAAACTGCAGTTTATTGCAATATTATTAGAGGGTCAGTTAGCTCAGTCGGCTGAACAACTGGTTTGCCATGCAGAGTGACACCAAAAGTGTGGGTTCAATTCCTGCACCAGCTGAGATTACCCTG
Source organism: Ginglymostoma cirratum (assembly GCA_024137785.1). NCBI lineage: Eukaryota > Metazoa > Chordata > Chondrichthyes > Orectolobiformes > Ginglymostomatidae > Ginglymostoma > Ginglymostoma cirratum. The sequence continues at coordinate 52,322,562 of JAHRHZ010000062.1, forward strand.
AAGGACTTGCCTTCTCAAATTCACCCCTCGTCTGAGGCATGGTGACCATCATGATAAACCACGACCAGCTGTCAGTCTCTGAATGAGACAGCTGCCTTATGCTCAGATAAGACTATAGTGACTTTACCTTTATTGTATTATTATATACAATGAGGTCAAATAGACAAACCATCGTGGGTCAGGGAAGGAATATTTTTCAGGACATTATTCATAAGGTGCAAGTGCCACTGGCAAGGCCAGCATTTACTGCCTATCCCTAATTGACCTTGAGAAAGGACGTGACAGTTTCCCTCTTGAACTGCTCAAGTCCACACAGGGAGCAAACTCAACAGAACCATTAGGTTAAGCGTTCCAAGTACTTTAGCCAGCAACAGTGAAGGGACAATTATAAGTACTAAGTCAGCATAATGACAGACTTGGAGGAGTACTTGCTTTTATTATTCACTCACAGAGGTGGATGTCACTGGCTAAAGCAGTGCTTATTGTACATTTCTGACTATCCTTGAGAAGGCAGTGGTAAGCCACCTTCTTGAACCGTAACAGACTATGTGGTGCTGTAGAAATGGAGCTCCAGTACTCTAAACATGTGACAGTGAAGGAATGGTGACATAGCTTCTAGTAAAGATGGTGTGCAAATTGCAGGGGAACTCGTAGTCTAATGCCCCTAACCTTCTAGGTGCTGACGGATATACGTTTGTTTGATGCTCTTGAAGGAGCTCCCTGCATGGGCTTGAACAGTTCAAAACAGAAACTCTCACATACTTCAAGGCCAATTGGGGTGCATGTAGTAGATAGTACACTGTTAACAATTCCTATGGAGACTACGAGTTTTCAACTTTTAAGATGTTTGTGTAGTAAAAGACAAGAAGCTCTACGAACAGACATTACCTTTTTTAACAACTTCTATTATAAATCATAGAACTTGTGCTCTGCAGTGGTGAACTGTACAGAGTTACAGTCCCTAACTGCTTTCTCTCACCCAGATCCAGGCAGACTAACATGTCCATGACATTCAATGATGTTTCTGGAATTCTGTAAACCAAAATCATTATGGCTCGCTCTTAACTCGCCCATCTAAAAGCTCATCATCGTGGCACATGAGTCACTTGGGCCTCATATTCAGGTAGAAATGCTGATTAACTCTTCTTTAGGTGATGCAACCAGTGCTGTACAGAATGCTTCACTTCAAGGATGGTTGCGATAGTAACATGAATGTCTAAATAGCAACTACCATACTTCGATTCTCTAGCTAGCAAAAGGGGGAAAATGATGACTCCTCCTGCACACTAGCATTCATTCCCATGATGACTAGTGTTAACAGCAGCTTGGCAACAGGTGGCAACTGTGAAAACAACAATCTAAAATGTCAAAACCGAAAGAACTGTGGATGCTGTAAATTAGGAACAAAAACAAAGTTGCTGGAAAAGATCAGCAGGTCTGGCAGCATCTGTGAAGGAGAAAACAGTGTTAACATTTCAGGTCCGGTTACTCTTCCTTAGAACTGATGGTGGCTGGGAAAACGTCAGTTTATATGCAGATATACTGCATATACACTACACTGCATATAAACTGACGTTTTCCCAGCCACCCTCAGTTCCGAGGAAGGGTCACCGGACCCGAAACGTTAACTCTGTTTTCTCCTTCACAGATGCTGCCAGACCTGCTGAGCTTTTCCAGCAACTGTGCTTACGAATCTAAAATGTCAGCTTCATTCACTGCTCTTTGGCAGAACCAGACTTTCAAGGATTGACCTGTTCAGCCATCAACAGAAGTGTATGAATGAAGATGCACTCACCGCCACAACCTAAATGCATTGTTTTCTAAATGCCCACTATCACTCAAATGGACAGGTGCTAACTACAATTCTTTAGACCCTAACTCTACTCTATTGTCAGATTAAATGAACTGCTCAAAACACATTTTAAAATCCAACATTCTCATCACTGAGGTTGTTGAGTTGCTTGCCGAGCTGGTTTGTTTTTGTTCAGACGTTTCATCATCATGCTAGGTGACATCATCAGTAAAGTATCTGATGAAGTGATGTTATTCTACTCCGCTTGGAATTTACCCTGTCTGGTCTGTTATGATAAGTACTGTCATTTCTGGTTTTGATCTGTATGGGTCTGTATATGGGGTCCAATTCTAAATGATTGTCAACGAGACTCCCGAGACATCTAGGAATCATGGTGGCCCACAAGCCCACAGCCACTCTACGACAAACACTTACAAGGATTAACGAACCCATTCCCACAACAAGCAGAGCATACGTGATTTACAAAATACCACGCAACAACTGCCACAAACATTACATTGGATAGACAGGAAGGAAACTAGCCATCAGAATACATGAACATCAACTAGCAGCAAAACGGCAAGACAAACTCTCCTTAATATTGGTACATTCAGACAATGAAGACCATCAACTTAACTGGGACAAAGTAACCATAGTAGCCCAAGCCAAACATAGACACACACAGGAATTCCGAGAGGCATGGTTCTCCATCCATACTTCAATCAACAAACATATAGAATTGGACCCCATATACAAACCCATACAGATCAAAACCAGAAATGACAGTACTCACCATAACAGACCGGACGGTATAAATTCCAAGCGGAGTAGAATAACATTGCTTCATCGGAGGCTCCACTGATGATGTCACCTAGCATGGTAACGAAACATCTGAACAAAAACAAGCCAGCTCAGCGAGCAAGTCAACAACCTCATCCACAACCCGAGCTACAGATCTTTACCAAAACTTTATTCTCAACACTTTCTATGACTCCCGAGGCAGAAATTGAAAAAGCAAATGCCTTTACATCTAAATGCAAATCCCTTCTTCCAAGTGAAATAATCTGGGCGTCCTGTAATTTCTAATAATCAAACCATTTCTGATGAAGGGTTTAGGCCCGAAACGTCAAGTTTTCCTGCTCCTATGATGCTGCTTGACCTGCTGTGTTCATCCAGCCCCATGCTTGTCATCCAGACTTACTGTCAGGCCAACTTCAAATTAAGTCACATCACTCCCCTATTTTACCTTAAAATTAGAAACACCGTCCCAAAACATGATCTTATAACCTGATGTTTGAACAACATTGCTACAACAGTGAGCCAGTGGTGGAAGGTATGAATGTTGGATAGGATGCAGATCAAATCTTGACAGTTGTTGGAACTGCACTCATCTAGACATATGGAAAATACCTCATCACACCTACAACTTATGCTGTGTGGATGGTAGCTAGGTTTTAGGAAGTTAGGAGCTGAGTTTCTCTCCACATAATTTCTAGCTGCTGACTCACTCCCACAACCAATATTTAGCCTGCTTTTGTTTCAGATCAATGCTTATCCTATACAATTCACCAAAGACTAGAATGCCAAGAATTGGTGAGAAAATAAATTATGTTTTCAAGTTTTTAAACAGACCAGTTTAACATAGATTGTTAATTACTGAATCTGCGTCACACCAAGAACTCAGGATCTATAAATATTGAGAACATGATTAGCAAAGAATACAGGATCTTGGTCATCATAAATAGAAAAATTGAGCACAAAAGCATGAAAGTTATGCTAAACCTTTGTAAAACTCTGTTTAGGCCACAAAAATGCCATACTTAATTCTGGTCACCATACTTTGGGAAGAGCTGGAGGGTGCAGAGGAAATTCCTCCAATGTCTTATGGTCTTATCTGAAATAGACAGATTTTTAATCAGTAAGGGGATCAATGGATACAAGGAAAAGGCAGGAGTTGAGCATTATCAGATCAGCTATGATTTCACTGAATGGTGCAGCAAGAGTTGAGGGGCAGGGCTGAATAGCTTGCTTCTATTCCTGCATCATGTGAACTTATTTACCATATGATTCCAGGAATTGAGGACATTCAATACAAGGTTACTTTGGAGAAGCCGGGATTGTTCCAGGTGGAGCAGAAGAGGTTGAGGGGAAATTTGGTAAAGGTATTGTCAGCAATTGCTCGATTCAAGGATCATGTTCTATTCATGGTCCTGAGTTTCCACTGTGGGCCTTTGTGTGATTAACAGACTCACAAACAATTCTGGATGTGGGGCAGGAAGTCCCACAAAGTCATGACATGCAGAATGCCATATTTGCTTCTGAGGAAGGGCACTCGACCTGAAATGTTAACTCTGATTTCTCACCACAGATGCTGCCAGACTTGGTGAGCTTTTCCAGCAACTTCTGTTCTGTGCCAGGTTTGCTTCCTTTGCTTCTGCTAGGGTCACTGGACTTCTGGGTCTGGCCAGGACCATCCAGCACTTTTTTTTAGGAAGTAATTCTGATCATGAAGATCAGAGCCTGATGAACAAGTTGTTACTGTTCTACACAACTGGTACACCACAAATCCAAGTAAACCAGCAAAACTAACCCCATCACAAGAACCACAGAACTCAGATTTAAGGGTTTGGGGGGCATGACCTTACAAAGGTTTATAAAATCATTAAGGGCATGAATAGGGTGAACAGACCAGGTCTTTTTCCCTGGGATAGGGGATTCTAAAACTAGGGGGCATAGGTTGAAGGTGGGAGGAGGAATATTTAAGAGGGACCTAAGGGATAACTTTTTTCTCGCAGCACTTGCTGTGTGTATGGAGCTGTACTGAGCTGCCAGAGGAAGTGATGAAGGCTAGCACAATTACAACGTTTAAAAGGCATCTGGATGGTTATATGAATAGGAAAGATTTGGAGGGATATGGGCCAAATACTGGTGAAATGGAACTAGATTAATTTAGGATATCTCGTCAGCATGAATGTGTTGGATAGAAGGGTCTGTTTACGCGCTGTACGAATCTTTGACAAGGGTGCAAAGGCAACATGAATTACTGAGAGATAGTAAATCACTGCTGATGCTGGAGTCAGAGATAACACAGTGTGGAGCTGGAAGAACACAGCAGGCCAGGTCTATAACGAATTACTGTCCTTTCTGGGAAAAAAGGATTAAGTGATAAAGCCTGGGACCCATCTTCCCAAAAGGGAAGGGAAATCAGAGTCACAAGAAGGAAAGGGGCGACAGTTTGGTGGTGGGGGGCGATGATTAGGAATGAGGGAGAGGCAACAAGGACTCGAATGAGGGTCTAGGCCCGAAACGTCAAGTTTTCCTGCTCCTACGATGCTGCTTGACCTGCTGTGTTCATCCAGCCCCATGCTTGTTATCAAGGACTCGAATGCCCTTCTTCTGTGCCCATGAGCGCCAAGGCAGTGGGTAGAGTGTAATAGAATAGAACAGAACAGCCTTTAAAATGAACATTTCATTCGGGTGGAGCCCATCAATAAAGTACAAGACACGGCCCACCAAACAGCAAGCCCTGCCTCACTTACCAATCCACCACCATCCCCCTCCCACTTCCTGTCCGCCGCACTCTCTCTTCCCCCTTCCCCAACCACTTCCGGCGCTCGCACTCGCCGGTCCGTGCACTTTCCCCTTCCGCCCGGAGCGTTCGTTTTGTGCCCGGGGAGGCAAGGACCAAGATGGCGTCGAGGTGCGTGCGCTTCCTCGGCGGTTGGAGTCGAGCGCGGGCCGCAGGTCAGAGCCGCCTCTCACGCACACTGACACTGACACTGACACTGACACCGGCACCGGCACCGGGGGGTGGGGGTCACAGATAGATCTCACACACAGGAGGAAGGGGAATGGCCGGAGGGCGAAACAAAAAGGTGTAAAAGTTGGTGCCTGCCTCTCTGGAGCTGGCAGGAGATTGTCCTCAGGTGTAGACAGGCGGTGAGATGAAGGGGAACCCTATCGCGTTTAGGGTGAGAGTGGAGGTATTAGAGTAATCCAGTTATTTTTTTCCACCCATTGTACAGTTGTCTGGGAAAATGCCGATTGGTTTATAAAAATCTGTTTACATGAGTGGAATGGTGTACTGTGGGATACCCACCTCCCACCACCTCCTTCAAGGCTTGTTATCTGGGTATTCTCTCATGTATCCCTTCACTTAGGAGAAAGTCGGTGTAGACTCTCCTACTCTCTGCACTGCAGGGATTCTGTCCCCTTAAGTTATGAAACTTAAGAGTCAAAGAGCTGTACAGCACGTAAACAGACCCTTCGGTTCAATTCATCCACGCCGACCAGATATTCTAAATTAATCTAGTCCTATTGGCCAACATTTGGCCCATATCCCTCTAAATCCTTCCTATTCAAATACCCATCCAGATGCCTTTTAAATGTTGTAAATGTCCCAGCCTTCTCCTCCTCCTCCGGCAGCTTGTTCCATGCACACACCACCCTCTGCGTGAAAAAGTTGCCCTTCAGACCCCTTTTAAATCTTTACCCTCTCACCTTAAACCTTTGCCTTCTAGTTTTGGACTCCCCCACCCCCAACCTCGGGGAAAAGACTTTGTCTATTCACCCTAACCATACCCTCATGATTTTATAAACCTCAATAAGGTCACCCCTCAGCCTCTGACACTCCAGAAAAAATAGGCCCAGCCTGTTCACCCTTTCCCTATAGCTCAAAGGCTCCAACCCTGGCAACATCCTTGTAAATCTTTTCTGAACACTTTCAAGTTTCACAACATCCTTCCTATAGCAGGGAGACCAGAACTCCACACAGTATTCCAAAAGTGGCTGAACCAATGTCCTGTACAGCCGCAACATGACCTCCCGGCTCCTATACTCAATGCACTGACCAATAAAGGCAAGCATGGGCTCAGAAAAGATTCACAATGATGTTCTGAGCCTTTGGGAGAGGCTGAATAGGCTGGGACTACTTTCCCTGGACCATCAGAGACTGAGCAGTGACATTATACAAGTTTACAAAATCATGAGGGGCATAGATATAGTGAATAGCCAAGGCCTTTTCCCCAGGGGAGTGGAGTCTAAAACGAGGCGGCATAGGTTTAAGGTGAGTGGGGAAAGATTTAGAAGGGACCCAAGGGGCAACTTTTTCACGTGGAGGGGGTGCATGTATGGAATGAGCTGCCAGAGGAAGTGGTGGAGCCTATACAATTACAACATTTAAAAAGCATCCAGATGCATATATGAATAGGAAGGGGTTAGAGGAACATGGGCCGAATGCTGGCAAATGGGATTAGATTAATGTAGGATATCTGGTCAGCATGTACAAGTTAGACCGAAGGGTCTGTTTCCATGCCGTATAGCTCTATGACTCTTAAGTCTCTGCCACAATGTCTGATTGACTAATTATTGATTGATTCATTGTCACTTGTACCGAAATACAGTGAAAAGCTTTGTTTACGAGTGGTACAGGCAGATCATAGCAAGCAAAGGATGTATAGATCAAAAAGACATAGAGGCATACAGGTTATGTTATTTGAGGCTAGAGTCCATTCAATAGTCTAATAATAGCCAGAAAGAAGCTGTTCCTGAACCTGCTCGTGCATGTGTTCAGGCTTCTGGATCTTCTACCTGTTTGAAGAGGTTCTAGGAGGTCATTACCAGGGTGCGATGATTTTGGCTGCTTTTCCATGGCAGCGAGTCATTTACATAAAGTCCACAGACGGAATGTTGGCTTACCTGATGGTCTGGGCTGTGCACACCACCTTCTGTAGTTTCTTACGGTCCTGGGCAGAGCCAGGCCATTATTCATTATGCTTTCAGTGGTGCATCTTTAGAAGTTGGTGAGGGGCCTTATGGACATGCCAAATTTCCTGAGCTGCTGAGAAAAGAAGAGGCATTGTTGTACCTATTTGACTGTTGCATTTACATGGGAAGTCCAGGACAGGTTGTCGGCTATCGTCAGTCCAAGTAATTTGATGCTCTTCACTCTGTCAACCTCAATTCCATTAATGTAGAGGGGGTGTGTTCTCCTCCTTTCTTTCTGAAGCCAATGAACAGCTTTTTAGTTTTGCAGACGTTGAGAGACAGATTGTTTTCATTGCACTGCGTCACCAAACCCTCTATGTCCCATCTGTATTTTGACTCGTTGTTAAATGTGTGTCCCACTATGATGGTGACGTCAACGAACATGTAGATGCCATTCATTCGGAATTTGGCAACACAGTTGTAGGTGTACGGAGTGTACGGTAGGGGGCTGAGGATGCATCCGTGGGGAGATCCAGTATCGAGTATTATTGTGGAGGAGGTGCAGTTACATATCCTCATTCACCTGTCTCTTAACCTAATTTACCGGATCACTTTAGCTACCACCGCTTTCGTGGTCTCATAATTACCCTTATTTAAGTTGAAAATAATTGCCATGAACTCACTCTTCTCTCCTTCACACTGAATATAAAAGTCAATCATATTATGGTCATTGCTATCTGAACGGAAGTGTTGGCTAATTAATTAATCCCAACTCATTTCACAATCCCAAGTTCAGTATAGCCTGCTCTCTGGTTGGCTCCAGAACATATCGTTTTAAGAAACTATTCTGAAAATATTCTACAGACTCCGCATCTACTCTGCCTTTGCCCTGTCAATTTTGTCATGATTGTCACGTTGCCTTTCTGACAAGTTCCCACTATTTCTTTCTTTATTATCAACCCTACAATGTGGTTCTGTGGTGGGGCCTATACACCACTCCCACAAATGACTTAACAAAGTGTGGAGCTGGATAAACACAGCAGGCCAGGCAGCATCACAGGAGCAGGAAAGCTGACGTTTCGGGTCTGGACCCTCCTTCAGAAATGGGGGAGGGGAAGGGGGCTCTGAAATAAATAGAGAGGGGGGAGGCGATGATAGAAGGTTGATAGTGGAGCAGATAGGTGGAGAGAAGACGGACAGGTCAAGGACGCGGGGATGAAGCCAGTAAAGGTGAGGGTAGGTAGGGAATTGGAATATGGGTAGGTCAGTGAAGAGGGAGGGGTGGGTAGGTGGGAGGGAAGACGGACAGCTCAAGGAGGGGGCAGATGAGGCTAGTTGAAAGGAAGTGGAGGTGGGGGTTGGTCAGTGAGGTGGGAGGAGCGATAGGTGGGAGAAAAGACAGACAGGTCAAGGAGGCGGGGACGAGGGGCGTGCTGGTCTTGGGATGAGGTCGGGGTGGGGAGATTTTGAAACTTGTAAAGTCCATACTGAGACCATTGGGCTGCAGGGTTCCCAGGCGGAATATGAGGTGCTGTTCCTCCAGCCTTCGGGTGGCATCGTTGTGGCACTGGAAGATTTCTGAAGAAGGGTCCAGACCCGAAACGTCAGCTTTCCTGCTCCTGTGATGCTGCCTGGCCTGCTGTGTTCATCCAGCTCCATACCTTGTTATCTCAGACTCCAGCATCGGCAGTTCCTACCATCTCCCACAAATGACTTCTTGCTTAATCATTTCTCATCTCTATCCAATTTCTACATTATGGTTACTTGAACTTGGGTTCTCCCTCTCTATTGTGTTGATACCATCATTAATTAACACAGCCACGATTCCACATTTTCCTTGCGTCCTGTCCTTCCTAAATGTTATGTACCCTTTCATATTTGGGTCCTGCTTGATGTCATCCTACAGCTGCATTTGTAAGGCCATGATCATGCTTAATTATATCTACTTGTGCTATCATTACATTGGTGTGCTTTGAATGCTACCTACGTCTAGGTGCAGAGCCTCCTGGAGTAAAGCATCCAGCAATATCCCCCTCTTTGATGTGTTGCACTGTCTACAATCACACTCCTGTGGGCCCTCGATGTCCTTTATGGGACTGAGGACAGCACAATGGCCCGGTAGTTAGCACCGCTGCCTCACAGTGCCAGGGTTCGATTTCAGCCTTGGGTGACAGTGTGGACTTTACATGTTGTCCCTGTGCCTGAGTGGGTTTCCGCCAGGTGCACTGGTTTCCTCCCACAGCCCAAAGATGTGTAGGCTTCGTGGATTAGCCATGGTAAATGAGGGGTAATGGGGGTATAGTTGTGGGCTGGGTGATTATTTAGGTGGAAATAGTGTGCAAGCATGTTGGGGAATAACTAGATGATTGGCTGTAACTAACAATGCTCGTTTTCTGTAATCAAAATTTTATTCTGGAATCTGACTTTTCCAATTGCATCATTAGCTGAGATGTCAAACATGCATATCCAAACCCAAACACCATTGTTTGTCCATTCTTACTTATTTTAATCAACCTATTCATCCATGTGAAAACAGGTTGGTCTTGAACCTGGACCTCTGGTTCAGAGGTGAGGACACTACCACGGTTCCAGAAGGCCTTTGATCAGTTTATACATATAGAAGAACAAGATATTTTCTAGTCAACCCCCTCAGGGATGTTATTACACACCTCTAGAGCAGGTGGAACTTGAACCCAGGTCTGCTAGCCCAGAGGTCAGGACATTACCACTGTGCTCTAGAGCATGTACACAGAGTGCAAATGAATCCCCAATTCCTGCTCACCACCTGAACACAATTAAACAGTCAATTAAATAGAATTAATATAATTGACAGTAATTATGTATCAGAGGGATTTGCATCATCTTGTCCCATGAAATACCTGTTATTTGAGATTTCGTCACATTGTCATTTCGTCAAACAGCATGGAAACAGACCCTTCAGTCCAACCAGTCCATGTCAACCATAATTCCATACTAAACTAGTCCCACCTTCCTGTGCTTGGTCCATATCCCTCCAAACCTTTCTTATTCATTGTACATATCTAAATGTCTTTTAACATTGTAACTGTACCCACATCGCCCAGTGTGAAGAGCTCTGAAAGTTCATTCCACACATGAATCACTCTATGTAAAAATAAAAACTGCCCCTCATGTCTTTTTAAAATCTTTTCCCCCTCACCTTAACATATGCCCCCAGTCTTACAATCCCTCACCCTAGGGGAAAAGACACCTGCCATTCCCCATATCGATACCCCTCATTATTTTATAAATCTCTGTAAGGTAACTTATCAACCTCCTAGGCACCAGTGGAAAGGGGTCCCAGCCTCCTCTTATAACTCAAATCCTCCATTCCTGGTAGCATCTCAGTAAATCTCTTCTGAACCGTCTCCATCTTAATAATGTCCTTAATGGGTATATAATGGATTAATATTCTTTATTTCAAAGCATTCTTGTAGACAGTTTTGATTGTGACTACTTAATTGGGAGATTGTCACTCAGAACACAGTATGTTTACACGGTATGTTTAACTGGAAGAACTTATGAGGAAACCAGTTATGTTTTAGATGAAGTATGGCTACTTCCCTAATAGTGACATGTCTATTCAATAGTAATTGTGCACTTTGTTTAATATCCTGAACTTGATTTGTGGGTTTATACCTACTGGTCAGTAATAAAGTGGAGACATATTCATCATAAAACAGAATGATAGTCATTTGCTTGCTGTGCCTGTGACAGTATTTTGATAAGATTATCCCATTTAATCTGACTCACCTGCTTTATTCCCACAGCCTTGTACATTTTCCTTCAATTATTTTTCTGGTTCTGATTAGAATATTGTTGAATACATTTCTACTGCCTTATCAGGAAGTGTTCCACAGCTCAACTCATTTTATTAAAAAATTCTTGTGTTGCTTCAGACTCTTTTGCGAATCATTTTAATTTTGTGCCCTTTGGTTACACACTCCTGCCACTGTAAAAAATTTCTCATTATTTATTTCACCATCTCCATTTGTGGTTTTGAACATCTCTCTCAATTCTCTTCTTAAACTCCTCTGTTCTAAGCAGAACAATCGCAGAATCCAATTCCAGTCTGTCTAAATAGCTGAAATTCCTCATCCCTAGTATCATTCTCGTAAATCTCTTGCACATTCCTCCCTTCGCCTTGAAAGGTCTCCTAAATTTGGAGCTCAGAACTGAACATAATTCTCCAGCAGAGTCCTAATCAGTATTTTAGAATGGTTTGGCATAACTTCCTTTATCACACACTGTTTCTCCACCACTACAACAAAGGATTTCAAATGCTTTTTGTATAATGGCAGGTGTTATACAGAGTGTAGAATGTTAGCCTCAATAGTTAGTGAAAGATGTAACCAAGTGCATTAAGCAAAAACTCAATATCAGTGGGTGTAAGGGAAAATATTTCCTCCATGATGAACAGGCCTTGAATTTGACCTTAGGTAAGGAAGGGTGAGAAACAGATGGATAAAACTGTTTTATTTAAGGAACAAAAATGACGTTGAACATTTAATTGGACTGAGAGAGGCACAGAACATGTTTGGATTTCAACAGAGGACATAGAAGTATAAATTATTTTCTAGCATGAATGCTTCCAAAAAGCAATGAGAACGGTACATGTTTCATTCGAAAAAGAATTTGTGATTTTAAATTATTTACACAATTAGCAGTTTCTGATTTAGACCCATGAATATGTCGCAGGCATATAATGTGTAACAAATAGTATTCTCTCTTTCAGTGTCTTCGTTGTTATATACGGCAAGATATCAGAGTTCACAAAGCGGTGTGCTTCAACCAAGGTAATCGGTTACTTTAGTTGCCATTTCTAAAGCAATCTTCTTCCACCATCCTTCCATGTAGTGCATTTAGACTATAACTTAATGCATAATAACGAAAAAACATTATTCTACTCTGGTTAAACTGCCATTTTGTTAAAATATGTGTCATCTGATTACTAACTCATCCCACAGTAAAATCAGTTCCTCCTTTTGTGCAGTACAAGATTGGCTATGACAAAAAACATCAATTGATTTCAATATATTATGTTTATTGTAATGACCATTCCAAGGCACTCGACAGAAGTACTATGAAATGAAGTATAAATTTATTTGCAGCATTCACTTATGGCAAAAAGACCTAGCACGTGTGGGTGCAAAACTACCTGCTGACCATGTAATTTATGGCTGCCACTCATTTCTCTGCCTAGGAAAACTGTTCAAACTTTGTGGTTTTATCTGTGGTTTAGAATTGATTTTTCCTTCCTCTTTTGTTTGGCAAACATTTTTACTAACACCTTTGGTCTGTTAAGTGTTAGTAGAACATTGACAATATAACATTACTAATGTATGAACCCTGTGGAGTCACAGACAAAATGATCACTGTTAGTGAGTCAATAATTAAACATCAAAGATCAAGATACAGTGGTGGCGTCTGTGGTCACAACTGAGCCCGCAAATCATGACCATTAGGCCACAGAAATTAAGAATATTTGCCATTCACTTGGAAGCAGTCTTATTTTTAATCCTTCAGCCATTCCACTATTGAGGTCTCACCTATTGAAAACTGCCACACAAAACAGCATGGTGTAACTTGTTGTTCAACAAAATTTTTGGCCAAGGTCAGTTCTCCAAAGGAGACCAATGCAAAATGAAGTTGCCATTAGCATCTGCTAACACCATCAGTTGGAGTTTAGTATTGGAGAACAAGTTTGTAGGCCAAAAGGTTGGCATTTTGCATGGGCAATGCTTTTGATTGATTAACAGGTATGATTGACTGGCCCAGAAAAGACAATCACAGTGTAATAAAGTAAAAAGCAACAACACTAAGGAACTCATTAATTCTTGTAATATTCATTTTTTAAAATAATATTATGAACAATATACATTTCATCTAACACTGTATAACTTTGTACCATATCATATTGACTGTGGTACTTGGCGTTGAAATCATTCTGATGACCGTTTGAATCTCTGAGCAGTTTATCCCAACAGCCTACTTGTATAAGATTATCACATGAAAGTTTTCTCACCATCATCATTATCAGTAATATTGGCATCATGACTCTGCAAGTAATCTCTAAGTACCAATATTGTGAAACTTTTTCATTTTCACATTTTCGAAATGCTTCTTTTGACAATATTGGGATTAAGTTCATTCCACACATCCACTAGCATTGCTAGTAGTGAGGGTGCTTGCGTGTTTCTGCTCCGAGTGAATGTTTCCAATGTCCAGTTGTTCTACATCTTTCAGAGACTGTCTTTGAGAGCTTTTGGTATGCATACATCCAAGGCCTGAACAGCAATGGTAAGCCCACCAGGAAAAATACCACATCAATATTGGTTGATCTCACATCACAGACGACATCGTTGACAAGGTGGAATCTGAGTATGTCTCAGCAAAGCAAACATTTTTCTTTGTGTAGTCCTTCTGTTCTCAAACTCAATGTTTCTTTGCCACCACCTTTCTCATAAAGACAGACAACACATTTTCCAGAAATTTCTGTTTGAGGACAGTTTGCAGTTTTTTTCCTGTTGTATCATAGGCTATGAATTTTGATGGCAATCCTTGCATTTGTTGCCATTCCCTAATTGCTCAGGAACTGAGTGGCTTACTTAGCTATTTCATAGTTTAGTTAAGGGTTAAGCACAGTGCTGTGGGTCCGGAGTCGCACGTAAACCAGACTGGGTAAAGATAGCAGACTTCCTTCCCTAAAGGTTATTACTAAATTAGATGGGTTTTTATTTTTGACAGTGGTTTCATGGTCACCATTACTGCAACAAGCTTTCTATTCCAGATATATTTTTAATTAGTGGGATTTGAGTTCAACCAGCTGTCATGGTGAGATGTGAACTCAGTCCACAGCATCTTATCCTAGATCTTTCGGTTTCTTAGACCCATGACATTCCCACTACACCATATCACCATTGGCTTTAATTTTGTGCCATCCACCATACAATATCATACTATTTATGAACTACAACTTCTTGGGGTGAATTGTATTTACAACATTGTCCTTTATCACCAGTCTTGATAACAGTCACGTTTGCTGGCATAGCAAAGTTTATCAGTGTTTGATCCATTTCTCCATTGACTAAGCACTCTTTTCTTGATGTCAGGTGACAAGACGATAGACTGTAATGATTTTACCATTAAGTTCAGTTAGCAGACATTGTGACATTGTTTTTGTTTTCTGATAGAGAACTAAAACATGCCTTTTCATAAATCTCGTACAGCATCCTAGCACTGGCCTTAAGTCCTTGGGGAGGTGAAGGCCTTGTGGTATTATTGTTGGACTGTTAATCCAGAGACCCAGGTAATGTTCTGGGGATCTGGGTTTGAATCCTGCTGTGGCAGATAGCGGAATTTGCATTCAAGAAAAATTTAGAATTAAGAATCCAACTCTGACCTTGAAACCATTATCCATCCATACCTGGTCTGGCCTACATGTGACTCCAGACCCACAGCAATATTGTTGACTCTTAACTGCCCTCTGCACAGCTAGGGATGGGCAGCAAATGATGGCCGGCCAGCCAGCAACGCCCTCATCAAATGAATGAGTAAAAGAAAAAGTTCTAATTTTGCTTCTGAGGATTTCAATTCAGTTGATTCTGCGGCTGATAATGACAATTTTGCTGATGTTAGTTAATCCAGTCTGCCACTTTTGTCTCCAGCTGTGGCCCCTTGCTCAATTGTCCTTGACGGGTGTTTTTTGGCATCTTTGAGAGCATTGATACTTTTCTCTAGTCTGTAATTATTTTCACATAAATATTAAATTCTGTTGCTGCCCCACAATGATATTCTCAGTGAATACTGCAACTTTCAGTTTAAACTGAGCAGCATTCTTGTTAGTCTTTTCAAAACACATTGTGACAGACCAATATAATTAGTCTTGTTAATTGACTGGGAGATTACCTCTCAACTTGATGGGAATATCAAAAGCTTCTCATGCATCCTTTTTAAAGGAATGAACTGTAGTAATCATCAGTAAATAATTAATAATCAACATGGTTTGAACTCTGAAAAACTACGATCAAATTTTAAACAAAATTAACTTTTACAGTAGTAAATATGGTATCACATCTTTGTTAGAAAAATTTATTTTAAGCATACAATATACTACAGTGCATGCAGTCTCTTCAAATTATTGAGACAACAGGGCTGAACAAGCAAGTTTAATGCTTGTACATATAGCATTTACCATACTACCAGAAATAAAGCCTGTCTTGTTTTAATTGTGAGATTGATTTATACTTCTTACAATGGTTTTGAATGCCATTTGTGTTAATAAACTGAAAAATCATTTTGAAAGCTCCAGTTTTGAAGTTTAGTACATGGATTTTATAATTGTGGTGTTTATAAGAAAGTGTATTAATTAAATTTTCTAGTGCTTTAACATTATTTTTGATTTTAAATTAAATCCAACAGACAAGAAGCAGTAACGTCATTGTCAAAACCACCTTGGCCTGAAGTCAAGTTGCCAGATCCTGCAGAAGAGGCAAAACATCACCTTGGTAAAAATTGTAATTATGCAATTTAGATGAAGTGCAGGCATTGCGATATGCATACCATCAAAGTATAATCTGAAATATTCTCCCTCTGCAGCATTTATAAAGCACTTGGCATCTCATCTCTTATTGACATCGCTGCCGTAGCAGCATTGGATGTAATTTGATTCAAAGAGTTTAAAAAGAAAGCATGAGATATTATCCAGGCAGCTATCATTTGACAAATGTTGAGAAGATTTCTGAAGTGAAACCTGCAAATCATGGTGTCGATAGACTAGTTTTATCAGTTAACTTTTTTTTTTGCAGAAGTTGTACATAATGTAAAGACTCTGATTTCCACGGGAGCATATGGCAGACTGTTTGCAGTTGTCCACTTTGCTAGTCGGCAATGGAAAGTAACCAATGAGGACTTGATCTTGATAGAAAATCATATTGAAGCAGACTGTGGGGATAGAATCAGATTAGAGAAGGTACGGGAATGAAAGTGATTTTTGAAACTGTTTGCATCCATCTAATCAGATAAGTACCTTCATCCTTATCATGGATCTCTGATCTTAATCTGATAACCATCTGAAGACCAAATGCATTATCAGACATTTCTTGAGATGATTCAGCGTTTATAAAAATAATGGGTGTGTATGATTTTGTAGGTTCTTTTGGTTGGTGGGAATGACTTCACGCTAATCGGTCGACCACTTCTTGGGTAAGATTTAGCTTATAAAAATTAACAAGATTAATACACTAATTTGAGATTATATATACAATTACTCTG
Organism: Ginglymostoma cirratum; assembly: GCA_024137785.1. NCBI lineage: Eukaryota > Metazoa > Chordata > Chondrichthyes > Orectolobiformes > Ginglymostomatidae > Ginglymostoma > Ginglymostoma cirratum. The sequence continues at coordinate 52,339,351 of JAHRHZ010000062.1, forward strand.
CAGAAAGCATCTTCTGGCTTTTGACCTATGTGCAGGAAGAGCTATACAAATAAAATAATTTGATTATTTAGAAATTGTTGTAATATATCTTTTTGTTGAACTTTGCAGTTATTTTCTTCCCTAAAAGGAATTTCTTGTTCTGTGCGTAAGAGAACAGATCAAATATTTTCTTGCAACTCTTTACTTGTGCTGATGCAATTGTTGGCTTATTTGGGAAACTCAATTCACAGCTAATCTTAGCCTTGCAGTGAAGATCTGTTTCACTGATAAGTAATTACCTTTCTACTAGAAAATAAACACATTCACTGGACGGAGCTTTAAGTCCTCGCGTTATGAGCATAAGTTGGATCCATTTCCAGGCCCTGATCCCATTCTGACTTACTTACCTGCAAGATCATTCAGGAAGGGTCCGCTTTCCAATTAAAAATGTTTAGTAGGTCCGAGTCTATAGGCCCACTGCTAGAGATGGCAGCAAATGGGAGAAGAAGCGCACCTCCACGTTGAGATGTCCTCTAAGGAGAGGTATGTTCAAATAAATAAACTGTGACTGCAATTGTGAGGCCACTTGTGAAAAGGGAAACATTTTCACAAGATATCTGGCTGCAGAAGCTGGGGCCCACTGCCTACAAGCATTTGCCAGGTTTGATCCTCAGTGAGATAGCCCTTCTGCCACTGAGAAGATTCCCCTTGCATGTCCAATATCCTAGACATGGGCACTAATCTGTACAGATTTGCTAGCTGCTGCTGAGAGCCAGGTAGCCTCTGCAGGTGATAACCCACCTCTAGCAAGTTCGTCCAGAAGCAAGAACATGTCAGGTCATTGGGCTGATGCACATTTCTCATAAATTCCTGCCAGTCCTGCCTTGAAACCTACACCATAGGGACTGGGAATATTCTGTCCATTAGAAGCTAATAGATTACCTTTAGTGACTGCATTAGTGGCAAAGAACTATTTTGAATTGTAACATCATTCAATATTTTGATTCACCTCAAAGCTTTGCTATTGGATACATTTGTTGCCATAAAAAGCGATTAGCAACACCTATGAAATATAGCAATCAAACTTGAACGTGACTTTTGCTCATCAGGTACCAGTATTGAAGACTTTACTGGTTACTTCCTAATTCAACCCTGTAAATACAGACTGTGGCTCTCTCTGTGGCTCAAAGAGCTTAGGGCTGCTGATTAATTCAAAGGATTAGTCACAATGTTCAGATTGCATGAGTCATGGTGTGGCCCAAAATCTGATGTATTTCACTTCGTCTGAAGGGCAGGGTACATATTACTGTATTCAAAATGCTGTTTACTACACTTTGTTGTTAGGCGGGACCTTGTACGAGTGGAAGCAACTGTCATTGAGAAGACAGAATCTTGGCCTAAAATACACTTCAGATTCAAACGGAGAAAGCGTTACCGTAGAACAAAGAGTAAGTAAAGATTTGCAGTGTTTAATAATGGGAACATCAGTTTTGATTTTAATATATTGTTACTAAATGTAGTGTTTTATCTGTGGTGCTTAAAGATTCTTCTGCATAAGACAGTATAGAATTCTCCTTTCTCTAACTTTCATGTTTTCTTTGCTCCATGTTCCTAATACTATGATCATAATTATTGATGCAGGTCTTAACTAATATTGATGTGTATGATTGCACATTATGTGTACACAAATCTTGACAGAGATTTTGTAAATCCTTAAGTTTTCCACCACTATCACCAGGCTTCATTTGAGTGGAATCATATTTTAATTATTCTTTTACAGTAAAGGTGCAACCTCAGACTGTTCTCAGGATCAACACAATAGAGATTGCTCCAGCTCTGGCCTGACAGGGCAAACAATCTTGCTCTCGGTCAAGTCAAAAGGTGAAAGTGAAAGAAAGGCATTCTGTAAGCACTGTGACTGAATATGGTATTATCTAACATTGAGTTTGTATCCATGAATGACAGTTGAAATCTTTCGATAGAAATTGTTCTAGATCTGTTGTATGTAATGTGGAAAGGATATACTGTATGTGAAAATAAATTTTTTATGAAAATATCTAAGATTTTTAATAATGTCCCTTTGGCGAGCTATCATGGAAGGAGAGTCTCACTTGTCCACTGTAACAGTATGATAATGGGGATAAGTGCAACAGAGCACTTGTTGATAAATGTAGAAACTTCTGCAATTTATGTGAGCATCTGTCTTTCAGTGGATTTTGTGGGGTTCTGTATTATTCTCAAGAACTTGATACAAAATGCCAGCTAGATACTAAAAATTAAAGACAGATAGATAGGTTCTTGATTAGTAAGGGGATCAGGAGTTATGGGAGAACGCAGGAGAGTGGGTTTGAGAAACTTAAAAGCCACAATCGAATGGCAGAACAGACTTGATGAGCTGCATGGCCTAATTCTGCTCAAAACCTTATGGTCTTATGTCTGTATTTTCTCGTTCTAGTCGAAATCCCAAAATAGTGATCAGGATCTTGAATTCTAGATAACTTTTTCTCTCTAGTGCCTAAATAGTTGTTTGTTACAGGATGTTAGAGTTCTGTTCAAAGCTAATTAGCCAAAACTTTCATGGACAGAAATACACCAGTAAAATTGTTACAATCCAGAATTCCAGCAATAAAGGAAATTGATCTGTTCAGTCACTGTGAAGCAGTACAAGTTTGATTTGTTACTTAATTTTTTTACACATTTATATCCTTGATTTCTACTAACTTGTAGAACTAATAGTGTGATACACGCATCTGCACCCTAAACTAAGGGAAAATTGGGCTGAAATCGAATTTGACTTTTGTTCCACAGTATAAGTGAATTATATGAAGTAAGGTCCTCAATAGTGGATTCACTTTTGTTCAGTCATGGTTCAAGTTTCAATGATTAAAACAGCAGTTTCAAGATGTTTTTTTAAAAAATTAATGCCTTTTTTTTAATTTTTTTTCAGTTTTAAAGTAAAATAGTTTTGATGTGATCATTCTCTCTAGCACAAGTTGAATGAACAAGAATCCATTGAAAACATTTTTCATACTGCTCAAACTAGTGTAGTACAATAGTAGAAAGAAGAGAACTTGGATTTAACAGCCTTGTCACATTGGGACTTTCTTCACAAGATTGAAATAGCAGATGAAATTAATTTGAACCATGCCAATTAAGAAGGAAATGTTAATAAATGATTGGGACATGAAACTCTTCAAATAGAGCAATGGAATCTTTAAGATCAGTGAACTGGCCAGAGCTGCTTCTGCTTAATCCAGAGATTGAAAAATACAAATCCCCAGTTTATTGCACTTAAGTACCAGTGTAGGTTAGGGGTTCCAGAGCTGACTTGGGAATTGAACTCAAAAACCTCTAAACCACCAGGAATTGTATAGTGCTGATAAATAAACAGCAAACAAACAAAATAAAAAGCCATCACAGCAGTCCGTTGGTGTTGCTGGCAGTGAACTGAGTTAAATCAAAAATTTTGTCAGTAAAAATCTTGAATGTGTGAAAGTAGCCATGAAATTTTGGATTGTCATGAAATACCAACTAGTTCCTTCAGGATCACAGTATCCTTCCCTTAATATGCTGTCCCCATCCAGTTTGATCTATGAGCCTTGAGTTGTAAACCAACTTGGGACACTTTAGAAGACAGTAAAGTGCCCAGCAAGGCACTCAGTTGAATCGAAGTGTTACACTGAAAAATAGACTATATTGTGGAAGAACTCTATCATATTATGGCAATGGTTCAAGAAGACAGCCCACCACTATTTTCCCAGCATAACTAGAAATGGTCAATAATTACCAGCTCTCCCAGTGTGACTTTTTTTTAAATTGAACCATGCCTCCACAGGAGTCAATTTCTTCAGGTCAGAGGGAGGAAAATATTTGATAGTTCAAGCATTTCAAATCAGCAAAATAATTGATTAGAGTGCATTATTTATTGTGCAGTTTCAATAATGCTGGGAAAGAATGCATGATGTCCTTAAGTGAAGAAAAATCAAGAGTTAATGTTTCAGGTTCAGTGACCCTTCCTCAGTTCCGAGGAAGGGTCACCAGACCTGAAACATTAACTCTGATTTCTCCTCACGGATTCTGCCAAATCTGCTGAGCTTTTCCAGCAACTTCTCTTTTTTTTCCTGATTGGCAGCATCTGCAGTTCTTTCATTTTCTTCTCACATTTCCTTAAGTTCCTATTCAAGGAGGTTCCTCGCACAAGAACAGTGAATTACTACTGATGTGGTAGAATCTTTATGTAAAAAGTGATAAAAGCTTCCTAGTCATAAGAATTGGCATCCAGTTGTTATACACTTTTGCCCACTTATCAACAAAAGGAATTCACTGATTGAGTAGTGCTTTGGGAGGTCTCCAGAATTTGATAAGGTGTTATATAAATGCAAGTTTTTTTCTTACAAAGATCAACAAGGGTACATTAACTGCTAAAGCCAAAGCATCTGAAATTATACAGGATCAAATATTTCTCAGCTAAATGTTAACATAAATGGACACAATTCCTAACACAATAATAGTTTATTCCCATTAAAATAGAGACATATTTCTGGCATGTGAGCTGGCATATATAAAACAAGAAAGAGGAAACACTAGAAACACTCAGTCAAGCAGCATCTGTGGGAAAAGAACAAAGTTATAGTTTTTTAATGAAAGATTATTGGGCGTTTAAAGTTAACTTTTTCTCTTGTCACAATGCTGCCAGATATGAATTCCCATCATTTTCTGATATCAAATTTCCAGCATCCACAGTTATTTGTGTGAAACATTTTGTTGTTTGTAGAGTTGCTGGATCAACACCTGCTATTTTTTGTTAAACCTCAGAAAAAGTAAAGAACTTTAAATGATTATAGCCTTTTTTGTGTGACATCACAACGCACACTGTTGCAGGACAATTAATGGATAGGTAACCCACAAACAATAACGAACAACAATTTATAGCAATAACAATATTTAGTACACAGTTTAGTAGTACAGACATGAAATTTGCTGAAAAAAAAGTCTTTTTGCCAAAGATTTTCATTTGCACTCATCAAGACAAATGCAAGAATGCTATATGTCAACCGATCATAATTTTTCTTAGAGGATAAATGGGTACTTCCTGGTTAGCAGGTCACTTCCGTTTAACCAAGGCATTGCCATTGAGAAAATCACAGTGGACTGTAGGCTCTCCCAGCTCCTCTGTAATTCAAGGAAGTCTCAAATTTCCACTACTGTCTACCTAGTTGGGCTTCACTGGTGAATACAAATTAGGAGTTTTATAGCTTCATGTGTAATTAGTGCCCCAGCCACAAGCTTCATGCTGAAATAGAACACAAAGCTAACTTGCAAGACAAAGGCTATCCTGATCAGATCATCATTCATTCAGTATCACAAAAACTTGCAAATAGGCCAAAGACAACCACTTCCAATCCTGAAAAGTACCACCTCAAGATGTACTGGAAAGGCAAAGTTCTCAATAATTTGAGCAATAGATTAAGAAAGTGTTTCCACACTGTTACTGTGCATTGGATATATGAATGATGTTTTCCTACTAGCAAGATGCTGCAGTCAGTCCAAAAAAGTGTTCTTTCTACGTATGCAATTGAGTGGCATTGTGTGTGAAATTCATTGCTGGGCCAAAATTCTTAGTGATTGGCTAATCAAATCTAACAATGTTTCTTTGGTTGTCCATAATAGGTGGAGGATAGGCTATACTCAGCCAGTCCACAATTGCCAAACCCAAAACAAAAGACCTGAAGTTAAATGTCATTACTGAACGATCATAATTGTGTGCTAACAGCTATATGAACAACCAATTTAAGATCATCAGTCAAGCTCATGCTGTAGTTAATTCATATTTGCTGGAAGCAATATACATTCGTAAGTAGGGAGCCATTTTCTGCAAGCAATGAGAAAATTTTCAATTCTGTGCCATTTTTGAATTACCTAGGAACTTGGGGAACCTATCACTTTCTCCATTGCAACACTTTGCTCAGTCAACTTAGTCTGATCGGCACTGATTTTGTCTGTGGTATAGAGCTGCAAGTATTGTGAACGTCGCCACTAGGTGCCACTGCACCAGAGCATACTCAAAGACAGCTTGGCATTGGAACATCAGCTGCCTGGAAGAGTCTGACTCCAAAGTTGCTCGCTGAAATCAACAGACTTTTTACCTCCTGTTTTGATGATTCTTAAAAACATTTCAATAAAAATTCAAAACTTTCTAAGAACTACTTTCAAAGTCATTTTGTGCAAAGAAATATTTCCCTGATTTTACTGAAACACTTTACAATGTTCCATTTGCTTTTGACTGAAAAGGATTCAACGTCGTCCTATGGTCTGCTCATACAAGAGTCATCTCTGGTCAGATTGATGGATGGTTGTTTGGTTTAAAAAAGTATTGGTCTGTATACTATCCCCTTGATCAAAATCAATGAGCAATCTGATCTCAAAGGGGAAAAACTCTGTAAAGCTTGGAAATCGTTGTAAAATTAAAACAGAATTTAACAGACTCCATGGTAAATACATGCGCAAACGCATCTTGGCAAAGAAGGCTGTGTTGTGGTGAAGTGACCTCACTAATTCTGTACATACACGCCTCTGGCCATTTTGCCATTCAGAATAATTACTCTGATGGTATGAATTGTTTTGATCATTTGAAATTTTACATTCCTGGATTTGGTCTGATAAATACAAACTGAAAAGCATCAACAATCTGTTTCTTTCTCAGCAATATTTAATATTCACTCTGATAGACCAGTTTGTCTTTAAAGTGCAGCCACTGTGTCAAACCTGGATTGCTTTCATTCTGAAATGGCAGTTTTTCATGAGGATAATTGAACGTTCAATAGCAATATCAAGACACCTACGGGAAAATGTAAACTTTTTTTTTAAAAAAGCTGATCCAATTGCGCTGAAACTGTTAATTTTTATCCCCTATTTAAATTATCATTGGTATATATATTTTTAATATGTAGTTTTAAAAAGGTCCAGGTTTTTAGAGCTACATGGGATGGATCACAAACTTTGTCTATAAATTCAATTTCAACAATGTTAGAACAGCATGCCCATTACATGGACAAGGTAATTGACAGTGAATGTTGGAGGGGGCTTATATGGCAGTTTTTCCTAAAACTACATTGTGTGCAAAGTTCTGGAGTCTCCAAAGACTTCAAGTGAGATTAATAAATATTTCACATTATGTTCATTTTATACAGTTTCAGTCACTAGAATAATTGTTTTTTTAAAGATATATTCTACTTGGCTGCATACTTGAACCTATTAATAAACTATAGGCATCATTAATGTATGCTGCTTGTACATTATTGTACTGTAAAATAGCAGTGAATGATGTATACATGCTTTGGAATCAATGGACACATTGTTGAGCAGGTTAATGTTTCTGTTAACTCATCTCTTGCTATAGGATTGCTTGGCACGATGAAATAATATGTATGTTGAAAATGTATCTGTCCTGTACAACAGAAACTGGTCCATTCGTTGCCAAATGCTACTTCAGATGTCAACCACAGGAATACAGTGTCAATTCCGTTACCTCATTGCAATGTATAGTCATGTTAATTCTGAAGTTACGCTGTTCAGAATTTGTTATCAGTTTTTTGCCAGTGTGCTGCACTAAGTAGAAATTGGTATAACAATAGGACACATCAGCACAACACATATCAAAAACAAAAGTACATCTAGGTTCAAAGGCAAGAATGGTTCTAAAGGCAAACATGGTAAAACACTAAGGGCAAGTTCCTATAGCTAAGGAATGTCGAATGAGGCTGCCAAGTTGTTTAAGTTATCCATTTTCTCTAGTGACCATGCGAGTGGACCTTCCTTCATTTTCATTTGCAGCACCCTTTTTTCTTGCTACAGTCATCGTCTAAATGCAAAGCATCTTCTCTCTGTTTGTCTTCCTGTTCGCTCAGCAATCTGTAAATAGTTTTTGTTTTAAAATGAAAATAAAGCACTCAATCACCATTTCTCTGCATTTTTTCAATGTTTAATCAAAATTATATTTTTAAAACAGCCTTCAAATTACAAGTACCTGTGCTTTTGTTTTGGGAGAACACTTTTTCATATAACATGCCAACTGGTTTCAAACTTAGAAAATAATCCTTAAACAGTTGCCATGCATTATCCATTGTTTCCTGAATGATTAAATAACAGATCAGTTGACTGCAACTGGAATCACATATTTCAGTATCACTGCAGTCTGGATCACATCCTTCAACATCTCTGTAGTCTAAAACTTTTCTTCCTCATTTAAAACATTCTTAATATCTATATGTTTCACCAAGTTTTGGTCACCTGCCCTAATATTTGCTCCTTTGATTCAGCATCAGCTACCTGTCTAATTGTGCTCCAGTGAAGGGCCTTGAACTTGTTTGCTGTTTTAAAGGTGCGACGTAAGTGCACATTGTTTGAATTACACAATGCACTTTCTAGTTTTGTTTACTTCTTTCATATCAAGTCACTTATTGCTCAATCTGCTAATCTAGATTTTCCAAAATGAATTATCAATTTCAATGAAATATTCATCCTCCGTATGAGACTGGAGAAATATCACATAATTTATCATACTTTGAATCCATTTGTCACAAACCGCTCCCATCCTCCTCACATCTTTTGTGCAGTCCTTCCTTCCCTACTTTTGATCCCACCACTGAGAACCTCCACAAACTCCAAGAATAAGCAGGTAACCTCAATATTTTCACCCAAATTATCAACATTTTGCTAATATTTCTCTTTGTAAAAGCACAGTAAATGCAGATTAAGCAATGTATTCCCATCAGACATTGTTCAATCAAACTGTACAGTTACTTCAAACATATGTAAATGTTTTCATGTCCATTACAAGCATGAACATGTTACAAACTTTTAAATTTTTTTTTAAAGAAGGTATGCAGAAGAGACTGCAAAAAGATGTCAGATAAGAATCAGCTGACTTCTCATGGATTGAAACACTAATTGTCTCAAGCGGAAACAGAAGCATACATACTGACCTGATGCAGACTCATGATCTTCAGGAACTAACTCAAAAGAGTCATTCAGACACAAAAGATACATTGAAACTCCTCCAAGCACAAAAGATTGTCTCAAATTTTAAGATGTGAACATGTCACAACCACAGGATGCCTACTGACTTAACCCACCATCTAATTGGGGAAAAAAGTTAGAACACTTGGGTAAGGCAGCCGTTTAATCCTGCTTTAAAACAAAATGCAGAAAATGTACTGAAAAAAATTCCAACACAGCCCACACAAGGCCAGACGTTATCAGACCAGATGCAGTTAACCAAGCAAACAGCAATACCTTGAATGTGGAAGAACCCTTCTCCAACCTGTTCCAACTTCAAGATCTCAATCTCATGGCAAGTCAAGTTCAAGAAGTCTCTCATCTTAATGAGAAACCTCCTCTTCATGACCTACACTCCAGCCAAAGCATCAACTCAATTAAGAATCTAAAACCTGCTATAAAAGAAATACTAAGACAATAATCCTTCATAACCACATTATGAACATAAGAAATTAGAGTGAGACCGGCCATTCAGCTGTTGAGCCTTTTCCACTATGCTTTTCCACTATCTATATCTAATAGTGTGAGACATTGCACTACCACTTCTGTGGCACATGAGTGATAACAAATAATCTCCTTTATTTCTAAATACACAAAGCCTGGAGCTGGAAATTATTTAATTTGGGACAAATTTGATCCCAGACCTTAAAACACAAATGCATTGTCACAAACAGAATGTAGTTTTAAATTTAGCAAAATACCACAAAAGTCTATTTATGATTAAAAACAACACTTGGTAATTTTACACTCAGTGTCCTGCACACACTGAAAATATATTGAATGCTTCATTTATTTAGAAAGATAAAGCTGCTAAAGCGTCATTTCAGGAATTACAGAACTTGAATCCTCAAAGCTTCTTTTCATTAGGATCCTGTAATGTCCATTTAGCTATTGGCTGTCTTGTAGGCTAAACTACTTTGAAATATCAGCATTGGTAACCACCAGAGTCAGAAGGTATGGGATCAAGTCTCGTCCCTGAGACTTGACCACAAAAAACACCTGATACTATCATGAAGTGCTGAGAGAATATGGCACTTAAAAGTGCCATCTTTCTAATCAGACATTAAACTAAGGCCATGCCTGCTTTCTCAGATGGCTGAAGAGTTTAATATTTATATACACTATGAAATGCTGGATAATATTTATTCATTCTTTCTTTACTAATGACAAAGCTAATAATCACATTGGAAGCACAGGTAGATTTTGCACTGTTTTATTCATTCAAGCAAACACATTTTAAATAAATAATGTCAAGGAAATAATGACAATTTACCTTGCCACATGCATCAGAGGTTCCATTACATTGTACCCTGATTTGGCACTGCATTCGTAGAATACTGCATTGTACTCCTAATTTTTAAAAAAAAATGCATTATTCATTTTTTAATATGTGATACATAATTGACAGAACTCTGATGTGCACTTACAAGATAGGACAATTGTCTCCTTACAAATACATTAATACTTCTAAATGGCTGTTTTTGTGCTGAACGTCCTGTGTAATTAATGTGACAGATTAGATATATCAGAGTACATTTGGTTCCAATTGACTATGGAAATGCTTACGCTTTTAAGTGGTCCAGGGATATATCTTAAAGCCAGTAATTTCCACAATGAGACTTATTTAGACCGTACTTTCACCAAGTCATATTACATTAGAAACAACAAGGTGCAGAGCTGGATGAACACAGCAGGCCAAGCAGCATCATAGGAGCAGGAAAGCTTGATGTTTCGGGCCTACACCCTTCATCAGAAATGGGGGAGGGGAAAGAGGGTTCTGAAATAAATAGGGAGAAAGGGGGAGGTGGATAGAAGATGGATAGAGGAGAGGATAGGTGGAGAGGAGGCAGACAAGTCAAAGAGGCAGGATGGAGCCAGTAAAGGTGAGTGTAGGTGGGGAGGTAGGGAGGAGATAGGTCAGTCCAGGGAGGACGGACAGGTCAAGGAGGCAGGATGAGGTTAGTAGATAGGAAATGGGGGTGCGGCTTGAGGTCGGAGGAGGGGATAGGTGAGAGGAAGAACAGGTTGAGGAGGCGGGCGGGCTGGTTTTGGGATGCGGTAGGAGGAGGGGAGATTTTGAAGCTTGTGAAATCCACATTGATACCATTTGGGCTGCAGGGTTCCCAGGCTGAATATGAGTTGCTGTTCCTGCAGCCTTCGGGTAGCATCGTTGTGAAACTGCAGGAGGCCCAGGATGGACATGTCGTCTGAGGAATGGGAGGGGGAGTTGAAATGGTTCACGACTGGGAGGTGCAGTTGTTTATCGCGAACCGAGCGCAGGTGTTCTGCAAAGTGGTCCCCAAGCCTCCGCTTGGTTTCCCCGACGTAGAGGAGGCCACAACAGGTACAGCGGATGCAGTATACCACATTGGCAGATGTGCAGGTGAACATCTGCTTGATGTGGAAAGTCTTCTTGGGGCCTGGGATGGGGGCGAGGGAGGAGGTGTGGGGGCAGGTGTAGCACTTCCTGCGGTTGCAGGGAAAAGTGCCGGGTGTGCTGGGACTGGAGGGGAGTGTGGAGCAGACAAGGGAGTCACGGAGAGATTGGTCCCTCCGGAAAGCAGACAAGGGTGGGGAGGGAAAAATGTCTTTGGTTCTGGGGTCGGATTGCAGATGGCGGAAGTGTCGGAGGATGATGCGTTGGATCCGAAGGTTGGTGGGGTGGTACGTGAGGACGAGGGGGATTCTTTTTTGGTTGTTATTGCGGGGACAGGGTGTGAGGGATGAGTTGTGGGAAATGCGGGAGACACGGTCGAGGGTGTTCTCGACCACTGCGGGGGTGGGGGGGGGAAGTTGCGGTCCTTGAAGAACGAGGACATCTGAGATGTACGGGAGGGGAATGCCTCATCCTGGGAGCAGATGTGGCGGAGGCGAAAGAATTGGGAATAGGGGATGGCATTTTTGCAGGAAGGTGGGTGGGAGGAGGTGTCTTCTAGGTAGCTGTGGGAGTCGGTGGGCTTGAAATGGATATCAGTTTCTAGGTGGTTACCCGAGTTGGAGACAGAGAGGTCCAGGAAGGTGGGAGAGGTGTTGGAGATGGTCCAGGTGAACTTAAGGTTGGGGTAGAAGGTGTTGGTGGTGAAGTGGATGAACTGTTCGAGCTCCTCGTGGGAGCACGAGGCGGCGCCAATACAGTCACCAATGTAACAGAGGAAGAGGTGGGGTTTAAGGCCAGCATAGGTACGGAAGAGGGATTGTTCCACGCAACCTACAAAGAGGCAGGCATAGCTTGGGCCCATGCGGTTACCCATGGCCACCCCCTTTGTCTGTAGGAAATGGGAGGAATTGAAAGAGAAGTTGTTGAGGGTGAGGACGAGTTTGGCTAAGCGGACGAGGGTGTCAGTGGAGGGGGACGGGGACGGGGACGGGGACGGGGACGGGTCCGGCCTGCAGGACAGGAAGAAGCGGAGGGCCTTTAGGCCATCTGCATGGGGAACGCAGGTGTACAGGGACTGGATGTCCATAGTACATTAGAACATCATTTAAGACAGCTCAAATAGAACACTGAGCAGTACCTCCACAGGCAATTAGGGATAATGAATATGTATGGCCTTATTAACATCACCATAACAGAGAACAAATATAACAAAATCAGCACTAGTCACAGTAAAACTAAGAATACACCTGGTCAATTTCAAATATAGATTCCTCGGAGCTCTCTTCACCAGATCAGCACTTTTGTCACTGAGACTTCATAGATTTTACAGATCAGGTCATCTAGTCTCTGCCTGCAAATATGCTTCATATAAGACCTCTCCCATGCTACTTACTTCATCAATCACTATCGATTTAATCTGCCCCTTTCTCCCTGATATACTTCTCTAGCTTCCCCACAAAGGCATTAATGCTATTTGCCACGACCATTCCACATAACGCCCAAGTTTCACATTCTAACCAATCTCCCAGCAAACGCGTTTCTCCTGAATTCATAATGAAATTCATCAGTAGTTTTCTAGATGCTGACTTGATTTAAAACAAAACAAAAATACTCACGAAAGCAGCTGGTACAGGTTTAAAAGATAGTGCCTTGTTTTCTGGTGATCTTCACATTGAATACAGAGTAGGTAGTCCAAAGTTTAATCACAGACTTGATGTTCAAGTTAATGAACGTACCTCTGCTAACCTTTCCCCTTCCGTTTTGGATACCTGTCGTGGTTCACAGTCTAGAGCATCTATCTTGTTGCCAAGTAGACAAATAGCTGCTCTCTCATCCATTCCTTCCTGTTGAATCAGAACAGTGATAAGAAACTCCCTTGCTTTGAGAAGGAAACAATAAATTGTATTATTTTCATTTCCACTTCTAAAACCTAGATTTGATATTATCTAGCCAGAGCACATGAATAGGAGAGTTAAGAGGATAGCTGGGGAGACAACTGCGAGTGGGTATTATCACTAGATTGTTAATCCAGGAGCTCAGCTAATGTTCTGGGGAGCCAGTTTCTAATCCTGTCATGGCAGATGGTGCAATTTGAATTCAATAAAGGACCTGGAATTAAGGGTCTAATGATGAACCCATCTAGTTCACAATGTCCTTCACGGAAGAAAATCAGCCATCCTTAACTGGTCTGGCCTATTCGTGCCTCCAGACCCACAGCAATGTAGTTGACCCTTGGCTGTTCTCTGGGCAATTAGGGATGGGCAATAAGTGCCAGCCTGGCCACTGACTGCTACATCCTGAGTGAATAATTTTTTAAAAATGCAAATGGGACATAAGGCAAGTGTTTTCATCTGTCAAGGCATGCAGTATAAGAGCAAAGAGGTAATGTTTGAGTTGTACTGAGCATTGGTTAGGCCACAGCTGGAGTACTGTGTGCAGTTCTGGTCACCTCATTGCAGGAGGGATGTGATAGCACCAGTGGGGGTACAGAGGAGGTTCACCAGGATGTTGCCTAGGATGAAGAAATTGAGCTATAAAGGAGAGACTGGATAGGCTTGGATTGTTTTCTTTAGAGCAGAGAAGACTGAGGTAGAACATGATTGAGGTGTATAAGATTATAAGAGGTATGACAGGGTGAATAGAGAGCAGCTATTCCCCTTGGTTGAGGGGTTAATCGTGAGAGGATGTAGTTTTAAGGAAGGGACAGGAGATTCAAGGAATTTGGGAAAAACCTTTATTCACTCAGCGGGTGGTTGGTATCTGGAATGCCCTGCCTGGGAAGGTTGTGGAGGCCAGAAAGCTTACAATTTTAAAAAATATTTGAATGAGCACTTTAACTATCATAACAGTCAAGGATACGGGACAAGTGCAGGATATTGGGATTAGCGCTTCTGGAATGTGGGAAATAGATAGTGACATCTTGAAAAGTGCCAATATTACAGAGGTGATGCTGGGTGGCTTAAAACGCATAAAGGTGGGTAAATCCCTAGAACCTGATTAGGACTACCCTTTTACTCTGTGCGAAGCTAGGGAAATGATTGCTGGACCCCTCGCTGAGATATTTGTACAATCAATAGCCACAGGTGAGATGCCGGAAGACTGGAGGTTGGCAAACGTGGTGCCACTATTAAAGAAAGGTGGTAAGGAAAAGCAAGGGAACTGTAGACTGGTGAGCCTGACATCATAGTGGGCAAGTTGTTGCAGGGAATCCTGCGGGACAGGGATTTTTACATGTATTTGGGATAGTAAAGACTGATGAGGGATAGTCAACATGGCTTTGTGCATGGGAAATCATGTCTCACTAACTTGATTAAGTTTTTTGAAGAAGTAACAAAGAGGCTTGATGAGGGCAGAGCAGTGGATGCGATCTATATGGACTTCAGTAAGGCCTTCAACAAGGTTCCTCATGGTAGACTGGTTAGCAAGGTTAGATCACTTGGAATACAGGGAGAACTAACCACCTGGATACAGAACCAGCTCAAAGGTAGAAGAGAGAGGGTGGTGGTGGAGTGTTGCTTTTGAGACTGGAGGCCTGTGACCAGCATTGTGCCACAAGGATCGGTGCTGGGTCCACTGCTTTTCATCAATTGTATAAACGATTTGGATGTAATCATAGGAAGTATGGTTAATAAGTTTACAGATGACAACCAAATTGCAGGTGTAATGGACAGTGAAGAGGTTATCTCGGAGTACAATGGGATCTTGATCAGATGGGACAATGGACCAAGGAGTGGCAGATGGAGTTTAATTTAGATAAATGTGAGATGCTTCATTTTGGAAAGGCAAATCAGGGCAGGACTTATACACTTAATAGTAAAGTCCTGGGGAGCGTTGCTGAACAAAGAGACCTTGGAGTACAGGTTCATAGTTTCTTGAAAGTGGAATCGTTGGTAGATGGGATAGTGAAGAAGCCATTTGGTATACTTGTCTTTGTTGGTCAATGCATTGAGTGTAGTAGTTGGGAGATCATGTAGGGGCTGTAGAGGACATTGGTTTGGCCACTTTTGGAATACTACATTCAATTCTGGTCTCCCTGCTATTGGAAGGATGTTGTGAAACTTGAAAGGGTTCAGAAAAGATTTACAAGGATTTTGCAGGGTTGGAGGGTTTCAGCTATAGGGAGAGGCTGAATAGGCTGGGGCTATTTTCCCTGGAGCATTGGAGGCTAAGGGGTGACATTATAGAAATGTATAAAATCATGAGGGGCATGGATAGGGTGAATAGGCAAGGACGTTTCTCCAGGGTGGGGGAGTCCAAAACTAGACGGCATAGGTTTAAAGGGAGAAGAGAAAGATTTAAAAGGGACATAAAAGGGCAACTTTTTCACGGAGAGGGTATTACGTGTACAGAAATAAGCTGCCAGAGGAAGTGGTGGAGGCTGGTACAATTCCAATATCTATAAGGCGTCTGGATGGGTATATGAATTGGAAGGGTTTAGAGGGATATTGGCCAAATGCTAGCAAATGGGACCAGATTTATCTAGGATATCTGCATGGACAAGTTGCAGTGAAGGGTCTGTTTCCTTGCTGTACATCTCTATGACACTTATGAGTCCAGGTTTTCAGAGCTGGAAAGAAGTATTCAACTATTTTAGGAGATTAGGTAGATAAAACTTAAGAGGTCAGAAATTTTGACCAGTGAGTTCAAACATAATTTGCAAAAAAAGTCCGATTTAAATTAAATGATTGGATAAATTACCTGGAGTGTTAATTGATTAAATGTTTATAATGTTGTAACAGAGACAGATGAACTGGGAGCATGGAGTAGAGTCTTTACAGGGAGCAAGTAATGAAGAAGAGTATTCAAATTGCCTGTTGAAGTCAAGCATGGGGCTGGATGAACACAGCAGGTCAAGCAGCATCATAGGAGCAGGAAAACTTGATGTTTCGGGCCTAGACCCTTCATCAGAAATGGGGGAGGGGAAGAGGGTTCTGAAATAAATAGGGAGAGAGGGAGAGAGGGGGAGGCAGATAGAGGATGGATAGAGGAGAGCTTAGGTGGAGAGGAGGCAGACAAGTCGAAGAGGCGGGGATGGAGCCAGTAAAGGTGAGTGCAGGTAGGGGGGTAGGGAGGAGATAGGTCAGTCCAGGGAGGACGGACAGGTCAAGGCGGCGGGATGATGTTGGTAGATAGGAGAGGGGGGTGTGGCTTGAGGTGAGAGGAAAAACAGGTTAGGGAGGTGGAGATGAGCTAGGCTGGTTTTGGGATGCAGTTGGGGGAGGGGAGATATCTCCTCCCTACCCCCCTACCTACACTCACCTTTACTGGCTCCATCCCCGCCTCTTCGACTTGTCTGCCTCCTCTCCACCTATCCTCTCCTCTATCCATCCTCTATCCGCCTCCCCCTCTCTCCCTATTTATTTCAGAACCCTCTTCCCCTCCCCCATTTCTGATGAAGGGTTTAGGCCCGAAACGTCAAGTTTTCCTGCTCCTATGATGCTGCTTGACCTGCTGTGTTCATCCAGCCCCATGCTTGTTATCTCGGATTCTCCAGCATCTGCAGTACCTTTTATCTCTTATGCCTGTTGAAGTCAGTTGGCTTATGGTGACTATTTGTTGATAGTCTGTCCTCAGTACGGAGATAACAAAAAACTTAAAGGAAAGGAAGTGGCGAGTCAAAGATGGGCTTTGGGAGAAGGGCGGAAATTGAAGGCAGATTTTCAACTTCTGGATAAGAACAGGAAGCAACACTGTTACAGTCAACATCAGTGTATTCAATAATAGTTTGAGCATGAAGTCTTTCACTCCCCCATCTTTGCTGTCTCTGCAAATCTATGATGGGTTTTGTTTTACCAACTCTTCAAATTAAAAATTCAAGTTCTTGATTTAAATACCTTTCTCCTCTCTAAAGCCCCTTTAGCATTAAGGCATTCCTTTAAAAACTTGTTCCTTTGCTTTCAGTCTGGTGTATTTCATCCCTGTTAGCAACTGTACTTTCTACCAGTACAGTTCACTATTTGCAATTCCCTCCTTAAAGCCTTCCCTATCTCCACCTACTACTTCATCATTAAGCCTGTCCTTAAAACAGATCTAACCTTTCGCACCGTTCTGGATATCCTTCTCCTTGGTTGGACAGCCTTTTTTAAAAGAATTACATTTTTGCAAAGCACCTGAAAACATTTTATGTTAAAAACATTGTATGAGGTGATGCAAGTGATGGCAATGGCTCAAGGCTTTTGGCCACTAATTTACTTGCTTTGCTGATGAAAAAAGCCTGAGGATTTTTAGCCTCTGATCTTTGCCTTCTGAGAAGCCTACCCCTTAACTTACAGCCGAGATTCCAAACTCTCAAGGTGGATAATTATAGGTGTAAGTCCATCTCTACCACTTTATCTAGGAACACACTGCCAGGCTAAATATTCTGCACCAGACTGTCTTCAAATATAACAACGCAGAGGGAAAGCAAATGTCCCCTTTTCTTCCACAACCCCCTGCCAAAAAAATAGGTGTAAAAACATAACAAATCTGCAGGAAGGGTTTCTTGGCATTAGAAGAGCAATACCTGCACATTGAGAATTTCTCCGTTCTCCTACCTGAACACTGACCATCCAATTCCTGACAGCAGTGAACGAAGTCTCGGATGTAACATCATACACCACCAGCACACCATCAGCTTTGCGGAAATACTGCTTGGTTATGCTACGAAACCTTGAAAGGAGACAATTACAACTGAACCAGAATTTACTTTGCACTCCTCCATAAAAAGGTAGTGAAGACATCACCTCCTTTGCCATCTAGATGACATTAATTGGATGAAAGTTAGACAAAAGTCTTCTCATTAATCAACTGTAACTGGTTTCTCTAACAGCAAATACTTTAACACACCAGCTTTCAATTTAAGACACACAGCCTTATTTTAGAAAGGCTCAGAAGACAGCGTAATTCGTTACATGCTTTGAGTAAGTTTAAACTGTATACATTGCTCATTTACATTGTGCAATAAATGGGCAGATCTCTCAGGGCAGCATGGTGTCTCAGTGGTTAGCACTGCTGCCTCACAGCGCCAAGGGACCCAGGTTCGATTCCACCCTTGGGCAACTATGTGGAGTTGTACATTCTCCACGGGTCTGTGTGGGTTTCTGCTGAGTGCTCCGGTTTCCTCCCACAGTCCAAAGATGTGCAGGTTAGGGTGGACTGGCCATGCTAAATTATCTACAGTGTTCAGGGATGTGCAAGCTAGGTCGATTAGCCATGGGAAATGCAGGGTTACAAGGAGAGGGTGGGGTGATGGGTCTGGGTCGGATGCGCTTTGGAGGTTCAGTGTGGACTTGATGGGCTGAATGGCCTGCTTCCACACTGTAGGGCTTCTATGATTCTGTGTAGAAATACATAAACAAAATTGAAGCTGTCTTTTCGTGATGGTTCAGTCATGTATATTGATCTATTCATAATTTTTTCATATGCACTTAACATTATCTCCAGTTTTCTTCCTACCCACATTCCCCAGGTTGTCATTTACATTCTCAAACACTTTTCTTTAAAACATTGATGCTTCTACACAATCTGTACATATTAATCAATCCCTTCATTGTCACAGAAAATAAAAAAAAATCCTAGAATTCACAATCCGGTAGCTTTACGAACTTCAGCAGTTCAACAGGCTCACTCAGCACTACTTTCTCAAAAGTGATTAGGGATGGAGAAGGGATTTATAAAAAATCTCAGCCTATATGCAGTTGATGCAGATTTTTTCTTATGCTGTGCTACATGGATATCTGTTGAGATACAACATAGCCACCTACCCAAATAATGAACAATCCACAAAACAGTTTCAAATTTCTATTAAAATACATCAAAGGAGAAGAGTGCCAGGAATTGCCCCTCTAGCATGGTAACTTTGATAAGAGGTTTGTTACATACCCCACAGATGTACATAACCAAGGTTCGAGGCAGAATGGAAGAAGACCCAAAGCAATTCCTCACAGAGAACTTAACCACTATGACTTGCCTGAATATTTACACAATACACAACATTGCAATGGAGCAGTCCCAAGACTGCAATCAAACATCGGATGCTGCAAATCAGAAACAAAAACAGAAATCGCTGGAAAAACTCAGCAGGTCTGGCAGCATCTGTGCAGAGAAATCAGAGTTAATGTTTTGGGTCGAGGGACCCTTCCTCAGAACCGGATACAAAACCACTTTGCCTTTAAATCTTCCAGGTTCGTTCCGCAAGCTACATGCACTTATTTCCCTAAACTTCCTCTATAAGAGAAAAGTTAGCCAGAGATGAAGCGGTACGGGTCGATTACCTTTCTTGTCCTGCAGTGTCCCACAGCTGTAGTGCCACACGGATTTTGTCTACAACCAAGCTCTTCACTTGAAAGTCGATGCCTGACGGGAGAAAGAAAGTAAACACTGATAAACATTGCCAAAAAGAGAAGCATGCTGTTGAAGCTTTTCATCTGGATAGGATTACAAGAATACTAAATCTTCAGGAGGGGGGTTAACAACATTTTATGGTTCTGATTGTTGGATTAGTCACCATGAAGAATTGACTAGAGAATATGGAAAATAAAACACCGAAAAGAATGACTCAAATAAAAAAATCAGCTTCTAGCATAGAGATAGATACTGGAGTCAGAGATAACAAAGTAGGCCAGGCAGCATCAAAGGAGCAGGAAAGTTGACATTTCCGGACGGGACCCTCCTTCAGAAATCCCGAAACGTCAACTTCCCTGATCCTCTGATGCTCCCTGGCCTGCTGTGTTCCTCCAGCTCCACACTTTGTCATCTCAACTTCTAAACATAGGTTAGAGAAAAATGATATTGTCGAGATATTTCAATCCATCCAAACTTTATTCCTCAGCCAGACAGAAAGAGTTCAATGATGTACAATGGTGGAGGCCCTACAGGTTGAAACTCTGCTATTTTTAGTTCACTGGTTAAAGCAACCACGCCAAATGTATTAGTTTGTTAACTTACTGGAACTACTTATTAAAATGAAACACCCAAGTAAGAAGCATGCATATATACGGCACATTTCCCATCTCTCCATTGATCCGAAGTATTGCCATTCATGGAATCACTTTAAATTACAAGTGTATTTGGTAATTTACACATATGCCAAGATAGGAAACAGGAGTAAGAAAGATTACAAGGTAATTAGCTGTGGAGGTATGGACTAACAGATAAACTCAGGCAAAGACATCAACAGAAATTACAATTCCTTTTAAAAACAAATCTTGAAATCTATTTTTTAAAACGTGTGAGTGAGCAGATATGGTTTGGTTCAATGTACTACATTGAGGAAGGATTATCAGGAGCTGCTGAGGGGTGAATAAGGACAAAAAGGGCCCTGAAAATGCTTGGCTTCCCATTCCAGACACCAGTATCAAATATTTTGGGCAAGGTAGGTTTTTGAGTCTGGCACAAGCTGCCCACCTCCATGGCGAGCATCCAATTAGTCTAATCAAAAGCCCTGTTAGGGTTTGTAAGGGGAGGTGGGAGGCTGACTGAGATTATCCAGTTGGTTCAGCTTCTACAAGCAATGTAGAACCTAGAACAGTTTAGCACAGAAACAGGCCCATCAGTCCACCATGTCTGCACCAACCAAGACGCCATTCTAAACTAATCCCATCTGCATGCATATGATCCATATCCCTCTACCCCGTCAGTTCATGGACCTATCTAAATGCCCCTTGAATGTTGTTGTCCGATTCTGCCATCTCCCCTGGCAGCATTATCCAGGCACCTACCACACTCTGTGTAAAAACTTGCCTCGCATATCTCCTGTAGTGACTGGAACGAGGTCAGCCAAATGGACCTCATAGAATATAAGTTCCCTGATTGTAGCTGTTAACTTGGTCCAATTAGGGAGCCCTGGCTGACAGATATAAACACAGGTTCAGCTCACTCAAGGAGCCAGCCCGGAGCTAGTTAGATCAGCGTCATGTACTATGCACATGTAAATGAAGGGTAACTTGGTGACATGATAACGGCCCTCATGGAGCTATTTATCTTCCTTAAAAACTTTCCCCATCTCACCTTAAACCTAGGCCCATTAGGATTTGACATTTGTGTGGGGGCGGATAGTCGCACCCTAAAAAAAAGACCCCAACTATCCGCCCCTCACAATTTTATATGCTTCTATCTTGTCACCCCCCTCAGTCTCTGACATTCTAGCAAAACAATCCAAGTTTGTCTAACCTCTCCTTATAGGTAATACACTGCAAGTGAGGCAACATCCTGGTAAACCTCTCTTGCTGTCTCCAAAGCCACAAGGTCCTCCCTGTCGTGTGGTGACCAGAACTGCACACAGGTACACCAACTACCCTGTTAATTTTGCATCGTTCCCTGCTCTGCTTTCCCCTCCCTGCTATTCCACTATTTCCCACTGGCTATTGAGAGGCCTATAGTATAACCCCATCAGAGTAATTGCACCTTTCTTATTCCTGACATCTACACATATAGCTTGGCTGGATGAACCCTCCAAGATGTCCTCTCTCAGTACAACTTCAACCTACTAATTAATCAGCAATGAAACACCCCCACCCCTTTTACACCCATCTCTTATCATGCCTGAAACATCTAAATCCCAGAATGTTGAGCTGAGAGTCCTTCCCTTCTATAAGAACGGAATCCCGACAGTGTGGAAGCAGGCCATTTTGCCCATCGAGTCCACACCAACCCTCCGAAGAGCATCCACCCCAGACGCCCATCCTATCCCCGTAACCCTGCATTTCCTATGGCTGATCCACCTAACCTACACATCCCTGGACACTATGGGGCAATCTGGCATGGCTAATCCACCTAACCTGCACATCTTTGGACTGTGGGAGGAAACCAGAGCACCCGGAAGAAACCCACAAAGACCCAGGAGAACATGCAAACTCGACACAGGCAGTGGCCCAAGGATGGAATCAAACCTGGGTCCCTGACACCGTGATACAACGGTGCTAACCACTGAGCCACCGGGCTGCCCCTAACCAAGTTTCTGTAATGGCTACCACATCATAGTCCCGTGTACTTATCCAAGCTCTACATTCATCTGCCTTGGCGGTTACACATTTCGCATTTAAACAATACATTTCAGAGAACTGAGGGGTGGGTGGAGAGGTTATTTGAAATTGGAGAAGTCAGTGTTGAGTCCTCCAGGCTGTAGGGTGCCCAGGCGGAAGATAGGTGCTGTTCTTCAAATTTGAGGACTGGGTCGCTGTGACAGTGGAGGAGGCAGAGGATGGACTTTTTGGAGGGGGCGTGGGGGAGGGGGAGTTGGGGTCGTGTGGGGAGTTGGAATGGACGGTGACCGGGAGGTTACACTGGCCATTACAGGCCAGGCGAAGATGCTCAGTGAAATGGTCATCTAGTCTATGTTTGGTCTCACCAATGTAAAGACCACATTGGGAGCACTGGATGTAATAGACTAAGTTGGAGGAGATGCAGGTGAAGCTATGTCTCACTTGGAAGGACTGTTTAGGGCCCTAGATGGAGGTGAGGGAGGTGATGTGTGGGCAGGCATTGCATTTTTTACTGAAATAGGGAAAGGTACCAGGTGGGTTGGAGTGGTTGGTGGGGAGTGTAATGCGAACTAAGGAGTGGTGAAGGGAATGGTCCTTGCGGAAGGCAGAGCCAAAGGGTGACTGTTTCCCTTTAGTGTCCAGTTCAGGAGTTGGAAACAGTTCCAGTTCCTGTTTCCCACTCCCAAAGTGAAAATTCAGCCTGAGTGTCAAACTGGATTATGTACTTGAGTCAACAAGTTTCTCTAATGAGCTCCCAACCTTCGGAGTTGGAAAAGAGAACAGTAGCAGAGTCAATTGCCAAAGTTGTAACAAAAAGTCAAATCTCAGATTAACATCAACTTTTTTGCGTCTTCGGATGAACTAAGAGAAATTCCCACGCCTTCAATTTACACGAAGCGTAACCTGAGCTCATGCAACGATGAGTACATGCAAAGTGTCAGGGGGACAAGTGGACCTTTCAGTTAGCCTCTCAATCAGTATCTAATTCAACCTTGGGCACTGAGTAGAAGCAAAGTAAGGAACATGCCAACTTAAGGAAGAGGGTCTGTAATATTGGTTGGCAAGGGATCAGGAGGTAATCTATTTAACTCTCTCTCGAGCTGATATTACAGTTGTTAATAGTCAATAAGTAATCTATTCCTCTGAGGATTGTTTTATTCTGTGGGGGTTATACTTATCTAATCCACAACTAGTCCTCAACTGCACACATCAGTCAAAGAGTACAAGATCATCTCCAGTGATCCCAATGACCAGATCAGCACACGCTTTACAATTTTAGCATGTTTCTGTTTGCCGCTCATAAGCAGCCACACACAATTATCCTTCCTGGACTACATCCAGTGTTGAGAAGCATTAGGATTACCCAGTATACTGTTCCAATATCAATCTCATTGAGTTAAGGTGGATTGGCTAGGTTTACTGGCTCATGGTTGAATCCCAGGATGCTATCCTGGACTTGTTCAGTCCTTCTGAAAGAGCACACAGAGGCAGGGATACACATACTAGCTATCCCAACTCTGATTAAAAACTTTCCTGGGGCATCACCCCTGTCTGCTTCTATACTAACGGTCAACTAAAATATTCATATTTGTGGGGTATCTTCTATGTCCACTGAGAAGGCAGGAAGTCTAATGACTTAAGGTCTCATTCAAAAACCAGCACCCGTGATAATGCACCGTTCCCCAAGGACTGAACTGGAGTGTCAGCCCGAGTACATGCCCAAGTTTCTAGAGTGGGACTTGAACCCACCGCTGTCTGATACACAAAGTAGGTTCTGATTCACCACCAGGCAACATTTGTCAACCAGAGATAGTAGGAACTGCAGATGCTGGAGAATCTGAGATAACAAGGCGTAGAGCTGGATGAACACAGCAGGTCAAGCAGCATCAGAGGAGCTGGAAGGCTGAC
>JAHRHZ010000062.1:52364032-52376177 GCA_024137785.1 Ginglymostoma cirratum
GACCCTTCATCAGAAGGGACATTTTCTGATGAAGGGTCAAGGCCCGAAACATCAAGTTTTCCTGCTCCTATGATGCTGCTTGACCTGCTGTGTTCATCCAGCCCCATGCTTGTTATCTCTGATAATCTAGTTTGTTTGTTGGTTTAAGTGATAAATGTTAATCAGAACTCCAGGGAAACTGCAACCCCCCCACCGCTCTTCCTTTCTCATCATAGAATCCCTACAGTGTGGAAACAGGTCCTTCAGCCCAACAAGTCCATACTGACCCTTAGAGCATCCCACCCAGACCCATGCCCCTATACCCCATCTAATCTACAGATCCCTGAACACTACGGGCAACTTAGCACGGCCAATCCACCTAGCCTGCACATCTTTGGACCATGGGAGTAAACCGGAGCACCTGGAGGAAACCCATTCATACACAGGGAGAATGTGCAAACTCCACACAGATAGTTGGCCGAGGGTGGAATTGAACCCAGGTCCCTGGTGCTGTGAGGGAGCAGTGCTGACCACTCAGCTACTGTGTCTTCTTGGAAGGGTAAATGAAGGTCTCAACCTATGATAAGAATCTGAGAGATGACTATTCCAAATCGAAACACTCCCTCAATTTTGAACTCAAGTGTTAGCCTCAATTACGTGGAATTGAGGATTATGGATCAAGAATGGCCAGTTTTGAATGTCACATCAACTGTTTGAGCAGGACCCCAGTACAATTTACAGAAACATTCCAATCACAATACATCCATCACAACTAAATAAAAGGTAAGAACAGAACTTTTAAAGTGCACAGTCAGAAGTTTCATATTTACCAATTGTTGGATTAATCTCTGAAAGAAATCGGTCATTGCAGAATCGATGGATAAATGAGCTCTTTCCAACACCTGAATTTCCAATGAACACCACTTTAAATATTCTGTCAGGGGAACAGCCCAATGCTTCAGACTCCTGCATTTTAAAAAAATGTATAAAAGAAAAAAATATCTGTTTACAGTTTTCACCTTCTATCCCACACATTCAGGTATCCTTCACTTTTATACAGCCATATCCCACATACCCCACACTTCCCCATACCCATAGCTCACCCTTTCCCAGATTCGTCACTCCTTCATATTTCCTACCTCTCCACCCATTCCCAGCTCTTCCAGAGGCCCATATCCCATCCATTCCAGGTACGAAACCTTCAAAGGCCCATAAACCACCCTTTTGCCAGATACTCCACTTTTTCACAGCTCCATATCCCACCTACTCCCAGGTTCCACCACACTTTCATAGTTGGATATCCTACTTATTATCATTCCCGGAAAGCCCACACACTTTTTTCACACATTAGTACATTTTGACAACATCGACTTTTACTGGACGTTTTCATAGGCTTTCCTCTCTTCTCTCTCTCAATAAAATTTAAAATTAAATGCCACAGTTGTCCAATAGTAAATGAGCATGAAGATTGGTAATTTATAACAGCAATCTGTTGTGAAAATAATACTCTTGAGTTTAATACCAAGAGAAAGCCCAAAGGAAACATAGCAGGCAGCACAATGAATCGAAGAACCTTGCAAAAGTCATTACTACAATGCAGTTGTTCCAGATGGTGTTATTAAAAACAAATAAAATTTAACATATCTAGAAGAGAGCATACCATTAAGATAGCGTTTTCTGATAAATTGATATGTTAATGTGAAATCAAGTCCAACTTAGATAAGGTTAAATTCCTGCACAGGTCTTTATTAAATGGAGAGTATCAATGAATACTCCATAACTTAAGCAGGACAGAACCACTGAGCCAAAAGATAAGTAGTTGGGATTTAGCAACTATTATTTGCCATGGGGCAGTGCGGTGGCACAGTGGTTAGCACTGCTGCCTCACAGCACCACGGACTGGGTTCAATTCCAGCCTCAGGTGACTTTCTGTGTGGAGTTTGCACATTCTCCCCATGTCTGTGTGGGTTTCCACCAGGTGCTCCAGTTTCCTCCCACAGTCCAAAGATGTGCAGGCTGGGTAGATTGGCCACGCTAAATTGTCCCAGAGCATCCAGGGGATGTGCAGGCTGGATGGGTTAGCCATGGGAAATGCAGGGTCACAGGAATTCGGAGGGGGAGGGGGAGGTTCTGAGTGGGATGCTCTTCAAAGGGTCAGAGCAGACTCAATGGTCTAAATGCCCTCTAACTGCATTGTAGGGATGCTACCATTGTCCATTGATTTTTATATGGGAAGTTTCTCTCAGCCTAAACACTGAAATGGTCAAATTCTAACTTCTTCATGTGAGCTTAGTGCTCATATCAGGCAAGCACAGAAACCTGACACAATTCAATGTATTTTAACAGCGTAGCTCTCAGGAAGAGGAAATAATCATGCAACTTTCTGAAGGAGCAGGGCAGCAAATTCTTGATTTATTGATTTAACTGTTATTGTTGACTTAAAGGTTAATAATGGTGAATGCTATTAGTCTCACTGTTGTTTGATCACAAAAATGCAGCTCAAGCAGTATGCATTAATCACTTTGTCTCACTTCAGTGAGTTCTCTGCTGCATAGCCTGAAAATTCAAATATAAGGGACGTCATTCAATATTGGAGCACAGGTAAGACATGGTGGAAGGAGGCGAGGTAATGGATACAAATGGAAAGGGGTTATGTGAAGGGATGAAAGAGAAGAAAGGAGGAGATAGGATAGAGGGCAGATGAAGAAATGTGGTTGAATGGAAATGGCAGGCAAGGTGATGTGAGGTGAGAGATGACTGGCCAGGAGAGGGGAGGTGAAAAGACATTAATGGAGAGGTGGAAGTAACAGTATTGAGGCAGGAATAAATGGGAAATCATAGTGATAGGTGGATGTAATAGCCCTGGAAAGACATGGGGCATGGAAATGAAGAGACTCATCGAAGTACATCCAGGTAGAGACAGGTAAGACTTGGCAGAGACAGACCAGAGAACTCTAGGCCAGTGAACTTACCATCAGTGGTACGGAAACTATTTGAGAAAACAGTGAAGGAGAACATGTATATTCTCCATTTAGAGAAGCAAGGTTTGCTTAGGGATCATCTGCATCGCTTTGTCAGAGGGAAGGGATCCGGTGGAATTTTTCAAGGAGGTGACCGAGTGTTTGGATGTGGGTAAGGCAGCTGATGTAGTTTATGAGGATTTCAGCAAGTCCCTTGACAAGGTCCCACATAGGAAACTGATAAAGAAGGTAAAAGCTCCTGGGATACAGGGTAACTTGGCTTAGTGACAGGAGACAAAGGACGGTGGTTGAAGGCTGTTTATGTAACTGTGCAGTGGGTTACCACAGGGATGAGTGCTGGGTCCCTTATTGTTTGTAATATTGACAAATGATGTAGATTATAACGTGGAAGAGATGATAGGTACTGCGTGCTGATAACATTTAAGATTGGCCGGATGGCTGACAATGCTGAGGAAGTGTTAGGTTACAGGAAGATATAAACGATTGGTAGATGAGCAGAATAGTGACAGATGTAATTTAATTCCAATAATTGTGAGGTGATGCAGTTTGGAACGAGGTACAAGAGAAGGGTGTACTCAATGAATAGCAAGACCCTAAGAAGCCCCAAGGGACAGGGGGATCCTGGCGTCCCTCACAGATCCCTGACTGTTACAGGACAGATCAATAAGGCTGCATATGGAAAGCTTGCCTTTATCAGTTATGGCAAAGGTTATAAGAGCAGGGAAGTCATTTTGGAGCTGCACAGAACTTAGGTTAGGCCATAGCTGGATTATTCTGTGCAGGTCTGCTCACCACACTATAGGAAGAGATAACATAGTGTAGAGCTGGATGAACGCAGTAGGCCACACAGCATCAGAGGAGCAGGAAAGCTGGCATTTCGGGTCTGGACCCTTCTTCAGAAAAATCTGAAGAAGGGTCCAGACTCGAAACGTCAGCGTTCCTGCCCCTCTGATCCTGCCTGGCCCGCTGTGTTCATCCAGCTCTACACCTAGTTATCTCAGACTCCAGCATCGGCAGTTCCTACTATCTCTCACATTGTAGGAAGGATGTGATTGCACTGGAGAGGACACAAAGGTGATTCCCAAGGAGGTTGCCTGGTTGAAGCTTTTCAGCCATGAAGAGAAGACTGAAACTGAGACTTATATTGGTTTCTTTGGAGCAGAGAAGGCTGAGGGAGACCTGATAGAGGTGTATACGTTTGTGAGGGGCATGGGCAGGGTGATCAGAAAGCAGCTGTTCACCTTAGTCAAACAAGGGAGCATTACTTTAAAACCAAAGACAGGAGGTTTAGAGGAAATCATTTTAACACAGAGGGTGGTGAGGGTCTGGAATGCACTGCCAGGATGGGTAGTTGAGGCAGAAAACCTCACAAGCTTTGGTAAGTACATGGATGAGCACTTGAAGTGTCATAACATTCAAGGCTTTGGGTCTAGTGAGGGAAAGTGGGACTAGTGTAGGTAGTGGGACCAGTGTAGGCATACTTTTGGTAGAACACTCCTAATGGTTTAAAGGGCCTCTTCTGTACTGTATGATTCGATAACTCTAAGAGGGAGAAGGTGAGAAGAGGCACAGAGAGAAGAGGACTGATGATGAATAGAGAAGATAAATGAGAAATGGAGATGGACAAAGGAGGGGAGAGGAATGAGATGAGAGGAGTACATATTAATGCAGAGGTGAGGGTAAATCTGAAGAGAAATAATAAGTGAGAAGAAGCAAGGAGTGGAGATGAACAGAGAGTGTGGTGCAGCATGTCAGCTTATCACTTATCAGAGGGAGGAGAGGTGTAGAGAGATGCATCTGCTATACTTATTCTTCTGAGTGAGACACTGTGGCTTAGAAAGGAGTGTTAAAGAGGCTTTAGGGAGTTGCTACAAAGTATCTCAAAGATGATATATCCTGTGGATATAATGTGCTGTTGATGAAGAGAATGAATGTTTAAGCTGGTGCATTTGACATCAATTAAGCAGATTGCTTTATCCCATAAGTTTTGCATTTCGATTGTCGATGCGCCTGCAATTTTCCAGACAAGAGTATTGCATCACACTCCTAACTTGTCAAAAACAAAGCTGCTGGAAAAGCTCAGCAGGTCTGGCAGCATCTGTGAAGGAAAAAACAGAGTTAACATTTTGTGTCCGGTGACTCTTCAGGTTCAGGAGTGGGGGATGAGGCTAGTAGGTAGGAAGTTTGTTGCGGGGTGGGGGGGGGGTGTGGAGGTTGGTCAGTGAGGTGGTAGGAGCGATAGGTGGGAGAAAAGACAGACAAGTCAAGGAGGCGGGGATGAGGGGGTGCTGGTTTTGGGATGAGGTCGGGGGTGGGGAGATTTTGAAGCTTGTAAAGTCCATACTGAGACCATTGGGCTGCAGGGTTCCCAGGCGGAATATGAGGTGCTGTTCCTCCAGCCTTCGGGTGGCATCGTTGTGGCACTGGAAGATTTCTGAAGAAGGGTCCAGACCCGAAACGTCAGCTTTCCTGCTCCTGTGATGCTGCCTGGCCTGCTGTGTTCATCCAGCTCCACACCTTGTTATCTCAGACTCCAGCATCGGCAGTTCCTACCATCTCCCACAAATGACTTCTTGCTTAATCATTTCTCATCTCTATCCAATTTCCACATTATGGTTACTTGAACTTGGGTTCTCCCTCTCTATTGTGTTGATACCATCATTAATTAACACAGCCACGATTCCATATTTTCCTTGCGTCCTGTCCTTCCTAAATGTTGTGTACCCTTTCATATTTGGGTCCCGTTTGATGTCATCCTACAGCTGCATTTGTACGGCCATGATCATGCTTAATTATATCTTATAATGCTATCATTACATTGGTGTGCTTTGAATGCTACCTACGTCTAGGTGCAGAGCCTCCTGGAGTAAAGCATCCAGCAATATCCCCCTCTTTGACGTGTTGCACTGCCTACAATCACACTCCTGTGGGCCCTTGATGTCCTGATGTCCTTGATGTGTTTTCCTTCACAGATGCTGCCAGACCTGCTGAGCTTTTCCAGCAGTTTTGTTTTTGTTCCTGCTTTACAGCATCCACAGTTCTTTCGGTTTTTACACTCCTAACTTGTGCCTTGTGGATAAATGGCTTTGATAATTGGAAGGTGAGTTACTCACTGCAGAATTGCCAACAGCAGACTGGTTCTTGTAGCTACAGTATTTATTTGGCTGGTCAGGGCAGTTTCCAGTAAATGGTAACTCCTAGGACACTGACAGTGGAGGATTCGGCAATGACTGTGCCATTGAACAGAAAGTGGATTCTCTCTTATTAGAAGTGGTCATTGACTAGCACTTTTGTGCCATGAATGTTACTCATCACTTATCAGCTCAAACCTGAATGTTGTCCAGTTCTTGTTTTGTGAGGGTACAAACTAGTTGGAGTTGTGAATGATGCTGAACATTTGTGCAACTATCAGTGAACACCAGAAACCATCCCCATTCTCACCTTATGTTGGAGGGCTGTCATAAAGTTACGGAGGATAGTTGGACCAAAGATATCGCTCTGAGAAACTCCCACAGTAATATCCTAGGGCTGAAAGGATTGACTTCTAACATGGTACATTGTTGCTGGTTATGACTCCAAACGGTGTCCCCAGATACCCACTGACTCCAGTTTTATTAACATTTCCTGATGCCAAACATCCCAAATATTGTTAAATACAGTCACTTTTCCCTCCTCTTCTGACTGAATGGTACTAGGAGAAGCCAGACTGAACATCAACAAACAGACCATTGCGGAGGAACTGCTGCTTCATAGTATTGTCAGTAACACCTTCCACCACATGGCTGTGTTCCAGTTTAGGGTCGTTGGAAGGTTGCTGGCTAGATAGGGTTGGACCTCCTTTTAGGGCCAGAATATCTCATAGAATCCCTAAAGTGTGAAGGCAGGCCATTCAGCCCATCGATTCCACACCAACCCTCCAAAGAGAATCCTACCTAGGCCCACCACCCCCCCCCTACTTTATCCCTGTAACCCTGCATTTCCCACGGCTAATCTACCTAACTTACACATCCCTGGACACTATGGGAAATTTAGCACGGCCAATCACCTAACCTGGGCATCTTTGGACTATGGGAGGTAACCAGGGCACCTAGAGGAAACCTACACAGACACATGGAGAATTTGCAAACTCCACACATACAGTTGCCCAAGGATGAAACTGAATCCTGGTCCCTGGTGCTGTGAGGCAACAGTGCTAACCACTGAGCCACCAGACCACTTGGGCAGCGGATATCTGGTTGGATTTTCCACTTTGTCAGGTAAATGCCAGTGTTGTACTGGGCCAGCTGGGCTACGGGGTGGCACAAGGATACACCATTCCATGTCCTGTCATGCTCAGCCACTCTGCTATAATCACATGGAATGAATTGAATTGGTTGATGATGGTAACAGTGATGGTGAATACCTCAGAAGGAAGCCAAGTTGGGCTTCTGGCAGTGAAGTTTGGAATGTAGGTGGGTGGAGGGCTGTGGAGTAGAGAAAGGCCACAGAGTGGAGATGAGGTGCAGACAGAGTAGAGAGAGGTAGAATAGGGAGGCAGAGCATGAGGGGCAAGGCTGGGGGTGGTTGAGTGAAGGGGGCAGAGGGCCTGAGACTCTGAGTGAAGTGCGACCGTGGTTTCATTCCATTGTGATGAAAATACCCAGTGCACAAGGGGAAGGCTTCATTTTCTGAGGGGAAGCCCTTCAAAGGGCAACAGCATCACACAGACACCTTTACAGTACCGGTGACAGACAGCAGTAGGCACTACATGATGTACGGGAACCTTAGGCATTAACCAGCCGTGTGGAACAGAAATGCTCATCCCAAGCACTCCTGACCACACCATGCAGCATCAGGAATCTGTCAGTAATGGCTATGATACACAAGTAATGCTTTGCAGTCTGGAAAGTTATACACCAGTTGCAAAAGTAGCAAGCTCTTTCTATGTTCCCTTAGCCTGCCCATGGTTCAGGAGCTGCTCATATGACAATTTGGGTTTTTAAACCTCATGGAGCACCATGGATGACGAGCCTCTGTACCTTCACTCTGGTTGTTGTAGCTAGACAGATGTTTAGAGTCATAGAGCTGTCCAGCATGGAAACAGACCCTTCAGTCCAACTCATCAAAGCCAACCAGATATTCCAAGTTTGTCTAATCCCATTTGCCAGCATTTCACCCACATCCTTCTAAACCCTTCCTATTCATATACCCATCCATATGCCTGTTAAATGTTGGAATTGTATCCACCTCCACCACTTCCTCTGGCAGTTCATTCCACACACGCACCACCCTCTGTGTGAAAAACTTGCCCCTTAGGTCCCTTTTAAATCTTTCCCCTCTCACCTTAAACTTATGCCTTCTAGTTTTGGACTCCCCACCCCAGGGACAAGACATTGACTATTCACCCTATCCGTGCCCCTCATGGTTTTATCAACCTCTATAAGGTCACCCCTCACCCTCCGACGCTCCAGGGAAAATAGCCCCAGCCCATTCGGCCTCTCCCTATAGCTCAAACCCTCCAACCCTGGCAATGTCCTTGTAAATCTTTTCTGAACTCTTTCAAATTTAACAACATCTTTCCTGTAGCAAGGAGACGAGAACTGCACACAGTATTCTAAAAGCGGTCTAACCAATGTCCTACACAGCCCCTACATGACCTCTCAACTCCTATACTCAATACACTGACCAATAAAGGCAAGCGTACCAATGCCTTCTTCACTATCCTGTCCAACTGCAACTCCACTTTCAAGGAACTATGCACCTGCACTGCAAGGTCTCTTTGTTCAGCATCACTCCCCCATTAAGTGTATAAGTCCTCCCTTGAATTGACTTCCCAAAATGTAGCACCTCACATTTATCGAAAATAAACTCCATCTGTCACTCCTCAGCCCATAGGCCCATCTGATCAAAATCCCGTTGTACTCTGAGATAACCTTCTTCACTGTCCACCATACCTCCAGTTTTGGTGTCATCTGCAAACTTACTAGCCATTCCTCCTATATTCACACCCAATCATTTAGATAAATGACAGAAAGCAGTGGACCCAGCACTTGCACACACAGCTGATGATAACTGAACAGACGTTTACAAACATGAGAACATATTTGCAATGAAGTACCACCTGTGCCATCTATTTGCCCTCAGAAGGTTTTCTTTCTTTACCACTTACAGTGCCTCAAAGTAGTGCCAGCATCTCAGCTCAGCGTCTGCAGCTCAGGTAGGGGAAGCCTGGTCTACACTGGAGCCCATTGGCTTTGGAGCTTAGTCACATGACCCTGGGGGTCAGACATGGGGAGGATGTCCTGCACTCTGCCAGTTTCAACTCCCAAAGTGGTAAGGATGGCAGACATGGTGGAGGTGAAAATCCCTGGAGTGTTTCTGAGGCCTGTGTGTGGTTCCTCTTCCACCTGGGTGCCTATTGCCACTGCCGTGTCTCCTTATGATGAAGGGCTACTCTGGGGACAAGGTCTACCCCATAACCCCTGCATTCCGCTACCCCACAACCCCTCCTTCCAATGCCATGCCTTTGGGGCTGAAAGATAGTGGTCAGAGCAAGGGATTTCTGATCTGTGTAGATATCCAGGAGACGCCGAGTGCACTGGACCTGGCTTCCTGAGCCAGCTGCCAACCCTTCTGTACAGACAGCCAGACATGAGCATTCCAGAAACTGTTGTTGTAGTCATACAGCTTCTGTGTCTCAGGTCGGCACTGCCCACAACAATCCTGTTCCTGTGTATATAGAAGAAGGTCTTCAGGCCTACACCATGGAGTTCTCTGCGGCCTGGGATGAAACAGATGCCTAGTCTCCGGCTATGCTCTGAAAGCCAGCATCCTTCCATCTTTGATGGCTGCAGAGACATGACAGTGATGTGCTCTGGACTCTAACCTGCTGAACTACTCATTGTGGTGTCAGTAACTGAGCTGATAGAGGGTGCAGTCGGCGGCCTTGCCAGTACATCCTTTGTAGGTATCCATGGTTTCTTCCTCATCATAACTTGTTCATACTTCTGTAGCCACAGAGACAGACAGACACGCACACAGAGAGACACACGCACAGACACAGACACAGAGACAGAGAGTGAGACAGAGTGAGAGACAGAGGGAAGAGAAGGAGGGGGACTCGGAGAGGGAGCGAGAGAGAGAGAGAGAAAAGCAGAGAGAGAGAGAGAGAGAGAGAGAGAGAGAGAGAGAGAGAAAGGAAACAAAGTAAGCAACAGTAAATATGGCTTCCACTTTATAAGCTTAGAGATTTTTGTTTCCCCTTTGATTGGAAGAAATGCCAAGAGTTTGGAAAAAGCCTGTGGGTTTCATTTTGGCAAAATTTGCAGCAGTCTTGACTGAAGTTGGATATATAAAACAGTTGCTCCTAAAGAAGTCAGATAGTTTAGAACTGTTAAGAAATAGATTACATCAGTGTATGGAGTTTAGTCCACTCCAGGAGTATTTGATTAAAATCCTGAAGGGTTTATTTGAAGCTGAGAAATGTTCAGTTGTATGAAGGTCCAAGGGAGAGGCTATCAGATTGTTTGGAATGGGAATCTCTGTTACATTAACCCCTACGTATCACAGAGTGCAAGATTCTCTTTTGGTTTGAGCTATGTTGATAAAATACAATCCCATTAAACACCATCTGTTTTGCAACCTTTAAACTTGTGTGATATGTAAATAGTTTCATTAAAATTTATCCTCTTCTTTTGCATAATTGTCTTCTGTTTCATTGTTAAGACCACATCTGCAGCATTGAGTGTTTGTGTTTCAATAAAAAGAGTGCTTCATTAAAACCAAAAATAAAACTAAATATGATCTATCAAACCAGGTTGTTGTCTGGGTTCTGAATTGCCCCGTGATATCATCATCTAGAATCATAACAACCTCATTGCATCACATTAACCTCATTGACCCTTTCTGGTACCTCTTAAAATCTTTTAACATTTTAGTCAAACTAATATTTCCCTTTAGAAATCCATATTGGCCTTTCCTAAACAACCAATCTCTTTCCAGGTGACTACTAGTTCTATCCCAAATAGAATTTCTTTCAATCTCAACTACAACAAATGAAAGCCATAATAATAAATTTAAGTTATATGTTATTATGTTTATTCATTTCAAGTACAAAAAACCAACAGGTACTTGACCACAATCATCAGATGTACAGCATTGTATTTACTGCTGGAGAACAGGATAAAGGGCACATATCAGAAAGCTTTCAACACCACTATCTATTTTTGATCATACCTAGTGCTGTATGCTTTTACATACAGTTTAAAGAACCTTGATATATTGACCAAACACATTGTAGAACACTATAAATTTCACTTACCTGAAATTAAGGACTCCGCAGACCAAATGCAAGTTGTGAAATTGCAAAATATCCCTAACAATATTCAACAGCTGCTTCCGTTTTCTCAGCAATTTCCAATTTATTATTTTGATCCTGTAGCTCAAACTAGGGCGACTGTCTACTTTGGGCAAGGGATACTTCAGAACAGCAAATTTAGGAACAGCGACTAACCTGTAAAGTACAGCTGCCTCTACTCACCGCTGTTTCTACGCCAATAGGTTGGCCTCTGGGAGAAAGTGGGGCGTCAAATTCTTCCTCTTCTGAGGTGTGCATAGGTAGTCCACCTACCCTGCAGTCTGCAGCCTCGTCTAGTGGGCTTTGGTGTTCTGTCAATGTTGGACTACACGGCTCTTCATCACCAGCACTCCCCATGCCTGTCTCCTTGGAGACATATCGGCAGTTCTTCTTGCTGGGCTCCAATGTCACATCCTCTGCGGCGATGGGAGACTGATCTGCAGCAACAAGCTGTCTATGCAGAAGTCCATTTAGCACCGACACAGAAATGAATACAGCAAAATCAAACTGATAAGTCTGAGGATTAGTTCCAATCACACACACACAAAAAAAAAACAGAAATATATTCCATGCAAGCACTTTAAAATAACAACAGTGCAAATTATAGGACGACCAGATTCTCAAAACCCTGCAGCAGGAATCACTGAAAAGGCATGGGAACAGGGGCTCCAGGATGATTGACATATTAGTTGACCAATGTCAGGAGTCAGATGGAGGCCCAACTGAAGGTGGGAGGTCATGTGATAACATTTCCCAGCCATAGTGGTCAACCCTACTCTGTTGATCATTTGAAAGAAGTCATCAGCGTCGGAACTGTTGGTGCTATAAAGATTGTGGCAATTTTCTTGGA
>JAHRHZ010000062.1:52376577-52487168 GCA_024137785.1 Ginglymostoma cirratum
TTCTGATGAAGGGTCTAGGCCCGAAACGTCAAGCTTTCCTGCTCCTATGATGCTGCTTGGCCTGCTGTGTCCATCTAGCCCCACGCCTTGTTATCTCAGATTCTCCAGCATCTGCAGTACCTTTTATCTCTGATACAATTATTTGCTAATGCCTGCTGTGTACATTTCTGTTTCACAAAGGTATATCTGACGCTACGGGTGGTTTGACAGTGGTATTTTTCACCAAAAGCCTGTGGAAAGCTGGAAATATTTTGGAAGTCAATAGATGTGAGCCATTTCAGCTAAAATGGCCCAAGAGCAGGGAAAGAAGAAAACCAAACCTGATTCAATACTACAGTTACCTTTGGGGAAATTTACAGGGATATGTCAAGTTACCTCACAGGACACCGAATTTAAATGTATTCATTTGTAATTACGCTTTGAAATTTTGGACAAGAGGTGAACTCATTTATTTTGAGTGAATTAATAACCCTCACTGAAATAGCAAAATGCAACATTCCAGAGCCAAGGGAAATATTGGTTACTTCCAAATTCTAGCAGCTGAAAACTGTAGTCCAAAAAAACTCAAAATTCTGAAATGTGGTCCTTTGTTAATCCTGTGTTTGACATTGTTGCTGACATTCAATCATTTTAAAAACGAAGTCAGCAATTCAATTGAGAGAAGGGCACTGAGTCTGCATACTTGGATCTCAATTTCTTGTGCATTTTAGGAACAGCATAGGGAAGGAGCAGCACATTATGGGCTGGCTGGGTTTCCTTCCTTTCCTCCCCTGGTTTCCGAGTGTAAATCAGGTGGGTGGGGATGGGAAACAGACACATATTTTCCAATCCATCTCCAGTTTCTTTCAGGGAAGGGAAGAGTTGACAATATATACGTATATTTAAAAATTATGGAAATAGCAGAGGTGCACCGTCAACACATGCAAACCTTGGCAACATGCTGCACAAGAACACCTGCTCGGCCTCTGTTGTTATGGAGCGAGGGTGAGGACAATTAAAGTTTTGCATTTAGAAAGCCTCCGTACAGGCCTACCAGTCAGAACTCCAAAATAGAGTCAGAACTCCATTTCAGTTCCAGCTGGACTTGGTCAAGAGCCACATTGTAACCTCTGAGGTTGGAAGTCAGGAGAACACCCCTTCACTAGGTCAGAATCTGTGATAGAGATGCACCCAAAATCTGAGAAAATTGAATATTTGAGCCATTGCATTTAAACTGATATTGCAGCTCAAGTTTTAAAATAACTTAAACATAAAATTTCAGGCATTTAAAATTGTTTATTTTTCTACAAGTTAAAATTAAGAGGCCAAAGCTAATAAATTGCCACAAAATATTTTGAATTATACATCATGAAGGTGTTGCATGGAAGTTTCTAACACTGAATTTCCTCAAGAATGAAGTTTCACGGTAACTTCCTCTGAATTTGCATTACACAGCAGAGGTTTAAGAGAGCGCGTTTACTACATGTGTGGTGGACAGGCAGTTTCCAGACAATTTAAACTTGGGAAATGCCAGAGAGGCAACACAGCGATGGGGAGGATAAATTCACACTGTTGTTTACTTTACAAATGGAACTTTTTTTCACCATGCACTCCACCCTGTTTGCAAACTGAACTAGGGTACAATAACCACAAAAGCAAGTCAAGTCTTAGGTTTGATTCCTAGTGTACACAGGGTTAGCTGATAGATACCTAAATTAGCATCATAAATGATGAGGAAAGCTGCTACTTTTGTGGTCTTGGCTCAGTGTACCTGTGCAGACAGTAGCTATTTCTGAGCAGTCTCCAGTGTAAGAATCAGGTTTGGCCATGTTACTAGGCTCAGCCAACATCGTGCTTTCTGTGATTCTACACACCAAGCACAAGTTACAATCCAATCAGTACCATGAGAATTTACTGGCTAAGGGAGACTTATGTGCCATTTTGGAATAAGGGGAAGACCCTTTTTAATATGCAAATCTGATGTCAAAGCAGAGCAGAGCCAAGCACTGAACAGGAACCAGATTTTCCACTTTTGTTTTGTAGTCAAGACAAAAAAAATAAAATCCAGACCATAATTGTTTGGAAGGGAAGCAGAAAGAAATGTAGTTAATTCCGTTTGTAAATCAGAATAAAGGTATCCAGCAGTTGGTAACCCAACACACAGTATACCCAATCCATATTGTGGACAAATTGGATAATGCTTTAACATTTCAGTGATGAAATCATCAAATTGTTCCGAATATCAAAGAGCCTCTGTGAGCTAAACATTGCAGAATTGCCACGCAACCTTCCAATGACCAAAAGTTTAATGCTGGCATGAAGTTCTATCTTATACTAGTCGACTGACACTTTAAGTTGTCTTAAGGTCTTACTTTAGATATAAACCCTTATTTGGAAACTGAAGTCTTTCTGAAAATCACCAAAATCAGATAGATCTGATGAGATAACTGCAGGATTACAGAAATCTTCTTCATTTTCTTAAACGTACATAAAACCAACTCCATTCTACGAATGTGACATTCCTTACCCTTTCAGGGCCAGATTACCAATATAATGCAGTTAGTCCTTAACTTTGTGTAATTCTGTACCATGCTCCTAGACCCACCTAACGTGTTCTGAGTTATTCAAAATTAGTTTCATTTTTCACTGTATGGAAATCCTAACAAATATTCACTTCATCTAGTCCACCCTGGGTCTAAATCAAAGAGGCAATGGTAGTGTACTAACTGTGTCAAGAAGACTTTCAAGGCTTGACAAAGAATCTCTTTGAAATATTAACCACTATTTTGAACTCATGTTGATGTACATTTGTAAAATTCACTGCTTTTCTTTCAAAGGATGGAGCAACTGAGAACTTGAGCAGATATCAGGCTGATCGAACAAAGGTAGCGGGAAAGAGGGCCTTGTTAAAAGATCCTGAAAGTCATGCCTAGCTAGTCCTATTGAATTTGGAGGTAGCATCAATGCAGTGGTTGGATTATTTCCTGAGATGGGTATCTGGGAATGTCAGGGCATGATCTTAAAATTAGAATTAGACTATTTAGGAGAAAATTTCTCTAACCATCTCTTCACACAAGAAGAAGAATGTGGCACTTCTTCCTCCAGAGGCCGTGAATCTGAGGCAATAACTGAAGCGGACCTAGCTTACTGTTCCCCAAACCCAGTGTGCCCTGATCTTCTTAACAACTCCGCAATGCTGCATTCACATTCTCTCTCCCAGCTTCTCACAGGGCACTTGCTCCCACACATCACTTCCCCACGTTTCCCCATGTCACCAAGGGTCATTTCACAACCAAGAAGATAAATGGGCAACTGACACTACAGCGTGTATAATCACTCAGAAACAGCCTGTGGAGGCACCCAAGAACAATTTAGGGTCACAGGGTTCCAAAATGCCCTTCCCTCTGCATATCTCCCTGACAGTGCTGTGGAGTTCTGGGCCTTGCTCTGTTGTTTCACTGTGGGCATGGGCCTATATCCAAAAATTTCCATGTGCAACATAGTGGAGAGCATCAGTGCCAGATTAATGTCATACATTAAGAAAAGTGATTTCCCCGCTCCTGAAAAATTTGTAATATATTCACATGAAGGATGTTAAACGGTCTACAAATTTAACACCTTGGCTACATGAATCAGTGAGCACAAAGCCTTGCAGAAACAGCAATCCCACACATGAAAATGTTCAGGATGCAGGCAATTATATGAAGATCTCATGCAATACCATGGCTGAAGTAGCAGCAACTCTGGGGAACATAGTAACTCCATCAATACAGGACACAATTCATTGCATGCATTTGTATTTGCACTGGCACAGGTCTAACCGTTTGACTGGCTTGTCTTCCACCAGGTAATTCCCTATCACTGAACCTCTCTTCAACAGAGGCTTTTTGCTGGGAGAAGTCTGCAAGTGAAAATAAGTCCGGCACAATTAATCTGTGATGGCAAAAGAAATAACATTAAATATTCAATAACTTAATTGACAAACCAATAAACAAAACCATCCTCAGTGTTGTAAAGCTTCTCACTGCCTTTCTGCAGCAGGTCTATTCAACCACTTCCCCCTCATTTTAGTTCGTACTGATCATTGCAGCAAGATTCTGTGCCACCGGAAAAGTTATTAAAAAAGGCTAAGAATGACACATAACCCGGCATGAAGGGTCACTGATGCCCACAAATTGTTGGTCAGCAAGTGGTTTTGCCAATTTGAAATACGAAAATAATGAGGGGGAGGGAAGGTGATGGCCTACTGTAATAATCACTGGACTGTTAATCCGGAGACCCGGGTTCAAATCCCACCATGACAGATAATGAAATTTGAATTCAATAGAAAATCTGGAATTAAGACTCTAAACGATGACAGCGAATCCATTGTCGATTGTCGGAAAGGCCTATTTGGTTCACTAATGTCCTTTAGGGACAGAAATTGCCATCCTTACCTGGTCTGCCCTAGATGTGACTCCAAACCCACTGCAATGCAGTTGACTCTTAACTGCCCTCTGGACAATTAGGAACGGGCAATAAACATTGGCCTGGCCAGCGATGCCCTCATCCGTGAGCAAATTAAAAAGAAGAGAGAAGGGCATAAATCCAGTCAAAGTGTATCTGAGTGCCCTGCTTAGAAAATGCCATTCTTTTGCTGGTCATTATAAAGTTAGAGAACATTTTAAACAACTGGGGGGACACGGAGAGAAAATGCTTGCAACTTTCCCAGTGTCAGTGACACTGTTCCTTCTCCAAATGGTTGCCCAAAAATGGACAAATTTCCTACAAATGAGATATGTTACACTGAACTTTAATTCAGTCTCTATGCCACGACAGATAAAAATATGGGAGAAAGATCCCAGACCAGACTTTGGCAGGATGAAGCTGAGGAATGGAAAAAGTAAATCTTAAAGAAAGGGAATCCTATGCCTCAGTAACGCCTTCAGTAGAGCTCACAGATTGGTGGTGGAGCTTTATACAATTCCAACCCACACCCTTCATTTCCCCATCGCAGTAAAATAAACAGGAGGACTGCT
This sequence comes from Ginglymostoma cirratum, assembly GCA_024137785.1. NCBI lineage: Eukaryota > Metazoa > Chordata > Chondrichthyes > Orectolobiformes > Ginglymostomatidae > Ginglymostoma > Ginglymostoma cirratum. The sequence continues at coordinate 52,381,575 of JAHRHZ010000062.1, forward strand.
GAGATTAAGAAAGACATGGTGACCAGTGAGTGCAAAGATTTAATGCTGGTCTTTTCGAGTGGAGGCACAGCTGCAGGCCAGCTGTTTACACCAGTTTAAACCAGACATTTTATTCAGTGTTCAGTCACGTAGATTCCGATATTATCAGTGCACTGAGCACAGGAGCTGGGAGGTCATGTTGCGGCTGTGTAGGACATTGGTTAGGCCACTTTTGGAATACGGTGTGAAATTCTGGTCTCCCTGCTACACGAAGGATGTTGTGAAACTTAAAAGGGTTCAGAAAAGATGGTTGCCAGGGATTGGAAGGTTTGAGCTAAAGGGAGAAACTGAATAGGCTGGGGCTATTTTCCCTGGAGCGTCGGAGACTGAGGACTGACCTTATAGAGGTTTATAAAATCATGAGGGGCATGGATAGGGTGAATGGACAAGGTGTTTTCCCTGGGGTGGGGGAGTCAAAAACTAGAGGGCATAGGTTTACGGCAAGAAGAGAAAGATTTAAAAGGCACCTAAGGGGCAACTTTTTCACACAGAGTGGTGCATGTATAGAATGAGCTGCCAGAGGAAGTGCTGGAGGCTGGTAGATTAACAACATTGTAAAGGCATCTGGATGGGTATATGAATAGGAAGGGTTTAGAGGAATTATGGGCCGAATGCTGACAAATGGGACTAGATTAATTTAGGATGTCTGGTCAGCATGGACAGTTGGATTGAGGGTCTGTTTCCGTGCTGTACAGCTCTATGACTCTAAGTAGATCTGGATAGTTCGAGTCGACATTTGTTGGGGGAAGAAAAGTGTGTCTGAGCAAGGTTCACCAAACGTTAACAGCAATGACAGAATAAAGGTATAATGACAGCATCTCTTAACTATTGCCTCAATGTTAAACTGGCAAATATGTGGAAGAAACACTCTTTGACTGAGAACAGTACATGGATTCAAAAAAATAAGATAAATCATTCACAGTACTGGGTAGAACATGTACAGAAACACAAAAATCTGAGCAAAATTGATCCAATGTTGGTAAACAGCTGTGTTAAAAAAAAGTGATGAGTAAAGAGTTTGGGTTTGATTTGCCTATTTCAAAAGCAGGGCATTAGAGGATATAATAACAAGATATTGCACATTCTGGAAATCTGAAATGCAAACGTGGAAGGAGAAACTGAATTAATGCTTCAGGCTGATGAGCCAATGCGTTAAGAAGTACCAGTTTCCTTTAACCAGTTCATGCTAAAACACCTAAAGGCAGAGAGAGTAAAAACATCAAGTTTATTTGCACCCTATTCAAATTTAATTTGTCTCCCTAACATTCAATGATCATCCCCAACATAATGTTTTCACATTGAATTCTCTGGGCAATATGCTGTTTACAACAATTACTTAGATTCCCTTTCACAAGTCAATTACCCTATTAATCATCTGAATCCCATATCAGCACGTAACATGTTTCCATTACATTGCACAGTTAATGGGTCTGATTTTCAATCTTTCAAATTCCACTCATTGGTGCACAATATTAAAATCAGGCCTAATGTTCTAACTTTACAGAACCTTGGAGTACTGTTCTGTTGAAAGTACAGTTTGGAAAAAAATGGCTGTGAGCTGCACATAATTAATTCTAGCCGTTAGTCTAAATGGCAAGAACACAGACAAGGCCATGAGCACAATGTTAGAAAATCATCCCTTGATTGCAGGTGGATGCCGTTCCGTAACTTATTAAGTTGGCTGTTATTTCATGGATGAACTGATTTTTGAAAAATGATTCTCTAAAGCATTTCTCTCATTTAATACCTTAGCTGGCAAAATCTTGCCTAACACTCACGGAAGTTCCTATTCTAATACATCAGAGGTGATATACGAATGCAATTTGTCACTGTTCTTCTCAGTATTTTGTTGGAAACATCTCAATCCTTTATAGTACCACTTGAAAGCTGTGCTACAAATGTTGCAAATTAAAACAAATATTGCAAAGTTTGTTGACATCATAAAACTTTATTATCAAAAGACCAGTGTGTTGGGGATTCCCTCAAATAACCTTATACATAGCAGCATTCATTTATAAATCCTTTATCAAAATATTTACATGTTATGTTGTACTTTGATACCCTAACAATTTGACATTTTCTGCAATTGAAAGACGATTCAGTATAGTTTTCATGTTTAATGTGGCATGGCTACACATTTATAACTTTGTGCCTGCACTATACAATAAATAGTTTAATTTTCATCATCTTTGACTTCAAACTAATCAATTCACCACACCCAAATGTCTACTGAATCAGCAGATGTTAAGAATATTTTAACGTACTGTCATTTGATCATGAGGATCAAAATTGCTAAATTTGCTCTCTCTAAAGGGGATAGAAGGGGTGAGGTATTGTAGCTGGTCAGGATAAAGAGGTAATCCGGAATTTTAAATATAGATGGTTGGTGAGATGGATTAGAATATGTCATATGCGCTGAGTATTAGGTAGAATTGGAGAGAGGTTTGAAGCAGAAAAGAAATAAAAAAAGACAGTGACCTGAGAGAGAGAGTTCAAACCTCCCCCAGGCTCAGGGTTTGGCACCACGTAATGTGGTGTCAAACATGATTTATAAAAGTGGTTCTCAGTTGTTCACCTGTGTCTCCTGAGCACTTTCTAAAACTTGCCTGAAGCATGTTAAGAGTGTAAATACTCCCTTAGGTTCTCAGAACATTCAAATTGTGACTAGCCAGACAGAGAGCCGAGTGTTGTACATAAACAGCTTTCACAGCTATAGTTGGTAAGAAATAGTACATAAAAGGTCAAGCCAACAGCTCAAGTGTACCAGAAGATTACCTATCAGCGCAATTATCTACCAATATTGCATTGTTAATACTGAATTTCTGAGGAAAAAGGTAGTGCAGTGATATACACAACTACAGTTTAATGTGTAGAGGGAAATAAAAGCCAAAAATATTAAAATTGATTATCTTTTCTTTGCCCCCTACACAACCAATAGTTGACAATTAAGTTGGCAACAGTTAGTGAATCAAAGATGCAACTTAGAATAAGGCTTTAAGGCTTAGAACAGAATGAGGTCAGCGAGAAATCACCAAATCAGAATGGCAGGATGTGCAACCAAGGTTCTTAAAGAGATAAAGTTACTAGGTGATACTTCCTTCCTTCCCCCACATCCTTCCATTGGTCTGTCATCAATTCCTTGCAGCAACCTTCACAACTAGGAGGTTGAATAACTTCTAGATTCAATCATTTTGGCCTAAGAATCTAGAGGCTAATGAAATAAGCTTGTACAACCATATGAAGAATTATTGTTCACAAGAGACATCTAGAAAAGGAAAAAGTGACCTGAAGCAAATTAGGTAAAAGAAATAATTGATCCCCATTCCCAACATCTCCAAAGATGAGGAAGTATCCTTATAATGTAGCTCCTAGATCTGAGAGGTTGCAAAAATTCCAGTTTCAAGATGGTGAGCACTGGATTTCATACAGCATTCATTTCACCCTCATATTGGGAAAGGGGATATTTTAAATGAATAGTCACTTGCCAATATCTCTTATTAAAAATCTACGCATGCAATGGTGAAACAGGTCCCCTATGTACATTAAGGATGAACTACACATGGGCTTGTTCACCAGAGATTGTAAAAGAACTGGGAGAAGGGTTATTTTGGACATCTGCAATTTGGGGTCATCAAAAAATTCCTAGCAATAGGAAAAGAACAAATTCAGCAATTTTGAATCTAGCTCTACATTGTTGTACCTTTGAGGTTTATGTAGCTGAAGCCAGACTCCGATTTTGCCAAACAATCCCATATCCAATCAGCATCCAAAAATAAAGCCATAATACATAGCAGAGGTAGGCCATTCAGCCCATAGAGTCTGCTCTGCCAGTCAACGACATTGTGTGATCTCATAGAGCGAAACGTCAGTTGGCTTTCTAGTCTAGATGATTCCTCATCAGAGATGATGAGGAGTCATCTAGACTTGAAACGTTAGCTTTCTCCATCTCCAAGGAAGCTGCCTGACCCGCTGCGATCTCCAACATTTTTGTTTTCAGTTCAGATTCCAGCATCTACAGTAATTTGCTCCTGCAAGGCTGATCTGAGCACCACTTTCCTCTCCTTCCCCATAAGCCTCGAGACCCTTCCTGATTAAAAGTTTGCCCATACCTCCCCTGAATATACTTAACAACCCAACATCAACAGGCCTCAGTGGTAAAGAGTTCCACAGATTCACTACCCTTCAAGAGAAGAAATTCCTCCTTATCTCTATTTTAGATCCTTTACTCTGAGATTACGCCGTCTGACCCTAGACTGTGCCACAAGGGGAAACAACTTCTTCGCGGCTACCCTGAGAAGTCCACGAAACATCTTGTATGTTTCAATAAAGTGGTCTCTCCTTCTTCTTAACACAACCTACTTGACCTCTTCTCTTAGGTCAGACCTAGTATCAGCCTAGTGAACTTATTCATCAGCCTCCAACTGCAGTATAACTTTGCTTAGGTACGGACTCAATACTGCTCATAGTATTCCAGCTGTGGGTCTGTGCAGTAACTTGAATAGTTCTAGCAAAAAATCCCTATTTGTAAACTCCATTTTCTTTGAAATAAACCCCAAAATTTCATTTGCCTTCCCCATTACCTGCTGAAATGGATGGTAGTTTTTAGTGATTTATTGTTGAGGACTTCCAAATCTCTACATTCTGTAGCTTTTGGCCATCTTTCTCCATTTAATTATTCAGCTCCACTTTTCTTCGTGTCCAAGTGTACAATCTCGCATTTTCCCATATCTTTTCCATCTGCCATTCTTTTTTTGCCCACTCACTTAACTTGTCTACGAGCTGCTGCAGACTTGTGTCAATCCTACCGACTTGGCTTCCCATCCATGTTGTGTCATCCACAAACCTGGCTAGTACATTCACTTTCCACATCCAATAAATAAATTACATTGGGAATAATTCTATTTCCAGCACTGATGCCTGTGGCATTCCACTCGTTACAGGTTGCCAAGCTGAAAAGGATCCCCTTATCCCAACTTTCTGCTTTGCAATAGCCAATCCTCTATCCGTGCTAATATGCTTCCTCCAGCACCATCGTATCTTATCTAATCAAATCAATTGCAAAATCTCTCCTTTGAGAAGTTGTTCGGACGTGCATGGAGATTAAAAAGCAATCTCAAAAACTATTATATGTCTTGTGTAAGTCTTCAAACACCCAAAATGTAAGGGAATAAAATTGAGGGGAATAAAAGACCAGTGGGGGAAAAAAGCAATGACCATTGAATAAAAGACTAGAGAATCTCAAAAAGCTAGCGATCTTCTTCACGGCCCAGCCTTCAGTATCTGAACTGATAGAAGTCTGATATACCCAACCTACAATTGACATTTCTAACAATTTGCTCTTCTTTTTCTGGTCATGTGATCAATTTTGAGCAACTGAGGAAAAACAGCTAGGCCTTAGTTGCAAGAAAAAGTCCACTGTGCATGATGAGTCATTATATTTTATCATGTGATGTACAGCTGCTACTTCAAAGAATGATACTGTGTCTGCCTCTGACAAATCTTTGGTTGCAAAATGGGGAACCCTGGCTCTCAAGGAGCGGTCACCTTTACCATTGGCTCATTCTCTCTCCACACTGGTCCCTTCCCAGTCTTGTTGTTGTTGTTCCCTGGCTGGGCCTGCTCACACCACCGTCGTTTCTCCCTCACAGCCTCAGTTTGCATCATACTAACTTCTTCTCCTCATGGATAGGGTGCCAAACTCATCCCAGCAACAAACAGCTGAAGGCAACAGCAAAAGGAGACTCTCCATTCATTGCCCACCCGGAGTCCAGAATTTCACAGCCTATTCACTGCACCACAGTTCAGGGCCTAAATGGAAATACAGAACAAACAAGCTCTGGGGAGATTTCCTACAGGATGCAGGCAAATGTGGGATAATCTCTTATTGGTCGTCCGTGTGCAGAGCTTAAAGTGTACCACAGCCCACACAGTTTGCAAGGCGCATGTTGACAACAGGAGGTGATGTACAGAGGCCTCCAAAAGCTACATCGTATGTCAAGAACAATTGGAAAATTTCAATGGGCAAGGAGAACGAAACAGAAGGAAAGTTTCCAATGTCTGAGAGGAAACTGAGTCACCATCCAAAAGTTATTCAAGAATTTGCTGGTGAAAGTAAAAACTGATTTATTGGTCCCTAATTATAAAGGAGAAAAAAAGTATCTTCTGTCAGGTTATCGAAAATGTCGAAATCTTGCAAGAATAAACACTACTGGTAACAACATATAACTATATCCATCAGTACAGCAGCTTCTGGTTTCTTGAAACACTTGATAAAAAGAATACATTTGTATATAAACTACAAACGTCAATCCTCTATGTTAATATACTTCATAAATATCAACACACCTATATTTTATTCCACATTGCCGAAATGACCTCTGATCATTTGTGCATATTAGCTCCTACTTTGTTTAGAAATTGTGTTTGTAAAATGTAGCACTGGCTGAAACCTTTGGTAAGTGATTAGTTTCACACTGCAAATCGTTAATGTGACAAATGCCATAACTACTTCTTTCTTAAAATTACAAACATACAAAAATACATCCTAAAGGTGTAGCATTCCATCAACGTAATGTATAGATAGAAAAGGGCTACACAATCCATTAATAAATTTGTTCTGACCAAAGGAGTCATATTGAGATATTCTGTTCCTTGCTGCACGTTGGAACTGATAACTATCAATCCTTGTGACTACAGGGAATCTACCTTCTACCAGCAAGTACAAGTGAGTGTGCTTACATTCGTGAAAAATGAAGCCATCTTAAAAGGTGACCTGACACATCTTTCCAAGTGAGATTCACTCTTTTGAACGAAAGCAGGTTTAATCTACTTTCTTGTCCCACTCTGAAAGTAACCAGCACTGGGCAAATTAAACAGTTTGGCATTTATCCGTCCTGCTCTTTAGTGCCCGCACAATGATATAGCTGGACAGGCGTGGAATTTGGCTGCATTGGTTTAGAACGGCCCCAGGGAACATGGCAGTTTCCCAGAGGACAGCAGCAACAGCAGCAGTGGCAATTGTCACGTCTCTGCACTACAACTCGCTTTTTGAGACTAACCAGCTTCTTGGCTTCATAGGCATCCCTTTCATCTCGGAGTTTCTTGTTCATCTCCCTGATTGAAAGAAGAGAAATGATTGGCAGTTAGCTGCCATATGCGTGCCTCTCTCTGCATAACAAATTAACATATACTCAATGCCACTCACTGAGTCACAACTCTGGGATGATATCCCCATTTCAGACCCATAGTAATCACGTTAGCTTAACAGCCTCATACCTTTAGCGTTACATGGCTCTTTGATTTAAATGGCCGCCTGAATATGAAAGCATCCTTAGAAACATAAAACTCAGTGCATGCTGGAAATCTGAAATTAAAAACAAAGTGCTGAAGAAATTCTGGGACCATCTGTTGAGACAGAAACAGGGTTAACATTTCAAGCTCAGAATAACTAAGAGAGTCATACTGGATTCAAAACGTTAATTGTTTCTCTCTTCAGCACTTCCTATTTTTATTTATTAAAGCACCCATTGCTATTTGATGCTCTAAGACCCAACCCTCCATTGTTCAAAGGGTATGTTTCATCTACTAGGGGGCTGGAGAGAGGAGGGGCAACAGTAACAGTGCACGGGATCCAAAGTAGTGAGCTGTTTGCTATTGCTTCTTCATACTTCCCTTTAAGCATCATACAGTTTCAGTACACGTGCTAGCACAGCAGGCATATGCCTAGCTTCCTGCACAGAGTGCGACAACAGGATGACTCCATAGGGACAGACTCTGTCAGCATCACCGTGACAGGACTGCATATTTTTCCACAATGTACAAGCAATAGGAACATGAGGCAAAAACAGGTACATGCAGTTCAAACACAAATCAACTATGAAATGATGGAACAGCGACACAGACTTAAGGGGTTGAACGGTTATCTATTTCAATTTTCCATTTTCTCAATACGGAGGAGTACTTTTCGCAGTGCTCTCATTTCCATGCTTAAAACAGACAATAGTTTAACATAGTGAACATCAAGTTTACACTTTGATTAATATTGTTAAATTTAATAAACATAATGAAAAATACCTCACAGCAGCAGGAAAATGACCAAAGGTAAATTCCATCAAATGGATTCTTTATCAAAAGAGTAAAACATTATGTAATTAAATTGAGATAACAAGGTGTAGAGCTGGATGAACACAGCAGGCCAAGCAGCAGGAAAACTGACGTTTCGGGTCTGGACCCTTCTTCCTGAAGGATCCAGACCCGAAACGTCAGCTTTCCTGCACCTCTAATGTTGCTTGGCCTGCTGTGTTCATCCAGCTCTACATCTTGTTATCTCAGATTCTCCAGCATCGGCAGTTCCCACTATCTCGGATGTAAATAAATCGCAGTTTTTCAGAAAAGCAACATTCAAGGGTTGAGCTATGTTTTTAACACTCCTGCCATTGATTAATACCAAAAACAGTAATTACCTGAGAAGTTCTAGTTGTCTCAATAGACTTTCTCTTTCCTTTTGCATGTTCTTTGACACCTTCAGGACATCCCTGTTCACAGAGAGAAAAAACTGAATAATAGCTTCAAGATTTTATTTTGCAGGAGTTTCAGCTTGGCCTGACCATGTGGAAGTTCAATGGAGGGAATCACAGCTATGTTTAGTCACATAATACATGCTGTTACATTTGAGTTGCCTTCCCTTTCCCCTTCCAACACTGAGACCATTCACTCATTGATAGAAATATGGCCTACCGTCAGCTGAACAGGAGTTTCAAAGCTTCTGCATATCCATTACATTTGGACAATGCATCCATGCTGTACCTCCCTTACCGCTGCTTCGGCATGGGACTGAGGAATAGAACCTGGGGGCCTTCCCTCTTTGTATGCCCAGTTAGTGTCACACCAGGGCTCCAGTTATCTAGCAAATTAGACAACTTTCTTGGATTATATTTCTACAAGTAAAATATTTAAGAGCAATGGTGAATGGGAAGTTCACACAAAGGCATGTGTACAGAGCCTTGAACAATGCAGTACAGTAATTTATCTTGCATGTGGTGTTTTCAGTATATACTCGATATCTGATCTGAACTGGCCTTGCAAACCCATCAGCCACATCAAAACAGAAGATGGCTCATTATCACCATCTCAGGGAACCAAGGGTGGAAAATAAATGCTGGCCTCAACAGTGATGGACTTGTTCCAAATCCAAGTATGAATGATAAGCCAACAGTTTCAGGGCTTCTGGTTGAGCAGATGTGGTAGAGTAAATTAAACAGTCTATACGTGGAACTGCAGGAGAATGATGAGACACTAAATGAGTATTTTACGTCAGTATTTACTGTGGAGAAGGATATGGAAGCTAGAGAACTTGGAGAAACAAATAGTGATTTCTTGCAAAGTGTCCATAGCATAGAGATGGTGGTGCTGGAACCCTTAAAACACAAAGGGTGGATAAATATCCCTGGGACTTGATCAGATGTATCCTAGAACTTTGTGGGAAGCGATCGCTGGGCCCCTTCCTGAGATAGTTGTATCATCAATAACCACAGGTAAGGTGCCAGAATACTGGAGGATAGCTAATGTGGTGCCATTATTTAAGAAAGATGGTAAGGAAAAACCAGGAAACTACAGACTGGTGAGCCTAATGTCAGCGGTGAGTAGGTTATTGGAGGGGATTCTGAGGGATAGAATTTACATGTGTTTGGAAAAGCTAGGACTGATTAGGGATAGTCAACATGGCTTTGTGCATGAGAAATCGTATCTTGCTAACTTGATTGAGTTTGGTGAAGATGTCAAAAAGAAGACTGATGAAGGCAGAGCGGTGGGCATGATCTATATGGGCTTCACAAGGTTCTGCATGGCAGACTGGTTAGCATCTCTGGACTGCAGGAGGAAACCTGAGCACCCAGAGGAAATCCACACAGACACTGGGCAAGAGTACAAATGTAACAGATAGTCACTCATGTGTGGAGTCGAACCTGGGCTCCTGGCACTGTGAGGCAGCAGTGCTTTTGGCAAGGCAAATCAGAGCAAGACTTGTACACTTATTGGTAGGGTCATGGGGACTGCTGCTGAACAAAGAAACCTTGGGGTGCAGGCTCATAGTTCCTTGAACATGGCGTCACACGTAGACAGGGTAATGAAGGCAGCGTTTGGTACACTTGCCTTAATTGGTCAGCGCATTGAGTACAGTAGTTGGGGTGTCATATTGTGGCTGTACGCTTTTGGTATACTGCATTCAGTTCTGGTCTCCCTGCTACAGGAAAGATGTTGTGAAACTTGAATGGATTCAGAAAAGATTGCCAAAGTTGTTGCCAGGTTTGGAGGGTTTGAGCTATAGGGAGAGGCTGAATAGGCTGGAGCTATTTTCCCTGGAGTGTTGGAGGCTTTGGGGTGACCTTTATAGAAGTTTATATAATCATGAGGGGCATGAACAGGGTGAATAGACAAGGTCTTTTTTTTCCCCCCAAGGGTGGGAGAGTCCAAAACTAGAGGGCACAGGTTTAAGGTGAGGAGGTCAGGATTTAAAAAGGGACTTAAGGGGCACTTTTTCACGCAAAGGACGCTTCATATATGTGGAATGAACTGCCAGAGGGAGTGGTATGTGCACGTACAGTTAACAACATTAAAAACGCATTTGCTCAGGGACATGAATAGGAAAAGTTTAGAGGGATACGGCCAAATGAAGGCAAATGGGACTAGTGTAATTTGGAAAACTTGGTCAGCATGGACAGGTTGGGCAGAAGGTTCTGTTTCCGTGCTGTATGACTCTAAGTGATGATGCGAGGTATCTACATGGCAGGATATGACAATTGACTGCAGTGAGAAAGGGAGATGGTTTGCATTCTCCCGAAGGGGTCGACACTACGAGGGAGTTGTCAGAATGGAAGAATGGTACCGTGCTTCTGAATGAGCCCGTATTGGAAGTGCGTCAAATGTGTGAGGCTCTTTTATTGTGTAGAAAGAAAGGAGATTGAGAAAGTGGCAGGAGGTGGCCTCTGAAAATCCAGCCCCCATGATGACCGAACACCAGTGCAACAGTTACATGCCAGTTAATTTGTTATTATTTGAAGGGTTTTGGAGCAAAAGGCACTTAGATAAAAGGAGTGTGTTTATTTTGGATGCCGCCACCAGGTGAAGCAACAAGCTCACACATACAGAAACACAGCATTGTGGCCAGACCAGTCCCTTCTTCATGTGAGCAGGCAGCCATTTTAACCATATTCCAGTGAGGAGATGGGACACTCCTCCTTCAACAGGAACAGTGAGGGAGCTTAGCACTTAGTACAGAGGGGGGAAACTGATACAGCCTCAGCCTCCAGGCATGATCTCCTGGTTCCTGAAAAAGGTACTCCTACAGTAGAGTGACAGCAGGACCAGCACATGGCCTAGAAGCCCACTCGACAAGCACTGTCAGGAAGCGGGAGCACTGCCTTCCCAATTCTAAGCTCTACCTCCCTTTCACCTCCAGCACACACGGCCCCCTCAGCCTAAGCCTGGTGACACAGCAGCATTGCTATCGCCAAAGATGCTCCTGCACCCTGTCACAGCCAGCTGATGAAATGGGAGAGATAGTAGGAACTGCAGATGCTGGAGAATCCGAGATAACAAGGTGTGGGGCTGGATGAACACAGCAGGCCAAGCAGCATCAGAGGAGCAGGGAAGCTTGGGACATGTCTGCACACACACAGAGTGCCATTTTGGAGAATCGCTCCAGGGGACACATTGTTTGTGAATGCCACCAGCAGGTGGAGCAACAAGTGAGCACACGGAGGGACACAGCATCGTGGCCAACTGACATCACTGGCCCCAACTGTGCGTGTCATGGTGGCCATTGCGTCAGCTATTTTGGCACCCGGCTGAGGAAGTGGATCACTCCTTCCTCAACCTGTAGCTTGTCAAGGCCAGTTGACCTCAGCGGCATTCATGCGTGCATGGCAGCAGTTTTGGATTTGTGGATAATCACTTACTGAGTTAAAGCCGCAATCCTCTGAATAGTTGTTCAGACAAAACAAATAGGGCAGCAGTCTATTGTCTCACCCTGAAAGCTGACTTCATTTTACAATCAAGGACAGATGCTTAGAACAAGTTCAACAACAATGCTACCATTCTCTTGGCAAAAGACAACCAGTGCTACTGTCAAGTTGTGACTTTATGCATATCATTAATTACAATGCTCTTGCAATAGCATCTTTAATTTTTCACTCAACTTGTGGTCAATTAGTCAGATCTTTTCTTGGTCATTTGTGGGCCTTTACAAGAATAAATCAGATTCAATTAGCCTTAGAGTGCTCCAGCTTACTTTGCTATACATGTGCATTGACAACACAACATGACTTGTATTGGACATTCCTAAATTATTTAATACATGCTAAACTTAACTGTGTTATTCCCAACTTGACCTCTTAGGGAAAAGAACGAATTGATACTTGAGTCAAATATTTAAAGTGAAGAATATATAATGTAAATAAAAGTAGATCTTTCAACGTAGCTTGTGATATTGCATAATGGGTTTGTGAATGGTGCTAAATAGGCCAACCGTTTTCCCATATCTCACAAGACGTATGTACATTGTGGAAAAACTCCCGACAGCAGTACTCACTATTGCATTAATTTTGGGAAATAAATGAATGAATGAATGGTTATAAATAACTGCAGTAGTCAGCTATTGTAATCTGCCACAGTGAAGAACAAAATTTGGATTTAGGCCTCAGGTTATGACAGCAATGTAGTTTTGTCGAGATTTACTCCAGCCATGGGCAAAATTTCCTCTGGCAGCTCATTCCATACACGCATCACCCTCTGCTTAAAGAAGTTGCCCCTTAGGTCCCTTTTAAGTCTTTCCCCTCTCACCTTAAACCTATGCCCTCTGGTTCTGGACTCCCCTAATCCAGGGAAAAGACCTTGGCTTTTCACCCTATCCTTTTTATGATTTTATAAACTTCTATAAAGGTCACCCCACAGCCTCCGATGCTCCAGGGAAAATAGCCCCAGCCTATTCAGCCTCTCCCTATAGCTGAAACCCTCCAACCCTGACAACATTCTTACTAATCTTTTCTGAACCCTTTCAAGTTTCACAACATCCTTCCTAGAGCAGGGAGGCCAGAATTGAATGAAATATTCCAAAAGTGGCCCTGACCAATGTTCTGTACAGCCACAACCTGACCTCCCAGCTCCTATACTCAATGCACTGTGGTCAGGTAACTTAATTTAGAAAAGATGCTCAAATGATCAATAGAAACATACACTAAAAGGTCAGAGGTTCCAGGTGAATTCATATTTTAATCTATTTATGGATGATAAACAAATTGACTTCTAGACGACAACACACACTCATTAGACACAATCCACATTTAAATTACACTGCTGATCTAGTCAACCAAAGAATTCTCTTATATAGCACCTCGTCGTCACTTCAAGATGTGGGCAAAACGCTCCATAACAGTGGAATCACTTCTGAAGTGTACCTTGAATACTCAAATCCCCATCAGAAATCAACTTCATAATTCTGTTCTGGTTTGCAACTTTATTTGTGACCAAATAGCTGTGAAGGATAACCTTTCTTGAAAGCCAGCAGAGCACAGGAGGAGTGGAGATGCAGAAAGCAAACTTTTCTTTCCTTAGAGTCGGTAATTAAAATCTAACCTCTGGCCGAAGACTGTTTTGGAAGGCAGTGGTGATTTTTCTACTTGGTCACGATCAGGAACTGGCAAAAACATACCTTACCCATCGTCAACTGATTGGATGTATTCCCAGAGAACTCATTACGTGAACTTCTGCAAACATTAACTTTGTCCCACAGACCCCACAAAAGTCACTCAACACGTCCAACTCTAAACAAAACCTTCGTTCTCTATTTGGAGGATTCTCTTTTGTTTTGGATGATTCTTGGCTGCCAATTAAACAACTGTTTCTTTCCTTTGCCTACCATTTTTGTCAATAATAAACAGAATTGTTGCAAGAGTTTGTTTTTAATGCTGCTATGATTCTTCTTCCCAGGTTGGGTCCCAGCAATATCCTGGGGATTAGCCTTGTACTCCTAAGGACTCTAAAGCTATCTTAGCTGTTCTCCCATTGGTCAACAGGGATGAGGGTTGTGTAGAGTACGAGATCGAAGAAAAGTACAGGAGCTGACCTGAATCCCCTGGTAAACAATAATGGCTGACAAGCATTTTGCCAATTGAACTCAATTAGTAAAGAAACCTACCTGGCTTTCTGCTGATGTTCATAGCGAGCCTCATCTTGAAGGACCTGAAGGTTTAGTCGCGTCATCTCTAAGTCTTGCTTTGTCCGATCCAGCTGGTCCTGCAAGTCCTCATTCAGCCGCCTCAACCTTTCATTCTGAATCCTCGTCTCTGCGTGTTCATAGTTATACTCCTCAAGTTGTAGCTCCAACTGTAAACACAATCAGACAGGATTCTTAAATCAATGTGGCAGAATTCTTTTTTTTTAAATTTGCCCAGACCTGCACAGTGCCACAACCCCTGATACATCCCTTACTGATTGTCCATCTCCCACTTTCCGATCCACACTGACTTAAACTCCTAAATTGCCACGGAGGAATCAGAGATCAAACATTGACCGTGCTGGACCAGTATAGCTTGGCCCTGCATTAACCAGGGTATTTCCCATTTCTGACCATTGGAGGCTGTAGCGTATGACTCATACCATCGTCAAATATCAGAAATCAAGAATTAGAATGGTTTTAGGTTAGAATAATGGCAGTGAGCACAAGCCTCCCTATTTTAAATAAAAGTTCCTTCATAACATCTGGTGGATAATGGTGAAGTGATCCATTTTACAAGGGCATATATTAATTCTTAGTAAATATTAGAACATTTCAAAAATGTGAACACTGACTGGCCAAATAAATCAATCCATACCTGAATCCTGTCACATAGAATAAAGAAAACATCCTAATTCTCATTGTCCATCAAATGACTTCACCTCAGAGTCAGCAGGTTGTGGGTACAAACCACAATCAGGGATTGAGCACATTGGGTGATATCTCTCGGTATGGTTTTGAGAGAGACAGAGCGCATTGTAGTATTAAATAGTCCATTCTTCTCATGAGTTTAAACCGGTCAGTTGAGATGACTGTCACACTATTACAAATATAGACGACAGATCTTCTGCTGCCTTTGCCAACATTCTACCACCACCATTAAAAACCAAGCTGACCGATTAATCGTCTGCCTGTGAGGTGTGGCTAATGCAGACCAGTGGCGCATGACAGGTCAGAATTAAGGACATTTAGATTTTACATCAGAAGCAGCAAGTAAAAGTAGAGATATTACAACACATACAACATTGCCAATTTGACACATCCAGAAATGTGGTCACATTGCAAACTTATCGATTCCCCTGGAAGTTTCATTCAGTAATCCTCAGAGCAATTGCCGACAATAAAGGGAACAAAACTTATACACACTGTATGCTGTTGATCTCACCAGATAATCGTAAGATCATCGATCATGGCAACTTATGACTATCCATTCAAAAGGTTAAGAACAGGTTGTATAGTCTAAACTATACAATCCCTCATGCGCATGCCACTATACATGAAAATCACACTAAGATGACTCAGGTCAACGCAACTTTCCCTCACTATTCCAACATCCCTCCCTTCCTGTAGTGTCCAAAAACCTACCTCACTCTTGAACATACTCAATGAAGAAGAACAGCCTCCATGAGTAAGAATTCTAAGGATTAATACTCTAGTGATAGAGGACTGTTAAGGTGTTTAGTTCCTTTTATGACTTCTCACCTCCCTTTGCCCTCAAACAAATTTTCAGAACCTCCTCTAACTGTACAATCCACGAAGAATTGTGCGTTTCTCTAGCTCTAGCCTCATGTGCATCCATCATTCCAATCAGACCAGCATTGGCAGCCAACCCTTCTGCTATCTCAGCCCCAGACTCTGGAATTCTTAACGTATAACATTCTCTCCAGCTTTAAGATCTTCCAGAAAACCTATCTACTCAACGAAACTTTTGATCAGTCCTCCTAATATTTCTCTTTTTCAATCTGCTCCATTTGGGGGTCCGTTCGTATTTATGAAGGGCCTTAGAGCTGTTCAAAGGTGCAACACAATCAGTCGTGATGCAGCCATCTCCTGCTTCGTCTTACAGTGTAACCTCAAATGGGATATGGATAATTTTCCTTCAAGAGACACAACAGAATGCAGTCACTCCAGCATCACTGATTAGCCGCTGTCCTTTTCAGTAGCCAAGGCATTCTAACTGCAGGCTTCACATCTGCTTCCAGTATCAGCCCACACACTCTCCAACAAAGAGCTGTGTGATTTCACGTTCAGTGCCAATCAGCAGAGAAGCTTTTAGACTGATGCAAGTAGATCTCCAATTAAGTCTATATTTAGAGAAAGGAAGTGCATTGATATTATTTCAAAGTGTCAGGAACTGAAAAGTGGATGATTCACTGGTCCCATAACATTTACAATTCATTAAATTTCTTGGTTCAGAGTCAAAGTCACAGCCTAATAACAGCCCTTTCTGTCGGTTTTTAAAAGACTCACATGGCATCATAGGACGCAGGCAAGGAAGTGCTCACTCATTTCATCAAATGTTGGACATTTGGGTAGTGGGAGATGACAGTCCCGTTTATTAAAGCAGCCAGTAACGCTGAAATGGGAAAATTCAGAGAGTGTCACAAATAAGTGTCGGGACATTATTCTTTCGACTGAAAAAAATGATTAAATTGGGAATAGACTTCTCAACAGACTGAGATTTCTATACTGCCTTTCACATCCTCAGGTCATTCTAAAGCATTTTACAGCCAACAAAACTCTTTTGAAGTATAATTACTGTCATAACGCAATTGATATGAAAGTTGCACACGGCAGGCTCCTACAAACAATGTGATAATAATCAGATCATTTGTTTTTGTGATGTCAATTTAGAGATGACCAGAACGCTGGGAAGAACTTGTTTATTCTTTGAAATTATGCCGAGAGATATATGTTTTTTTTTGAGGGGGGTTGGTGATAGAGGGAATCACCAGGCCTCAGTTTAATGCCTCTTCCAAAACAAGTTCCTCCAACAGTGCAGCATTTCTGTAATAATTCCATTGCCTTTTAGGAGTTGATATCGAATCATATAATCCCTACACTGTAGAAGCCAGACTTTCAACGCATTGAGCCCACACCAACCCTCCGAAGAGCATCCTATCCACCTACCCTATCCCTGTAACCATGACGAACCCTCGTAATCTACACATCCCTCGACACTACGGGCAACTTAGCGTGGCCAATCCACCTAACCTGCACACATTTGGACTGTGGGAGGAAACCGGAGCACCCGGAAGGAAACCCACACAGACACAGGGAGAAGGTGCAAACTCCACATGGACACAGTTATCCGAGGCTAGAATTAAACGTGGGTCCACGGAGCTGTGAGGCAGCAGTCAGCCACCCCACCACCCATGGGTGGGCAATAAAACAATATTAGCTTGATTCTGTGGGGTATTATTGTGGTGAATTTAATTTTTGTTTCAGCCCTTAAGCCAAATGATACACTATTGGCTAAACAGTAATTACACCAGATTGAGGACAGTATTTGGCAATCAGATTTAGAAGCAGTTACTTCCTGTCTATGGAAACAGGGTAAAAACCATTGCCCATCAGGAAAATCTATGAAGACACTTCCAATTTGGGAACACAATCAAATCTTGAGGCTTACTAAAATAATTAGCTGCAATTCCAGAAGTTAAGTGGTACACGTGCGGCAGAGCAAACCCCGAAAATGTACTGAAATGATGTATTTAGCTTTGTCATTAAAATACCTCGGGGGTGAAAACATACTCGGTATTGTTTGCTTTTTCATGAGTGCAACAAGTGTTGATAGGTGCAAGAAAGACACATGAGAATGGTTCCAGGGATAAAAGACTCCAGCTACACAGATTGGAGAACGTGGGGTTGTTATCCATCGGGAAGAGAAAGTTAAAAGGAAATGTGATAGAGGTGTTGAAAGCCATGAGAGGTCCACACAAGGATAAAGAAAAATGATTCTTTTGAAGAAAAGGGTTAAAGAACCAGAAGGCACCAACATAAATTGAATGACAAAAGACAAAGCAGTGATGACATGTTGAAAAGATCTTTTTGAAAAACAAAGGTTAGGATCTTGAATGCATGACCAAAAAGGTGGAAGCACATTCAACTGTGGCTTTTAAAAAGGATAATGGGTCAGTACCTGGAGAGAAACAAAATACAGGACTAGATGGAAAGGGCAGGGAAGTTGGATCACCAGTGGTGTCCTTATAGAGAACCAGCATAAACACGATGGGCTAAATAGCCTCCTTCTGGTCTGTAACCATTCTACAATTGTGCCCATTATTCCCAAGCCAGAAGAACGCACTCCAATGTTTGATTAAACTGTGCCACACCGGCAGTGCCAGATGCCTCTATGCTGGTTCATTTTGACACCAGGGTGACAGCAGATGCACTATGCACATTGCTGTGCACAGCAAGCAGCTTCTTTATTTAACCTAGCCGCTCTCATCTAAGTCCTGAGAAGCATGACTCATGTACAATTTTGCCCTCTGGTGAACTGGCAGCTGACCTAGTACCATCCTTACCTCTGGCTGCAGTCCACGTGTGCCTGGTATCTCACCACAATCCTGCCTTTATGCTATCTTTAAGATATGCACGGTGTCAGGATTGAATCTAATGGTTGGAAGCATGAAACCAAGCGATACTGTTTCTCCATTGACTGGACAGGTTGCACCTATTCATTATCTGAAAGGAGTTGGGGTAAGGTTATGGTCAGGGGAAAGAGGGCAATTTTTTAAAAAACAAAGTATGTGCTCACACCATTTGCAACTTGCAAATGAGAAGTGATTTAGAATTAGATTCTGGTATTATTGTCACGGGTACGCAAGTACAGGGATACAGGAGTCTGATGTCAAGTGTACAAAGTCACCATTCCCGGTGCCACCATCGGTACATAGGTACTCGGGAACAAAGTAGAAATAAATAAAAGTTCAACATTGCAGTCCTTTTTAAGTGCTTAGCTATGCTGAGCTTGAACTCCCCATAAGGGTGCAATCTCCTCCATATTGGGCTTGATCCCCTCCCGCTTTGGGCTCAGTCTACCACCACCACCCCCTCCCTCCTCCCCCTACACTCAATGCCAATAGCTGGAAACCTCGGGCTACCTGTTCTTGCTGCCTCAGATACCGGAGGATTTCTATCGCTGCCGTGCTGGGCTCAAACCCCACTCGCGCACTCGCTCTTCCCCACCCTGGGTTCAATCACTGCCAAGTCAACTCCCTCCACCGCCAGGAAGGAACCTTGCCTCAGACGCGTTGGGCACCTCGAAGCCGCCGATCTCTCCACAGAAGGTAAGTAGATCAAAGAAAGAAATAAAAATGTTGTGAAAGAAAAGGAAGAAAAGTGGACTGAGTAGATGAGCTCTGGGCAGGAGGCCGCATGCTGTGCTGATGCCCTGCCCCCATCTTGGCTATTGCAGAGATTGTGGGATGAAGTACAATGTGAGATCGTGGTTTAGGTATGAATATGTCCTAATAAATTCACATTATAATTCACTGCTGTTGTACCCAGCCCCAACAAGGGCCCTTCCCATTACAGCAATGACTGCCTACTTTGTGGAGGGTAAAGTGTACAGACGTACCTCCACATCTCTGCCTCGCTTGTCACTGTATTTGATACAGCTTACTTTACAAGTCTGTTGTGGGACACTATGTCATGTTATAAAATGAATGATGGTTACATGGATACAAAATTGGTTGAGTGATATAAAACAGGAAGTAATGTTTGATGGGATAAAAGGTACTGCAGATGCTGGATGATGCTGCTTGACCTGCTGTGTTCATCCAGCCCCATGCTTGTTATCTCAGTAATGTTTGATGGATATGTTTCTGGCTGGAAGACAGTTTGTGGCGGAGTTCTCCAGATGTTAATATTGGGACTCTTGCTTTTTCTGATTACAGATTAATGATCTTGATCTTGGTGTGCAGGGAGCAATTTCAAAGTTGGCAGACAACACTAAACTTGGAAGAATCGCAAACAGTGAGGAACTCCAATGACGAGTTGATGGAATGGGCAGAAAGGTGGCAGGAAAGGTTCAAAGCAGAGAAGTGAGAGGTGATGCACTTTGGTCAGAAGAACACTGAAAGGCAACACAAAATAGGAGGTACAATTCTAAAAAGGGGCTAGAAGAGCAGGAATACATGGGTGTATATATGCACAGATCACTGAAGGTGGTAGGACAGGGGGCAAGGACAGTAACTCAAGCACAAAATATTCATCGCTTTATTAATAGCAGTATAGAGTACAAGATCAAGTAATTGGTGTTGAACTTGCATAAGGCACTTGATAGACCTCAGGTGAAATATTGTGTACAGTTGTGGGCCCCACATTATAGGAAAAATGCAAATGCACTGAAGAGAGTACAGAGGTGATTTACTGGAATGGTTAGAGGTATAAAAAAACCTCAGCTATGAGAACAGATAGAAGAAGTTGGGACTGTTCTCCTTGGACAGAAGAGGCTGACAGCAGATCTGACTGAGGCTTCAAAATCATGATTGCTTCTCCATCCAGCCAGTTTCCAATTGTAAAAGAAACAAGAATGAGAGGGCATAGATTGAAAGTGATGTGAGAAAAATACTATGCAGTATAACTAGTGCAGGCACAATGAACCAAACAGCCTCCTTCTGTGCTGTAACAATTCTGTGATTCTTTTGCAGGCACAACTGGACGGACAGGCAAGTCTGACACTGAGTGTCATACACCAATGATGCAGCTGTCATAATTGAACAGCTGGCAATGTGTGCAAGCTGAGAGGTGCAACAGGACTAAAACGAACAAGGGCGAGTTGAAACTGCGCCCGTTAGGCATATGTCACAATTGTTGTTAAGTGAGCAATAGGAATACGTTAAATTGAAGAACATTGGAGGCTAGTAATGCGGTTGGTAGCCTATAGCTACAATGCATTGGTTGATGCATTGACCATTTGAAGAAGACTATTGTATCTTTTGTGGCCAGGCAATTAGCACCTCGGACTAAACCCAGTGGCTATCCTTGGTGCTGGTGCATGCGCATGCACATGCTCAGGCACTGTTTGTTGCACAGTTCTATTTAAAAATGATCCCAGCACCTCAAAATTACAACGTGCATTCCAAGAGACGCAGGATTTATTAAGCAGTGTGGGCTAGCTTGAAGTAAGATGAGAAAATGGTAATATTGGGTTCATTGCTAGTTTGTGCTGCTAAGGAATAGCATGAATTGCTGACCACATGCAACACCCATTATTAAGAGCAGAAAACGCAAATTTAACATGCTGCCTACATTTCACTAAAGAGGCTCTGACTAAATTACATAGCACATGCCTATTTTTAGAAGCTACCCAATTCAGGATCATTTTGTCTACTGTAACTGGTCCTGTCTGTGATTTGCCATCCACGTCAATACTTGCCTAATTGAAGAAAGGTCACAAGGCAAATGGAAAGCTAAATGGAATTTGAATGCACATCACCATTGTCACAAATTCCACACTTCCAAATAAACATTTTCATAGACTTAATTTGTTTTGAAAAATGGTGAGATGCCATCCACTGCAAATCATATAGTTGCTAAGTGCAGATTCAGTTTTTGTTTTCTCAATATCTGTTTCCATGGAGACTTCTCCCACCTCGCTCCTGGTCTCAAAAATGTGGCCATTTCATTCACTTATAAAGGTGGTTCCTAATTGCTTCTTCAGTCAGGGAAACTGCATCACTACTCCTGGAGATTTCACAACGCTGTCATAGTGTGCAGCTGCCGTACTTTCAATTGTCTAATTCAAGGGAGAATCATAGAACGCCTACAGTGTGGAATCAGGCCATTCGGCCCATCGAGCCCACACTGACTCTCCAAAGAACATTCCACCCAGATCCAACCCCTTACATTATCCCTGTAACCCTGCATTTCCCATGGCTAATCAACCTAACTTGCACATCCCTGGCCATGCTAAATCGCCCAATCACCTAACCTGTGCATCTTTGGACTGTGGGAGGAAACTGGAGCATCCGGAGGAAACCCACACAGACACGGGGAGAATGTGCAAATTCCACACAGACAGTCACCCGAGGCTGGAATCAAATTCAGCTCCCTTGTGCCGAAAGACTGTCCTGATTTCATGCAGAAAGTGGTCATATTCATTTATTCCCCCCTAATCTTTTCCCCTTTCTCTGGTTTTCCCTGGTATATGATTCCAAGTGCGTCATAGGCCTCTGGTGTCTTGCACAGGAAGCCTTTCCACTGGGTGTTGCTAACTTTTCAGACTGTGAAATGATATTAAAAAGGTAGGCCAATCCCACCTCAGCCCAGTTGTACTTATTGGAATCTTACTCATATTCCGTTCTCTTGTCCGGAATCACAGAGGTTTCTGTAACTCTTCAGCTGAGTTCAGTTCGTCCGACAACTTGCATTTCTACATAAAACTCCGTGTTAAGGTATCAAAACATTTCAACATGCTTCATAGGATTGAGAAGCAAAAGTGTGACAAAAGTGCCACATGAGAAGATATTAGAGAAAGGGGTGATTTGGAGATGCTGGGCTGGGGTGGACAAGGATGTGTGATTTCTGACCTTAAAGAAAGATGACCAAAAACTTAATCAAAGAGGTACACTTTACCAAGTATTTTGAGGAAGGAGACAGCAATAAAGAGATGGAGATGCTTAGGGAGGAAATTTCATGTGTCGAATATAGGAAGTGACACAGATGTTTTGGATTTTGACTTTGAAGAATTTACTAACCAATTTACTACTATTTTAAAAAATAATTCATTCATGGAATGTGGGCTTTGCTGGCTTGGCCAGTATTAATTGCCCATCCGTAGCTGTCATTGAGAAGGTGGTGGTGAGCTGCACTGCACTCCATTTCCCACAGATAAACCCAAAATGTCCAGACTTTGACCCAGTGACACTGAAGAAAAAATGACATCCTGTAATTCAGGATGGTGACAGGGTTGGAAGGGAACTTGCAGGTGGTGGCACTCCAAATATTTCTCCTTTTAGATGGTGGGTTTGAAAGGTGCTGTCTAAGGAGGCTTGATGAACTTGTGCAGCACATCTCGTAGATGGTGCACACTTCTGCTGTTGAGTGCCAGAACTGGAGGCAGTGAATGTTTGTGGACCTGGTACTTACCAAGTGGGCTGCTTTGTCCTAAATGGCATTAAACTTCTTGAGTATTGATAGACTTATCCAGGCAAGTGGGGAATATTCCATCACACACCTGAATTGTACCTTATAGATAGTGGACAGGCTTTTGGAATCAGGAGTGGAGTTTCTCATTGTAAGATTCCCAGCTTTTGACCTGCTGTAGTAGTCAGTGTTTATATGGCTGGTCCTGTTCAGCTTATGGTTAATGATAACACCTCTGGCACGTTGATAGTTGGATACGGTAATGCTGTTGGATGTCATGGAGTGATAGTCAGATTCTCTCTTGTCAGAGATGAGACAAGTGAACAACCAGGAGCTTGAGCAATTTTAAAATCAGACCCCAATGAACTAGGGAGAGAAAGTGCTGCTGGCTATGAGAATTGTTTAGACTAAGATGGGTTACTTTAATAATAGTCCAATTCTTTCAGTTGTGCGGTTCATTCACTATTGTATTGAACAAACATCAGGAGCTTGAAACTCAACCAACAAAGGAACAATTTCCAGGGTTTTACTTGCTTGCATGCATCAAGACCTCTAGATGTCAAATCGAGATCCTCTTTATGAAACCAAACTAGGGCCATCAGGTGGGTATGGCAGTTTCCATTCTGCATTATGACATTACTGGTTTCTCCATAGGAATCAGTGTGAGCAAGATCCAATGAGATTCTAGCAGTGACAGGCCCACTGCTAAGGTGACAGGACAAGTCTCTCTAAGATCATTGATATATTTTCACATTGTCCCCTTAAACAAAGGCAGAGGCTTAAGCTGTGGAAAGGATTTGCTTCAATCGTGTTCTCAAAAGCCCTTCTCAAAACTGCTAATAAGCAAAGCTTTTGAAACCCAGGCTTTTTAATCACAGCAGAATTGTCATGAGCGCATAAGTCAGAGGAACATCTTATTCCCGAGGATGGTTTAGGGACCAATAAATAAATCAGAGCATTGTTGCAAGAAGATTGTATGCACAAGGCCGCTCATATTTGTTCAGCAGTAAGCCATTTGTACAAAGGCATAGTTGTAAAATGGAAGGTAAGGGTTGTATTCAGCAGGAAGAGAACTATAAATTAAAATGGAAGAGAGATGCCACAGTTTGAAAACAAGGAAAAAATACCACATAGAAACATTGGGAGACATGGAGAAGCACTTCACAATTTCTCATTCTACCAAGGCACAGTAAGTTTTGGACAGGTGTTAACATGCGCTATTTTGTACACTTGGCGAGGATATTAAATGATTTATCCCTAATAAAGTGAATTACCAGTGAATAAATCACAACATCAGTCTGAAGTGAGATAGCAAGAACCGCAGATGCTGGAATCAGAGATAACAAAGTGTGGAGCTGGAGGAACATAGCAGGCCAGGCAGCATCAGTCTGAAATGAATTTGGTCTGCAGTTCTCTGTATAAGATACAACTCTTACCTGAACTTAAGACTTTCAAGACAGGCCTCACTTCAATTGTGAAATTATACAAATCTGCCAAAAGTTCAAGGAAGGAAATATCCAACCTTCTCCAGAAGAGGAGAAGAATGATAGTAAATATTTACTAACAGAGAATTACACCTGTAGATATTTTCCATCAATATTATTAAAGCTCATTCCACATGGGAATGTCAAAATTTTTATGTATTCTTGAAATATCAAAAGTTTCTGGAGAAAAATCTTATTTTCAGCATCAGGCCTCCTGGAACTGATCCCCCTTCTCCTGCACCCCTCACCTCAACACACAGAAACAACAGATCATTAGCTAGGCCTTAAATTTCCATACTTTCAGAATGAACTCACCGGTAGCAGTGGCACTGAGCTGTAGCCAAAGAACAAGATGCATTCTCATGACTTGTTGCAAACCAAACCACGAACGAAAAGCTATTGTCTTCACTATTTTCTCTGCTGAAGGGGTGCTAATCACCCCATTTGGCCACAACCTCCCCCCAGTCAAAAAACAAGCAGTCAGTCTTCTGTTTAGATGCGTATCGTGCTAGTTAATAAAACTACAAAGCTATAAGAAGTAGGAACAGAAGTAGGCTGTTCGGCCCCTCGAGCCTACTCTGCCATTCGATAGAATGATGACTGATCCAACATTTCTCATATCCCCCTTCGTCTGTGTTTCCCTCTTGATCTCAGCCTTGAATATACACAAGGACTTCTAGCGTCACAGCGTTCTGTGGCAAGGAGTTCCAAGGACTCTCAATGCTCAGAGAAGAAATTCCTCCTTTTCTCAGTCTTAAATTGGAGCCACTTTATTCTGACACTACGCCATCTGATCCTAGACTCTCATGAAGGGAGATATACTCTCAGAATTCACCCTGTCAAACCTCTTAAGAATTCTATACGTTTCGATGAGATCACCTCCCATTCTTCTAAAGTCCAGCGAGTGGAATCCCAACCTGCTTAGCCTTCGTTCATAAGATAACCCCTGTATCTGGAATCATTGAACTTTCTCTGCACTGTCTCCAATGAAAGGATATCTTTCCCTAAATAACGTCACACATCCCGCAAGCCAACCTTCTATCCATTGGCTCCATCTACACTTCTTGCTGCCTCAGAAAGGGCAGTAAAAGACCCCTCCCACCCTGGTTATAATCTCTCCTGAACCCTTTGGTCAGGCAGAAGATACAAAAGCTTACCATACCAAAAGATTCAACAGCAGTTTCTTCGCTGCTGTTATCAGACTTCTGAACGGACCCTCTAAGTCTAATATTGATCTTGCTTTTACTGCACCTTCTTTGCAGCCCTAATTTTGTATCCCTTGCTCTGTTCTACCACCCTTTGATCTTTGTACAGTACGACCTACCTGTACGGCGTGCAAAACAAAACTTTTCACTATACATTAATACAAATCAAGTTAAATAAGGGGAACAAAACATCTCATAGTATTCCAGGTGTTGTGTCACCAGCACCTTGTACAGTTGTACTAAGACTTCCTTACGCATACTCCAAACCCCTTGAAATAAGGGCCAACATTCCATTCACTTTCCAGATTACCTGCTGCACCTCTGAGCCAGTTTTCTGTTTTGAACACAATTACCCTCGAGTCTCTTTATGTTGCAGCTTTTTTCCTTTTAAATAATATGAATAATAATACCCAATATACAGGAATAAAAGTATCTCTTTGCGATATGAGCTAAATAACAAGGCCTTCAGTCAAGACCCTACAAAACCTCTAATCTTTTGGAAGACTGATTGGAGAGAGGAAAATAAAACAAGGAGGGAAAAGCCAGAAAAGAATAGCTAAGTTGCTCCATTATACACAATGTTGTGTGGCTCAAACTCTCCTACCTCACAAACAGATTGCCCTTACAGCCATTTAACTGCCACATCTGTGTCTTTTGTTTTTGCCTCCCACACTATCGCTTGAACAAACATCCAGTGCTTACTGAAACCATCAAAAGGTAGGACAACTCATCTGCAACCTTTGTGGAACATTTTAGATATGGTGCCCAATTCACACAGGTACATCAAGAATAAACTGCATATGAATACACTTGCTTTCAAATGCGACATCATGAGAGGAACTTATCTTTTTGGCCACAGAATTCTCCCTATGACAAAGAAAACAAACAAATCCCAAAGTGAAAACCAGGTGACCCAGTAACTTGAAAAGGACTTGAGGTCTTCACATCATACCTTCTTCTGCTTTTGAATGATATTTTCTAAGTCCTGCTCCTTACAGCTCAGTTCCCTCTGTAGCTGATGGTTTCGGTCACTGTGCTTCCACACATCCTGCAGAAACATAGAGCAAGCAGAAGAAAATACTGCAGTGCAGTAAATAATTTGTCATTTAGCAAAACAGAACAATTTAAAATACTCTGTCCTCGATTAGGCTGGATTGTATTTTTAACATTTAAATTCAGGGATAAGCAGACCTGATGTTAGCCTACATTATCGGAGACTGCTGGGCACACTCTGATCCAGCTCCCGGAATATCGACACAACCCAGTTCTCATCACGGTCCTATTACGAGTGGTACATAGAGTGGCTAAATTTTAGGCTCTGGGTCAATATTTCTTCAGCCCAATTTCATAGGACAAGTGTGCACAAATCTGGGAAGGATCCATAGTTTGATGGGCTATGCAGGGTATGAACACTGGTGAACAGACATGACCATCATGAATCCCGGCTTCAATATGGTACTCCTCTCACCCAATGGGAACACTCCTCACTAACTGCCCTTTCTCGTTTTATTGATCAATCATAGGGCAGCCCTGGGTACACTGCTTCTGGATTTGAAGCCGTGCCGCCATTGTTAGAGTATTCATTCTGGCTTGAGTTTCATGAACTGAGATCTCTTCCAGGCATACTATTTGCCCATGGGCACTGTACATCAACCAGGGATTGCCTTGCTGGAAAAGACGGATGTACGTACAGTGAGTAGGAGTAGGTCATTTGGTCCCTCAAGCTGCTCTGCAATCTAATAAGACCGTGTCCGATTTGATCATAACATCAAATTCCCATTTCCACCTGTCCTTGAACCCTTCACCTACTTGCTTACCAAGAATCTAGCCATCTCAGTCTTAAAACATATTCAAAGAGTCTGTTTCCACTTCTTTTTCACGAAGAAGAGTTCAAATTATTCATCCATTGGTGACGGTCACCCTGCCCCCTTGTGCTACACTTCATTTGGTATCTTCCCATGGCTAGTTTGGTTATCTCCAGAGCCTATCTCGCACCCCTTCTACACTCTCCCTAGCTAAAAGAATTAGCTGAGGCTCAACAGTGATATTCTACCATTGAATCAGAAGGGTATGGTCTTATCACCATTCCAAGGTGGCTAATTCAATGCAATACTGAGATAATGCCATAAGGTATGAAGTCACATATTTTCAGAAGCAATATTAAACCACAGCTCTGGCTGGTCCCTGATTGGATATTAAATATCTTGCAGCACTATTTGAAGAGTTTTATTCTTGAGTTAACAGCATTGGAAAGGGTTTCTGGCCCTTTCAAGAAACAGGAGGAATGAGATTATATCATTTTTCACAACCCATAATGCTTCACAGTCAGTAAAGAGCCTCTCAAAGTTCTTTACTTACGCAATCAATTTGTAAGCTGTTCCAGGAGCGGCAACGAGATAAATAACTGGGCCATCTGTTTTACTAATGTTGCTCGGACAATTAATACTGGCCTGGGCAAACTCCTCCTTTATTTTTGGAATATTGCAAGCTATCCTTTAGGTTCATTGTCCAAGAGCAGACTGTACCTCAGTTTCATCCAAAAGGCAACATACTTTTGATGGTCCAGCACCTATTCAGCACTGCATTACGCCTAGTTGTATATATTAGATGCTCTCGGGTGAAAATCGAAGCAATGAACCTTTCTATTTTCTCAGACTTCATATCCCTTCGAGCAAAAAAAAGTCTTCATTTATTTTCAAAATTCAAAATATTTGTGTAGAAAAAGAAGATTAAAGACTGCAAAAAGATTTCCCTCCCGTGTCTCTCTCCTCTCATATAGATGAGAGCAACAAGAACGCTGAGTTCTTATAAAGCGTAAAGCTAAAGCTAATTCTTTAACCCATGAAAGAAAATAATTAAGGAGAAAAACAACTACTTGCATTTAAAATCATAAAATATTTCAAGGCCAAGGAGTTAATTGATCAATGCAAAATCCCTCCCTGTCCCTGAGTCATTCACCCGACCCACCACACTACAACAAGGCATGCAATGCAAGTTGTTTCATGTGCTATAATCCCAAATACTGCCAACTTGTGGTTATGGTGGTTTCTGCCACATTTCTTTCTTTCATTCGGTTTAAGGCTCTACTTGTTTTACAGTAACAGTGCTCCAGTGAACCTAACATCAGCTGGAGGAACAGCACCACATCTTCCCCATTGTGTCTCACTTGCATGAGTTTGCCCTCAGCAGACCCGATAGCAGGCTATTACCACTTAGTCTTCATCTATATATCACTCCTTTACTACCTTAGATACTCTATTAGCATTCATTTTGCATTTTTCTCTGGGCACTTTTCCCGCCTGTTCCACTTGATCTCCACTTTTGAAAAGCAATAAAACAGAACATAACTTTTTCACCTCCCTCAGTTATAATAAATGAATCATACTAGACTCAAAACATTAACTTTGTTTTTCTCGCCATAGTTGGCACTAGACCAATTGAGTTGCTCCAGCATTGTCTGTTTTTATTTAAGATTCCCAGCACCCACAGTACTTTTACTAAAATTTGTTCACCAGGCGCTGTTGCTGCATAAACATTCCAAGTTTAAGATTGGTCAATGAGCTCAAGTGGGTTATACCACTTGAATGAGTGGCTCCCTTTCTCCTTGCTGTCCTCTGACTGGTTGTGTTTGAACTAATTTGCATAATTTGGTCTCTTTTGAACCACTCCTGCTCCTTCACGAAGGTGGAGGTCAAATACGTACATATGTTCAAGTGGTAAGGCTTGTGCACAGTCTCTATTATCTTACCATCTTTAACTTTAATCTTGAGAGCTGTCCCATTTGCACCATGATTTGTGAAAGCTTTAATCCATAAGTTATGGATCCCCCCGAATGATGCACTTTTACTAAATTGTGTTCTTTCAAACTTTGTATTTGTTCTCAGGTAAAGGATTTGTCAAAAGCGTGCATGATTTCATACATATGAAGGCATGTATGGCTATGATGAACTATGCCACCAACTGTACATCATATTAAATGCAATGGCATATTCACTTATTAAACTTGTGATTTAGTGACAAGCATGGAAGCTACTTTATATCTTAAGAATTGTTTTTTCAGAGATGTCCAATTGTGAGTTCTATTTGATGCGCCTGAAATATTAAATTTACCAAGCAATACTGTGCCAGTTCTTCATAACATTATTACTTATTCTATCGACCTCAAAGCTTTTGTAATTGTCTACTATCTCAATGCTGCTTTCATTCACAACACTTTAATCTTACAGTATATCAATTCTGGTTTGTTTTCTTCTTTTAACAAATGAAGTTCTGTAATATGGCAATTCTATATTTCATTTCTGCTTATTAGGAGTTTATGCAATTTTAAGTCACAATGCAAGATTCAATAGACAACGTCCCACCTTTCACAATCTAATAAGTAATTCTTGGGTAATGTCCTTTTCAACAACTTTCCCAAGGAAAGCCTGCTGTCTGTGGCCCAAAAGAATTCTTCCTTCATTAGCCAAATGGATCTCCTACTCTTACTGCTTCAACAGTCTTTCAACAAATTTCTTCTGTAAACTCCATCTGTTTAAGTAATCAAATAGCCCCTTTGTCACCTTAACTTTGGCTTGTGGCTGATTTACAGGATCCTAGCAGTCAGATTAAGTAATCTCACCATAAAATAGCAGAATATTAGTAGCACTGTGAATACCTATCACAATATTGCAAACAAGAGAACAGCCAAATAGATGGTTTGAATAAAATGTTCACTCGTTATGCCAAATTTTAGAAGTATTAGAGATAGTGGGAACTGCCGATGCTGGAGAATCTGAGATAACAAGGTGTGGAGCTGGATGAACACAGCAGGCCAAGCAGCATCAGAGGAGCAGGAAAGCTGATATTTCAGGCCTAGACCCTTCTTCTGAAGAAGGGTCTAGGCCCGATACGTCACCTTGTTATCTCTTATTTTGGAAATATTAGGTTCTGTTTCTTAGATACATTGCCAACAAAATGTCAGTCAACGTTCAAAGTTCTGCAGAAATAAACATTATTAAAAGCTGATTAACAAAGAGAGGGGACTTGGATTGTCTGTGCACCACCTCCCCACCGTAAAATTAAACATTTACCTGATTTAACAATTTTTCTTTTTCTCTCTTAATCTGCTGCTCCATTTCTTCATATAAGCATCGAACCTCTCGATCATGGTCACACTCCTTCCTGCATTTGAGATACACGAAAGGAGCTTCAGACAAGATGATAAAACTTTGCTCCACACTTGTATACCACTTGCTACAAGAGACAGATACTCAACAAAATGAATCAGTTCAGAATTACCTTCCTTGATGTTTGCCAATAAAACAACTGGTGATGAACAAAGAAAGTAATCAAATTAACGACACGAATGCAAAAAAAAAAGGAGCAAGAGGATCAGTAGAAAGCCTAAAGTTGGGCTTCTAATGCCTTTGCATTATATTACGATACACCTCTTGCTATTATCTCTCCTCTCAGGAATTTAACTACCCAATTGTCCACTCTTCACATATGACTAGACACAGTGGGGATCAACTCTTCACCATTAGCGTAGAAGATATTATGGCCTGACTCAATACTAGCTTCATCCTGGGCCTGCAAATACGCACTTTCCAATGGAAATTGCTGAATAATGGTAGGGACCAAGTCAATCTCTGAATGCAAGGCACGATGTGATTATATCACAGAACCCCTACACAGTGTGTAAACAGGTCATTTAGCCCA
This sequence comes from Ginglymostoma cirratum, assembly GCA_024137785.1. NCBI lineage: Eukaryota > Metazoa > Chordata > Chondrichthyes > Orectolobiformes > Ginglymostomatidae > Ginglymostoma > Ginglymostoma cirratum. The sequence continues at coordinate 52,413,143 of JAHRHZ010000062.1, forward strand.
TTAGATCCACACAGGGCCTCTGAAGAGCATCCCACCCAGATCCACCCTCCACTTTATCACATGCATTTCCCACAGGTAATCCACACAGCTTGCACATCCCTGGAGACGATGGACAATTTAGCATGGCCAATCCACCTAACATCTTTGGACTGCAGGAGGAAACCAGAGCACCCAGAGGAAACCCATACAGAAACGTGCAATTTCCACACAGATAGTCACAAGGCTGGGATCGAACCCAGGTGCTATGACGCAGCACTGCTAACCACTGAGCCACTGTGCCTTCCCAATGTGAACTTATTAAATTAATTACCGTTTCAACGCCTGCTCCATGTTTGCCTTGTCATTTTGCACCTCCTGGATATGTGTTGAAACTTTAGATAAAAACTGTTCAAAGTTAGCTAGCAGCTCAGGCTTGTCTCTCCGCAACCTGGTCCATAGCTCTCTCACTTCACTTTGACTGGAGATAGAGAGAAAAATGAAGATTTTTAAGGAAACAGCACACATCCAATGTGAACATATGAATGAATTAACATCAGTAATTTCATTGGGTTTTGCCATAGACACTCAATGGTACAATTATACTGATCTGTCTGGTATGTGGTATGACCATTTTATGTTTATCAGGATTGGAGGGTTTGAGCTATAGGGAGAGGCTGAATAGGCTGGGGCTATTTTCCCTGGAGTGTTGGAAGTGGAGGGGTGACCTTATACAGGTTTATAAAATCATGAAGGCATGGATAGGGTCAATAGTCAAGGTCTTTATCATAGGGTAGGGGAATCCAAACCTAGAGGGCATGGGTTTAAGGTGAGAGGGGAAACATTTAAAAGGGACCCAAGAGGCAACATTTTCAGAGGGTGGTGCATGTATGGAACGAGCCACCACAGGAAGTGGTGGAAGTTGGCACAATTAGAACATTCAAAAAGGTATCTGGATGGGTATATGAATAGAAGGGTTTACAGAGGTATGGGCCAAATGCTGGCAAATTGAACTAGATCAGTATAGGATATCTGGTTGGTAGAGACAAGCTGGACCGAAGGATCTGCTTCTGTGCTGTATGACTCTGTGCGGCTCAATGCCCGCACCAGATGAGGTGACCACGATGGCCACACCTTTTCAATCTTTCCCTTCATCTCAGGTATGGCGTCCCTCAGCTAAAACCACCACCAACTGTCTCTGTCAAAAGTGAGAGCTATTATCCCTCTACCAAATTTTAAACTGATGTAACAATAACTTCTTAATCTGAACCAGATATCTATTTCCCCTCAAATGTTTTCTCAATAGTTGAGAGCAAACATTTGGTTGGACAAGGCCAATCATGTGAGCAAGTGCATCTGACCAGACTCTTCGGGGTGAAATATTACAGGGGACAGAGCAATGTGGGCTCTTGTATAATTTATGATAGAATCAGGCTAGGCCCACCAAGTCAAAAACACATTATTCCATTCTTCATGTTTTGACAAATGGCAAGTTTCCCATGAGGCAGTAGTGAGTAAGTAACATTATTGCCTGTCAAATGCCTCGTTGTTGGCCCAACTAACCTTATTAACATTCAGCTTTCTATCTTACCAAACTCACCAAAATATACATGGGAAACCCGAGTAACCACCCGTCAAGTTCAGTACATCGCTTTCTCCGAATGATCTTCATGTTGGACACCAGGTATCAACTCCACTACTTTTCGTCACTTATATAAATGATTTGGATGTGAACATTGGAGGTATGGTTAGTATGATTGCAGGTGACACCAAAATTGGAGGTGTAGTTGGCAGTGAAGAAGGTTACCTCAGGGTACAACTGCACCTTGATCAGATGGGCCAAGGAGCCCAGAAGTGGCAGATGAAGTTTTAGATAAATGTGAGGTGCTGCATTTTGGAAAGGCAAATCAGGGCAGGACTTGTGCACTTAACACTAAGGTCCTGGAGAGTGTTGTCGAACAAAGAGACCTTGAAATGCAGGTTCATAGTTCCTTGAAAGCGGAGTCGCAAGTAGATAGGACAGTGAAGAAGGCGTTTGGTACGCTTGCTTTTATTGGACTCGAGAGGTCACGTTGCAGCTGTTGAGTACATCGGTTAGGCCACTTTTGGAGTATTGTGTGTAATTCTGGTCTCCCTGCTATAGGAAAGATGTTGTGAAACTAGAAGGTGTTCAAAGAAGATTTACGAAGATGTTGCCAGGTCTGGAGAGTTTGAGCTATGGGGAGAGGCTGAATAGGCTGGGGCTATCTTCCCTGGAGCATCAGGGGCTGAGGGGTGACCTTATGGGGGTTTATAAAGTCATGACGGGCATGGATATGGTCAATAGGCAGGGTCTTTCTCCCCCCAGGGGTGGAGTTGTCCAACACTAGACAGCATAGGTTTAAGGAAAGAGAGGAAAGATTTAAATGAGACCCAAGGGGTAAATTTTCCATACAGAGGGTTGTGCGTGTATAGAAAGAGCTACCAAAGAAAGTGGTGAAGGCTGGTACAATTGCAACATTTAAAAGGCACCTGGATGGGTATATGAATAGGAAGGGTTTTAGAGGGATTATGGGCCAAATGCTGGCAAATGGGACTAGATTTATACAGCATATCTGGGTCAGTTAGACCGAAGGGTCTGTTTCCATGCTATATATCTCTGTGACTCCATCTCAGGACATGCTCCATGTACACACACATCTCCTACATCCATTTACATTGGCATCCAACATGACCCAGAATCTAACAACCCTCATGGAACATCTCCAGTCCTCTACAGGATACTTCTGCACTTCAATGGTGCACCTTGGCCTGCACCGGCAACTTTCATTGTAATGCTCCAGTAAGGACAGTGTACTCTCAGGGATACACATCCAGCTCGTGGACTGGGCTAGCCTGCATCTTTGGGCATTTTGCTCACTGTCACAACACTCACTCATTCTAGGTCTCCCCAGATGCTAAAGAAATGCCTGCTTTGCCTTACATTGTTGTAATTTGGACCCCTCAGACAGAGCTACCAAGCGCATTCACTTGTCTTGCCGTACCATTTCGTGCAGACACAAAACTAAGAAGCTTGCCACAGTTGTTAGCAGGCCTCAGTTAAGTGAAGAGAGATAGTCTTCACAAAAAAAAAGGATACCCTGGTATAGTAAGCAAAGAGCAGCCTTTGATACTACTCCAAGGTTTGGAAACAGTCAGCCATTCACTTGGGGCAGTCAGAGTCAGGATGGTCCCAACACAAGGGGTGAGTTGGCAAATGTGTGGCAGTCTGCCATGTTCTGAGTCCTTCTGCCCTACCGGGGGTTGTTGTCCTCCTGGAATGAGGACAGAAGCGGGTATAAAGTGAGACCAAAGTGTCTGCCACAGCTGTTACTATTGGTACAGGTGGAGAGTTGGATCAAGTGAGTGGTTTGGCAGCACAGAGAGGGCAGGTGGGGTTAGTGACTTCAGGGCTGAGAGATGACAGCAAGTGACAGAAGACATTGCACACAAAATGGGGAGCGTGGTAGAGCATGAGTGTTGAATGAGAATTAATTTTATTGTCAGATGTACTCAAGGACAGGAATACACAAGTACAAAGTGTACAAAGTCACTATTCTCCAGTGCCATCTTGCTTAAAAAACCGGAATTTTTTAAAAAAAAATGACAGAAGAAATAAAAAAAAGACAGAAATAAAGAAAGCCAAAAAGGTAAGAAAACATCCAGATCTTAAAGTTTAAGCCTTATCGCCCTAAAAAAAAGGTGTTTTGAGCCAAAGTATTGGCTGACCAAGGGAGGTTTGCCACCACTGGTCCCAAACAGTGAGAGAACCATCCTTGCTGCTGCTGCCAACTCCAATCGCAGGAGGGAGCCCACGTCTGCAGCTGGGCAACTGCTGCCAATCCAAACACAGCCCATTCTCGCTGCCGTCACCTCATTGGTGTGAGGTGGACACAGCAGCACAGGTAGCTCGAGAGTGAGGTATCGGAGAGATGGCAGTGGCACTAGGAGTGGAGAAAGTCAATGACCTTCTCCTTATGGTGCTGGGCATCCCTCCAGACTGTGGATAACAAGATGTAGAGCTGGGTGAACACAGCAGGCCAAGCAGCATCATAGGAGCAGGAAGGCTGACATTTCGGGCCTAGACCCTTCTTCAGAAATGGGGGAGGGGAAGGGGGTTCTGAAATAAATAGGGAGAGAGGGGGAAGCGGATAGAAGATGGATAGAGGAGAGGATAGGTGGAGAGGAGGCAGACAAGTCAAAGAGGCGGGGATGGAGCCAGTAAAGGTGAGTGTAGGTAGGGAGGAGATAGGTCAGTCCAGGGAGGACGGATAGGTCAAGGGGGCAGGATGAGGTTAGTAGAGAGGAGATGGGGGTGGGGCTTGAGGTGGGAGGAGGGGATAGGTGGGAAAAAGGACAGGTTAGAGAGGTGGGGTCGAGCTGGGCTGATTTTGGGATGCGGTAGGGAGAGAGGAGATTTTGAAGCTTGTGAAGTCCACATTGATACCATTGGGCTGCAGGGTTCCCAAGCGGAATATGAGTTGCTGTTCCTGCAAGCTTCGGGTAGCATCGTTGCGGCACTGCAGGAGGCCCGGGATGGACATATCATCTGAGGAATGGGAGGGGGAGTTGAAATGGTTCGCGACTGCAGTTGTTTAGTGCGAACCGAGCGCAGGTATTCTACAAAGCGGTCCCCAAGCCTCCGCTTGGTTTTCCCAATGTAGAGGAGGCCACAACGGGTACAGTGGATGCAGTATACCACATTAGCAGATGTGCAGGTGAACATTTGCTTGATGTGGAAAGTCTTCTTGGGGCCTGGGATGGGGGTGAGGGGGGAGGTGTGGGGGCAGGTGTAGCACTTCCTGCGGTTGCAGGGAAAAGTGCCGGGTGTGGTGGGGCTGGAGGGGAGTGTGGAGCAGACAAGGGAGTCACGGAGAGAGTGGTCCCTCTGGAAAGCAGATAAGGGTGGGGAGGGAATACACCTCGTTACACCTTGTTGTCTCAGATTCTCCAGCATCTGCAGTTCCTACTACCTCCAGACTGTGGAGACTGCTTTAACCCAGGTGGCAACCTGGGACCAGGCTGACATGATCTGGTGGCACAGCCTCCACTGCTGGTGCTGGGTGAAGAGGACGTTCCTCCTCGCTATCAGGACCCTGTCCACGAAGCAGGGTGACAATTTCCCCCTGTTTGCCATGTCCAGGGCAAATCCCAGGAACAATGCAACACAGCTCTGGCCTGACAGTGCTTGTCCAGATGGAAAACAGGCTTCTTAGGATAATGCACGGTCGAGAAATGCCAGTGAATTTCAGGGAGATCCACCAAGTTCAGAGTTGTTATGGGAACTGTGTGAGGGATGTGAGGCCTGCAACGGGACACGGTAAGTAGTTATTGAGGCAGGTATGCTAAGATACAGCCAGAAATCTCAATAGGCCCTGCTGCAGAGATCCCTCCATAAAACTCAACGCAACTCAAATAAAAAAATCAAAATTCAGCCCACTAATTTCAAAATCAATGCAATATACTCAAAATTAACAAAATGCTTCCTCAAATCAACGAGTCACCTTCTTTTATTTCAACTAATGCCTAACTGACTACCCAATAAAAACCAAAAGAACTACAAATGCTGTAAAATCAGAAACAGAAGAAACAGAAATTGCTGGAAAAGCTCAGTAGGTCTGGCAGCATCCGTGAGAGAAGTCAGAATTAACGTTTCGGGGCAAGTTCTGTGGAAGAGTCACTTGACCCAAAATGTTAATTCTGCTTGCACTCCACAGATGCTGCCAGACCTGCTGGGCTTTTCCAGCAACTTCTGTTTTTGTTCCTTGTTCCTTGTTCCTTGTTCCTTGTTCTGTTTTTGTTCCAGCTTCATTTTTCTCAATCTTAATCATACTGTGCCCTTGGGGCTTTTAGTTTAAAAAAAACAAAGATCCCAGTATCTTGTGCTAGCCTTTACTGCCTATGTGCTGTTCTACCTGCTTTTATCACATTATAAAGGCTACTGACCTGCCCTCCCCAGGAGGGGTTTGGGGAAGGGGAAAAAAAAGTGCATTTAATTAGTCACGTATTGTTTTATTGGCCTTGTGGCAGTCTCCAACAATTGGAAAATGGCCATGGTTGAATCAGTTTGCAATGTCTGCAACTTACTCCAGGCTAAACCAGGAAGAAAACAAAAAGGTGCATTGTACACCATATAGAGATAAAAGGTATTGCAGATACTGGAGAATCCGAGATAACAAGGTGTAGAGCTGGATGAACACAGCAGGCCAAGCAGCATCATAGGAGCAGGAAAGCTTGACGTTTCGGGCCTAGACCCTTCATCAGAAATGTACACAATATATCCTGCTGATTTTTAACTTTATTTACAAGTCCCAGACCTGGTTTATCATGAGCACGTTAGAAAGCCTTGAATAAATTTCCTCAACTGGGTTAGATTTCGGGTTGCATTCTCTTTCTGTCCCAATCTGTACAAACAGCTCCATGGTCTTTCTGATAGCTTTAACCTTTCCAACATAACTCTTACTTGTTGATTCAGAGATAGTGGGAACTGCCGATGCTGGAGAATCTGAGATAACAAGGTGTGGAGCTGGATGAACACAGCAGGCCAAGCAGCATCAGAGGAGCAGGAAAGCTCACGTTTCGGGTCTGGAACCTTCTTCAGAAATGGGGGAGGGGAAGGGGATTCTGAAATAAATAGGGAGAGAGGGGGAGGCGGATAGAAGATGGATAAAGGAGAAGAAAGGCGGAGAGGAGGCAAACCGGTCACAGAGGCGGGGATGGAGCCAGTAAAGGTGAGTGTAGGTGGGGAGTTAGGGAGGGGATAGGTCAGTCCAGGGAGGACAGACAGGTCAAGGAGGTGGGATGAGGCTAGTAGGTAGCAGATGGGGGTGGGGCTTGAGGTGGGAGGAGTGGATAGGTGGGAGGAAGGACAGGTTAGGGAGGCAGGGACGAGCTGGGCTGGTTTTGGGATGCAGTCAGGGGAGGGGAGATTTTGAAGCTTGTGAAGTCCACATTGTTACCATTGGGCTGCAGGGTTCCCAAGCGAAATATGCTGTTCCTGCAACCTTTGGGTGGCACTATCCCCGCCTCCATGACCTCTCCACCTATCTGCTCTTTTGTCCATCTTCCATCCACCTCCCTCTCTCTCTCTCTCCTTTTTTATTTCAGAATTCCCTTCCCCTCCCCCATTTCTGAAGAAGGGTCCAGACCTGAAACGTCAGCTTTCGTGCTCCTCTGATGCTGCTTGGCCTGCTGTGTTCATCCAGCTTTACACCTTATTTGTGTAATCTCTTACTTGTTGAGGTCTTTTCCTTCAGTTCCCCTTTCCTCACCTGAAGGCACCAAGTACTTGCTATCTCTTTGTCGAAGAATTCGGAGTTAAGGAATGTCAGCCTGATTATAATTACACCCATTGGCAGACAAACAAAGCTATTCTGATCTTCACATGACAGCCACGCACAAGACACCTTCCACCAAGGATCACTAGACAGTAACAGGGAATAGTTCGCCCGTTTGAATCGCTCTACACCCAGCCTGGTATTGGAGATAAAATGTTGCACTTTCAATATTTCCCCAAAGCAGCCATACTGTCTGAAGAAAAAAAAAGGTGGGGGAAAGAAAAAGCAATTTTGTTTACTTAACTCAATCAAAATTTAATAAAAGACTTGATTGACCTTGCCCAATCCACATTGTTGCATTCACCTGTCCTACTCTGCTTCCAATAGGGTTGACAGGCCTTCTGAGCTCACTCCATACTATGCCTAGTCAAGGGGTTGGATCAAAACTTTAAAAAGAGAAACGATTGTGAAACTTTGCCCTAGAGATATAAATGGAGCAGTGCTTTTTTTTAAAAAAGTGGTGATTTTCTTGGCTTATTTTAAACTGAAAACCATGTGAACATTGCTCCACTACATACTTGCTCCTGTATGGCCTAACATATCCATAGCACTTGAAATACAAGTGATAAGCTAACCATTCTTTTTAAAATCAACGTGAGTAACAGAAGCAGGAGTAGGCTGTTCCTCAAGGCCACTCCACCACTCAACACCATCATAGCTGATCCTCTATCTCAATGCAAAAGTCCTACCCTCTCCCGTTATCCCTTGTTACCTTTAGCCTCTAGAAATATATTTCTTTCTTCAATATATTCAGCGATTTAACATCGCAGTCTTCGGTGGCAGCTAATCCCATAGATTCACCACCTTCTGATTGAAGAGATTACTTCTCATCACGATTCTAAGTGGGCCACCATTTATCCTGACACCACAATCCCTTTCTGTGGATGCCTTGGCCAGGTGCAGCATTCCTACATCCTGTGTGTCCAGCCCTGTTAGAATCTGATACGATCCCATGAGATGTCTCTCATTCCTCTCAGCTCTAGTGAATACAGGCCCAAATCAACCCAACCTCTCACGATGCAACAAATCTGCCGTCCCGGGTGAACCTCCTTGGCTTTTCTTCCCGTCGCACACATATCTTCTGTTATAGGAGGTGGCCAAAACTGCACATTATACACCAGGTGTGGACTCACCAGGTGTGGCCCTGTATACCTACAGCGAGTCATCCTTGCTCCTGAACTCAACCCCTCAATAAGTTCCCCGTTGCTCTTCACGAATACCATGCAAGTGCAAAAAAAGGTCCATTTCTTAATTCATTGAGAAATTACAAGGCTTCACTCACTGGAATCTTACTTGCCTGAAGGCACAATTTTCTTCCCAGTATTTTCTTTGGGCTATATAGTAATTAGCTTCAATTGCTTTTGAAGCATTTTGCTTCCTGGCTAACATTCGCAAATCATGGAGAGTCTAACTCTACATGTTACTGGATGAAGGCTGTAAACGGCACATAACCAGAATTGGAAATACTTACTCCTCAAAGACCTGTGAGGCACCAAGTTGTTGCATCATGAAACAAAACTGCTTCTCTTCTTCATCGTCTATGATATCCAGGTCGTCAGACCAGCCAGTTTCAAATGTTTCCTCGAGCTTGGAGCCTTCTCGACTTTCCGTTGTTGGCAATACCTCATAACCTATGAATTGTCCTGTGCATTTGAGAGACAGCATCTGACAAGCTACTCCTTCAACCAAATAAAAGCAAACCAAAAACAAACTTGCATTTATAGAATCCCAGCCCCTTGAAGTCAAAATATTGGGAATCTAACAGTGCTGGAGCTGAAACAACTGAAACTGGTGCACTGAAGAGATAAAAAAAATGAAGAAACAGGATTGTTTTTGAAGGTGGGAGGCCAGCCTGTACTGCTCCACGGTAATCAAGGTAAAACAGTGCAATGGAGATTAAGAACGGAGGAGGAGAACAGAAGCACACCATGTGGCCCAAAAGATCTTGTTTCACCATTCAGCCTGATCATATGCCTCTTCCTCCTGATTCCCAGAAAGGTCTTAAAAAACTTGCTGTACCAGCCTTAAGATATACCCAACAAAAGAACATCCAGAAGCCACGGCAGAGGGGAGCTGGACAACGCTTTGACTGAAAAAGTTATTATTGATTGGGGCACGATTATTTAGGATTGCGATACGTTCTCCCGTCTTTTAGGTTCCCCGGCTGGAAGAATCACCTTCAGTGTCTTCCCTGCCAGGTTTATGCAGAGTTATGACTGTTTCAATGGGTTGAACCTATGGCCACGTGAACGGGGATGGGGGTGGGGTCAGTCGTTAGTTCTCCCAGAAGCACCAGAACACAGTCATGGACGCTGAGAATGCAAACAGACCCCGGGAGAAAAAGAAACAGATCCCAGACTGAGGTAAGTCCCGGATCTTTTGGGAGACTGGGGAGGCCAGGGAGGTGTGCAAGAGAGGTGGCTGGAGGTCCTATCTTGGGGGAAGTCACCCCAGATGTTTACAGGGCAACACTCCACCCACTCACCACCAAAAAAGGACGCTGTCCTTGTTGTGTAATCATCTTCTTGAGAAGAGCCTGCATTTATCTAAAAACGAGTTAAAATTGGGACTGCAATTTCCTACAGGGCTTGCAAAACCTGGCGCCAAGCTCAAATGGAAGCGAGAAGCCCACACTGCGAGGAAACAGTCAGACGTTGCGATCTTCTGCCAGGGTGATCAGTTGATGGCCAGACAACAGGCTCACCATCCCATTGATGGTTAGGTCTCAAAAAGCTGGGAGGTCAATCCAAGGTCATCCCATGTGAAGGCAGCAGCAGACTGCAATGGCAGGTAAATAAAAGACAGGACACTTCGAAGTGGAGGTGCCATCTCTCCAACTTTTACAAACTTAAAATAAAATTGTTTCACAGCCAGGTTCAGCGCCGTGGGAGATTATCCCCCCACAGCACAGCATGTCAATGGAACTGCACTGAGGGCCATTAAGGGATGGTGCCTCTAGGTTTCCCGGGAACATTGCCTCACACCCTCCCCTCCCACCAGGGCTGCTGCTGGGAGCCCATTTAGGCCGCAAAATTGGCTCCTGCCATCTGAGCAAGAACCTGGAGGTAAAATGAAAATTCCAAGGAGCCTACTTTAATTGTAATTTATTAAAGGGCTCCAAAAATTCAAATCAGTTCCCTGCCACTTCTCCACTCTGTCTCCACGTGAGTGGGTCTGGAGGTGTGGAGGAGGAACAGAATGGCACCAGGAATCCAAGTTGCAGGCTGGCTGCGTGTGTTTCAGCGCCTGGACCACTCTGATCACGGCCTCACAGCGCCAGGGACCCGGGTTCAATTCCAACCTTGGGCAACAGTCTATGCAAACTCCACACATTCTCCCCTTGTCTGTGTGGGTTTCCTCCCACAGTCCAAAGACGTGCAAGTTGGGTGGACTGGTCGTGGTAAATGCAGGGTTACAGGTAAAGGGTGGGGGGCTGGGTCTGGGTGGGATGCTCTTTTGGTGTTGGGGGGGGGAAGGAGACGGGTCGATGGGCCAAATGGCCCTTACCTGCACTGTGTGGATTCTAATAAAAATCAAGGCCTGGAATTTTTATTGAGCTTTCAGCAGAGCATGATTGTAGGCCAGTTATTTAGTAATTCAGTGGAGACAATATCAGGACTTTTCTCCCTCAAGATCCAAAATACTAGTATATGCCTTTTCACTCCAATACAATGTTACGAGACAGCTGTGTTATAACATGTTGAAAAACATACAAACATACAGGACTCTACAGGGTGGATGCGCAGAGGCTGTTTCCTCTTATGGGAGAGCCTAGGATCCGACAGCATCATCTCAGGACAAAAGGTCACCCACACAAGACAGAGATGAGGTGGAATTTCTTCTCTCAGAGGATTGAGAATCCGTGGAATTCTTTACCACGGAGGGCCGTGAAGGTTGGGCCATTACATATGCGTTTGACAGATTTTTAATCAGTAAGGGAATCCGCGGGTAATTGGGAAAAGGCAGGAAAGGTGGAGTTGAGGATTATCAGATCAGCCATGATCTCATTGAGTGGTAAAGCAGACTTGGCCTACTTTGGCTCCTGCGATTTATATTCTTAGACTCCTCAGCCGGAGTTTTCCGGACCCAACTTCACCAGTAAGGCCCACCTCAGTGATCTCTGCAAAAGTCCCAGCTGAACTGTCGTCTCCTTATTTTCAAACAGAAGGCTAATCTCTCATAAGCATTCTGCTCGGTTGCTATCACATTAAATTCTGATCAATCCTGGTCAGGAGAAGAGAAGCCTGCTAGGAGATACTCTAGGCTTGGTCCTGTGATGTTATACATCTACCAGAAGTACTAAGCACAGATAAAGAAGTTGTGAGAATTATCACAATTGCACTTTGATTAATTAATACTCAAGTGCCTTTTCTCAGTGTGAGGGAATAATCACGCATTAAATAATGTTTGATCGGTATAGATTTATTTCACTTGTTAAAGCTCTTAATTCTTAAGAGCTAAAATCTTGTTCTTTGGTTGTCTCCAGCAGTTGCTGGGAAGTTTATCTCTCAAAAAAAATTAATTGGTCCCTGGGGGATTGTAACAACTTGTTTTATTTTATGTTTCATTTCCGCTCTACAACAAGCGATGAAATAGTCATAGCCAACAATGACCTATTCCATATTCTGCAGAGGGCTAATGTAAATGGAACACATTCGCCAATTGTGCAACTAATTAGAATTGAATCCATTCTAAGTGGTATTGGGAACATAAAAGGCAAATTAGGATGAATTCATTGCTTCCAGTGTTGCCAATGGTTTCCAGTAACAATGATGCTGTCCTTACACAACGTGCCCTATTTGAAATATGCCTGCTATTTCTACACAGAACCTTTAATTATAGCCATGTGGGAGTTGAAACGATAGTTCCAATTATAAGATGAATTGATTTGTAGCTTAGCAATTCTACCCATATTGCCTTTGTTAGCACTTAGAAAGAGTAGTCTGTTTTTTGTTTAGAGGAGACGAGGGTACAGATGATTTTATTCATCTCATTCTATCTTTTTAAATTCAGTAAACTTCATTACATTATGGTACTATGAGGCTTGGTTTAATATAGCTACTCCTTTATTTGCACCAATATTATATAGTCTTTATTAAAAGATTTAAAATAAAATTATTTTAAATTCATGCTGCATTCAATATGCATTCATTTCAGTTATTAAGAAAATATTGAACTCATAAGTTATTTGGAGGAGGATTTTCAATATTTTAGAGCAAAATTCAAATACAAAAGAAGCCCATTGTCACTGCATTCTGTGTTAAAGGAATCCAAAATGAATCAAATTCTCCAGTCCCCACCATGGTTTACTTTGCTTCGAGTACGTACCTAGATTTTCGCGTCAACAAACCAGTCTTGTGGATACATACACTTCACATTGCAAAGAATGCAATGTAAAGAAGTTTCTCAGACTCGATCTTGATGAAAAAGACACTGCTTGGTTCAATAACAACACCGTTTTCACAGTTTACAAGACGGTTTGTGGTACATACCAAATCCCATGCTGAATTCCAAGGGTGTTAAATAGCCATTGTTATCCTGGTCCAGACTGTCGAAGACAGCTTCCAATTGCTCTGGGGTCAATGGTAACTCATTCTGCAGCCTCTGTAACAAAGCAAAGCACAATTCTACAGAAGGTAGTCAAATATAATAGATTTCCAGCAATTCACAAGATCAACCTATTATGCCTCGCTGAGGCAGCTCTCCAGAAATTGAGCCCCACTATTCCCAGAGTCGACATAAAAGTTATAGATTTCAAAAAGTACATAGAATTTCATAATTTACCAGGCTAACAAAGGGCGGACCAGGTGTCTTACATATAAATAGGTTTTATTTACAGATGAACTATTATTGACATATAACTCTAACCAGCTTAAACTCTAAGCCACTTATGAGTATTCCCTCTATACACACAAAAACATGTGGGTGCCGTCCCCGTTCATGAGGTTTGCTGAGGTGATCCTTTTGCTGATCAGAATGTTATTTTTCTTTCATCCTTCTCCATGTACCGTCACTTGTTTGCAGGAGGAACACGACGACTGGCTCATACTTATTTTCGGTTTCTAACACAGTAAATGAAAGTCACAGCTGACAGTAACTGATAAAGGTGAAATAAACTGGCAATCTGCTGGCTTGAGATGTTCTTTATTGCAGATCAAAAATGCTGACTGAATATTTTGATATCTTATAAAGTATCTGGAAAGGAAATAAGTACTTTACCTTCCAAGCAATGTATTGTTGTAAAATTAGTATATCGATTTGCCCAACACTCCTTCCCTTGATTAGCTGTTACATCAGAACATTTTGAAGTTTCTCAGCTTCCTGTCCAATGATTTGCACTGAATTTAACCTTAACCATCGTTGATGACTTTAACAGTGATGCAATATCCTTCCCCTTCCTCCCCAACCTCTGAACAGTCTTTGAGATGGCCCAGCACATTGGTCTCCTCACGCTTCTCTGGTATCCAGTTCAGTAAGGTGGCTCTCGTTCTGTTTCATTCATGCAGCCAAATATAGCCAGTGCATCTCTATCAACAACCATTCATCTTACACCCGAAGTATAACTTCGATTTTTGGGGTTCATTACCGTGGTTACCCAATATAACTAGTTGATCGTTCGTAAGGAATTTTTCAAGTGATGTGATCAGCAGCAGCCGTTTAGATATGATATATAGTCAATTAGACAAAGGAACTATACAACCCATGACAACAGATAATGATTCAGTGGGACCAGGGGATGAGCAGGCAATTGGCACATGTCAATCACGTTAAAGTCGTGAAATCTTGTTTTCCGTCCAAAGTGTTCGGGAAATCTGTCCTGAGTCTTCCCGAAAACTCTTCTAGTCTGTCCTCCCTCTGAAGGCAGCTGTTCCCTGCTGAGACTGCTCTCTGACTCTGAACGCTGATTGCCAATCCCAAAAAATGCTGGCAGATCGCAGATTGACCAGCACTTGTCCCAATCCTCTGAGGAAATGAGCATGGGATAACTATTCATGACATCAGAATAACAAATCCCCACTTTCCCACCTGTTGGAGGTTTAGTTTTCATTGTTTGGGGAAATAGCAGTTTTATTTTTCCAACCACTGCGAGATTACAAGGTGCCATAGAGTTCGCTGATATCAACTTATGGAGCCTATGGGGCCTTGGTGATATTTACTGTTACTTTCCTTTTGCTCATTTATTACAAACTGTTTGTGTTTCTGAAAAGCAAGTAATAGCAGTTGAAACAGATCTCACAGCACGCGTGAAAAACGAGGGGAGAAGAGAATGGTTTTTAAAAGGACTTCAGTTTCTAACAACCTTTCAAGTCCACCAGGGATCTGCCTGCCACTTCCTTAACAAAATTACAATTTTATTTTTGTATGTATTCTGCCAATGAAACATTTCCACCATCTCTTCTTGTACTCAACTGAAGTTTATTTTTGAATGAACCACAATTTCTGCAAGCTAACTAAAATTTTGACAAAACAAACCTAGTGTCTTCAGTATTCATCACCATATCCCCAATGCGTTATCTCTTTGGCAGAGACCCCATCTCCTTCCTGGACTGATTATTGGGCCAAAATAGACTGTCTGCCATCTCAACATAATAGTTCAATCCTCAGCTGAGCTTCTGACTCCACATCCTTGCCATTACAACAAATGATTACTTCCACCACCATCATTTCACCTGGTATTGTCCTGAAATCTTCATTTATACCTTTAATGACTCCAGACTCAACTATTCCAAATTTTTCCAGGCTGACCTCCTGCTTTCCACCTTTGTAACAGTCAATAGATCCAACTTGTCCATGCCAACCAGAAATCCTAAATTAATCTAATCCCATTTGCCAGCATTTGGCTCATATCGCTCTAAACTCTTCTTATTCAGATATACATTCAGATGCCTTTCAAATGTCGCAATTGTATCAGCCTCCACGCGCGCATGCGCACACACACACACACCACCCTCAGTGTGGAAAAGTTGCCCCTCAGCTCCCTTATAAATCTTTCCCCTCTCACCGTAAACCTATGCCCTCTAAGTTTTGGACACCCCACCCCAGGGGGAAAAAGATCTTGGCTCTTCACCCTATCCGTGCCCCTCATGATTTTATAAACCTCTATGAAAAGGTCACTACCTCGGCCTCCGATGCTTCAGGGAAAATAGCCCCAGCCTATTCAGCCTCTCCCTAAAGCTCAAACCCTCCAATTCAGGAAACATCCTTGTAAATCTTTTCTGAACTCTTTCAAGTTTCATAACATCCTTCATATTGCAGGGAGACCAGAACGGAATGCAGTATTCCAAAAAGTGGCCTAACCAATATCCTGTACAGCCACAACATGACCTCCCAACTCCTGCACTCCATGCACTGATCAACATATGAAAGCATACCAAACGTCATCTTCACTATCCTATCTACTTGCGACTCCACTTTCAAGGAACTATGAACCTGCATTTTAAGGTCTCTTTGTTCGACAACACTCTCCAGGACCTTAGTGTTAAGTGCACAAGTCCTGCCCTGATTTGCCTTTCCAAAATGCAGCACCTCACTTTGATCTAATCTGCCACTCCTCGGCCCATTGGCCCATCTGATCAAGATCCCATGGTACTCTGAGATAACCTTCTTCGTTGTCCACTACATCTCCAATTTTGGTGTCATACGCAAAGCCTACTAGACATACCTCCTATCATCGCATCTAAATTATTTATGTAAATGACAAAGAGTAGTGCACCCAGCACCGATCCTTGTGGCACACCGCTGATCACAGGCCTCCAGTCTGAAAAGCAACCCTCCACCACCACCCCTTTGTCTTCTACCCTCGAGCCAGTCCTGTATCCAGATGACTATTTCTCCCTGTATTCCATGTGATATAACCTTGCTAACCAACCAGCCTTCCATAGGAACCTTGTCAAACACCTCACCGAGGTCCATATAGATCACGTTCACCACTCTGCACAGAACCATACAGCATGGAAACAAACCCTTCAGTCCAATTAGTTCACACCGACCATGTTCCCAAACTAAACTGGTCCCACTTGCTCCTGTTTGGTCCATATCTCTCCAAACCTTTCCCATTCATGTACATATCAAAATGTCTTTTAAATGTTTTAACTGTACCTGCATCCACTACTGCGTCTGGTAGTTTATTCCACATACACAGCACTCTTAAAAAAAAACAAGTTGCCCCTCATGTCCTTTTCAAATCTTTCTCCTCTCACTTTAAAAATACGCACCCTAGTTTTGGACTCCCCCAATCCTAGGGAAAGAGACCCTGCTTTTCCACTTTATCTATGCCTCTCATGATTTTATAAACCTCTAAAATGTCACCCCTTAACGTCCTACGAGTCCCAGCCTATCTTTATAGCTCAGAACTTCCATTCCCAGCAATATTCTGGTAAATCTTGCCTGAACCCTCTCTAATTTAATAATATCCTTCCCATAGCAGGGTCACCAGAACTGTACACAGTATGCCACACAGAAGAAAATTAGAGAAACGACAAAGAATGTCATTTGGAACAGAAATGCTTCACTGGACTAAAATACCAGAGTCAGAATGTTGAAATCAAGACACTGTGGACAAACACATTTTAAAGAAAAGTCCAGATTTCTGACAGGAATTTTGTCAAGCAATTAAACTCCAAGCGACCCTTAGAGTCTAACTCCTGTACAAAATTACGGTCAGAAATTCGGACTTTTCTTTAAAACGTGGTTGCCTGCAGCCTCTCGATGTCACCATTCTGGCTTTACTTAACAATTGGCCTTAAAAATCATAGTTTCCACACAAGAACAAATGTTGTCTGCACACGACAACACAACAGGTCTGTTTCATTGAATAGCACATTATTTGACATTAAGTGTGGCTATTTAAAATATTAGAATATTAATTTTCACTGTTATAATTCCTTTACAGACACACACACATATGATTTCGGACCGACAGCCCAGACATATCTGACTGTAGATACACCCGAACCTCAAGATGGATATTACCCATCTGACAGCTCAGTCTGCTATATCTCTGCTGCCAAATGCACAAGGCGTATTAACACAAAACGAACAGTTTTAAATTGCTCTGAATAGTCTAAAGGGTCTGGATAGTTGGCACATTCATTGCCAGTAAACAAAAGGATTTTATTTTTCTCAAATACAATAGCAAGTAATAAGGGACTATATTGTTAAAGCTTTTTACTACACATCCTATTTCACCACAGGAGTTGGATGAACACAGCAGGCCAAGCAGCATCATAGCAGCAGGAAAGGGTCTAGGTCCGAAACGTCAAGCTTTCCTGCTCCTATGATGCTGCTTGGCCTGCTGTGTTCATTCAGCTCTACACCTTGTTATCTCGGATTCTCCAGCATCTGCAGTTCCTATTATCTCTCACCACAGGAGTTCATTGGTTCTATATACCTTACAGCAGGTCAATGGCATGGAGTAAACAAGAATAATTAACACAGTCATAGCTTGTTGTAGGGGACACGGGGATTCTTCAGGGGGGTGTAAGGGGTGAGCCTTACATTTTTAAAAGAGCTGTGGCAAAAACCCACCTGAATTCAGGCTGACATTTTAAAAAAAAACAGACCTCTTTGGCGTCCAGCAGAGCCTATGTCTGCCTCCAGCCCCTTTTCCAAGTGGGCTGGTCCGATTACAGTCACCCCCATCCCATGCATTCTCTGATGATGTGAGCATGTGAAGTCGGGAATTTCCTAACTCCCACATCAGCGATGAGCCATAATCTGAACCGTTCAGTGTACTCCTGGATGGCTAACAAGTTATACATCGGGCTGAATTGATTTGGGATACAATTGAAAGCTTACGGGGATTGAAAACAAAATTCTTTGCTCAGTCAATTTTTAAATGACCACCAGCACACTTGACAGAAAGATCCGCAAGCACAAAAGACAAAGCTTCTTCCATTTGCTGCACAGCACAAGAGCAAACATGAAATGGTCCTAAAAAGAACACAAGGGCACTCTAGATTAATGGGCATCTCCAGGTGAGTATCCTGCTGCTTAGGAACATAAACTGCAAGAGTAAAGACCATAACAACCCTAAATTACAACATGCAAGACAGACTTTATTATATAGAGAGGAAAACATCAATAATTGGCAGAGTTACAGTGCAACAGTGCTAGGTAGTAAGGTTTAATTACTGCCTTAAGTAATTAGCAATATTTTTCTTTTCTACGCACGAATATATGCCAAACACACTATCTTTTCAATTAGTAGCTTTACATTTTCCAATATCCTTTTCTCCCCTTCTGTACTGGGATATGTGATCACACATTAAGCCACCCTTAGCCATTCTGTCCTTGAGGTCTTGAGAAAAGGTGCAAAGATTATATGCCTATGAGGTTTGAAGGAAGGATTGGAAACACAGGTCCCCAGAGTCACTGAAGTGGAGCACAGTTCTCTTCAGCCATTCTTCTCACAATCACTGTATTGTGTAGAAGACAATGGCTAACAATTGACAAGTTTGGCTCATGTTTTGTCTTTCCCTGGAAGACAGTCACTGAAGCACTACGTCACACTGACCAAGGGAGGCTCCTTCCTACCCACACATCTGCAGATCAATTCCAGCACCTTCTTTGTCTGTGTGGATCAGTGTAATAATAGATACATCATTAAGCCTTCAAAATTTTCTATTTATCACTTGGAGAATTAATTGGAACTAGATATATATATATATATATATTACATAGCTAGTGTGTAAAGTTGCTAATATCAATTTACAGCATTATATGATTGATTGCATGATCTCAAGATTTACTTTTTTATTGCCAGCAGAAGACAGGCTGAACATATCTGGAACATCAAGAATAGAATTATATAGTGCAGGTGGCGGCTATTTGGATCTTTGTGTTTGCTCCTGCTCTCTCAAGACGCACAGTGTAATTTTCAACAGAGTGCTGGGAGTTGGGTAAGTTAAGCGAATCTTAAGTTCTTTGTCAAAAGTCCGATTAAAGCTTGTTTTTGTTTTACATTTCACATTTAAATGTAATTATGCTTAATTCTAAATTTTACACAGGCTTAAAAGAGAGAGACCTTTCTACTTGAGAGCAACTAAAGTTAATTAAGGTAATCTGTGACTTTGAGTAAGATATCCTGCTTTGTTTTTCCTAACTTCAGTAGCCTGCAGAATTGGCTTTTCATCTCTGATGGGAGAAGCTGCTAACAGTTTTCTAAGTTTCCAGTCAGTGATTAAGGTCTATTCTATTTTGGAGAATCAAAATAATATAGAAACTGGTCTCAATGTTAATCAAAACAGGTAAATAACTAATTGAATACAATAATTAGGCAGTCAATGAAAACACACAGAGGATGAGAAAACAGGTGATGTGTTGTGGCTGCAGCATGTGGAAGCTCCTTGATGAGAGCGTGATCCAGACAAACATACCTGTAGTACACGATGTAGCTCAAGCTGCTTTGACTCACATTTGTAAGCTGGAGTTTGCAACATCCCAAGGAAAGCGGGGTGGGGTGTTGTATTTTGTAACCAGAGCCACCCACAGTGGTTCGGACAGGGTCTGCATCAAGGGGTCGCCCATTTTAGACAGATGAGGAGGCATTTTGTTTACCCCACTGAAGGTGATGAGTCTTTGAACCTTCCTTCTCAGAAAAGGCAATGAAAACACTGACTTTGAAAACTTTTGAGAAAAAGGAAGATCTAGATAAATTCCCGATAAGCAACAGGGTGAGCGGTATTGGAATAGGCAACAGTGTGGAACAATCATATCACCTTTGATCTTACGGAGTGTGAGCTTAATTTGCATATTTGTAAACATCTTTGCCTATTTCATACTTCTCTCAGTCCTTTCCCCATAGCGTGGAAATTCTTGCCTTTTTTAAATACATAGGCACAAATTTCAATCTTAGAAATTATGATTGAAACTGCTTCCAACAGCTATTCAGGTAGCTGATTCCAGATGATAGCACACTACATGAAAAATACACTCATCTTCACCAGGTCTTAGACTAGCTTAGTGATCCTTCTACTATTGAACACAGTGATGAAAAGCCTAAGTAATCAAAATATTGTGTTAAATTTCACTTGAGGCTCAAACGTTCTAGTTTTTAAAAAAAGTTTCATATCATGATGAAATTTCCAATAATATTTCAAATAACGATGACAGGCTGGGTACATGGTCTGATATATGTCATGTGCCCGATCACATCCACAGAGGTGGCTCAACTATCATTAAATCCAGGACTTAGCATTCCCCAGTTGTGTTGTCTATTGTATTCACAAACCAGACCAGCACCCAATTTACACATATATTCTCCATATAATTCACTAGTTATTTTTTGCCTAAAACAACCATTAGGTCCTCCTAAAGAAGAAACCATTCCATGTAATCAAAGACTTTTACTTTCGGTTAAGGTAATTTCAACATCATTTTTATGTAGCACCTCTAACATGATAAAAATCACAGGCAGAAATTTTTCTGAAGAAGGGTCTAGGCCCAAACCGTCAGCCTTCCTGCTCCTCTGATGCCGCTTGGCCTGCTGTGTTCATCCAGCTCTACACCTTGTTATTGTTGAAAGTTTTCATGGGATGTGGGCATCACTGGCAATGCCAGTATTTGTTGCCCCATAATTGCCCTTAAACTGAAGGGCATGTTGGGCCATTTTAGAGGGCAGTTGGGAGTCAACTACACTGCTCTTAGTCTGGAAGCACATTTGGGTCAAACTAAATAACAATGGTAGATTTCCTTCCCTAAAAGATATCGGTAAATCAGGAACAAAAACAAAGTTGTTGGAAAAGCTCAGCGGGTCTGGCAGCATCTGTGGAGGAGAAAACAGAGTTAACGTTTTGGGTCTGGTGACCCTTCCTCAGAACTGATGGCGGCTGGGAAAACATCAGTTTATATGCAGAAAATAGGGAGGTGGGTGGGGTAGGGAGTAAACGATAGGATAGAGCCCAAAGAGAGAGAGAAAGACAGTTGGACAGACAAAGGAGTTGCTAACGATCAGGCTGGGAGGGTGAATAGTTGTTAATGGGGACTGTTAGTGACTAACAACAGAGGGTGTGTAGTGGCAGGCTATGTGGTATCAAGGCCTGGTGTATAGGGTGGGGAGCTGGGACATGGGAGAGTTTAGGCCCTAAAATTATTGAACTCAATATTGAGTCCAGAGAGCTGTAGGGTTCCCAAGCGGAAAATGAGGTGTTGTTCCTCCAGCTTGCGCTGGGCTTCACTGGAACACTGTAGCAAGCCGGAGACAGAGATGTTGGCCAGGGAGCAAGGTGGTGCATTGAAGTGGCAGGCAACAGGTAGTTCAGGATCTTTTTTGTGAGCAGAACGTAGATGTTCTGTGAAGGGGTCGCCAAGTCTACGCTTCGTTTCCCCAACATAGAGGAGACCACATTGTGAGCAGCGAATGCAGTAGACGAGATTCTTGGAAGTGCCGGTGAAGTGTTGCTTCACCTGGAAGGTATGTTTGGGCCCTTGGATAGTGGGGAGGGAGGAGGTAAATGCGCAGGTGTTGCACCTTCGCCGGTTACAGGGGAAGGTGCCATAGGGCTGTGGGGAGGTGTTGGGGGCGAAGGAAGTATGGACCAGGGTGTGCCGAAGGGTGCGGTCCCTGCAGAAGGTGGACAAGGGAGGGGAATATGTGTCTGGTGGTGGCATCTTGCTGGAGGTGGTGGAAATGGTGTCTGATGATCTTCTGGATGTGGATGCTGGTGGGATGGTAGGTGAGGATAAGGAGAACGCTATCGCTGTTGCAGGAGGGAAGAGAAGGAGTGAGGGCAGAAGTGCGGGAGATGAGTCGGTCCTGATTGAGGGCCCTGTTGACCACGGAGCTGGGGAATCCTCAGTTGAGGAAGAATGTGGACATTCGGAGGCTCCCTTGTCAAAGTTGGCCTCATCTGAACATTTGCGACGGAGACAGAGGAACTGAGAGAATGGAATGGATAGCAACTCCTTTGGGGATTTTCATATTACTACTTCAGTAACATTACCGCAACGCTAGTGTCTACGCTCAAGTGGTCCAGAGTTGCAGCTCTGGAGAACAGAAGACAGAAAGGGCTTAAGTTATAGAAGGTTCTGAAAGGAAGTATACCAACATTAATAATCAGCTCATTGCTTGAGCAGAAGCCACTATAGGTCAACAGGCTCACAGATGATAGGGAAACAGGATTAAGTGCAATAAAGATGAAGGCTGTAGAGTTTTTGCTGAAGTTTATAGAAGGTAGAATATGGAATGCCAGCCAAGTGATTTGGAATAGTAAAGTTTAAGGAATAAGAAAAGTGTGGTGAGCATTTAAGCCGATGAGCCCAAGGCAGGTGCAAAGTTATGGAAATGGAATAGATGGTTTTGGTGACCACATGGACATATGTCTGGAACCACATCTTGGAGTCAATTACAGAAGAGCATATTTGCAAACAGTCTGGAGTAGTATTCAAATATTGCCATGGAGACAGATGGAGCTGGGAGCTAGAGAATGGAGTTTGGTACATGGAACCAAAACAGAACAGCTTCAGTCCTTCTGATAATAAATTGGAGGACTGGATGTCAGACAAGCACACAGTGATAATTTGGGGTGGGATAAAAAAAAAAAAAAAGAGGTGGTGGTGAGGCAGACTGATATTTGTGAAAACAGAACAGTTTTTGGATGACATTGCTAAGGAGCAGCATGTAGATGAGAAAACAGAGGGGACAAAGGATAGACCTATGTTTCAGTACTGAACATCAAATTTTTGAAAATAAAACTCACTAAACAGTGCACCCAAAATGCAAATTCTGTGGATTATAATTTAGCTTCCAATCAAGTCAAGAGTTCTACAGATACTAGCTTCCTACCTTGTTGTGCTCTGCAAAACAAGCTTCAAAATGGCCTGAATTTCCCATAGTGTGACTGTGGGAAAAGCTACCTGACAAGAGAGCTCAAATTAGAATGTTTTCTGTCACCCCCCCACCAGAAATAGGAGATCCGACCTCTAGCCCATGCCCATTCAGCCTGCAAGTTGCTTTATACTTTCCTTCCCGAATTTTATTGGTTAATCAGGGACAGGGCCCTGCTTGGAAACTGCCCCATACAACCAATCACACTTGCACCCTTTAACAATGTTGTCTCTGCGCAACAGTTCTCTTGGCTTAGCCAATGACGTGTTATCATTAATTCAGGTTCACCATGAGTAATACCTTAAACTACTTGTTTTACCTGTTAAAGCAGTGATCAACTAATTTTGTTACATTAATTCTCAGAATGGCATTGCATGTCATTTCTGTAAAAGCCAATAATGATTACAAATTCCATTGTACTGTATAGCAGGTTAAAATATGGCATTCCATGCTAATTTCATTTCACACTCATAGTAGAATTATATTTGATGGGAAGCAACATTGATTCAACTGGAGGATTTATAAGCAGCAGTAACATGAAGAATTTCCTGGAACCAATTCAACATCAAATCTGTACGCAACATAATTGAATTAAAAAGTTACACCTTGATTTTAAAATGTTTTGCAGAGCCTTCACATTCTCTGCAAGGAAGGTAGATCTCCCTTTAGTGAATCAGTGTTTGTTATTGTCAATGTATTCAGCGCTCCATAAGCCCTAGACTGTCAGAGCTCATCAGGTGGATTTCAGAACATCTTTACGCTGCTGGACATTTATAATTTCATTCGAACTTTAGCTTGTGATTATTTTTACCTCAGATGTCACTGTAGTCTTAAAATGATGCTTCAGATTTAATCTTTCCTCAAGGACTTAACATTTTGAAGAATGATGGAAAAATGGATTATTTCAAGTGTTGGGGAAATATCTTTAAAAGGAGTTTGCTGAAGGGTCACTATGAACTTGAGAGATGTTTGAAAAGACAAGGCTCCTTAGAAATTACAAGACTGGCAATAACTGCTTGCTTTGCTGTTGACCCCACCTGGGGCTGTTTGAACAGTGACCGACTTAGAGAGATCTTTCATTTTCATCCGGTCTTTAGTTAAGGGATAAGAAAGTTGTGAGGAAGGGTTGCTCAGCTGATCTCTCCTATTTCTGGAAAGAAAACCCTCTTGCTGATTTCAGAATGAAGCACACTTGTTCTTCTGAAAGAAGAATTGTAGGAATTTCTCAATATTGTATTTCTGAGCAAGTTGTGACCAAGGCTCCAGAGACAACTAGACTGTAACTAGTGCTTGGTCGTATGTATAGGTAGACATGAAATTGCTGGGCTACCAACGTCTACATTACGGAACATCTGCAACGTCGAAAATGGATTGTATTTATACTCCAACATTATTGACCGTGCACATGGAATTGCTGAACGGTTTTGTGCAAACATTTTATATTCACAGGTTTTTGTCGTGGCTTTTCACATTATCAGACACAATGATTTTTTTGATAATTCACAGGCATAGAAGATTTACTCAGGCCTCAGTCACCTGTTTTGAGGCCAAATAATTTGATTTTTTTGCAAATACTTCAAGCAGTGTGATGACATTGATGTCTCCACAAAACCAATAGCGTGAAATGTGTGTTCTCCACACTGACGCATCACGTACATCATGGGATTCTGCTTTGTTAATTATTTTAAGTACACGCCTCTAGCAGAATGTCAATGATCTCACAGCATGAGTACAGTATGTACAGTTGGTTCAGTGCACAGCTTCATAATTGCAAGAACCTTTACTCTTGTACACTGCCTCTGCCAGTAGCCTTTTCTGCCATGCGCTTTACAACACTTACTGAAAGCTTGGTCTTTCCTTGGTGTGTGTAGGAGGCTATACTGGCCACACCTTCAACATGTTGTCCTTTGTCTTGGCTCTCTAGTGATTGTGTCTCCATTGAAGTTGTGCTTGGGACCTGTCAACCTTTGTCAACCTGCAAGGATTGTGTCTTACATTCTTCCTTTAGTAGTTCTTTGGCCTTATAGTGTTCAGTTTTGGTTCATCAAATCTTTTTAGAAAGATTGAATTGACCTACATGGAAGTATTAACTCAACAATTCTGTTCCCTAGCTCCCCATCGGAAAAAAAATCACAATGAGCTCTATTTTGCTCACAAAGTGAATTATAGCTTCTGTAGTCTTCTGCCTAAATGGCAAAATACTAGTCAATGAATAAGAAGATTTAATCTGACTGTGCACTGGTCTTCCAATGCAGTCCATGTCTTTTGGAATATTTCAATGTTTCAGCTGTTAATCCTGATGTGTTAAGTCTGTGTAAAGTTTTATTCTCAAGCTTAAAATAGTTTGTTTTGCTGCGTTAGACACACCAGAATCCAGAAACCATAGCTTTGACCTCTGCTTTAAACATTTCAGATTTGGTTCGGAAATCTGCTGTAATACATTTTGTAAATACCAAGAACTTGATATATGCTCCACTATGCAGATCATACAGCTTGGTTCTGTTGTTACATATTTTGTCTCCAAGAAATGCAGTCTTTTACTAATTTACTAAGGGAAAAGTTAGGATACAAAAATATGCTACACAATCAGCTCGTAAGAGTATCCATAAATATTTGCAAAAAAAACAAAACATGCAGATTTAACAGCACGAGTATTGTTCTGATAGAAAAGGAGCCTGGAGGACTAGCAATGAAAAAGAAAGAAAGATGGTAAATTAATTGAATATGCAATTAATAAGCGAATAAATAAGGGAATAAGCGTAAAATCAGTCCTTTTCCAGATAAGATGTAGCCAGTGGTGTGACACAATAATTGTTCACAATTCATATAAATGACTTGGATAGAGGAACAGAAAGTATGGTTACCAAATTTGCTTCTGACACAAAAGGTAGGTAAGAAAATATGTTGTAAAAAAAAACAAAAAGGATACAACAGAGGGATATAGATGGGTCAAATTAGTGGGCAAAGATCTGGCAAATCTGGAACAGAAGGTGGGAAAATGTCAGTGTCAATTTTGACACGAAGAATAAGGTAGAAATATTATCTAATGGCAAGAGACAGCAGGGCTCCAAAATGCTGAGAGGTCTGGGTGTCCAAGTGCATAATTGGCAAAAAGGTAGTATGTAGGTCTGACAAGTAATTCAGAAATCTATCAGAATGGAATCATTTACTGTAAAGGAAAATGAATACAAGGTATGGAGGTCATGTTTCATTTATACAGGGCATCAGTAAGATCACATGTTGAGGACTGTCCACTGTATTAGTCATCTTATTGAAAGGAAAGCTATACATGAGTTGGAAGTAGTTTAGCAAAGCTTTACAATACCAATACCTGGAATAAATGGGTTGAGTAAATGTTGGACAGGATACCCTTGAATCCAGTGGTGGTTAGATGAGCTAGAGGCAACTCAATTGAAACATAAGATCCTGAGGGTTCTTGTCAGAGTATGTGTGATAGAATGTTTCTTATTTTTTTTAAAAGGAGAATCTAGACCTAGGGATCACTTTAAAAAAAAAGTCAGGGTATATCTCTGTAAAACAGACAAGGTGAAACTTCTACTGAGGTTTATCATTCTTTAGAACACTGTTTCTGAAGAAGTGGCGGAAGCAGAAGCCTCAATCTTTTGAGGCAGAGGTAGAGAGATTCTTGTAAAGGGAAGGGAGTGAAAGGTTATCAGGAGGTAGCTGGGAATGTGGATTTGACGTTACAGTCACATCAGCCATGATGGAGCAAGGCTCGAGGGGTTGAATAGCCTGCTCCTTGTTAATATGATTGCACATTCGCATTTCTAAATAATACAAACAGAAGAGGACCGAAAACCTATTGTGCAGGGTGCCACTGATCAGCCTGAGTTTTCCATTTCACATCGCATTCTCCCTGAATGGCAAGTAAATAAGGCCAAAAAATACACAGCCAATACTTTTTTATTAACTTTCTGAATATATGGAACAATGCCACTTTTAATGCTTTGCAACAAGACCTTTTGACTGCATTAGAATGCCTTAAGCTCTCCATGTAATTTTCATACTGATCGGTGCCTTAAGACCCCATCATCTTTGGACTGAAATAGATAGACTTATCCCTAGAGACCATGAGTTGTAGAGTTGGTGAGACAGTGGCTGGACTCTCTGCCTTGCTTGTTTCCGTTGATGCTTTATGCGTGTAACTTCTTTGTTATCTGTCAGGGTAGCAATTTGAGATTTTGTTCAGTGTCAAAAGCACCGCACAATCTGGCAATGTACAATTTCCTTTTGAGAAAATTATAAGTAAGTGCAGAGGCTTCCAGGGATTTGCATACCAGATAATTCATAAACCTGTTTAAAGAAGGCTGCTTTTTCTCCCCCTACAGTCAATCTTACTAGGGAAATTAATCATTTTAAAAAGAATTGTTATAAGCAGTCTCTGGAGCAGGAGAGCCAAAAAAAGGGTTTTGAAGCTGGTAAAATACAACAAAAATGAAAACCTGCAGGGAGCTTTTGTGTGGTTGAGCAGAAGGATCAGTCATTACTGGCCTCTTAGTAGTAAAGGAATTGCTCTCACTGTTTCCCTTGCATACAGTTTCCCAAATACATCTCACAACTTTCTCAGCAAGCACTTCCACTAATTGGGCATATGCTCCAGTACAGCCCCCTCTTCGGGGATCTGTGGGTACTGTAAACTGGAAAAAGATTATTCAAAAAAATTTGAGACATCCGGATTAATTTAATGGAGAGAGAGCCCGATGAGGAGGAAAAAAATAACTCTGGAATGTTAATTTCCTGAGGCAATTAGATTCCATACTTGATAAATTACACTTGGGCCCTGAAAACGATAATGTGTATTTTCACGTGTAATCATCATTTGTTACTCCATTAAAAACCATTGCGGCTGGTCACACAAGCCTCGACTTTGGTTCTGCCTTAAATGAGGTTTAGCAATGTTTCATAAGGTCATGGAGTGACATGACAGGTTTAATCGATAAGGACTACAAGAGTGCCCCCAGTGGAGGAACATGGGTAGCTGAACAATAATTTCTAGACTCCATGTTTAAAGCATGCATGACACTGGTTAATGCAAGATTTACGTCTTAATAGTGGCAAGCACTGATAGAATCCAGCCATTGGCTCTAACGTCAGATTCAACTTGCAACCGTGAAGTCAGAAATAAATGCTGCCAACTGACCTCCGTGGACACACCTATTCACCAAATCTTAGGCTTAGCACACAATTTGTCGTGATACCTGGAGCAGTTCAAAACATTGTATGGGTATTCAAACAGCACTTGCGTAACAATAGGCCCAGCAGTGTGTACAATTTACAAGATCTACAACAAAAATCCAAAGCTCCTTATATTGCGCCTTCCAAACCAATGACTACTAGCATCTGGAAGGACAGGAACAGCAGTTACTTGGAAGTACCACCAACTGCAAAATTCCCCTTCAAGCCACTCACCATCCTATAGCTTTACATTCACTGTTGCTGGGTAAAAATTCTGGAACGTCCTTCTTCCAGAGGCCAGATGAAAGTATCTTAACATCAAGGAAACATTTGACACAGAGTGGGGCATTGAGAAGCCCGAACAAAACTAAAGTCAACATGAATCAAGGGAGAACACTTCACTGGTTAGAGTCATAACCAGCACAAAGATGGTTGTGGTTGTTGGAGATATGTCAACTCTGCTCCACGACCTTAATGTGGTAGCTCATCAGAATGCTAGGTCGAACCACCCTCTGCTGCTTCATCAATAACCTTTCCTCCATCATCAAAAAAGGTCAGAAGTAGGATGTTCACAGAGACTGCACGGTGTTCAGCAGCACTCAGGACTCCACAAATGCTGAAACCCATGGTCTATGTGCAGCAAGACCCGAACAACTTTCAGGTTTGGGCTGGAAAGTGGCCAGCAACATTTGCACCACACAAGCACCAGGCAATGACCATCTCAAACTATACACACACAGTCTGATCATCTCCACTTGAAATTCAATGGCATTACCATACCTCACTATCAACATCTTAGTATTGACTAAAAACTGAACTGGAGCAACCATATAAATGCTGTGGTTACAAGAAAAGGTCAGAGGCTGATAATCCTGCAGAGAGAAGCTCCCATCAACTAATTACCAAATCTTGTCTATCATCTCTAGGCACAAGTCAAGAGAGTTTAAATACTTGCCACTTTCCTGGATGAGTACAGCTCTAAAAATACTGCAGAAGATAACAGAGGACCAAGCAACTGCTTGAGGAGCGCCACATCCATCACCTTTAGCTTTCACTTTGTGAAGTAATCTCAAGTGATAGATCACGCTGTCAGCTTTAAAACATTCGTCCTATGCCCACTATCCACACTTCCTCCCGTACCATACTGTGTAAGGTTCCTTACCGTCCATGCCAACCACTGCCCACACCGTTTCACTCCAGACACACAAACAAAACAATCATTGCTCCTCCTAAAGGGCTAAAGGGCTAAACCACTTGCAGTTTTTGCTCTCAAGCATACAGTGCGAAAATGGCATCCCTGAAATGACTGGCTTCATGTGACTTTCTGGACAACTGCTCAACTAAGTCACATAGGGTTCATGCAGAAAAGTCAGAATGTATCACTTGCAAGCTGCTGTTGACACTCATTATCTTGGCCAGACTACATGTCACACATCCTTATGTGATTATTCAAAGTCATTGGGTTAACTAAGGTTTGAAAGGTCCAATAACATGCATTAAGCAGTGCAACTAACCAAGCAAATTGGGAATTTAGGTCAAAAACAAAACATTTTAAGTGACTCACAATAGAAAAAGTGTAAGCAAAAGGTAGATATAAAAGCAAATAGAAGAAAGGAGATTTCTAGTGTTGCTAAAAATAATTTGAAGTGGCTCTGGCTGAAATAATTTGTATGTAAATACCAAGCCAATTCAAAACACACAAAACTTCAAAGCTATATTGTTCTATTCAGTGACCTCTGTACAATAAATTCAAAGCAAGACAGTCCTTTCTCATGCACATAAATGGTGGAGTGTTCTGCCCAGTACAGCTAACCTTTCTGAATGCATACACATTATTTCCAAATTAGTCTAATAAAGACTACTCAAATAGAAAAATGGAATTAGATCACATTGATTTTTTTTTAAAAAATCAATGTTTTTGTCTCATCTTTTACCACTGCAGGAAAACATACATTATTTCATGGTCAAAATAGAGTTTGCAAAATAATTTAAGTGCATTGTCAACTGCACAAAGTCCAATTTTCTTCCCTGTCAAGATCTCCCCTTGAAGATTACTTCTCCACTTTCACCAGCCCCTTTGTTAAACGATGCAGTCACATAGGTAACTTTTTGCTTGTGTTGATGTAAAACGGGTATTTTGACTCACACAGAACCACAACATTAAAACACCACATGAGAAAAGCAATAAGTTAGATACCACATTATTTAAATTAGCACAAGACAACAGGCATAAAAAACAACTCTCCTGATAGCAAAAAGCCATCAACCAATATATGCTTTCACAGATTAGCCACATCACAGCTAATGCATTTCCATCACACATTCACAAAGTTTGAATATTTTAAACAGATAATTACTATCTATTTTACTGCACCTCAGATCTCAGCTGTGGTAGTTACTATAATGGTATTCATGACAATCTTCCCCATAGAGTAACTCTTAAACATATGCAGCATTAAGCTTGAGAAACCTCATTCATTTGCAATTACTCCATTCCCTTAGTGATTGAATGCTTATTCCATACCAGCTAGTGCTATTAGCCTCTGTCTCTCTTCCAACCCACTACTTCGTGGCCTGTCTATCTGCTTTGCCACATTGTTTCCATCCAGTCCTTATTCAGAATCCCTCTTGGCCCAGCCCCATCTATCCAAGAACCAATAGGCAGACACCACCTCCATAAAAAAAGAAGTGTCTCTACACTCTCAGCTTCCACCCCACCTCAGCCCCAACATCAGCAGCTGGATTATGGCTCCTCCCCTTTCAGCCTCAGAAAAATGGCAGCTGATTTGCAGACCAAGTGTCGTTGGGCCTCCGCACTCCCAGAACCTTGGCCCTCCAGCCTGCTGCCCCTGCCAGTTTCCTCACTGTGACGCTTAATTACTTCCACATTTGGTACTGATAGGCTGCAAGCACAAGAACTGTTCCAGTTCATTAGGGATTCACCAGCCACCTTCGTGCATTTAGAAGCGAGAAGGTAAGAGGCAGATGCTGAATTTCCTACATTTGCACAGGAAGGTGCTGTGGACGTGAAAGGAGTGTTGGGGGTGGTTAAAGAGCTGATCAGGATGTCAGACGGGACAATTGCTTCGGAATGCCGGTAGGGAGTGGGCAGGAGATTACGTCCTTGCTGGTGGCAGAAATGGAATCTGTTCTGATCTTCCTTCCCTTTTCCTCAACCAAGAATTCCCCCAATGTGGTTCACGTGGACCTCTGCCATGTCCTTTCCGTTCCAGTGCCCTCTCCCAGAAGCACAGAGTCCTCACGGTACACCCCACCAGCATCTACATTCAATAGATCGGCCTCTCCCATTTCCACCATCTCCAGTGTGTTGATGGATATTGGAGAGTGATATTGGAGTCTATACTGGTCAGGATAGATAACCAGAGTGGATCACCAAAGCAAAGCAATTAAAAATTCTTGTTATTTATCCTCCACTTTCCACCCTCAGACTCTGCACTAAACATATACTTATCCAGTGATTTTTACTCCAACCCAGCTCCCCTTTCTTTCTCCCTTGTCTTCCCCATTCTCCCTGATTCTCTCCCCTCATCACAGAAACTTTTCTAACCATATTCATGGCCTCCGTCTTCACCTCTCAAAGCCTTCATCACTCGTGCCCACCCCTTTACCTCCATTTCTATCAGTATCTTTGACCTCTTACAACAGCATGACAGAGCACCCACAAACTGCATCGTAACAGGGACCTGATTGGATCCTCATCTGAATGGGGCAGGAATACAGAATGATTTTACTTCTCCCTTTCTGTACCTTCTAATTACATTCAAAAGAAAATAATTAAATGGTTGCTAAATCTAAATTATGGCCACTCCGGCTACAAAAGCAGGTCAGAGGCTAGGAATCCTGCAGCAAACTCCCGACCAATAATCCTTCTAATATTTTTTCACTGCACAGAATTCAATGTGCATGCCTTCTGAAATATGTTGGTGTGTGGATCAGCGTACATGGAGCTTCAAAACAGATGTGTGGCTTACAGGGAACTTTGCTCCTGGCTCCCCAAAGCCTGCCCATCATCTACAAGGCACCAGCCAGGGGGCTGATGGCATCCCCTCCAGTTACCTGGAGGAGTGCAACTTCACCAACGCTCAAGAATCTCAACCCCATCCGTGGCAAAGCAATCTGATCTACCGATATCCCATCCACTGCCTTCAACTTCCACTCCCATTACTGCCTTGTGCGTCGGTGGTAACGTGCGCCATCTATAAGACACATTGCAGCATCTCACCGGGGCCTCTGTCACAGTACCTACCAAACCAAAGAGCTCTCCCAGCTAAAACGCAGATGCACAGGGCCACTTCCCACCCTATCCACACACCTGGAACTATAAAAATCGCTGTTCCTTCAGCGTCATGGGATCAAAAGTCTATAACTACCTCCCTAACAGCGTCTTGAGTCCACTTACAGCATAAGCACCAAAACTGTTCAAGGCAGCAGCTCAGGACCACCTCCTCCGGGGCAATTCAGGATGAGCAACAGATGCTAGCCTAGGGTAAAAATACCTACATCCCATGAACAAATTGTTAAAAATTGTAAGAAAAAGTAGAACAAAGCAGGAGAACACAGCCTGAATAGTCAAGGCTTACTGGTTATTACAAAATGGTTAATATCTGGCAACTGCCCAGAGTGGACTGGAAGCAAATGCTTTCAGGGTTAGAAAAGAAAAGAAAAGAAAAAAAAAAGACAAAGAAAGAAAGATTGGTGTCAAAATAGTGGATTGCATTCAAGAAGGTACAGCGCCAATGTGTTCCAATTAAAAAGAAGTGTGGGAGCAAATGCTGTTCTTTGAAAGTGTGGCCATGGCAATATTGTTGACTGCCTCAGGGGGCTGACAAACTTGGGTCAACTGCCTTAACAGGATAGGACACAGGTTCAATCAAAAAAAAAATCAGCCATGAGCTTATGGAATACCACAGCAGGCAGAAGAGGTCAAGTGGACTACTCCTGCTCCTAATTCGTACATTCACACATCACTATACATCTCACCGTCGAGTGCTGTCTCCTTCTGACACCAGAGACCATGTTTAGGTGAAGTTTAAGGGCAGCACGGTGGCTCAGTGGTTAGCACTGCTGCCTCACAGCACCAGGGACCCAGGTTCGATTCTAGCATCGGGTGAGTGTCTGTGTGGAGTTTGCACAAGCTTCCCACGTCTCCGTGGGTTTCCTCCGGGTGCTCCAGTTTCCTCCCACAGTCCAATGATGCGCAGCGGAGGTGGATTGGCCATGCTAAATTGCCCATAGCGCCCAGGGATGTTTAGGTTAGGTGGGTTAGACATGGGAAATACAGGGTTAGGGGAATGGGTCTGGGTGGGATGCTCTTCAGAGGGGCGGTATGGACTTGTTGGGCTGAATAGCCTGTTTCCATACTACAGGGATTCTATGAAGGATAGGAAGTTCTACGTTATTCACACCCCCAAGCCAGGTGGAAGGCAACAGTCTTCCAGGAAAATCAGCTGTTAAGCTGAAGAGATAGTCAGTCAAGAGCAACTAGGGACGGGGAATAATTGCTGACCCAGCCAGCAATGCCCAAATCTCAGGAGTAAATAAAGCCCAAAAAAATACAATACAGCTAACCCTGGATGTCAAGGGATACATAGCATTGGATAATAAAAAGGGAGGCTTATGGCAGATAACCAAGGGATAAAAACAGCAGAAGCCCTAGAAGAGTAGAGAATGTACAAGTGGGAACTTGGAAAGGAAAGAGAGGGCAAAAACAAAAAAGGATAATGGCAGGTAAACTAAAAAAGGTTGTTCCTATGCTATTTTACAAGTACATTATGGGAAAAAGGATAACTGTAGAAAGAGTAGGGCATAATTTTTGCTTGGAGCCGGAAGACGTGAGAGAGTTCTCATAAATCCTTTGTGTCAGTGTTCATCTGTCAGAGGGATGATGTGGGCATAGAAATCAGGGAGAGGGACCATGATATGATTAAAGAAATTAACAGTGGTTTCTCAGGCTCAAAAGTAGATGAAGCCAAGTGTTGAGTGAGTCAAGGGAGGAAATAGCAAAGGCAACGGCAATAATTTTCAATTTCTCTGGCCACATGAGAGATACCAAGAGGACTGGAGGACACCCACAATGTGGTACCATTATTCAAGAAACTACAGGCCAGTCAGTTTAACCTCTGCGGTGAGGAAACTATAGGAAGCAATTCCGAGGGACAGAATTAATCTGCATTTGAAGCAACGATTAATCCAGGAAAGTCAGCGTGGATTTGTTAAGATTGGGGAGCGGGGGGGAAGAGAGTGATGTGGTCATATCTGACCAACTTGATTGAATTTTGAGTGGAGGTGACCACGTGTGTAGATAAGGGCAATGTTTTGATGTAGCCTACTCGGGACTTCAGCGAGCCTTTTGTTGAGGTCCCACGAGGGAGACTGACAGAGAATGTAAGAGCCGATGGAATCCAAGCAAAGTTGGCAAATTGGATTCAGAATTGCCCTAGTGGCAAGAAGCAGAGGTTGGTGGTTAAGGGATGTTTTTGTGATTTTAGGTCTGTGTTTGATGGGCTTCCATAGGGGTCAGTGCTGGTGCCTTCGTTTTTCTGTCATATATAAATGGTTTAGACTCGATTGGGGATGGGGGAAAGGTTGTGGGGGGGAGGTGGAGTTGATCAGTAAGTTCATAGTGGATACATAAATTGGTGGGGCAGTAAACAGGAGGGACAGTCTTAGAGAACAGGACAATATTGGCCGGCCAGTCAGATGTACTGATCACTGGCAAACGGAATTCAATCCAGATTAAGTGTGAGGTGATGCGTTTAGACAGGACAAAACCATTTAGGCACGCAATTCATGATGAACAGTAGGAACCCAGGAAACATAAGAGTTAGAGGGAACTTGGTGTGTACATCCACAGGTTCCATAAAAGGTCGACAAAGTGAGAGAGATTTTAAGAGCACAGAGATTATACTGGAGCTTTATAAAACATCGGGTAGGTCATAGCTAGAGTACTGCGTGCACTGTTGGAATCCACATTCTAGGATGGACGTGATAGCACTCAAGAAGGCACAGGGGAGATTTACCAGGATGTGGCCTGGGTTAGAGTTTTAGGTATGAAGACAGATTGGACAGACTGGGGCTGTTTTCCTTGGAGCAGCGAGACTCGGTTTGGGTGGGGGGCTAGGATTAGAGATGTGTAGTAGTAGATCGAGATAGAGATAGTGTAGACAGGAAAAAGAATTTTCCCCACGGTGAAAGGATCAATGACCAGGGCCACAGATTTAAGGTAATGGGCAGGAAGTTTAGGGGAGACATGTGGAAAAAATATTTCACCTGGTGGGAATCCAGAACACTCTGCCTCAAAAAAAGTGTAGGAAAAGCAGAAACCCTCATAACATTTTACTAGCATTTAGATGTGCACTTGTGATGGGAAGGCATACAAGGCCATGGGCCAATTGCTATAAAATGGGATAAGAAGAATAGTTAAATGCTTGTTTTAAACCCTGCAAACACAATGGGGCAAAAGGGCCTTTTTCTGTGCTAGAGACATCTACGACACTAGGTCTCAATTCTATTACAATTTGCTCGGTAATCTAACGCAGAAAATATCTCCAACAGTTTCGGCTTCTTTTAGTGTTTGCTTTTATTATAAAAGATAAGACCTCTGTACACCTGGATCTTTTGATTTCTCAAATTGTTTCATAATGTATGTAACATTAGATCAGCTGATGTAACTCAGCTTGTCATCCATCTGCTAAATTATTCTCATTGGCAGTTCAAGTTAACAGCACAGTAAAATAAAGATGTTCCTACATCATAGGGAGAAGTTATTATTTAATCTCTTTAAGGAATTTATTTCCCAACCTTTTACTAAGTTACAATTTCAGACTAACTGGTTTTCTGATCAACAGATGCTCGAAGTCAAGTGTCGTCAAAGCCTTTACTTCAGCACAGTGGTTCAGTGGTTAGCACTGTTGCCTCACTGCACCAGGGACACTAGTTTGATTACAGTCCTGAGTGACCATGTGGAGTTTACACATTCTCCTTGTGTCCACACGGATTTCCTCCGGGTGCTCCGGTTTCTTCCCACAGTCTAAAGGTGTAGGGGTAAAGTGGATTAGCTGTGCTACATTGCCCATAGCGTCCAGGCAAGGTGGATTAGCCATGGGGAATACAGGGTTTATTAAGGATAGGATAGCAGGGTGGGGTCTGGGTGGGATGCTCTTCAGAGAGTTGGTGTGGGCCAAATGGCCTACTGCCACACTGTAGGGATTCTAAGACACTATAACAGTCAGTGGCTTTCTGGTGTCAGCACATCAAGGTTTACAGTCAGTTGCAAACAGCCCATTAACAATAAAATGAGATGAATGACCAGTGAGTCTGGTATGGGTTATGAGATAAATATTAGACATAGCACCAGGATACCTCCTCAGAAAGAAAGATGCATGTCAACCCCAGTGAAGCTGGAAGATAGGGCCTTGACTCAGCAGCTCGTCTAAAAGACAACAGTTCCAACAATAGAGATAGTAAGAACTGCTGATGCTGGAGTCTGAGATAACACAGTGTGGAGCTGGAGGAGCACAGCAGGCCAGGCAGCATCAGAAGAGCGGGAAAGCTGACGTTTCCAGTCGGGACCCTTTTTCAGAAATCTGAAGAAGGGTCCCGACCCGAAATGCCAACTTTCCTGCTTCTCTGATGTTGCCTGGCCTGCTGTGCTCCTCCAGCTCCTCACTGTGTTATCTAGTTCCAACAATATAGCAGTCAGTCAGTGAACAGTGTCGTACTGTGTCACAGTGAAGTGGCAGCCTGGAGTCGCTACACCCAGAAAGATGGTGTCAAAGATTTGCACCTTCTCAGGGACAGGGTCAACCAAACAACAACAACACCGCCTCAATCACAGACTGAAATCGAAATTTCTCTCAGATAACGAATGTGGTAACATTGAACAGATGGCTTTTTTAGTTTAGGACAGTCACAAACGTAATATGTAATTTAATGGAGTACAGCAATATCTGAATACAAGTGCTTCCTTAATCTAAAGAAGCCATGAAAAATTGAAAGGAAAAGAATTCACTTTAAAGACAAGTTTAATGTTTATGCAAACGAACACCCATAAATAACGGTATGCTAACGAGCTGCTTTTCTCTTTGAAAAAGAAGCAAAGGGTTGAATATTGTACAGAACAGCAGAGAGAATGCTCCTGTTCTTCAAAATAGTGCTATTGGACATTTGATGTCAACCCGAAAACAGAGACATTTAACATCCATTTGTGTAGTGCACCTCTCTCTCAGCACTGGGACTGCCAGGTTCATTATTTTGCCCTTTAAACCTCAGTAATGGGACTTGAAACCACAGCTTTCAACATAGAGACAGGAATGCTACTGACACCTGGCATATAGCACACTGAGATTTCACAACACAAACCGTTCACTTTCCATGCATCCCCAAACCCGACCAGCCTAACATTTCGGGAAGAAGAATTCACCATCATCTTCTCTTGATGCTAATAACAACTGGAGCAGAATGGCTAACGTTCACCCAGAAATCATCCATAGATGATATGTGGCTTTTTTAAAATCTTAGAATTGATTCGGCAGGGGAATGGAAATACAGAGAAGCTTGCTACCTGCATGTCTCGTTTGGTAATGAAGCCCTTCTCCTCTTTGTCACACAACTGGAAGATTTCACGGGCCTTTTCATATGTCTCATGGTGAGTGACGTGTCCACCCGGATTTGTCCTGGTGTCCCTGGTGGACTGCACGGTGTTGGGATCCACTCCTTCTGCAGACCAAACATCAGCCGGGATCTCTCTCTTTCTGTACATCATCTAGTTGATGCTCCAGCCCCACAGACAACACGCAGCCCAGTGAGCACACCGCTGTAAAAGGGTCAACAATAAAAAGGTGCATATGAGGCTTCTGATATTAAGTAGCATCACTTAGCAACAACCCACTTAGCGCTGATTTGAAGGTTCTGAGCATTGCTGTTAAATCGGTCTTTTCTTTCGTCCAGCAGAGATGGGAAAAGAAAGTGCAGAGAGAGAAACACAAATATAGATTTGTCGGGAACTGGCAGATCAGACTTAGGGAGCCGGCAATCTATATTCTGTGAAGGAAAAGCTCCGCATTTGAGCAGCTGGCGAGTTAAAGAACATAGGAAAAGAAGTAGGACATTTAGCCCCTAGAGAATATTATGCTGTATAATTAGATCTTGACCAACCCTTACCCTACTTCTGTCTACCTGCCTCAGTTTTGTTTCAGTCTTTGCCTCAAACTTCTTCAAGCTTGTATTTGATGTTTTCAACTGATACGGCTTTGACAAGAATTCTTTTCTTAGAACAGAGCCCAGAATTTCCACAGCCCTGTCAAGAAATGCTTCCTGACATCAGCCCTGTCCTAATTTTACTGCTACAGAGAGAAATGTGAAAACAGATTATCCTGGAACAGGCAAAGCTAGTAATCATATCCAAAACTCAGGAGAAACCATGACAGAGGGTGAAAATGGGACTAGTTATGAGGAAATGGGTTCAAATCTCAATGCGGTAGCTGATGAAAATTAAATTTCTGATTTTATTCATTTTGTACTAAGCTAGTAATGGTGACCTAGACATCAATTGTTGTAAAAACTCATCCGGTTCAGTAACTTTTTTTTAGGGAAGGAAATCTACAGTCCTTATCCAGCCTGGCTCACACATGACTTCAGACCCAAGCGAACGTGGTCGACTGTTAAAGACCTCCTGAAAAATAGCTAAGTAAGTCATCCAGTTCAAAGGCAATTAGGGATGGACAAAATGCTGGCCTTGCCAGCAATGCACCCACATCCTGTAAAAAGATTAAAGAAAAACAAATGATCCTACATCCTATAACCAAGGGGAAACCACACAGTACAAACAGTGAATGTTGACAGGAAGTAAGTGCAATGCTTACATTCGCAAAGTGATGATGCAATTGTGGATTTGTTGTTACCCCATCCTAATAACTACTTCTATCCATTACCTTACCCTTTAGACCATAAGTGGTGAAGGGGCTGTTGGGGAGCAGTGGTGGCGAAGAGGATGGAGTCTTATGGGCAGCCATCAATGTGGTGTGCAGACGGTGGGAGCACTGTCACATGAGTTTGGAAGTAAATTCCCTCCCTTATTCTCTGCACCCTAAAAAGGTGGTCTATGCCACAATTCCCATTTGCGTACCACACTTCCACAGACCTTTGGTAGTAACTTTTAAACCCATGCATCAAACCTAACCGTTAAATCAATTACTAATTAGATATCCCAATGGCTCTTTAGGCAAGTGTATACACCAGGATACATGGTGTAGACACTAAAGCATGGTTTACCATATCAAAATGGTGGGGAAGTGAAGAGGAATGGGACGGACAAGTCAGTCAGGATTCTCGTTCCTGACTGCCAGTCACCCCTCCTAAAAGATGTGTTTTTGCAAGGTTCTTCACTGGCCGTACATCCTTCCCACCCTTATTGTTCCATTGGAACAGGGCAATGGAAGGTTTATGACATCTTTCAGTGTGCAGCCTGACCAAGAGAAAAAAACAATAAGATATACGGCTGCATCTGTGGAGTACAGCAAAAATTTAAGCTATGAATGTAAGGGGCAGGGGTGGAAGGAAAGAGCAGATATTGGACACAGAGCAGATGGATGTAAAATGAGTCACCGAGGGGGTGAGCACAAAAAGGGGCAGAGTGACAGGCAGAAAAACAGATGGAAAAAGGGAGTGAGAGAGTAAGATAACTGTTTGGAAAGAGACAAAGTCAAAGCTTTGCGTCTTGCACTCATTCGGCCTGGGACACAATAAACCAAACTCAATGGGAACACCAATTTACATAGCATGAGAACACCGTGCTGAGACTGCATGGGGATGTAACACAAACTGTTGGCTGAGTTTAATTGGTTCAGTTCGACAGCCAGGCAAGTCAGGCTAATGGTCAGTGCACTATCACGGGGAAATGCAGGGGTCAACTTTTTAATGTTGAGGAAAAGGCAAACGGTAATTTACACACAAACTTGTTTTGTCGACAAAGAGCAAGGTACTGTTTGTGAATATATACTCGGCTTTTAACCTCGTCCCATTCCAAATTTGGATTTCCTGCTTCCCAGTCCTGACGAAGGCAAGACGACAAGCATGAACTTCATATATCTCTTCAGACAGATACAGAACTTGAACAAAAAATACCAGTGCTTTACAATCAAGCAGACACTCGCTGAAATGTCACTGTTTTAACTAGGCAGCTAAACAAATTTGCATATAGCAAATTCCCCACAAATAACAATAGGATAACAACCAGATAATCTGATATCAATGACATTGATTAAAGGTAAATAACAGTCAAGAAATCCTCCACTCTTCTTCAAAATAACGGCGTGAGATTTTTGATATCAGAGGTGGTTTAGGATGCTCTGTTCATATGTCAGACTTACCAAATTGAGGAGCACTTATAGTTGTTAAATTATAAATGCATAAACAACCTAAGGAACAGCTACAAATCCAAAGAAGGTTTTTCTACCAAGCTGCCACTGAGCTGGATCTTGCAGGGCCCCTGTTGATGGCAAACTACCAGAGTTTGCTATCAGTGTTCCTCTATAATTAAGTCCAACTACAGGGTGCCAGGTATGTGCAGACTAGCACAGAAATGCTAAACTTGATGTTTGTCCCTCAGGGCTCAAACACAACGGTGCATTGTGCAGCCCAACATTGTTAGAAATCAGTGAGAATTTCAACATTCCTGCTCTGACATTTTTATTCCCAACCCTTTAAATGGTTACACCTTTAAACAGATTGCAACCGCAACCGGATTGACACAAATTCAGAGCCTATCCTAATGTTATACTTGTAGAGTTAATGATTAATTAGTTATTAAGCCAATTCTAAAATGTACTTTTATCTCTTACATTTACCGCGTGGATGTCTCAGTCACTGTTCAAAGTTTGTTTTTCTTTTACGATGACTTTACTTTGTTGCTTTTAGTTTCCTGTTTGTGTATTTGGTGATCTGGTTGGTTTCTTGACAAACTGAAAAATATCACTGCAGCTCCACAATGGGAATGAATCATAGAATCCCTGCAGTGCGGAAGCAGGCCATTCAGCCCATCACGTCCACATCCACCCTCTGAACAGCATCCCACCCACCTATCCCTGCATTTTCCCCATGGATAATCCACATTGCCTCATCAACCCTGGACACTTATGGGCAATTTAGCGTGGCCAATCCACCTAATCTGCACGTTTTTGGACCGTGGAAGGAAACCCACACAGACACTGGAAGAATGTCTGCGTGGAGCTTGCACAGTCACCCGATGGTAGAATCGAACCCTGTTCCCTGGCGCTGTGTGGCAGCAGCACTAACCACTGAGCCACTGTGCCGCCCACATTCCCAGTAAAGGACACGGCATGTACCACTGCACCAACCATAAAGGTGACATTCTTGTCAGAGCAATCCTGCAGTGTAATCAAGGACAACCTTTCTTCGCTACTCCTGATTTATGTTTCCACCAATCTTGTCCTTTCGCCTTTTGAAAGCGGACCGACAGTAAACTCCAAAACTTCTACCATTTTGTTCCTTCCTTTTAAGGATAATCATAAAGTGCCAAGCATTCCCAAAAACATTCCAGTAAAACCAAAGCCAGTGGGAAAGAACAAACAATGACAGTCATCCCACAAACATAGGAAGCAGTCATTTCAAATTACATCTAGAAACATTTACTGATTTCATTAATATGAACGAACTGACTGATAATCCGAACACTAGCCTCAGGGTAGCGAAGAAAGGTCTAGGCCCGAAACGTCAGCTTTCCTGCTCGGCCTGCTGTGTTCGTCCAGCTCGACACCTTGTTATCTCACTACCCTCAGGGATATTCCTTTAAAAAAAACCACAGAGCGCGATCAACCTTGGAAGATTTTGTTATAAATCATGTGGTATGTAAAAGGTGGGACATTCAAATATCAAACAACAGAAAAATCTCCCAGATGGCAAACTTTTGTGACTGAGGAAATTAAAATCGTTCAGCAACTCAATCTAAAACAAAGCCATTCAACAACATATTTGTAGTGTGTGTCCATGCAGAAAAGTGAAATGTTTATCAACACTGCGCTTACATCTGCCTGAAATTCAGCTACTAAGATTCATAATGGCCATTCTTCCCCTTCACAAAAGGCATCTGTTTATAAACTAAAAGGGAAAAAAAAGCCTCCGGAATAAAACCGAAGTTAGAAAGGTAGAATCAAATCAGTTTGAAATTCACAAAGGATTTCATTATTAACTCTTGGGAGATGGAGCACTCTGCCAAAGACCCACTTAGAGAGTCGAAGAGTAGAAACACGGAGTATTTTACAGGATGGGTAAACTCCCTTCAGCCCATTGTGTCCCTACTAGTCATCAAACATCCACCTATTCTAATCTCACTTTCCAGCACTTGTCCAGTAACCTTGTATGCTATGGCATTTCAATAATTCATCTAAATGGTTGTTAAATGTATTCAGAGTTCCCACCTCTACCACCCTTTTAGACAGGGAGTTCCAGATACCCTCAACTCTCAGGGTGACAAAGAATTACCTAAAATCCCCTCTAAACCTCCTGCCCTTTACCTAATAATTGGACCCTTAGTTACTGACCCCACTGAAGGGAAAACGTTTCCTTCTATTCACCCTATCTTAGGTCTCTCAGAATATTACACACCTCAATCAGATATCCCCTCAGCCTTCTTTGCTCCAAAAGGAAAGTAATCCCAGTCTATTCAGTCTTTCTTCATGGCAGAATCACTCCAATCCAGGCAACAATCCTGGCAAATCTCCTCTGCATCTTCTCCAGTGCATCATATCCTTCCTATAGTGTAGCATCCAAAACTGACACACAGTTCTCCAGCTGTTGCCTAACCCTATAGTATTCACAGCTACCTCATCTTGACTAATTAAAGGTAAGTATCCCATATGCTTTCTTAAATCAGAAACTGAACTGGACTCACCATATAAATACAGTAGCTACAAGAGCAGGTCAGAGGCTAGGGATATTACAGTGAGTAACCCACGTCTGGACTTCTCAAAGCCTGTCCATCATCCACAGGTTAGGAGTGTGATGGAATACTCCCCACTTGCTTGGACGAGTGCAGTCCCAACAATACTCAAGAAGCTTGACACCATCCAGGACAAAGGAGCCCACTTGATTGGCACTACATCTACAACCATCCACTCTTTCCACCAACATCTACACGATGCACTGAAGGAAGATCTTTAAGCCAGCAACTTCCAAACACAGCTCTTTTCGTCTATAAGACCAAGGGCAGCAGATACATGGAACACTGCCACTTACAAGTTCCCCTCTATCATTACTTCACCGTTGCTGGGTCAAAACCTTGAATTCCTTCCCCTAAAAGGTCTACCTACAGCATACGGACTGCAGCAGCTCACCAAGAGCAACTAGGGATGGGCAATAAAAGTCGGCACAGCCAGTGACACCATGTCCCACGAGTGCATTTAAAACATCTCTACCTGTCCTGCTGCCTTCCAGGATTGACGGACAAGCACAGAAACGGTTCCTCTGATCGTCTTTACTCCCTAAGATCCTGCTATTCATTGTGTACTCCCTTGCCTCACTGGACTACCACACTGTGTATATATTTAGACATAGTTACCCAACAGGAACAATGCATAGGCAGCAGCTTAAGAAATGCTGATTTTAAAAAGGTAATGATGCAACGTAGCCAGATAATTATTGAGCTAAAATTACCTACAGACTCGAGTCTTTCAGTAATCACTGCTGAGAGGGAGGTGGCTATATGGATAGAGTTTGGGTTGCCTTACAAAAGGACTGATTTTTGCAATCAGCCTACTATTAACTTTAAAGAAATCTGCTCTGGTGCGGAGCAATGAAACCTCAATCCGTTCCTAAAGGGTGCACTAAACTACAGAAACAAGCAGCAATCCTTCTGCCAGATGAGAGATTGTGACAACACAGCTACACCTCTGAACACGCACTGCACCAATTCTCATCTGTCAAAAATAAATAAAATTTCCGCCATCACAGTACAGCTTCCGTAATGCACCGCCCTGCAACGGCAAAAGGGGGACAAAAAAAAAACACATTTCTTCACATCAGCGTCAATCATGAGATGTTGTTTAACTGGCACGAAATAGGTCAAGCTTGCTGATCTGACCTAAAGAAAAATGGCCAGATTTGGTCTCCCTGCTATCGGAAGGATTTTGTGAAACTTGAAAGGGTTCAGAAAAGATTCACAAGGATGTTGCCAGGGTTGGAGGGTTTAAGCTATAGGGACAGGCTGACAAGGCTGAGGCTATTTTCCCTGGAGCAGAGGCTGAGGGGTGACCTTACAGAGGTCTATACATTC
Source organism: Ginglymostoma cirratum (assembly GCA_024137785.1). Taxonomy (NCBI): domain Eukaryota; kingdom Metazoa; phylum Chordata; class Chondrichthyes; order Orectolobiformes; family Ginglymostomatidae; genus Ginglymostoma; species Ginglymostoma cirratum. The sequence continues at coordinate 52,457,805 of JAHRHZ010000062.1, forward strand.
ATGAGGAGCATTGACAGGTTAAATAGACAAGGTCTTTTTCTGAGGGTGGGACAAGTCCAAAACCAGCAGGCATAGGTTTAAGGTGAAAGGGGAAAGATTTAAAAAGGGACCTGAGGGGCAACCTTTTCATGCAGACGGTGTTGCGTGTATGGAATGAGCTGCCAGAGGAAGTGATGGAGGCTGGTACAATTAAAACATTTAAAAGGCGTCAGGATGGATACATGAATAGGAAGGGTTTAGAGGAATATGGGCCAAATGCTGGCAAATGGGGCTAGATTAACAAAAGATACCTGGTTGGCGGAATGAGTTGGAGCGGAAGAAAGAGTCCGTTTCTGTGCTCTATATCTCGATATTCACTAAACAAATAGTCCATCAAATCAATATTAAAAATATATTAGAAACTATAGTCACAGGAATTATTTCCCCTGTTCAATATGCAAAACTAAAACACTACGGTTAGCAATTTGTCTAAAGAATATCTCAAGTATTATCCTAGAAAAGGCTTTGTAAACTGCAACCAATAGAGGTCATCTTCTATTTTGTTAACTGATATGTGTACCTATACTCAAACTAATGGAACTCAGGAGGATCATCACAAATTGAAACAAAAACACTGGGGATGCTGGAAATCTGAAACAATAACTGCAATTGCTGGAGAAAGAGAAAGAAAAAGAAAAGCAGGTCTGGCAGGATCTGAGAAGAGAAAGCAGAGCTATCATTTCAAGTTCGAAGACTCTTTATCAAATCTTCTGAGATCAGAAGGTCTAATGCAGAAAGTTACTGGACTTGAAATATTAGCTCAGTTCCTCTCTCCACCGACCTGATGAGCTTCTCCAGCAACTTGTTTTAGGAACATCCAACTTTGTGTATCCACCCAGAAAGATGCTCAGATCAGTACAAATTGTACTCCAGCTAGGAGCTCATTCTTCAGGAAGGTCCATTGTGTCTTAAATAAAAATCAATTTTAGAAATGAAGCGCAAAATATTCTTCTATATCCAGAAGCATTCTCACACAATTGGATGGCCTAGCTCTCACCCACCACGACAAAGTCATTAAGTGCTACTTTTCATCTCTTAGCCACTAGCAAGTCATCCATAGTTCCAATTACTTAATTATGTGGAAAACCTGGTATGGGCAATGCAGGAACTTCATTTCTAAATTCATATTTCATTAAATTGAATCAGGTTCTACTCATTCTTAGCAATTAATAATTGTGCATCGTAGAGCAGCAGTTACGTTAAACCTTTTAACAATTAATTAGGATACTTCAAAACATTGCTCTGTTTAGAGCTGCTAGTGTCAGATTTCAATGTCAATGTCAGTCACCTGCTCAACGTTTGCAAATAGACAAATCTCAAAACAAATATGCATTTAATTTCCCTTAGATAACCTGTTTGTCCTTCAATCCAAAGTACTTAGGCTTCCACAAAAGAGCGAACAATATTTCAGTAGCAAGTGTTAGTTCTGCATTCTGCCACATGCGCATGCGCTGGTCTTACTCTGAAATTGGTAATGCGCCACTTTTCTAGCAATAACCAATGGTAACAGTGGCAGATCAAACTCTCGCTCCCTCAACGATGCAGCACATCAATTTGTAAGGGATGCTAAACAATTGCAGCCAACAATGAAGTGAAAAGGTGGTACAATATTGGAATGAAGACAATTAGAATGAAGGTAGCGTAACCAGCAGATCATCAGAATGGTAAAAATAGAAATTGCTGGAAAAGTTCAGCAGGTCTGGCAACTGAGGACATTTTGAGGAAGTGTCACTCGACTGGAAGTATTAACTCTGCTTGCTCTCCACAGATGCTGCCAGACCTGCTGAACCTTTCCAGCAATTTCTACTTTCGTCTCTGATTTACAGCATCCGCAGTTCTTCTGGTTTTTGTGTAGATTATCATAAAATGGTCCAGTACAACCACAAGGCAAACTAAGGCGATCATCTAGGAGTGGAAACATGGCAGCAAGAGATTGAATGAACTACCGCTGAGACTACATCAGTAGTGGAAGTGAAAGGTCAAGATCTATTGATATACATCCACATGGATTTTCATGTATGTATGTTGTAGTTTCTCAAATCTTCATTTATATCCCTCAGTAGTTTAAGCAATTTCATTAATCTGTACAGGTAACTATTCCAAAACTGAAGCAGTAAATAATATCCATGTAATTTGATCTAGCCAATTCGACTGTAACTATTATTAATTTTATGCACAATCATCTTGAAGCTGTGCTGGAGCACAGTATTACATAGAAATACAAGCAGTCCATTAAGCCTGCTCCACCATTCAACATGATCGTGCCTGATCATTTACCTCAATGATATATGATCGTGCTCTCCCCATGTCTTTACAGTGTAGAGCTGGAGGAATACAGCAGGTCAGGCAGCAAAGGAGCAGGAAATGTTGACTCTCCTGCTCCTCTGATGCTGCCTAGCCTGCTGTGTTCCTCCAACTGCACACTGTATTGACTCTGACTCCAGCATCTGCAGTTCTTGCTATCTCTTTGATGTCTTTAGTGCCTAGAAACGTATCTATTTCTTTCATAAGTGTATTCAATGACTTGAACTTCACTGCCTTACATGGTAGTGAATTCCAAACATTCACCATCATCTGAGCAAAGCAAGTTTCTCTCATCTGTCTCCCTAGACATGTTAGAATTTTAGATGCTTCAAATCAGATTTCCTCCCATTCTTCTAAACTCCAGTGAATACAGACCCACTTGAGTCAATCTCTCCTCATGACTTTCCTGGCATCCCAGAAAATATCTTTTGTTAGTTAAGGAGGCAAAAAAGAAAAACTGCACAAAATAATCCAGGTATGATCTCATCATTGCCTTTTGCTACTGCTGCAAGACTCCCTCACTCCTGTACTCAAACCCTCTTGTTATGAAAGCTAACACCACTTGCTTTTCTCACTCCTTGTACCTGCATGCTTGCTTCCAGTAACATACGTCCAAAGATGTTAGGTCCGTTTCTACATCAACATCCTCCAATCCATCACCATCTAAATAATGTAGTGTGGAGCTGGAGGACCCTCCCATCCCGAAATGTCAACTTTCCTGCTCCTCTGATGATGTCTGGCCTGCTGTGTTTCTCCAGCTCCACACTGTTTTGTCTCCAACTCCAGAATCCGCAATTCTTGCTATCTCTGAACCATTTAAATAATACTCTGCCATTCTGATTGTCCTACTGAAGTGGATAGTGTCATGCTTGTCCACATTCTACCACATCTGGCATACACTTGTCCACTCATTCAACTTGTCTAAATCACCTTGAAGGTTTTTACACCATCCGCGCAACACACAATGCCACCTATTTTTAAGGTCAAACTTGTAAATATTATATTCAAATCCTCCATCCAAACTGTTGATACACATTGTGAATAGCTGGGACCGAAGCACTGATCCCTGCGGTACCCACTTGACACCACCTTCCCAATCTGGTTCCTGTCTACTAACCGATTCTTAATCCATGCCAATATATTACCTCCAATCTTACAAGCTTTAAATTTTGACACTAACCTCTTCGGACACTAAAACCCTGAAAATCCAAATACACCTTGTGCACTAGTTCTCCTTCATCCAGTTACATTCCCAAAAACACTCCCATAGGTTTTTCAAAATATAGATGAATCCATATTGACTTTGTGTAATACTTTTATTACACAATCAGATCAGAGGATTAGATAGGGTGGACCGTGAGAGTCTTTTTCCTAGGATGATGACGTCGGCTTGTACGAGGGGGCATAGCTGCAAATTGAGGGGTGATAGATTTAAGACAGATGTCAGAGGCAGGTTCTTTACTCAGAGAGTGGTAAGGGCGTGGAATGCCCTGCCTGCCAATGTAGTTAACTCAGCCACATTAGGGGCATTTAAACAGTCCTTGGATAAGCGTATGGATGATGATGGGATAGTGTAGGGGGATGGGCTTAGATTAGTTCACAGGTCGGCTCAACATCGAGGGCCGAAGGGCCTGTGCTGCACTGTATTGTTCTATGTTCTATGTTCTATTTTATGAAAAGCAAGAAGAGTAGGCACTTAGGAGTGCGAAGCAAACATACTTGCATCAAGGGTCTCCTCCTTACACATGGTAAACAGAGCAGTGGACAAAATTCCAGCAGTGCTCAGGTGAAATAGGAAATATAGAAGATGTGCTATTTGTATCCTCAAGCTGTAGGGCATGAAACTTGATGGATTGATATTGTTCTCCAGGGCAATCCAATGTTCATCACCCAGATCTTGTTCTAAGTACATAGCAGCATAGTACTTCTTTAAATTAATTCATGAAATGTGTGAACTGCTGGCTGGGAAAGCATTCATTGCCCATCAAAACCGAAATAACTGCAGATGCTATAAATCAGGAAAATAAGACCAGAAGTTTCTGGAAAAGCTCAGCACATCTGGCAGCATATGTGAAGAAAAAAAAGAAATCAGTTACCGGTTTGGGATAACAAGCATGGGGCTGGATGAACACAGCAGGTCAAGCAGCATCATAGGAGCAGGAAAACTTGACGTTTCGGGCCTAAACCCTTCATCAGAAATGGGGGAGGGGAAGAGGGTTCTGAAATAAATAGGGAGAGAGGGGGAGGCGGATAGAGGATGGATAGAGGAGAGGATAGGTGGAGAGGAGGCAGACAAGTCGGAGAGGCGGGGATGGAGCCAGTAAAGGTGAGTGTAGGTAGGGGGGTAGGGAGGAGATAGGTCTCTGTTACCGGTTTGGGTTCAGTGACCCTTCCTCAGAATTTGAGATTGGTAAAAATTGAAGATCAGTTTGCAACTTCTGTCATTCAATTTTAATACATGGGACCTTTCATGGATTAAAATGTTTCTTTCCCCTTTTTTTAAAAAAAATGAGTTAAGATAGTCATAGAGATCACTTGCCTACGTTAAGCCAAACTTCATGAGTAAATCACCAAGACCTAGTCTGAACAGAAATTAATATTTCAAAAAAAAAAAGTGTCTGAAACCAGTCACTTAGATCCAAATCTTGAGCTTGATTCACACCAGTCTGGTGGTTTTACATATTGTGATGAAAGTCTTATCTATAGATTACCAACCTTAAAAAGTGATGAAGCCAGACACAGGAATACACAAATGAACCTTATTTCAGACAACTCCTTTCAAGCAGAGCAGACAGAAGAATGATGGATTAATAACAGAACAAGAGGGCTTGGTCTCTTCCTATACCCATTTTACACTCATCCTCCTGGACACACAACAAAGCTTCTGCTAAAAAAAAAAAATTTAAGCTCTTCATGGCAAACCAAGCGAGTTTTAAATAAAACAAGAGAGATTAAGTCCTCCTCACTTAGTTGTAACCCATCCAAAGAGGCATAACTATGCAATAAGTGTGAAGTAAGAGCAGTGGAAGCATCTTAGAGGCGTCATGCCCATCTCTTTGAGCTGGGTGATAGGATGGTCCTGCCACATGCTTAACCGTCTGGCTTTGCATTTCTTCTAGCACGTCTACAGTCATTTAAGTGGAATGGCTGGAGTGCCCAGATGTTCAGTGGCCTGAGAGACAACCTCTGTGCCAAAACCCTATTGCTGGGCACTGCCCTGACATGCCTGGTGATCTGTGGAACAACTGATGGTACTACCGGAGATCTGGAAGGTCTGAGTAATATCTATTGTCGAGGATGAAAGTGGGACTTTTCAAAATAAAAAAAAAACCCGGAAGAACTGCAGATGCTGTAAATCAAAGACAGAAGTTGCTGGAAAAGCTCAGCAGGTCAGGCAGCATTTGTGAAGAAAAAAATCAAGGTTAATGTCTCAGGTCTAGTGACCCTTCCTTAGAACTATTCTAAGGAAGGGTCACCAGACCCAAAACGTTAACTCTGATTTTTTTTCCTTCACCGATACCACCAGACCTGGGAAGCTTCAAGTAGCATATTCCTGCTCCTGTGCACTCAGCTCTACATCACTTGCAAATTCAACTCATTTTCAGATGTAGGTCCATTCCAGTTTAAAATAAAAAACACACAGCATACTTGAGCTCCCAAATATTTTACTTACTAACCCGACTTCCACAAAACAAAAGGGTTCTCCACTCACTTCCAAACCCGTTAGGATAAAACCCAGAAGAGTTCAAGATGCTGTCAGGCTCCTTACCCAACATTCAAAGTCCACTTCCCACATTGGCTTAGTGGGTAGCCTCAGTGCTGCCTCACAACGCCAGGGACCTGGGTTCAATTCCACTCTCGGGCAACTGTCTGTGTGGAGTTTGTACATTCTCTCCATGTCTGCGTGGGTTTCCTCCCACAGTCCAAAGATGTGCAGGCTAGGTGGATTGGCCATGCTCAAATGCCCGTAGTGTTGGGATGTGTAGATTAGATGGGTTATAGTGGGGGATGGGTCTGGGTGGGATGCTCTGAGGGTCAGTGTGGACTTGTTGGGTCAAAGGGCCTGTTTCCACACTGTAGGGATTCTATGATGATGATGATGATGACCCTACCACTCCCAAAATGGTTAAGAGCTATTTTGCATTAAACTGATGAACAAAAAGAAAAGAGACGAGTTGGCAGCTCCAACATGATAGCAGAACAGGTCCCTTTGTTACATTTCTCTGGTAGACACTCTGATTACATTACTCATTTGTGGATGACTGTAAATTGCTGCCTTCAATAGCAGGCTTGAGAACAAAATCAATAAGTCAGTCACCAAAAGAGTTTGGTAGCACACACAGTTACTTCAGCTATCAACAGTCTTCCTATTCGTAACTCAGAATTATAACCCGATAATCAAAATATTACATATGTTTAAACTGTACATATCAATATTAGTACACAATCTCTCCAAAAAGGTGAGCAAAAATAAAAGAAAATATCCATTTTGAGGCAATTCACGTTATAAAATTACAGACTTCTGTTACAATTATTGTGCAGGGAACATTAGAGAAAAAAATTCCTGTGCAATTCTGTTCCAAGATTTTAAAAGAAAATTCCATTCTATTTTAACAGTCTCATGATGCCTAAGATGGAGCGCAAAGTCTTACACGTCATTGTATCCTAAACACTTGTGTTATTGCGCTTAGAAAACTGCTGATCTAAAGCAGCCTGGAAAGAGGACGGTTTTCCGCAAATTCCCGACAGGGCAACATTATAAATGGAAATGATAGATGTTCTCCTTTCAGCATCCTACGTCAAAAGAAAGAACCACATAAAATCTCCCTTCCTTGACTGTCTCCAATGAGCAGTTAGTATGTCCAAATGTCAATTGTGTATCTAATGACATCAGCACCAAAGAATTTTATACTTGATCCCAATATTCTACTTTAAACTAATTCATTACAAGAATGCAGCATTGGAACAAACTTGGAGCTCTCAATATTGATTGCAAATCTAACTTACAGTTTGAAACTGGAGAAACAGAAACAAAATATCCAACAGACCACTGTCTTGTTACGTGGAGATTGGATTTGAAATTGATAGCACAGGCAAACAGAGCCCAAATATTACATGACAGAAAAAAAGTTTGAGTTTGAAATTACTGTGTACACCTACTTGAAACTCTTGAATCCAGTAAACAGCATTAGATTCACTCCTGTTCTGGTAGACTTAACTGTGCTAGCAACCTTGGATAGCTTGGTAAAGCAATTCTGAAAACATGATGCAATTACCATTTATAACAAGATATTTACCATATTGGGCAGTGTAACGATAAAGATTCAAGGACACGCAACTGAACGTTGTGCTATGGCAAGGATGCACATCCATAAAACAGGAATGGGTGTCATGACAGTGGAATAAAATAAAATGGGACATTCTGTTCTTCCCAAAGAACTGCATCAGACTGCAGCAATTGCTGTCCTACCCTTCGCCTTCCCACCATCACCCAGTCATGGCCCTGCAACGTCTCCAGATCACTATGTCTATCTATGGAACGCTCACATTCCTAAACCGCTCACCTTCCAGCGTGCTGCTGCCTCCCAAATTTGTGCCCATTTTTTGTTAGAACTCCACATTTGCATTCCTCGAATCAAATATCTGTGACAGTACGGAACCAGCTGTCCCAGGCACAATTTATATCCTGGTATGACTGTGAAAAAGGTAAATAACCCACCTTGTCTGCAACTTTCAACAAGGATGACCCACCCCATTCGCCACCATCACTTCTTCACTGTCATCCAGCTGATAGGGGCTACACAAATCGGGTTCCACTCATAGCTATTTAGTATCAATGCATTGGCTTTTCTTAGACCACATTCAGCATTATCTCGGTTATCCTCAAGGATCTAGCCTGGATCCCATCTACATGCTGTCTTTCGTCTACTTTACCTCAAAACAGTTTCTAGCTGTATGCTGATCAGACATAGCTCCACTTTGATAACACCTCTTTCAAGCCTTCCATTGTCAGGCTGCTTGTCCAACATCCAGCCCTTAAGCAGAAATTTCCTCGATGGATTGGAAAGACTGATTGGTCTTCAGTTCCCAAGCTGTTCCTGAGCAAACAACTTCATCTCTCTACTTGGCACAATGAGGTTGAATTGGACTGTTCACAAGCTTGGTCTCGTTTTTGATCACCCAAAAAAGAAAAGAAACAAAAAAAGGTGCCAACCGTCTCAAGAATGTCCAACAGGCCCAGATGGAGATCATATGCAAACAGTGGAAGGAGAGAGAGTGTGAAAACCCACCCACTGACCTCTTCAAACACTTGTGGCAAGGTATGTGGATCTAACATTAGATTCTTCAGTCACCTCAGGAGCAATAACCCTGGAAAGGAAGTAAGTCACCAGTATAAGAAATTCATCTCTGGGTCAAATATGAACTACCGGTCATGTTTCTCCAACTAACATTTTTAACTCTGCCTATATCCCCCTCCTTCATCTTGCCGACTTCCACGCCTTAGCTCATTTACATGTTAGCCCACACCCAAGCCCTTGTTAGAATTGACTATTCTATGTGCTCCACTGCAAAAATTACGTTCATCCAAAATTCTGTTGCCTGTATTCTAACCTGCACCAAATCCTATTCATTAGTTACCGCTGTCCTCACTACATTTATTTTCATTCTTATGTTCATATCTTCTTTTTGTGACCTCATCCCCTTAATAATCTCCTGTAACCTGCATTAATCAAGTTCTCTGTAATTATCTATTTTTGGAATATCCAATTTTAATCAATCATTCTACCATTGGTGGCCATACCTTCAGCCAACAAGGCCTTCATTTTGGAATTCCCTTCCTAACTGCCATTAAAAATGTTCCCGATAACCTCCTTTTTTACTGAGCTTTTCATTACCTTGTTCAATGCCACACATGGGTGGGGTATCATATTCTGTTTACTTCTTCTCCCATTAAGCACCTTTAAACATCTTATTGAATCAAATGTGCTCTGTTTGTTGTTGCTTCATCAAATTTACAAACAGCTGAGACAATTTTGACTTACTCAAGTGGAAAAAGCGCAGAAGGCTGATATCTAAAGCATCTGCTGACCAGGTCACCATTGTTCCTTCTCCTCTAATGTATCTCAAGGCTATCAAAGTTTTATGAAACCTTTATCAGAAAGAAAAACGTAGCTTAAAAGGCAAACTTACAAGCTGACTGTATGTATTTTGCCAGGGTGCTACTTATCTGTATTCACCTAGGTACAGGACAATGAGACTCAGAAGTTAAATAGAGAACCCATGACACTTGACTCCATCTCCAACAATGTATTATGTCCTACTGCATAATAGCATCTTCATTAAGCAACACATAAATTCTGGAAAATGATTTAACTGATTTACTGAGCAGGTAAAATGAAGCGTGGTTGCTACGATTTACTTAAGTTACTGATAAAGGCAAGACCAGTGAAAGTAACCAAGGGTTGGTTACAGACAGGACAACGTGTAAATGGAGAATAAAAGGAAACAGAAAAGATATTAAACAAATATTTTGCATTTGTCTTCATGGTAGAGGATGCTAGAACGCACCAGAAATAATGAGGAACCAAGAATCTCTTGAGTACAAAAACCATCAAGGAAATTTTAGGTGTTTAAAGTCTGGAGAAATGAACGGGACTAAAATACATAAAATCTCTTAGATATGATGGCCTACATTGTACCTATCTCTGTTAAAATGCTCAGAGAAAATGGATGTAATGGTTCTGACTTCTAAAATCTCGCAAGATTTTAGGAGTCAGATGACACCAGGTTATAGACCAACAGATCTATTTGAAATCAAGCTTTCGGGGTGTTGCTCCTTCGTCAGGTGAAGTAAGAGAGAAGCCCACAGGCACAGAATTTATAGGCAGAGGGGTCAATAGATCATACAAATGGTGTGAGTGGAGTGTCGACAGGCCAAATAATAGGTCTCTGCAGGTCATCAAGAGTGTCAGATGGTGTGAGTAAAGTGTCCATGGTTGAATAACAAGTGAACGGATGACCTATAATCCAATTAAGTGAGGCAAACAAAACAAGCAAAAATCAAACAAAATTAAGGCAGATAGACCCTGGGGGCATTCTAACAAAAATTCTGAAAGAAAACTTACAAATTAAATCAAAATATCATTTTGGGAAGTGAAGTAGAGGCAGGCTTGAAGGGCATTGGTAGACAGCGTGAGCAAGCTCTCCAGGGGCATCTGGGCATGGACACAAGGTCAGGAGCTGTCCCTTCTCTCTGAAATACTTAGGCCTGAAGGAGACCAGTTGATTTTTCCTTCAGCAGTTGATGCAAGTTCTTAACTAACAAACCAGAGAAGTTACAAGTGTAACCCAGACACACTGTACCTCTGGCAAACTTGTGAAAATAGCTGGAGAAGAATAACCAGAGCAATACGTCCTAACAAGCCAAAAGAACCATCCCAGTGTACCTTGTGAACAAGAATCATTTCCAGTCTTTCTCTCTGCCGATGACATGCATTTTGCTTATCTTTTGTGTATGCATATGGAATGGGCTGTTTAATAGGGGGTTTGAACACTAACAAGTTGTACTTCAGTGGATCATAATGGTTTATCTGTAGCTAGAATCAATTTTATGTAATAATTGTAATTTATATACAGTTCCCTGGTCTGCACACTATGTCAACCTGGATCTAAAAATCAGGCAAACTGGAGAAATTCTACATCGTTTTAAAAAACTAATTAACTTTTGTGAAGACTCTGGGAATAGTGGGGCTTGATTTCCAGCAGGCCACACCACTGAGGTGTAACACAAGAAGGCTCTTTTATGTACCAGGTGACCACTGTGCACTTGAAGTGTAAATAAACAATTTAGTAAAAGCTCTTTTACCCAACTTTTCACCCAAAAACCAAGTGGGATGCAACGCCATCATTGCACCTGATCCCAGTTGTGTGACAGGCAAACGAAATTAAAACGGCACCTAAAGACTACATAAAAGTAGAGAAACTGCCGAAACAGAGTGGAACTGCACACAGCATTTGTCAGAACCAACGTGTGCAAGTATTCCATTCTCAAGGACTCATTTCTATTCTACCTTGCAAGGTGACACATTTGGTACAGCACACACAGAATCTCTGATCAAAGCTCAATGGATAAAATTTTACGTGAGCCTCGGTCAGCCTCACAACTGAGGGTCAGAGCCAAACAGCTTTGAAATATCGAACTACTCGCAGCTCGTTGGAAACCTTCCAGGTTTCAATTAATTTGTTGTGAATCCAGAACAGCTGACAGATTAGATATCACGGCTATTCATCAGCTGTGGGATTCCCAGCCCCTTGAGGCTCTACATGAGAAGACTTCATGCTGGCGGTAACACAGAACGGCCCACACACTATACAAATCACTGTTTCAAATTTGCCATCAATACCTGCTCCCCAAAAACACACCATTGATCATTGTCTTAATCAGCACTCAGTTTGAAGCCACCTATTCGAGGGCCTTCCGAAAGGAAAATGCCAAAATGCCACTGTTTTGCACAACTTTCTCACGTTTTATACCCAGTCAGATCAGACTTCTGTCCCTGTTGAATGTGACAAAGATCAGACTGAACGATTCCGGCTCATCCTTCTTAATCTTCCTGCAACCTTTAATATGATTAACCACACCGTTTAGCCAAGTGTGAGCATCTGTTCACCCGTTATCTTCGTGTCTGCTGACTTTCATCAACTATAGGAAGGAGGTTGTGAAACTAGAAAGGGTTCAGAAAAGATTTACGAGAATGTTGCCAGGGTTGGAGCTATAGGGAGAGGCTGAATAGGCCAGGGCTATTTTCCCTGGAGCATCGGAGGCTGAGGGGTGACCTTATAAAAGTTTACAAAATCATGAGGGGCATGCATAGGGTAAATAGCCAAGGTCTTTTCCCCAGGGTAGTGGAGTCCAAAACTAGAGGGTCTAGGCTTAAGGTGAGAGGGAAAAGATTTTAAAGAAAGCAACCCAAGGGGTGACCTTTTCATGCAGAGGGTGGTGCGTGGATGGAATGAGCTGCCAGAGGAAGTGGTGGAGGCTGGTACAATTACAACATTGAAAAGGCATCTGGATGGGTACATGAACAGGAAGGGTTTAGAGGGATACGGGCCAAATGGGAGTAGATTTATTGAGGATATCTGGTTAGCATGGACCAATTGGACCGAAGAGTTTGTTTCCGTGCTGTATATCTCTATGACTTGCTGGTACCCCAAATGTCCCATTTAGAGTTTCCAGTCCTCATTTTAAATTCCTCCACGGTCAATTTCTATAATCTCGTCCAGAATTATTACCATCCGAGTTATGTGCTCTTCAACTCTGGTCCCCCAGTGCAGCTTTCATTTCCTTTTGTTCCAGCACAAGATGCTACGCCTTGAGATGGTTGGACAAACCCTGGGAGGTTCCTCCGCTTCTTAAAATCTGATTCAATCAAACTTTTGGACACCCTGTTCAAGTTTCTTCTCAGTCTCATATTATGCCCTTGTGAAGTACCTTGGAATGTTTAGCTATGTTAAAAAAAAAAGGTGTTATATAAATACAACACAGTGTAGAGCTGGAAGGACACAGCAGGTCAGGCAGCAAAGGAGTAGGAAAGTCAACATTTTGAGTTGGGACCCTTTATAAGAAGAATCATAGAATCCCTACACTGTGGAAACAGGCCCTCTGGCCCAACAAGTCAACACTGACCCTCGGAGAATCCCACCCAGACCCATCCTCTTATATGTTCAGGGAGGTGTAGGTTGGGGGGGTGGGGGTGGGGGGTCTGGGTGGGATGCTCTCTGAGGTTCGGTGTAGACTTGTTGGGCCGAAGGGCCTGTTTCCACACTGTAGGGATTCTATGATTCTGTGATAACCCACCTAATCTATACATCCTTCAACACTACAGGCAATTTAGCATAGCCAATCCACCTAACCTGCACTTCTGTGGACTGTGGGAGGATACCGTAGCACCCAGGAGAAACCCATGTAGGCAATGTGCAAACTCCACACTGACAGTCGCCCGAGGGTGGAATTGAACCCGGGTCCCTGGCGTTATGAGGCAGCAGTGCTAACCGCTGTGCCACCGTGCCGCCCCAAGAAGTTGTTCTTGGTATCTTTGAGTTATATAAATACAGGTTGCTCTCGTAGGAAGTGCCTTTTGGGTGATGCCACTAGGTGATGGAGTACCCCATTTGAATTCCTTTCATTTCAAATGAGAGTTTTGCACTACCTGGCAAGCCTGGGAGCTTATTCAAAACTATCTAACGTCGGCACAGGACATGGCAAGACCCACATCAGGGCCTATGATCTCATGGTCAAAGGGCTGATCAGCTAGCAGAATGCTTTCACTCACATTGAATTGACTAGAGTGGTGAGGTTCCCCAGCACGATGCCCAGCAATCCAACAGCAGTGCTGACAGCATGGAAAAGCCCACAGCTGACCACATGGTACAACTGGCATAGATTTGTAATCGCATTCAGTCAATGCTGGCACCTACGCCTAGATCTCTTAATTAGTAACAGTGGCAACAGAAATTAAAACTGTAAGTACCTTCTTAATCAAGATAAGCATCGAAAAGGAGGGCTTGCAGATCTCTCTTTTTGGTAGGCAACAAAATTGCAACATAATGTTATCTTCCAGTAATAAGGACCAGCCCTAGTCTCCTGATGTTTTCCATCCATTTTAAACGAGACTCATGACCGTAGGGTTTAAATTTGATCTTATTGTGGCAGCAGTAACTACTAACTGGGACATTCTCGTTTTGCAGAGAAAATATAACCCAAGAGATTTAAAGTAATATCTCGCTAAAAAGGACTAGCAATCTTAATATTATCAGTTTACTATCAGAAGAGATCTCTCTCGTTAAAAAAAAATCTGGGAAAAAAAGCCCTTTTGCTTCCATCCTGTCTCAATACCAATCCGTGACTCTTGTACTACGCATTTGACTGTTAAAATGCAACTCAGCATCCTATTCATGACTACAAATTCTGGTAGACATCATTTGTTTTGCTGCCTTAACGCAATATTTTACTTCACGTCACATATTTCCACATTCTACAGAGGATACTACGAAAACAAACAAAAGGGCAAACTGAGTCTACTGCATTTTGTTTTAAACAATACAAAAAGGATAGTAGCATTCCCACATTCAGTATTGTTTCAGCTCAGCTTGCGGTATTTTGACATTTTACATGTTTGAGCCTTTGATTTGGGCGTCTTCAGCTCAAGAGATAAGCAATTTCAGAAAGGATTATGTATCTTGTTCAGCAAGTACTCAGACCCAAGAGCTCTGGCAAAGCTGAGGACCAGATGCCACTGACAAATATTTTTCTTCAGGGAAGAACTATAAATGAACAATAGTAGAGGCACCTCCCAAATAGTCAATAGACAAAACTCTAGCAGAACTGGATTGCTCACAAGTCATTCCTTCTCGTGCAAGAGTTAATAATCCTAAAAATAACTGCAGGCTAAAATCCAATTCAGAAAACAATTAGCTAGTTAGTCTTTAAAACTTAAAAGGTAAATTTGCTCTTGTCACAACATCATAACTTTGATTTCTAAACCTCAATGACCGAGATGTGCATACAATGGATTCCCTCAAGAGAAAATTTGTCTTTTCCTTGTAAGTAAAGATATTTGGCAAGGCAGAGGTTACAGCTCCCTGGATCGAGATAGCAACGTGGGTGAAAGAAAACAGTAAGATGAAAGAGAGTCGGGAAGAGTTGGGGGAAACGTGATCACTTTAGCTGAAACGATCTGGAATAAGAACATGACACAAGAACATAAGAAACAGGAACAGGAGTAGGCCATCTGGCCCCTCGAGCCTGCTCCACCATTCAATAAAATCATGGCTGATCTTTTCGTGGACTCAGTTCCACTTACCTTCGCGCTCACTTTAACCTTTAATTTCTTTACTGTTCAAAAATCTATCTTTGCATCAACTGCTTCACTGGGCAGGGAATTCCACCGACTCACAACCCTTTGGGTGAAGAAATTCCCCCGGTACTCAGTCCTAAATCTGCTCTACCTAATTTTGAGGCTATATGCCTCTTAGTTCAAGCGAGATAAAGTGAGATTAACCCTAAAGGATTGTGCCGCTTTCTCCTTTGAACTAACATGTCCACAAGTGACTAGTCTTCATTGCAGGGATGAAAGCACAGCATCTACGTTTCTTGAGTGATTGGGGTCATTAAGAGTCTACAGAAACAATTTGAGATTATGTTCATTGAACTTCGCTTCGTGTCTTGATTATAAAAATAATGGAGAGGGTAAAAAAAAAGTGCAGTGGACCTGATGAAGGTGGGAGATGACAAAATGAAATTACTAGGAATATCTCCAAGCCTGATCGAAGGCCCTATTTTACCGTACAGTGAGGAAATTGGGAAAATCACCTTTGATCCAGGGTTGCACTGTGGTCAAGAAAGGAGCACCAATCCAAGTGCTGTCAAAGCACAATTCATGGCAGTACAGAATGCATCCAAAACAAGGCCACGTTGCTAACCATTATATCTCCTGGCAAAAAATGAGGTATGTTCATCAAATTTTACACCAAACATTCCAAAGTTTGGATTAGCCCAAATAAATGTCCTAATTCAATCCATTGGCTTGATGAATTCGGTACCTTAAGGGCAATTTACATTTAGAATGAGGTGTTTATTACTTCTTTGCAGCAGGAATTCCACTAATGAAGTTATTTTTAGCTTCCTGCTGGAGAGTTTAATGTAATGGAAAATGACAACTTTCAGGAAGTTGTGAGCCAACTCTGCAGTCATTCAAGAGCTATTACTTCAGCCAATGAGTCACACTGTTCGTGCAGCCCACTGACTGTACTCCAGGGACTTTGAACCTGATCTTACACAGTTTTTAAATGAGGCTACTTCTTGCCACCACCAGTGCTGGTAGGCCCAAATTTGGAATTGTGTTTCTTTCTTTCTACATCACAAGTTTGGTCTTCAACTCGTCAGTTTCTCATGGCACAATATCCGTGGAGTCAAGACCCATAATAATCTGCAGGTGATGCAGAGGATATAAGTGAAACCAAATTGGCTGCAAAATAGACATTTCTGCATGACAGGGGGAGAACAATATTAAAAAGGCACTAAGAAGATTATATAATTTCAGTTTGATAGATTTAAATGGATGGCTTGCAGTTTAGGTACAAAGCTAGAAATTAATATTGGCGAAGGGAGAGAATGGTGTCAGGGCCAGGGTTGAAGGAAGCTAGTTAGTGGCTAAAGATTAGTGGATAGAGGTGAACAATGGGTTTCAATGAACTTCACAACAATGGATTCCATAAATTTGCTGTTTTTAAAAAAAAAGTAGAAACAGGCATAAAGCACTTTGACACAGAGCGACAAGAAAATGGAATTTGTCTCAAGCAGTTTTTTTTTAAATGGTGAAACCTCCTATCCCACCCAACATTTACTCATGATTCTTTTATGCTCCAATCCGTCTTTGCTACCTAGCAACAAGCCAATCACTCTCCTTGTGATTCCTTTCCAGCTTAAGGAAATCTGTTTGCTTTGACATCAGGCTATAGTAACAAGCAGGAAATGTCAATTGCAACCCTTTATAACAACAGGTTCGTGAAGATCAGGTGACCACATTCCTCTGCTGCACCTGTTGTGTGTAAATGCCAACACCTATTTACCTTTTCATAGAATGTCAGCCAGCTCGACGAAACCACTGAATAGATTTGTAAAAGACAATCTGCCTGCTTTCAGTGAAGGTCAGTCTTCAACAATAGGCTACGAGGTAAAACAGTGCAAAATATTATGCCGACTGTCTCAGCAGCGCCTGAAGGTCATTATCTTCTCCAGTTCTCTGCCCAAAGACAGGACTGACAGAGTGCCAAGGCCTACAACATGGGCAATGCAATGTGGTGACCCAGCTGAAACAGGGATCAAACTCCAAGCCGTTGGCACCAATCTGATCCACGTTGGTCAGCCAAGCCAACTGAACAAAACAACCAAACCCCCTTACCAAGATAACAAGGTGTGGGGCTGGATGAACACAGCAGGCCAAGCAGCATCATAGGAGCAGGAAAGCTTGACGTTTCGGGCCGAGACCCTTCATCAGAAATGGGGGAGGGGAAGAGGGTTCTGAAATAAATAGGGAGAGAGGGGGAGGCGGATAGAAGAGAGGATAGGTGGAGAGGAGGCAGACAAGTCAAAGAGGCGGGGATGGAGCCAGTAAAGATGAGTGTAGGTGGTGGGGTAGGGAGGAGATAGGTCAGTCCAGGGAGGACGGACAGGTCAAGGGGGTGGGATGAGGTTAGTAGATAGGAGATGGGGGTGGGGCTTGAGGTGGGAGGAGGGGATAGGTGAGAGGAAGAACACGTTAGGGAGGCGGGGACGAGCTGGGCTGGTTTTGGGATGCAGTTGGGGGAGGGGAGATTTTGAAGCTTGTGAAATCCACATTAATACCATTGGGCTGCAGGGTTCCCAGGCTGAACATGATTTGCTGTTCCTGCAGCCTTCGGGTGGCATCACTGTGGCATTGCAGGAGGCCCAGGATGGACATGTCGTCTGAGGAATGGGAGGGGGAGTTGAAATGGTTCGCGACTGGGAGGTGCAGTTGTTTGTTGCGAACTGAGCGCAGGTGTTCTGCAAAGCAATCCCCAAGCCTCCGCTTGGTTTCCCCGATGTAGAGGAGGCCACAACGGGTACAGCGGATGCAGTATACCACATTGGCAGATGTGCAGGTGAACATCTGCTTGATGTGGAAAGTCTTCTTGGGGCCTGGGATTGGGGTGGGGGCAGGTGTAGCACTTCCTGCGGTTACAGGGAAAAGTGCCGGGTGTGGTGGGGCTGGAGGGGAGTGTGGAGCGGACAAGGGAGTCACGGAGGGAGTGGTCCCTCCGGAAAGCAGATAAGGGTGGGGAGGGAAAAATGTCTTTGGTGGTGGGGTCGGATTGCAGATGGCGGAAGTGTCGGAGGATGATGCGTTGGATCCGGAGGTTGGTGGGGTGGTACGTGAGGACGAGGGGGATTCTTTTTTGGTTATTATTGCGGGGACGGGGTGTGAGGGATGAGTTGCGGGAAATGCGGGAGACACGGTCGAGGGCGTTCTCGACCACTGCAGGGGGGGGAGGTTGCGGTCCTTGAAGAATGAGGACACCTGAGATGTGCGGGAGTGGAATGCCTCATCCTGGGAGCAGATGCGGCGGAGGCGAAGGAATTGGGAACAGGGGATGGCATTTTTACAGGAAGGTGGGTGGGAGGGAGGTGTATTCCAGGTAGCTGTGGGAGTCAGTGGGCTTGAAATGGACATCGGTTTCTAGGTGGTTACCCGAGATGGAGACAGAGAGATCCAGGAAGGGGAGTGAGGTGTTAGAGATGATCCAGGAGAACTTCAGGTTGGGGTGGAAGGTGTTGGTGAAGTGGATGAACTGTTCGAGCTCCTCGTGGGAGCACGAGGCGGCGCCGATACAGTCATCAATGTAATGGAGGAAGAGGTGGGGTTTAGGGCCAGTGTAGATACGGAAGAGGGATTGTTCCACGTATCCTACAAAGAGGCAGGCATAGCTTGGGCCCATGCGGGTACCCATGGCCACCCCCTTTGTCTGTAGGAAGTGGGAGGAATTGAAAGAGAAGTTGTTGAGGGTGAGGACGAGTTCGGCTAAGCAGATGAGGGTGTCAGTGGAGGGGGACTGGTCAGGCCTGCGGGACAGGAAGAAGCGGAGGGCCTTTAGGCCATCTGCATGGGGAATACAGGTGTATAGGGACTGGACGTCCGTAGTAAAAGTGAGGTGTTGGGAACCGGGGAATTGGAAGTTCTGGAGGAGGTGGAAGGCGTGGGTGGTGTCACGGACGTAGGTAGGGAGTCCCTGGACCAAGGGGGTGAAAATGGAGTCTAGGCAGATGGAGATGAGTTCAGTGGGACAGGAGCAGGCGGAGACAATGGGTCAACCAGGGCATTCAGGTTTGTGGATTTTGGGAAGGAGATAGAAGCGGGCGGTGCGGGGCTGGGGAACGATGAGGTTGGAGGCGGTGGGTGGGAGGTCACCTGACGTCTGAGGTTGTGGATGGTTTGGTGCTCGGGGGTGGGGTCATGATCCGGGGGAGGTAGAAGGAGGTGTCGGAGAGTTGGCGCCTGGCCTCAGCGATGTAGAGGTCAGTGCGCCATACTACAACTGCGCCTCCCTTGTCCGCGGGTTTTATGGTGAGGTTGGGATTGGAGCGGAGGGCTGCACGTTCTGCGGGGGAGAGGTTGGAGTGTTTGAGAGGGGTAGAGAGGTTGAGGCGATGTCTCGGCGGCAGTTGGAGATGAAGTGGTCGAGGGAGCGTAGGAGGCCACACTCCCCTCCAGCCCCACCACACCCGGCACTTTTCCCTGCAACCGCAGGAAGTGCTACATCTGCCCCCACACCTCCTCCCTCACCACAATCCCAGGCCCCAAGAAGACATTCCACATCAAGCAGATGTTCACCTGCACATCTGCCAATGTGGTATACTGCATCTGCTGTACCCGTTGTGGCCTCCTTTACATCGGGGAAACCAAGCGGAGGCTTGGGGACCGCTTTGCAGAACACCTGCGCTCAGTTCGCAACAAACAACTGCACCTCCCAGTCGCGAACCATTTCAACTCTCCCTCCCATTCCTCAGACGACATGTCCATCCTGGGCCTCCTGCATTGCCACAATGCTGCCACCCGAAGGCTGCAGGAACAGCAAATCACGTTCAGCCTGGGAACCCTGCAGCCCAATGGCATCAATGTGGCATTCACAAGCTTCAAAATCTCCCCTCCCCCAACCGCATCCCAAAACCAGCCCAGCTCGTCCCCACCTCCCTAACGTGTTCTTCCTCTCACCTATCCCCTCCTCCCACCTCAAGCCCCACCCCAATCTCCTATCTACTAACCTCATCCTGCCCCCTTGACCTATCCGTCCTCCCTGGACTGACCTATCTCCTCCCTACCTACACTCACCTTTACTGGCTCCATCCCCGCCTCTTTGACTTGTCTGCCTCCTCTCCACCTATCCTCTCCTCTATCCATCTTCTATCCGCCTCCCCCTCTCTCCCTATTTATTTCAGAACCCTCTTCCCCTCCCCCATTTCTGATGAAGGGTCTAGGCCCGAAACGTCAAGCTTTCCTGCTCCTATGATGCTGCTTGGCCTGCTGTGTTCATCCAGCCCCACACCTTGTTATCTCGGATTCTCCAGCATCTGCAGTACCTTTTTCCTCTGATACAAAACCCCCCTTACCAACTGAGTCCACACAAAGGAAAAGTAGGCCATTCATCCCAGCCGGTTTGCTGCACCATTCAATAAAAGTCATGGCCAATCTAATTGCTCCACATTTGCGCTTACCTACGATAACCTTCCACCTCCTCGCTTATCAAGGATTTATCCAGCACACACAGTCATAAAACAAATCAAAGACTTTGCTTCTACAGCCTTTAAGAGCATTCCAAATTTCTCAGGAAGGGAAAGAAAAAGCTTCTCCTCATCTTGGTCTTAAATGGGCATGCCCTGGTTTTTTGAACAAACACCTTATCCTCGGATTCCTCTGGGGGAGACATCCTTTTCACATTTACCCTACATAAGATACTAAGGGATCTTGATGTTTCAATCAAGTCAGCCCTTGCTCTTCCAAACTCCAAAAGGTACAAAACTTGACTGTTCAACCATTCCTCCGGTCAACTAGCCCAATTCAGCTATAAACTTTCCTAAACACTCTTCAAACTGATTCCAACATATTTACATTCTTCCTCAAATATGTTGACCAATATCGTACGCACTAATCTAGATGTGGTTACATCAATAGCTGAAGCATGACCTTCATAGTCTTTTATTCAATTCCTCGTGCAATAAACAGAAACATTTTATTGCCTTTGATTAAACACTTGCTGTACCTGTATATAAAACTTTGCGATTCTCATACTTGCACACTGGTATCCTCCTACATTTCAGAGTGCGACAATTTGTCACCATTTAGACCAGTAATGAAGGAGCAGTGCTCCAAAAGTTCGTGATTTCGGATAAACCTGTTGGACTATAACCTGGTGTCGCGTGACTTCTGACTAAGTCAAGAGAGTTTTAGCAAATTAAAACTAATAACTAACTATCTCACTAGCCACTTCTTTAATAGCCAGGGATGAAACCCCAACAGAACTTGGGCACATGTCCGTCTACTTTCAACAATTTGCTCAGTATGACTTCTCTGGCGATTGGAGTTTTCTGGAGTTTCTCTCTTCTTTCCATTTCCTGATTTACAGCTATTTCGGAGATGATACTTGTTTCCTACATAGTACTGGCCAAAGCAAAATGCCTGTTTAATCCATCTGCTATCTCCTTATTTTCTGTTATTAATCATCCAGACTCACATCTCATAGGCCCAATGCTCACTTTGTTAACTATTTTCATCTTTTACATATTTATGGACACTTTGTCTACTTTTATATTTCTGGCTAGCTTTCTGTCATATTCTAATTTTTACTCCCTTGTAAAGTCGTTTCTTCATTCCTCACTGTAATTTATATTCTGTCCAATTTTCTAACCTACCACTCACCTTATTTGAGGAAAAAGCATATAATTGCACAAAAGTGATACCATCTTCAACTTTTAGTTAAGCACTGATGGTGGGTCTTACACTTAAATTTTTCCCCTCTTGGAATGTATCTATATTCTGACATATCCCTTTCTGTCTATATGCACTGTTATGACCGATCCTCCTCCTACCAAGTTCCTCTCCAGGCTTAAGCAAATGTTCCGAACCCTGGCATTTAGCTGGCAAAACTAACTTCAGAAGTCTCAATCTTTGTTGCAGAGAACATTAATAATCTTCCCTACTGTACAGGGGCCTACCGCCACTATATTTCTTCTTGTATTCCCATTCAAATAGCTTCCTCTACCAAGGTCTGTTAAGCCCACCCTGTGGCCCTTACTCTCATCCAGACAAGCTGAAAGCACTTCAAACCTGTTGGAAAAAAGAAAATCACAAAGGCTGAGGTTCCTGTGTTCCTTACCTCTGGGTCCTCTTACCTGCCTCACTCACAGTCCTCACCCTTGCTTTTCTTGCTGACCAATATCCAAAACAAGTTCATGCTCGGCTTACTTGGCTTTGTAGTAGATGCCCCTGCCCAGGCTGTTAAGTCTGGATTAGGGCTTATACCAAAACCTCTGGCTCAGAGGCAGAGATGCTACCCACTGCACCAAGACCGCCATGAATGAAGATACCTAGAGGATACCATGGTACAGGATTCAAATATATCCACTGAATAACTCATGTCGAAACAATATATACAAAGGGGACACCTTTAAAACAGGGAAGTTGCATCAAATACTCTGAAGAGTGTAACTTATTTCCTGTTGTTCTGCAGCCATTATGCCAGTTCACTGCACACATTTGGACTAGTTACAAGTTTTGCATGAAAGTTTCGATGGGGGTTGTAGTGATTGGAACGAAGATACCTGGGTGAACCTCAAAACGTGTTCCCTGATTGATGCTGTTAACCTGGTCCAATTAGGGAGCCCTGGCTGACAGATATAAATAGCAAGGTTAGAGGCTGTACTCACTTGAGGAGCTGGTTCTGAGTCAGTTGGGTCAGTATCATGTACTATTCATGTGAAAATAAAGGGTGACTTGGTGATGGGATATCGGCCTCTGCGGAGCTCTCTCAGGGATGAAGTCTTATTGGCCGGGAGGAGGTGGAAGGAGCTTTCGTTAGAATAGAAAATGCTGGAAATTCTCAGTGCATCAGACATTATCTGTGGTAAGAGAAACAAAGTTTCAGGTAAATGACCAAGCTAACGAAAACACAAGTTGATGCTTCCTGTTTTTGAGTATACCCAGCATTTCTTGTTAATTTTTTCAGATCACCAGTATTTGTAATATTTTGTTTTTGCTGTAAGTGCTTTCATTCCTCTTCAAATATTTTTAAAATCAGATGTTCAGTGTATTATAGGAGGAAGTACGGATCTTGTTTAAGTCCCCAAATTTTCAGTGGTCATGGCAGGTGAAGAGAATGGTTTTCTCTTTGCTGGTCCATGAATCTAACGCCACGATCCTGTGAAATTAGCAAGGAATAGAGTTCATAGGGAGCACGGATTGTGGCTTTGAATCCAAAAGAAAGAAAATAAAAACCAAGGCCCAATCTTCAGCCAGTACTATTTCAAAACGAAGCTTCCCTGCAGATTGCACAAAAGCCATTGTACCCAATTTCCAAGAATAGATTAATAATAAATAAAATTTTCCTTTCCCCCGACTTTCTCCCAAAGCAGCGACTGACGTTGTTGCAAAGGAACTGATTTTTTGACACAAGCAATCATTTTCCACGCATGAGCCTACACTTTCAGCAACCAGGTGGATTTATTTTAAATTTGCTTCTGCTCAATTGAATACAGAATTAGGAAGGTTATCCATCAGTTATGTAGGGTACTGGTGAGATCACATCAGGACTACGGTGTACAAATAGTGTCCTAACCCATGCCTCATCCTGTTCACCTTTCACTCCTACGTTTTTGTTTTCTTTATTCATTCACTGGATGAGGGTGTCGCTGGCTAGGCAGCATTTATTGCCCATCCCTAATTACCCAGAAGGCAGTTCAGAATCAACACAGTGCTGTGGGTCTGGACTCACATTGTAGGCCAGACCAGGTAAGGATGAAAGTTTCCTTCCCTAAAGGACATTAGTGAACCAGATGGGTTTTTCCCGACAATCGACAGTGGATTCGTGGTCATCATTAGATTCTTAATTCCAGATATTTATTGAATTCAAATTCCACCATCTGCTGTGGCGGGATTCGAACCCAGGCTCCAAGAACATTAGCTGGGTCTCTGGATTAACAGTCCAGTGATAATATCACTAGGCCATTGCCTCCCCAGTTGCTGACCAACACCGACTCCTGCAGTTAAGCAACATCAATTCGAACATTCTCATCCTTGGTTTTAAATTCCGAAATTCATCATTCATCTCAATCACCTAATCTCCTAATCGCCCCTATAACAACACCCAAACCATCACCTCTTCTCTCCTCCCCCAAACAACAGCCACAGATAACAAGCACGGGGCTGGATGAACACAGCAGGTCAAGCAGCATCATAGGAGCAGGAAAACTTGACGTTTCGGGCCTAAACCCTTCATCAGAAAATCTTTTTTGGTTGGGATTGGAGCGGAGGGAGTGGAGGGCTGCACGTTCTACGGGGGAGAGGTTGGAGTGTTTGAGAGGGGTAGAGAGGTTGAGGCGATTGATGTCTCAACGGCAGTTGGAGATGAAGAGGTCGAGGGACGGTAGGAGGCCTTGGGGTGGTGTCCAGGAGGAGGGCTTGTGTTGGAGGCGGGAGAAGGGGTCAGTAGAGGGAGGGTTAGATTCGCGGTTGGAGAAGTAAGCGTGGAGGCGGAGGCGGCAGAAAAACAGATATCTGCATTCTTTCAGGTCTAGTCTCCGAGCTGCTAGGACCTCAAATTCTCAAATTCCCTCTCTAAACAATTTTGCTTCTCTTCCTCCTCTTCCTTCAAAACATTTCCTAAACCTCTTCAACTGGCTTTTAATTTGTCATTTACTCCAATAACTTAAGTAGTTTGATGTGGTACTCAGTTTTAAAGGGCCCCTATGAATCAGCTCAGGAAATTTTATTATATTCAAATGGTGTTACGTAAATACAAGTTGCTGCTGTAGATTTTGAATGTAAGTAATATTGTACAGCAAGTTTGTAAGAGTCTGCAGCTTATGTTCATGGGAACAAACGAAATCAGAGGTCATAGCAATACACACTCACCCTTTTGCAAAAAAAAAGTCATCTTGAACTCCCAGCATTTATTAGAAACTAGTCAACAATTCTGGGACATTTCTGGCAGATCACAGAGCACCACAATTCAGAATGCTGATACCGCACTGAGCTTTTGGGGAGTTCATCGAGCAGGCTTTTAAACAGATATTACAAACACATTAGCTGGTCTAAACTTCATTCCGTGTCAGAGTTAAAACTCATTCATACTGCCCCTTGTCCCACTGCTGAAATGTGGAAATAGGGATTCTAAATTTTGTTAACTGTTTCTGTGATAAATTCTGGTCCAAATGTGAGCCATAACTACATAATTCTGAGATGCATTCCCGCTTGCTGCTCATTTTCAAAACTAAGAGAACAAAAGTACAGGCTGAAAATGTGACATTAGTCATGGCACCTTAGTCTTAGGCTAACTACTTTAGAAGTGACTCTGACTAGAACACATCCCCTGGACCCTGATCACCAGCCAGTATATTCCAGGTGACTTACTGTTTCCAATACATGACAACGGAACTGTGAAAATCACTATAAGGCTCTCAACTTAAATTAAGGTATTTCGTAAGAGGCAGGGAGACTTATAACCGATTGGAAAGGACAGACATTCTATTCGTAAATATCTTCCAGAACAGTTAGGCAAGCACCATAAAAGTTTCACATTACAAATGAGAGATAATTGAGTGGCTCAGTGGTTAGCACTGCCACCTCACTGCACGAGGGATCTGGGTTTGAGTCCAGCCTTGGGTGACTATCCGTGGAGAGTTTGCATGTTCTGTCTGTGTCCGTGTGGGTTTCCTCCGAGTGCTCCGGTTTGCTCCCACGGTCCAAAGATATGCACGTTAGGTAGATTAGCCATGATAAACTTGGGGTTACTAGTATAGGGGAGAGGGCTAGTTCTGGGTGGGATGCTTTTTGGAAAGTTGGTGCAGACTCAATGGCTGAATGGCCTCTTTCCACACTGTAGGTATTCTATAGTTCTATGAAAAGCGTCAAATCGCAGAAGAGTTGATGCTGTCAAGGAACAGAATCACTTAGGAACTTACATCATTATGTCTGTTGTAAGCATATCTTGCCTATGGCCTCAGGGGCCAAAAGGCCTGTTCCTATTTCATGTTACAGAGTATGGCTTTTGTCTCTTGTGTAAAACTTCAACTGATGCAACAATGCGTTTTGGATTTTTTTCATGGAATATGTGCGTCACTGGCACGGCCAGTATTTGATGCACTGACAGAAATGGCTTAGCGAACAAGCCAAGGGAATCACGTTGTTGTGGATCTCAGTTTGCACATTGACCAGGCCAGGCAAGGACAGCAGATTGCTTATCCAGGAGGACATTAGTAAGCCAGTTTTGCAATAATTAACAATATCCTTGTGGTCACCGTTGACTGTGTGTAGTATTTGGAACATAATAAATGAATTAATAGTACAAATAAAGATTAATCGTACAGATGTTACAGAGACATGGTTCGAATGAGATCAAAGATGGGATCAAAATATTCAATGTGACTTCTGAAAAGGACAGGCAGGAAGGAAAGGGCAGTGGAGTGAGCACTTTTTTAGTACAGAATAGAATAAGCAGAACGCAAGAAATGATCTCGTGTCAGAAGATGAAGAATCATTTTGGGTGGAAGTAACGATATAACAAGGAGATACTGGTAAAAGAAGCCTATCGGCCCCTTAACATTAGTTGTATGGCAGGAGAGAGAATAAATCAGGAGATAATGAGGGCATGTAAAAACGGCAGTACATTAGTCATGAATCTTCATGTAGATTGGGAAATTTAAATTGGCAGAGGTAACCATGAGAAAAAGAATATTCCTGACAGTTGCTTAAAAAAAAATGTGAATCCAGCCAGGCATCAAGCTATTTTAGATCTGGTGACATGTGGATATTTTCTAAATCAACTAGTTAAGAGATGTTACACCACATTTCTGGAGCAAGTAGGACACAAAAATAAAAATTGGGCCTTCTAGCTCAGCTGTAACGATATTACCACAGCAACAGAAGAACCCTCCTCATGATGCGTAATGAGGCAGGTTTAATACACTATGTCAGAGTAAAACAAAATATCACCTTGGAGTGAGTGACTGTAACATGATACCACTTAGCATCCAGTTTGAAAGTAACCTGGATTAAAAACAACTGTGCTAAACTTAAGTAAGGATAATTGCAAAGGAATGATGGCAGAGCTAGACGGAGAGGACTGGCAAAAGTGTTTAGCAACAAATGTGGTCAAGGAGCAATGGCAGACATTTAGAAAAATAGTCCATGACTCACAAAGATGTACTCCAGTGAGAAAGAATTCCTCAAGAAGAGTATAAGCCAACTATGATTAACCAGAAAACTTAAGGATAGCATCAAATTGAAAGAAAAAACATACAATGTGGCAATGATTAATGATAAAGCAGTGAAATAGGAAAGTTTAATATAAAAACCAACAAAGGATGACCAAACTAAAAGAGGGAGAAAATAAACTGAGGCTAAGTTTGCAAGTAATATTAAGATGGACAGCAAGACTTTATTTAAATATATAAAATAGAAGACAGAAGTCAAAGTGGACATAAGGTCCTCAGTGAATAGGTTGAAGTAGTGATAACAGGGAACCAGGAAATGGCAGAGCAATTGAACAAATACTGCGCCTCAGTCTTCACAGTAGAAGACACTAACAACATTTCAAAATTATTAAATATTCAAGGGGCAAAAAGGGGAGAGTAAAATAACAACCATCATGGAAGAAAACAAGTATAATGGAAGCTAACTGAGCTAAAGTCGGATCCATCGGACCAAACGGAGTGAACCTAAGATATTAAAGGTAGTAGCTAGAGAGATGTTGGATACCCTGGTAGAAATCTTCAAGAATCTTTAAATTCCAGAAAAGTGCTTAAGGATCTGAAAACTGCCAATGCAACAAACACCTTTATTTAAAAAAGGCACAGAGACAAAAAAAAACAAGTAATTATAGGCCAATTAGTTTATGTCTATTGTAAATGATGTAATAGCAGAGCATTTGGAAGTACACAATATGATCCACCAGATTTCCAGAAGATATTTGCTAAAATATTTAATAAAGAGCTCACAATGTTGGGAGTAATATATGAGCTTCGATGGAAGATTGCGTAAGAGAAGACAGACAGCTGGGATAAGGGGGCGCGGCGGATTCTTCAGGATGGCAACCTGTGACTGGTGAAGTTCCATAAGGATCAGTGCTGGAGCTTATTTATTTGCAATATACATATCGATGACTTGGATGGAGGAAGTGAATATACTATAGCCGAGTTTGCAGACGACTTAATAGAAGGGATACAGACAGGTTAACCCAGTGAGGAAAAACTTGGCAAATGGAACATGTGGGAAAAGGTGCTTTGATGGGGGAATAGAAGATTAGAATATTATTCAAATGGAGTATTATTTAAAATGGAAAAAGACTTCATAAAGCTGCAGCTCGGAGGGATTCGAGCATAAAAAGCAAGCGGGTAATAGGGAAGGTAAACAGAATGTTAGCCTATAGTACAAAGGGAATGGAGTATTTGAATGAAAAGGAAGTCTTGCTAAAGCCATACAAGATATCAGTTAGACTACGCTTGGAGTGTCACGAACAGTTTTGATTCCCATATCTAAGGGAGATATACTGGCATTGGAGGCAGTCCAGAGAAGGTTCACTTGGTTGATCCTGGATATGGAGTGTCTTGTTTTAAAACGAGGCAAGATTAAGTAGTTTGGGCTTATACTCATTGAGGTGTAGAAGAATGAATGGCAACCTTATTGAAACATGAGATTCTTGAGAACTTAACACGGCAGATGAGGAGAGGTTATTTCCCCCTTGGAGGACCGTCTAGGGCCAGTGAGCAAAAATCTCAGAATAAGGGTCACCCAGTTAGGACAGAAATGGGCAGGAATTTCTTCTCTCAGAAAGGCAGTCAGTCAATCTGTGGAATTCTAATACTGCACAGGGCTGTAGCATTCAGCCATTAAGGCTAAAATTGAGAGATTGTCAATCAGTAAGGGAATCAAGGATTATGGGTAAAAATGCAGGAACATGGAGTCAATGATTACCAGATTATCCATGATCTCACTGCATAGCAGAGCAGATGCAATAGGCCAAATGGCCTATTTCTGTTCCTATGTCTTAACGGCATTTTTGGTTTTATATGATTTTTTTTCATCTTTGCATTTCCAAACAAGGCAGAAGAGCATTTTAGTATACCAGAAGCATTATGTAAATACAAGGTGACACATTCACACAACATTCCTCACTAATTATATCAGAGATAAAAGGTACTGCAGATGCTGGAGAATCCGAGATAACAAGCAT
>JAHRHZ010000062.1:52487568-52531246 GCA_024137785.1 Ginglymostoma cirratum
TTTCGGGCCTAAAGAAGGGTTTAGGCCCGAAACGTCAAGTTTTCCTGCTCCTATGATGCTGCTTGACCTGCTGTGTTCATCCAGCCCCATGCTTGTTATCTTCAATTCCTCACTAATTGTATTGTGTGCAGATCTGGAATCCATGTTATAGGAAGAATGTAACTGAACTGGAGAGGGTGCAAAGGAGATTTACCAGGTTGCTGCACAGTTGTTTTCCTAGGAACAGTGGAGACTGGGTGGGGGTGCAAAGAAGACATGATTAAGGTGTACAAAACAATGAGGGCCATAAACAGGAAGAAAATTTTCCTTTTAATGGAAGGATCAATGACCAGAGGACATACCCTTAAGGGGCAAAACATTTACAGGGGATGTGAGGAAATATGTTTTTCACCTGGACTGTGGTGGGAATCTGGATTTTCACTGCCTTTAAAGGGCAGTAGAGGCAGAAACTCTCACATCATTCGAGAAGTAGTTTGATGTGCACAGGGTATGCCAAGGTACACAACGCTATGGGTCAAGTCGTGGAAAATGGGATTAGAATAGTTAGGTGGTTGTTTTTAAACTAGCACAGATTTGATGGGCCAAAGGGCCTGTTTCTATGCTGTGGACCGCAATGACTAATGATGATCACTAGAAAAAGCGATTCAAAGGAGAGGGACAGAGTGACTGGATGAAACCAATAATAGCAAACATTTAAGTTTTCTAAACACTCTTCAACAAGCAAACTGCCACTTTGTTCACTTCAATCAAAGGAGATTAAGTGATTTTACTGTTATCTAACATGGTCAGAAGGAATGAGCGAATAAGTGATAAATATATTCATGGGGTTTGAATTGGTTGTGTAAATAAGACGACCTGCGGTCAGTGGGTTAAGAGTTTTATTAAGCGTGGCTAAATGAAATAAAGGTCTCACGTAAAAGTGTGGACTTCAATTCGATTTAAATCGAATTATCTTTGGGAGTTTAATCTTTACCCTTTCTTAATCGTGCCCCTAACAAGGAGGAAGTTGTCAACAAACTGCAGAGTGTATAGCAAAGCATATTCCAGGCCATAAGGATTAATTTCGACTTTTTTGAGACTGTCAGAATATTTCGTTCCCTCCACTCCATTTTTTCAAGCCACGAAACACTTAAAAATGGCAAGAGGAAAAAAAAAGTGGCGCACAAACTGTTACAAATGTCAAACCTTTTGTTTTAATCAATGCACGTCGTTTTTACTACGTTGTGGACAATTAATGGAATTTAAAAGGAGGGGGGGGGAGGAAATCAACTTTTACGTTTTGATTTACCTCCGACCCAGGATCAAATTCCGAGAGGTGAATCCCTGGAAACGTGTGACTTTTTTAAATTAAACAGCAAGTAATCCGGCAGTCCTGTGACTCCACAACGTAAAATGGCATTATCAACGAGGGGAAAGAGAAACGCTGAAAAGAACCAGGATTATCAGAAAACGAGAATTGCCATTTCACTGGTCTGGCCAAGATCAGCTGGGAACAAGTTGAGATAGAGAGAGATCTCACACACACGTCCATACAGCCTGTAAACAGCAGTTGGGCTATTCATTACCAACCTGTTAACAGCCGATAGACTGGTCTGAAACGACCCAGTGACTTTGTTTCTTCAGTGGAGAGTCTCACCTGTCGCTGGCTGGAGTCTGCAGTCTTCTTTGCTCTTTCCCACTTACAAACTGCGGTGAAAACAAAACTGCAGTCTTCTCTCAGTTTGCCAAACGGATTATTGCTGCCAGTTCCCGGAAATGGACCATACAAAGCTGGCGGCTAAAGTCAAACATTTGTGTATGTGTTTTTTTTTAAAAACACACTTGGACGCTTTTGCTTGAACTCCTCGTAAAGGTCCACAACTTGGTTCTAAAAGCCATGACCCTCCCCTAGGCTCGCCACTTCGCCCTCGTGTCATTTACATTCCAAATTTGCATTGAATGGCATTTAAATTGCTTTGCTAATGTAGGAATATCTATTTATGGGAGGCTTTTGTTTTACATTTCAGGCGACCATTGCAATTGGGGGGAGGAGAGTTGAGGAGGAAAATGCGTTTATTCGCTGAGTTGCTATTATCTGCACTGCCTGCAAGGTTGGTGGTCGCAGTTTCAAGTAATAAAAGGAATTTGTGTCAGGAGAAAAAAAAAATTCCAGGTTACAGCAAAGAATGGAACTAATTGAAATAGTACTTTCTGAAAGCCATCATAGATACGATGGGCCTAATGGCCTCTATCAGTCTTGTACGATTGTCCATGACCTCCAACAGTGGACTTTCTGTGAACTCTGGGTGTGAGCCATGGAGTGCAGTTATAACCTGAATGTTGACAGAACATAGAACAGTACAGCACAAGAATGGGCCCTTTGGCCCATGATGTTGTGCTGAACATGACACTAAATTAAACTAGTCCCCTCTGCCTGCCCTTGGTCCGTATCCCTCCATCCCTTGCATATTCATGTGCTTATCTAAATATCTCTTAAATGCACCTATGATACCTGCCTCCACCACCATCCCTAGCAGTGTGTTCCAGACTCCTATCACACTCTGCATTAAAAAAAACTTGCGCTTCACATCTCCTTTGAACTATCTCCCTCTCACCTTGAACGCGTGCCCCCTCGTATTTGACATTTCAGCTATGGGAAAATAATTCTGAACATCAACCATATCCATGCATCTCATAATATTATAAACTTCTATCAAGTCTCCCCTCAGCCCCCGCCACTCCAGAGAAAACAACCTGAGTTTTTCTTGCCTCTCCATATAGCTCATACTCTATAATCCGGGCAGCATCCTGGTAAACCTCTTCTGCATCCTCTCCAAAGCCTCCACATCCTTCCTGTAATGTGGCACCCAGAATGGAACACAATACTCTAAGTGTGGCCTAACCAATGCCTTATAACCTTAGGAGTTGACGTGACCATTACAGACTTCAGTCTGGAAAGACGAACAATTATCTTTCTTTCTGTTTCTCTCCTTTTTCACTTTTAAAATTTAATAATACACAAGGTTTTTTTTTTAATTCTTTCATGGTAAGTGAATGTTACTCCCATTCCAAAAAACTGTTCTCTCACTTTCTCCTCAAAATACCTCGTAGGGTTTCTGCTTTGTCCCTTTTACATTTCCAATCATTAATTTCCCTTTTCATCACTATACACCACACCAAACCTGAACCCTTCGCTTAACAGCAAATGCACCCAAGTTTAGTGAGTAATGCATTTGACAAGATGTTCAGTTCAGCAATGCCTTATTGTGTTTTGCAAATATTTGATCCTTTAAGAATTACTATTCAATGACAGTGAAGCAGTTGCTCAACATATTTGCACAAATTTCTGTGTGTAAGGACAATATATATTTTTAAAAAGCAAACTTGGAAAAGTGAGTTTGGACACTGCTGTGTTGGAGAAAGTGTGTAGGTTTTTCTAAACAAATGTCAACCCTAAAACTGAGTGTTTTTTGCTTATTGCTTACGCAGGGTCAAGTAACTTTGAGAAGCTGGATTTGATACTTTTGGGGGACAAGCAGGGACCAGGTATCTTTGGCTGAAAACTGCCTTGCAACAGCTTTTAGAGTGGATTTGCTATTAGTTACAGAATTGAGAGGGAAGAGGAAGTTGCACTGAGAAGTAAGAAAAATTTGCAAGCCAAGATAGGTGTCTCTCTCAGTCTTTCTCTCCCCTACTAACCCCACTGACAGTGGGGAAGAAAAAGCACTCAGAGAGTAAAAAATGGGGACTTCTAACTCAAATCAACCCTAGGTCCAACTGACCGGCTATCAAATTGAGAATCTGCTGATGTCAACATCAATGTAATATCATCAGCAAAAACCAAAAGAACTATGAGAAATTGACTTCATTGCGCTCACGTGGTTTGGTCTCTTGATCCACAGAATTTGTCCTTTTTTTCCCTATGTTTTCTACCTTTGATTTCTGTAGAATTGTCTGTCCTGTTTGCGAATGAATGTGGATGTATGTTGCAATTGAAGGGGGTATAAATTTGTCTGTGAATTAGCAATTAATCTTCTGTTTTTCCATTTAGTAAAGAATAGCTTGTTTATAATTAAGTTTTGTTTTCTTGTTTCTTAAAGAAATGCAGTTTTTTTTAGAGACTTAGATAGAGGTCAAAGACAGATGGATTTATTATCCTGGTTATATATTTGTGACAGCCCATTGAATAGTGGGGCTGATTTCAGTGTACCCTTCCCAACAGGGTCATAGCACCAGTGTGACTACAGTAATATGTTTGGCATATTGTTCGTTTTCTGCTGTCGACTGTGGTAGTTCCAGATTTTGTTGATATTTCAAAAGGAAAGTGAGAGACCAGCAGATTTGAATCTGCAAGGTACCATTTCTGATCTATCGATCTGACGTGGAAAGCACTTGGGTGTCTTCGCCTTGTGATAGCAATACCAAAGGTCAGTGTCTCAGCCGATGTTCGCGGCACACGCGCATTACATAATGAATGTTCATATGGAACTGCAAGTGGTAGTTGTGGACAGAAAGTTGTATCCCACTAAAGCTTCCCAGTTTTGGGTTTGGTAGTGGAGGAGGGGAGGAAAGTTTGGTAGGGGACTGGAGGTGACAGAAAACAAAGAGGAGGGGAGGAAAGTGAAGACTTCGCATCCTCAGAAGTGGAGAGGGCTTAAAAAAATGAAGAAAATCTGACCATCTAACACAACTCACCCCATTACCTGCTTAACTGTGACTGTTCTTCTGCTTGTACCTATTAAAACCCATTTCAAATGGGCGCCCGTCTGCTTGTATCACACAGAATGGAGCTACTGGAGCAAAACCTGTTCATTCATCTGCATGCACAGTTCTAGCCCCCATTTTCCCTTCCGTTCCACTTTTGGGCTGAGATTTGGAAGGTTACAACTCACACTTTCCTGAACCGAGCTAAATTCTTCACATTTGAGCCTAGACAGAAAGAGACATAGGCGTGCTATTGAGAACCAATCTTTCCAAACCAGTCTCAGGATCACTGACTGTGCTCCATGCCTTCCCATAGCTCTGTCATTCAGCATGGTTGACGTAGTATTCTCACAAATGCCCTTGGTGATAATCTTGTTACTTGTTTCCACTCTGACATGTCCGCACACAGCTTTTGTATCTCCTTCCACTCTTGCCACCAGACTCACCCCTGGAATTGTTCACAGCCCTTCCTTCTGAATTTCATTGTTATTCAGTGATATCATCCTTAAACCCACCATTGACTATTTACATTCTCAGGAGGTCAGTAAGTGTTATTGATAGCCCATTTCTACTCCTCCTGAAGAGGCAGTGGTAGGCTTTTTCCTTGAACTACTACGATCCTTGTGATGTCAGTGCTCTCATAAGATGTGGCTGTGGGGAACTCACTGATGGTGTGTTTCTGAAATCAATAAGGATCTGCTTCATCTTTCTCTTGGATATAAGGTGATCATTTCCTGGAATGTATATGGCATGATTTTTACATCCTTTAAGCCACTTGATTGGCTGGTTAAAAAGAATGAAATAAGACTTCATAGAACCTCTTAGATGTCTAGATGTCGAGCAAGGGCCTGAATAGTTCAGTCGGTACCACAATGGTTCTGCAAGGTCAATCAGGAATTACTGATGTTCTGCAAGAACATTTTTCAAAGGAGTAAATATATACAGTCTTAACCAGATAATAGGTGAGAACAGGATTGCATATGGCTGGTCAGCTGTCACAATAACGAACGTGGAAACTTACTCTCTTAATTCGCACGAGACGAATAAATTGAGTTGGGCAAGAACCCAGAGGATGATGGGGGTTGCAAGGGGCAAAGAACCAAATTGCCTTACTATTTATTACCTTGTTCTGGTTCAGAGCACTATTTCCTTAATTAATATCAACTAATGTTGTAAAGTGTTGTATTAGATTGCTTTGTCGTGCAAGATGCTTGATGTTATTGGATCGAAGCGAGTGTCACATTGCATTTGCAACTATTCTCTTCATATTTACATCCCGAAAGGAAAATTGACATCAACTGCATAAAACATTGGTTAGGCCATGGTTAGAGGATTGTATGCAGTTCCCAGCTTGATAGAATAGAAGGGAGCAGGCCATTCAGGATCAGAGGAGTAGGAAAGTTGACATTTTGGGTCAGGACCCTTCGAAACGTCAGCTTTCCTGCTCCTCTGACGCTGCCTGGCCTGCTGTGTTCCTCCAGCTCCACGCTGTGTTAACTCTGACTCCAGCATCGGCAATTCTTATTATCCCATAGAATAGAAGGGACGTGATAAACACTGGAGAGGGTGCAAAGAGGATTTAGCAGGATGTTGCCTGGGCTGGAGAGAGATTGGACAGAGTGGGGTTATTATCCTTAAAGCAGAGAGGACATGATTGAGATGTATAAAATTATGAGGGTCACAGATACAGTAGACAGAAGGGAACTTTTCCCGTTGCAGGAGTCACCAGGCGGGGAACATAGATTTAAGGTATGGGGCAGGAGGTTTAGAGAAAATTTGAGGAAAATATATTTCACCCAGAGAGTAGTGGGAATCCGGAACACACTGCCTGTAGGCATGGTAGAGGCAGAAACCCTTATAACATTTAAGAAGTATTTAGATGTGTGCTTGCAATGCCAAGGTATACAAAGCTGTGTGTCAACTGCTGGAAGATGGGTTTAGAATAGTTATGTGGTTGTTTTTGACTGGTGCAGATGAGATGGGCAATAGGGCCTTTCTCTGCACTGTAGATCTCTATGGCGTATTCCATTCATCCCAGTTTGGTCCAAGACCAACATTGTGGGTTTACCATTCAAGGTTTCCCTCCTGCCAATATCCTTTGAAAACTCAGACGGCCTAAAGGGGGAATGTTAAAATGCAGGAAAAGTACAATCCGGGTAGCTTTGTATGATTCTCCAAATCTGGTGGTAAGAAAAACAATCCAACAACAGGGACGTCTTCCAAGCCAACAACGCCACAACCAAGCATGTCATTTGCATTTGCCTAACACCAGACTCTAGAAACAACTGCTCTATTTGCGGAGCAGCCGAAGTCCCTGGCCTGTGATCGACCAAAAATGGGAAAAGTTCATTCAGGATGCCACCAAAAATATTATTACTCTTCATCGGGAACGCAGAAGTTAAGGTGGCAGAGAGATCGCCAAACAATTCATCTGCCTAAGGTTTTAGATTTCACTAGCCCTGCATATGATAGAGTTTTCACATTGTGTATTGGCTGAAATAACTCCAAATGCCAGTATCCTATCATTGACACCCTTTATTTAGACTGATCGAGCTCCCTCGGAGCTAGCAGAGTGAACAGAGCCTCTGACACTCCTGTTCTTATCAGTCAGCCAGGGCTCCCTGATTGCACCAGATTAACAGCCCCAGTCAGGGAACCTATATTCTATGAGGTCCACCTGGCTGACCTCATTACAATCACTGCATCGGTCTTCCATTGGAGTGGAAGTAAATGATCCTCAATCCTGCAGAACTACCTAAGAACAGAATAGTCTGCAGTAAGGGGACAGATGAGGGGGAGGCATTTTCATCCCTGACCTCTCTATGCACCAAAGCAGCTTACATTACCACAGAATATTGGGTTCGTGCATACGTGCACCACAGAAAAAGTTCCAGGTTCAATTCCTGGTCTGTGGAAAGTCAGCTGAATACAGACATAGAGAGTGAGATTAAAGAGATGAAAATTGGTTTGGGTTCTTATTTTCTGTCCTGCACAGAACGTTGGAGAGATAAGCTTGGCAAGGGCACCTCCTTGTCATTCACTCACTTTTCAGATCACTGTGTTTCAAGCAGTTTCTCCGTTGCCCATCTTCAGTCACTCTTTTCAAATTGCCTTCAACTTTCTGCTCAGATAGAAAGTTGCACTCATTTGCCTCATTCATTCCAGCCAATGTTTCGATGAAGGTCTTTGAACTACCTCCCAATTTTGGGCCCACTTCTCCCACCATTAAATATTTGACTTCCTTCATTCGAAATTCCACCCTGCTCACAGCACCAGCAATAGGAATTTGGAGATATATTTTAACTGACATGGTCCACACGTTTTGCAAATATTACACAGCCTAGGAATGCCCTCTACTGCCCAATTCAAAATCTGTTGACAGACAATAAAACAATATACATCTTTGCCTTTATATATTATTCAGCATCGATGACCTTTACAGATGAGATGTAACAATGAGATTTTTGTTGTCATTTAACATTACAAAGGAGCTACACAAAAGAATGTTAGATACATAGCTTAGTTTTAAAATGCCCAGAATTTTAAAAAACCATTGTTGTTTTATTAGTTGATATCTAAGGATTGATTTTTTTTAAAAACAAAAAGAAATACATACCATAATTCAGGCGATCTCCCAGTGTTTATAAGGCAAACATGCTTCAGACCTATTTTTCACACACAGCCATGCACAACCTATAA
The DNA here is from genome assembly GCA_024137785.1 of Ginglymostoma cirratum. Lineage (NCBI taxonomy): Eukaryota > Metazoa > Chordata > Chondrichthyes > Orectolobiformes > Ginglymostomatidae > Ginglymostoma > Ginglymostoma cirratum. The sequence continues at coordinate 52,495,951 of JAHRHZ010000062.1, forward strand.
ATTTATGTTTAATAATTTATATATAATAACTGGATGCAATGTGGCATATGTCTTTTCATCTACATTTATTGCTAGGAAATCATATGGATTTTACCCTCATAACTTTACAAAGATGCCATATTGGCAGGACACATAGCAGGCTAATAATGAAATATCTTTATAACGAAAAGTTTAATTACTGGTCTGTAGAAGCCAAAACTAAATTATCACTTAGAATCATAGGAGGCGGGAATGAGAGAGGGGATTGGTCATGGGATGAGGCTGGGGGTGGGGGGTATCCTCTACATCAGTGAGACCAAGCGGAGACTCAGAGACCATTTTGTGGAGCACCTGCGCTCTGTATGCAACAAACACCACCACCTTCCGGTCATGAACCATTTCAGCTCCCCCTCCCACTCCTTGGGTGACATGTCCATCCTGCGCCTCCTTCAGTGTCACAATGACACCACCTGCAAACTGGAGGAGCAGCACCTCATATTCTGCCTTGAGAGTCTACAGCCCACTGGTCTCAATGTGGGTTTTACCAGTTTCAAAACCTCCCCACCCCCAGCCTTATCCCATAACCAACCCACCCTCTCAACTCTGCCTCCTTCACCTGACACAACCTGTCAGTCTTCTCTCCCACCTATCTGCACCCCCACCTCACTGACCTATCCCCACCACTACCTACCTGCACTCACCTATCACCATCCCACCTACCTTCCCAGCCCCACAATATTCCCAATGTGGTCTGACCAGTGGTTTGTAGAGATGTAACATCACTTCCTTGCTTTTATACTCTATGCCTCTATTTATTAACCCAAGGATCCTATAAGCCTTCTTAACAACTATTTCAGCTTGCCTGGCCAGCTTCAGAGAATCAGGCATGTGAACTCCAAGATCTCTCTGCTCCTGTATTCCCCTCAAAGTTAGCATCACCATCACTGAATCCTCACTATCAACATCCTGGAGGTTACTACTGATGTGAGGTAACACATTCAGCCGCTCCGTCACCAATGGTCAATAGCAGCAGAGTGCATCTGCAAAATGTACAGCAGGAATTCACCAAGCTCCTTAGGCAGCACCTCCTTAACCCACCATACTGCCATCTAGAAAGACAACACCAGCAGGTACATGGGAACACCGCCATCTACATGCTCCCCTCTAAGCCATTCACCACCCTGGTTTGGAAATACGGTAGTATTTCTATCATGATGCTGAGTCAAGATTCCTGACAGCATTGTGGGCCTACCTCCACCAAATGGACTTGCAGCAGTTCATGAGGGCAGGCATTCAGGGAGAGACAATAAATGCTGGCTCGACCAGCACCACCCATATCCTGTGAGTGAATAACAAAAACCATTGAGAATAGAGAGGAACTATAATTCTGGATAGGTCAACAATTAATGATACCAGGGTGAACTGTACATCAGAAAATTGGATACTTCAAATGCATTACATGGAGATAAACTGCAGGGTGGAGCAGAACTGGACGGTATGGAGTCACTGGACTGCTTGCTTGTTTCCTGGTGAGGAGGTTAGAGCTAAGATTAAACCGTAATGTGAGAATTTTGGGGTAAATGGAGTGAAATATTGTCCTCAAAAGAAAAATGCATATTGAAGCTATTCAGATTTAAAGTTCCCCACAGGACATTTTCCCTTCTGAACCAGCTACAATAAATCATGAGTTAGTATAATGCCTGTAAACTACAGTGGTATTAAAAGATTTACAGCCTGCAATTATAAAGTTGTTAGTAGTTTTTGAATATATTGTACAGCTTTGGTGACAGATCACTCTTACACTACATCTGCTTCTTTACGGCTGGTTTTACTTTTCTTAAATCACTAAACTGGGAAGCATTATGAACCGAGAGGAGGGCTGTAGATCTTTCAAAATACATAGGCAAGTGGGTGGATGGCGAACAGGTGGCAGCTGTAATGCTAAGAAGTACGAAGTGATTCATTTTGATGGAAAGAAACATTATAAAATAAAGGGTACATTCCTAAAGGCAGCGGAACCCTTCTGATGAAGGGTTTAGGCCCGAAACGTCAAGTTTTCCTGCTCCTATGATGCTGCTTGACCTGCTGTGTTCTTCCAGCCCCATGCTTGTTACCTTAATGTATGCGTGCCTAAATTGCTGAAAGTGACAAGCCAGGTTGAGAGCAATTAATAAAGAGTACAGTGTCCTGAACTTTATTAATAGGTACACAAAGCAAGGACGTTATATGAAACTTTTATCAAGCATTAGTTTAGCTTCAATTGGAGTATTGTTCCCATTTCTGGGTGCCACACTTTAGCTAAAGATGTGAAGGTGTCAGAAATATACAAATATGATTCATAAAGATGGTTTCAGATTTGAGGACATTCAGTTACATGGATTGGAAAAGTTCGGGCTATTCTCCTTGAAGGGGAAAAGATTGAGAGGATATTTGATAGAATAAGTGCCTGGAGAGAGGGAGGGACTATTTCTACTGATTGTAGCATTGAGAACGAGAGAGCAGAGTTATGGCAACTAGCAGAAGAATTGGAGACAAATGGAGAGACTTTTCACACAGAGTGTGTTGAAGATGTTGAACATATTGCCTGAGAAGATGGTGGAGGGAAGTTCAATGGAAGCATTAAAGTGTTTGTATTATTTTTCTTTTTCTGTGCAAATACTTCATTCTTTATTCCCCACCACCAGGAAAGCTCCCCTGTGGCTAGTGAAACATTGACAAGAGAAGCCTGATAAGGGAAACGCTTACATCAACAAGTGAAGGGGGAGGGGAGGGAAAGAAGGAATTCACCAAGCTCCTTGGGCAGCACCTCCCAAACCCACCACACTGCCATCAAGAAAGACAAAAGCATGAGATACAATGGGAACACAACCATCTACATGGAAAACAAAGCATTCCATTCCCACAGTGCCCATCTCTCCCAAAAGGCAGAGTGTATTGACGGACATCACGTTTCAGGGTGAAGGCTTATTTGGAAATCCAGTACAGATCCAATAGGCTGAATGGATATCCTGTGCTGTAATTATTCTGTAAATCTGTACTTTCTCTAAGAGGAAGCATCTTAATTAAAGTTTGATGCAAGTCAACCACATCAGATTCTTTCAACATTCCTCCGTTCTTCAGTTCAGTAGTCCACTCGGTTTCGCTTTTACCGAATTGATTGCAGCCAGAATCTCTGTCAACAGCTTCTCTTCTGTCTACTTGGCTCAATCAACGTGCCTCCACCTCACCTACATTCTGGCCCCTGGCTGAGTCAGTGGAAGGTATATGGTCAGTATTCAAAATATATGCTGATTATACCAAGCTCCTCTTTTGCTGCTACACTGTCTGTCCAACATTCAATACTGGAAGAGCCACAATTTCCCTTGATTAAACATTACGATGACAGAAAACGCTGCCATGAACCCTGTACCTTTACCAACGTCATCCATAAAGTTTTTGAGAAGGTTTGTAACTTAAGTTGTGGATGAGGATTTCGACATACTCGCTGACCCAGTGGGTTTGGTTGAAAACGTTTCATGACCCTGCTAGGTAACATTGTCAGTGTGCCTCCGGTGAAGCGTTGCTGTTCTGTCCCACTTGATATTTATATGCCTGGGTTTGCCGAGGTGGTTGGTGTCACTTCCGGTTCTGATACTCAGTGGTTTGTATATCGGGTCCAGTTCAACATGTTTGTTGATGGAGTTCCAGTTGGAATACCAGGCCTCCAGGGATTCCTCCCGCTCTCTCCCTATTTATTTCAGAACCCTCTTCCCCTCCCCCATTTCTGATGAAGGGTCTAGGCCAGAAACGTCAAGTTTTCCTGCTCCTATGATGCTGCTTGACCTGCTGTGTTCATCCAGCCCCAAGCTTGTTATCTCAGATTCCCAGGCATGTCTCTGTTTGGCTTGTACGATTACGAAATGTGTTGTGCCAGTCAAAATTGTGTCCTTCATTGTCTGTATGTAGTGAGATAACTAATTCTCAGTTATGTCTCTTGGTGTTCATGTATCTGAAAAGTCAATTTTTTTACCAGTTTGGCCTCTGTAGTGATTCTCTTAGTCCTTGGGTGCTATTTTATATGTTACCCCAGTTTTGTCGATATTGGGTATGGGATCCTTTACATTTGTCATGAGCTGTCACAGGGTGGATATTGGTTTGTGGGCTACCCTGATACTGAGGGGTCCGTGAGTAGTCTTGTGGTCATCTCCTGAAATGTCCCTGATGTACGGTAGGGTGATTAGTGAGTCTGGTCGTGTTGTGTCCTCTTGTTGTGGTCTGCCTCAGAGGTAACAGCAGATCGTGCTTTTCGAGTATCCATTCCTTTTGAAGACTCCGTATAGGTGCTTCTGTTCTGCTTTGCGTAGTTCCGGGTTGCTGCAATGTGTTGTGACTTGTTTAAATAGTGCCCTGATGCAGCTCTGTTTGCGGGCATTGGGCTGGGTGCTAGAGTAATTGAGTATGTGGTCTGTAGGTGTGGTCTTTCTGTATACGCTAGTGTGTAGTTCCCCGTTGTTTTTGTGTTCTACCATTATGTCCAGGAAGGGTAGTCAGTCATTGAAGAAGAGAACAACGACTGACTACCCTTCCTGGACATAATGATAGAACACCAAAAACGGGGAACTCCAGAGTAGCGTATACAGAAAGACCACACGTACAGACCAGATACTCAATTACTCTAGCACCCACCCCAATGCCCACAAACAGCTGCATCAGGGCACTATTTAAACAAGTCACAACACATTGCAGCAACCCGGAACTACGCAAAGCAGAACAGGAGCACCTATACGGAGTTTTCAAAAGGAATGGATACTCGAAAAGCACAATCTGCTGTTACCTCCGAGGCAGACCACAACAAGAAGGCACAACACAGCCAGACTCACTAATCACCCTACCGTACATCAGGGACATTTCAGGAGATGACCACAAGACTACTCACGGACCCCTCAGTATCAGAGTGGCCCACAAAACAACAACCACCCTGCGACAACTACTGATGAATGTAAAGGATCCCATACCCACAACCAATAAAACTAATGTAATGTACAAAACACCATGCAAGGACTATAAGAAACATTACATAGGCCAAACTGGAAGAAAACTGACAATAGGGATATACAAACACCAACTAGCCACCAACAAACATGACCAATTCTCACTGGTCTCAATACACACCGACAAAGGAGGACACGAACTTGACTGAGACAACACATCCATAATAGCACAAGCCAAACAGAGACGCACCAGGGAATTCCTGGAGGTCTGGTGTTCCAACCGGAACTCCATCAACAAACACATTGTACATAGGGTTTAATTCAAACCACTGAGAAACAGAACTGGAAGTGATACCAACCACCTCAGCAAACCAAGGCATATAAATAATAAGCAGGGCAGAACACCAACGCTTCACTGGAAGCGCACCAATGATGGGTGATGAAACGTTTGCAACCAAACCCAGCTCAGCAAGTATGTCAACGTCATCCATCATTGAAGCCATTTTCTCAGGCGAAACCAGTCAATCTGAAATCTTACTATGATCCCTGACAGTTTCTGACCACATATCCTGTACTTCTATACTGCTCACATTCACCCCATCTGCATATGAAATCCTTGTGCAAGCTATTGTCACCTACAAAACATCATTGGATATGGGAATAGTGCAAGAAATGGTACTGAAGTTAAGGATAAGCCATAATTAATTAACAGAGAAGCGGGTGCAAAGGGCTGAATGGCCTTCTCCTATTTCTTACATTTCTATGCCGCTTCCGGGCTAGATTGTTCTAATTCTATCCTCATCAGCTTCCTGTATTCCAACTTCCCGAAACTTAGTCAATTAGAACTTACATTCACTTGTCCTTTCTCCTATTTGTATTCTGGTTACTCCTGCTCAACTTCTTCAGTTTCAAATTATCATTTACCTGTTTAGATCTCACAGTAGGACATCTTGCCCTTAGCTTTAACCTCCTCCAACCTTGTAGCACTCACCTGAACTCTGTAATTCACTGACTCCTGCAACCACATGTGCATCCCTTACCCCTACATTCGTAACTGCTGCACGAGTCATTTTGGCCCCATGTTACAAAATGTCCTCCCTGTGGGCTCTTGCTTCTACACTCCACACTGAGATCTTTGGATCTTGGCCAACATGCTTTATGTTTCGTCCTCATGCAGCCTTCCTAGTGCTTTGGAATAGCATTACTACAAGCTGAATGAAGTAAATCACATTTACATGTCTCTACGCCAGAGCCAAATTCTAAATCAGACATTGTTCATCATTCTGATGAACGATACATGGAACATACATAGAATCCCTAGTCTGGAAGCAAGCCATTCAACCCATCAAGTCCACCCCAAAGCTTCAGAGAGCATCCCTCCAGACTCCGCCCCCACCCCTGTAACCCTGCATTTCCCACGGCTAACCCACCTACCTTGCACATCCCTACGGGCAATTTAACATGGCCAATCCACCTGACCTGCACATCTTTGGACTGTGGGTGGAAACTGGAGCGGCCGGAGGAAACCCACGCAGACGTAGGGAGAACGTGCAAACTCCACACAGACAGACGCCTGAGGCTGGAATCGAACCTGGTAGAATGATAGCCTGCAGTTTTTTTTTTCAAGTCCTCTAGTGAGATTTGAACCCTCAGACTTCTGACACAGTGTGTTACCCAGACAAGCCACGAATAACAGCTAGATGATAGAATCCCTATAGTGCAGGAAGAGGCTATTCGGCCCTTTCTACACAAACCCTCCAAGGGCATCCACCCAGATCCACATCCATGCCATCCCTGTAACCCCACATTTTCCATGGTTAACCCACCTAGCCTGCATTTCCCTGGACACTAGGGGGCATTCTACCATGGCCAACCCACCTAACCTGCACATCTGTGGGAGGAAACCGGAGCACCCACAGGTAACCCACACAGACACGGGGAGAACGTGCAAACTCCACACGGACAGTCGCCTGAGGCTGGAATTGAACCTGGTCCCTGGAGTTGTGAGATGGCAGTGCTAACCACTAAACCACTGTCACCTCAAAGTAACCTGGCAGTGATGAGATTCACATCCACACCTCCAAAGAGACTGGGGCCTTAACCAAGTGCCTTAAACTGCTCGGCTGAACTACCTATAAATCTAGGAAATTGATAAATCACAAGAACAGGCTCACAAACACCAATTAGTTACAACACTTTTATTAATAATCATTAACTCAGGAGAGAATAAATATTACAACACAGCAAATTGAATCAGACCTAAATCAATACACAAATTATATAAAACTATGCTTCCCTGATCACAATTGGCTTTACACATTATACAATTTGACAGCAACATCATACATGCCAGAAATTCGTAATGTTGATTCCTACACTGTTGCCCCAGGTTAGCACTTAGTCACAGTCCCGTACTGAAAATGGTTTAGTGGTGTAGGGGTAGAATGGTTGAATTAGTGCGATATTTAGGGGACTATTAAAAAAAAAAATCAAATCTACAGAATTTGTACTGTGAAAGGAGAAAGGGAAAGAGAAAAGGATGCGTGTTCGTACACGCGCGAAAGGGCAAACACAATTGCAGGAGGAAGGATGACATTTTTGTGTCGTGCCCTTGACAGGTGAAAATGCAAACACTTGGAATGTGGGCATTGTCGAAATAGATCAGAGATTTATGAAGCAAGGGTCAGTGCATCTCCAGAGCGAGGAGAAACTCGGCAAGATATATAAGTAAGGATGGTTTACAGATTTCAGGGGAAGTTTTCTACAGGAAAGGCTTCATAATTGTTATCAGGTCCCAACAGGTTTAAAATCCTGTACAGTAACATTGTGTGTGGTTAGTGATTGATTGTCAAAGAACAGCAATTATTTACAAAGGAGAGTATGCAAATAGAGAGAGCACGAGAGCAAACTGACCTTAGAACAGGTAACAAAAAACTTTTCTGACAGTTTGTAGGGCACAATACACTGAGAAAATTTAAATGCATCGCTTTAGCCAGTTTCAGCCTCCAGTACCATTCCAACATTCTTGGACTGCAATGTCTGAATCAAAGTTTTTTCTTAGTTTGCCCACAGCATTGGTGGATTTTATAGGGAAGGTGCCATCAAACCCAACCCTCAGACTGAAAAGCCAGGGATTTGTGGGCGGAACGGTCAAGGTGGGGTTTCCACTCGTAACGTTCACAGCTACCCTGCAGCAACTCAACACCAATGTTAATTGTATTACAAACAAAACTTTCACCTATTTCAATAGGAAGTGCCAATTTGGAGAGCTGCAGGTCTATCAGAAGGCAACTGTCAGTTGGTCACTTTAAGGTTTCAGTCAGCCCAAGGGTGGACAGGCTGAAGATTTCAGACAGGCAGGCTGACTGGCAGCAGGAAGTCCTCCTGCTTTATTTTATGACCTTCACTTTCAAACCTGCAAGCAGAGGTGTAAAATCCAACCCTATGTAATTCACTATCTCCTGTGCATTTCTTAACAAGTAACCAATTAACTATAGTTATACCTTTGTGTTTAGGAGATCCCAAGAAACCTCACAGCCAAAGTAATTTTGTAGTCTAATCAATGTTAAAAATTTCCTCCACTTAAATATCCGAAAGACTAAAACCTTTGTCTCAAACTCACTGACTTATTTTTTTAAATTGATTCCATTCCTTTCTGCAGCTATAGTCTGAGGATGGACTTTGTTTTCTATTTGGTCGAGAGAAGCATTTCCATATCCTCTCCTTCATCAAGATTTCCTAATTTCACATCCAGAATGATCTCAGTTGTTCTGCTGTAGAAACTCTCAAACATTTGTTCATTTAGACTCGACTATTCCAGTGCTGTGTTGGTTGGCATCTTATTTCAGTTTGTCCAAAATTCTCATACTGGTACACAAACTCGTACCAAGTTCCATTGAACCATCCACCCTGTGCTCATATCCTACATTGTCATTCACTTCCTCCAAATCCACCAACACTTGGAATTTTTAAAAAAAATCTTAATCCCATTTTCAAATTTACTCCATGGCCTCAACTCAACTGGATCTCTCCAGCCACCTCCTGCCCAGCAACTCCACAAAATCTTCGCACTTTTTCAATTCTAATTTCAAGTATTCGCATCATTCATCATTCCACTGTTAACACCAATGCCTTCAAGCTCCAGAATTCCCTCCTCAAACCCTTCCATCCTCCTTTAAGACTTTCGACAAACAAGCTTTCGATCAAGTCTTCATCTCTCCATTTGAGAGCCCGTGACAAATATTTGTTCCTGTGAAAACACCTTGGGACATCTTGCTACTTTAAAAAGGTGCTATTTATATGCAAGCTGCTGTCCTAACTATGTAAGATCAAATGCAACTCAAGCTCCACTTTGAACCCAAGGTCCTTCTTTAGTTTGAATTGCATTGCTTTAGCCAACCCGTTACATTGTGGATGATAGGCTCAATATAGGATGATTCAGTTTTGCATTGGCATGGGTGCGAACTATGGTTTTGCCACACCGAATTACAAAGGTATCTACACAGTCAATTCAACAAATCTCCCAGCACAACCGTTCTCCAGAGAGCAGCTACTTTAAATTCTGAAGAAAGTAGAGTAGTCCACTACCCGGAAAGTGATCTAACAGAATTCATAACCAGCTCTTTATTGAATCTGCTAACCTTTATTCCATTAAATTCAACAAACTGAAAATCCAATGGATCTCCCTTATTATTTCTGGCAAAGTATTCTGTATTCTTGCAATGGTGTTTCTCAGATTATCTGATCAATATCCCTCCACTTACAACACCTCTATTAGATTTAATCATAGAATCCCTACAGTGTGGAAGCAGGCCATTTGGCCCATCAGGTCCACGCTAGCCTCTGAAGAGCATCCCAGCCAGACCCACTGTCCTACCCTATCCCTGCAACCCTGCATTTCCTTATGATCATCCACCCAGCCTGCACATCCCTGGACACTACGGGTAACTTAGCATGGCCAGTCCACCTAACCTGCACATCTTTGGACTTTGGAAGGAAACCAGAGCACCCAGTGGAAACCCACGCAGACACGGGGAGAATGTGCAAACTCCACACAGACAGTGGTCCAAGGATGGAATCAAACCTAGATCCCTGGCGCAAGGAGGCAGCAGTGCTAACAACTGAGCCACTGTGCCACCCCTATAAACTAAAAGACTAACCATCACCTATCACAAAGCCAAAAATTCACTGGGGTCTGCAGAATGAAACTTAGTGAGAATATGAAGGACATATTGCTCAGTAAGTGAAGATCCCACCAAACTGCACATTCTCCATGTGTTGAAGGAGGTATAATTTTTAAAACATAGAGGAAAATATCTCAGCAACTGAATTTGTTTAATGATAAACATCATCCAAAGATATTATTTACAAAATGATACAACATACAGGATTCACTGCATACCAATAATCCTTGCAAAACGTGACAGTGTCATTTGGCTCTGATTTAAATGAAAAAGCTCCTAATAGATGCTGATAAAACCAGTGTTCTATGAATTATAAAAATCAAGTCAAGGTATGCTATCAAATATGAAGCATAATCACTAACAGTCTAATGCAAATTACAGATAGGTTTTAACTCAATTGGGAGTGGGGAAAATCAAGAGAATAGCCCTTCAAAAAAAATTACAAATTAATACAATCATGGCGATATCTCAAAATACGCATAAGGAAACCTGCATCACCTCTTTTCTATTCTCAGCATTAATTTACTGCAAGTGCAAAATTAAGATCAACAGAAAACCTTCAGGAAATCACATCTCGCATAGACTCTTTCTCTAGACTTGCACCGTACTGCTTAGTCTATAGTTTGTGCCAATGTGTTAAAATTTTGTAATTCAGTGGCAAAATCATTTGAATTGTAGGATCATAAGGTCATTAGTTTGCTCGCCATGCCTTCCAGTATGTACAAAACTCTCAAACAAATTACAGCTATGTGGGTCCAGATTTCCCAAGCTTGGGCACAGGCTTGTGTCAAGTTAGCTGAAGCTAGGCAGAACATGTGAATGGCCTTGATACCTCCACCCTAAAAGGAGCAAAGGAAGAAGCTTTTTGTTTAGTGTTTGATTGTTATCCGGTGAATAAAGATATGAAAAGCACCTATGGAATCAGTTCTGGTTATGATGCCCTCCACGGGTGAATAATTATATTGTTTTCGTTTACTCTCAGATACTTATTATATACAAAAACAAACATATCCCACCAAAGGCCAGTGCCCTCAAGGGAGGAAACTGGGAAGAGAGAGTGGAAAGCAATTCAATTCCATATAAACCAGTATGATCTTCCTTAAATTACAATCCATCCCCACTCGAACCTGCAATTCAGTCAATAACTAATTTCAAATGCTCACCTCAGAGCTTAAGAAAATACAGTCTAAATGAAATAAGTACAATTTGATTAAACAATAAATCTATTCTCCTTTTGGCTACTTAAAATTGGCCACATTTTGTAGAATCTACATCTTTTAGGCTGGAGCCTATGTACAGTTTATATAAACATTCTCAAAATTTAACATCTTTTAAAAATCTTATCGTGGAGATAAATTATGCAAGGCAATATATTCTTAATCCATAATACAATAATGCAGATAAATCATACAGGGCAGTATACTCTTAAACATAATATACACAAGGTGCTATCGTTATAAATATGTTCCATTTAAATGTTATCTAGTGCTGGGCAGTTGATTGGTATAGAAGCATGGGGAGAGGGGGAAGAATGGATCTGAACTTGTGGCATGAGATGGGTTGATGTTGAATAGGCTTTAAACGGGAAAAGAAATTGAGTGTGCTGTAAAATGGGTGGCTGATTAGGTAAATCCATTTACCACTGCTAGCGAAGACCACTGTATCACTGAGCATGCCCATCTCATTACACCCCTCATTTGCAATAGCTGCAAATTATATAGTTAAATAATTAAGAGACCATGGGGATGCCTTGTAGTGCAGTGGGTAACATGCCCTACCTCGAAGCTAGATTCTTTGCGTTTGAGTCCTACTCCGGGACTTGATGGCCACACAAGGTGTGCTCAAAATGTGCCTTAACAAGTCAGTTGTCAAGCGCAAATCTTCCCATATGCCTATGGAAGAATAGTTAGAACAGGACCGTCTCCTAGTCAGCCATGCTCAATGTGGAGTGGTGGCTCCTCAAGCTGTAGCTTCTGGTAACAACCTAGTGACTGGTTTCAGGAAACAGAAGATACAAGCACGTACTTTGTTTCCAACAGACACGAGAAAGCTGCAGGGTCTAATTAAGACGCCCCAACTGGAAAGAATGTGAAGGTTAGCAGCAGAGAGTTACAGTAAGCCACTCTTCCATCATCTACAATAGATCACTTGTAACTCAATGATTGGTTAATGCTTAAAACAGAGACGAAACGATTGAAAAGGCTCCATAAAATAATCAACCGTGCAATAATTTTTTGTTCAGTTCTGTGAATTTAATGAACTAACAATGAATTTTAACTGTCATTGTACTAGATGAAACCACATTGGTTATAGTGGTTTCTATAAAGTGGAGCAGGGAAAAGGATCTGTAAAGTACGTTATGCCTTTATATACAAATTTAAAAGTAAGTGCACGCACAAAGGTTATGAAATAAACCCTAGGTTCAGAGGATTGCATATATTACTTTAGCATGTAACCACTGTGGCTATTCCAGTCAACTGTAAAGAGTTACTGGAAGATACTTTTATGGAGATGCAGCCCATTCAAAAACTACTCTTATTTACAGTGGTCTAATGGTCTAAGTGGTCTAACGATAATTTACAATGATTTGATTCTCAGGACATTGTATAACAAGGTACAAATTTATCTTTGGTACTTGTATACAACCAGATATTCAGTAGCACTCACTTTAGGTCCACTTTATGCTATTGCCCAAGGTGAATTCCACCTTGGTGAATGTTTGTACTGTAAAACTTTAGCCCTCTAAACCATTTGCTAATCAAAAGATGAGCACGTTATTTATCAGAGATCTTAGATGTCTGGAACAGGGAAAACAGTGGGAAGGCATGTGTCTTATAAGTAATAGAACACTGTACAGGTAGAGGTAAGTAACACAGAAGCCAAAAGCCTATACCTTGTGTTCAGCTGACAGATTTACGCAAACTACACCCACATTGATGGAGTCGCAAAACATAAAAACAATGAAATACAAACCAAACAATAAAATATGTATAAGCTGAGATGTGAATCTAGTAGTCAAGGTACGTCACAAAAATTATGGAAAGAATCTATAAATATATAGACAGCTATTGTTATTTTGAAATAGAACAGAACTGACCAATGAATCCATTCAGAGGTTTAAAACTAAGAATTTTAAACCAAAGGATTTGAAAGTGGCACTGCAAACGTTCCACTTTTTTTCAAAACGTTTCAACCAAAATGAATCAAAGACTTAAATATATAGCTCACAACTGCATTGATTTGGCATAAGAACATTGCATTGATCCTACAAGTAAAGAGATGAGGTATGAATACTTATGTATGCAATTTTCAGTTCAACGCTTCACGAGAAACTGCAATTTTTTAAAATATGATCCCCCTCAGTCTGAAGTTACTTCTGGTATTAACTTTACCTTTGGTCATTCTCAGCTTTGCATGGCTGATGTCTCCACAAATTTCATGATTCCATTAAGAAATTCAATCCCCATCCCAAGCTAAATTTAGCTTTATAATTCTTGTTTTAAAAAAAGAATATTTGTATTAATATACATTATTTCTCTGAATAACTTCGATATTTTAAGAAAATTGTAAAATTTCAATTCATGTTTAAATTAATAGAATTACCTTAAAAACAGTAATTACACACATTGGCTATTTATCAGGGGTACTGCTTTAGTGAAGTTCTAAACTAGATGTATCCCAAACTTGGTGGTTGCAAACAACAGCAGAGTGGTTCATAGAAAATAGTTTGCTCAAATGAAAGGAGTTTGTCGGGAGGCATGGTTTGCGTGGAATGCATAATTCCACAAGTTTTCAAGCAGTTCATTTCCCTGCGGCATGCTGGTGCATAAGAAAAACATATGAACAAAAATATCTGCAGGTGACATGACACTGAGAGGAAGAATTGCTATGTGTGTGTGGAAGGATGCTCCTTCTCACGGTCAGATCTGGTCCCCATGGTGGATAGAGGGTTTCATCTCTAAGCCGGAATTGAGATCATCCTGAAAGACAGAGGCCTGCACTTCCCAGTTGAGTGATAGCATGTTGGGCCAGAGGTGACGCTGGTACGCTTCGCATTTGGAAATCAGATCCATCACGGAAGTATTGCTCCGGATCCACTTCTTCACTGAGGTGTAGGGAGATGGTCCCTGTGGTATGAAAAGGCTTTGGGTCCTTTGTAACTTTGTACTGTATTGCAGCCTGGAATGGAAAAGAGGCAACAAAATGACTGGCGTCTGCTCATTTTCGGTTGTTTGTTTAGAGTGGTTAAACAGGCATGAATACAGAAATTGAGCCACTTTCTTATCCTACTTTCCCTTTTAAAAAATACCACACATGGAAAGCTCCACTGCAAAAGGATGGGCCCCATACTGCTCCGCGAACTAATGTACCATCCACTTCATTGAAATTAGAATAAGCACAATCAATAAAGTGTACAAGTTGCTGCTTTCGGCGCCATCTTGAGTACAAAAGTTTGAGGAAGGGTCACCGGACCCAAAATGTTAACCCCGACTTTTTTTTTTCCTTCACAGATGCTGCTAGACCTGCTGAGCTTTTCCGGCAACTTCTATTTTTGTTCCTGATTGACAGCATCCGTCAGTTCTTTCAGTTTTTATTGGGTACAAAAGTCCCTAGGTACAGCTGCAGTTCTTGGAAAAATAGGGAAGTTAAAAAGTCCAGCATTGCAGATGTTAGGAATAAGTTATAAAATTGAAAGAGAGAGAAAAAAAAAAAAATCACACAGTTCCTAACAACGGTCTTCCACCGAGTCCATGCTGGCACCTAGCCTGCAGTTCGCAAAGGGCCTAGATTCCAGACAACAGTGGGCTTCACTAGGCCCAGAGACCACTCTGGTATCACCTCAAGGCTGGAAGTCCACACGAGGCCATGTCAGGCTGTGACACTGCTGCATACTGCCTGAAGACCACCACACTTTTTAAAAGGAAATGGTTCCGAGCTTAATTTCTGGCAGTGAATTAGGTGACATCAGACTGGGGTGGGAGGCAAGCATTACCCAGAGGTTCTATATTTCATCTCATGGGTTGCTAAGAATGTAAAAAAACAAAAGGATAATCTGCGCTGAGTTGCCAAAAAAAAAAAAAAATGACCATGGATTGGTGACAGAATTCCCAACGATGATGATGTCAGAGAAAATTCCACAGGAAGGTGGGGCTGAGCAAGTGCTGAACTTAGAATCAACTTGAGTTAAGGCACTCACCCCATCGCACGTACAGCATTAGTGGTGGTGGGCACGGTACAAAAGCGAATGGAAACAAACAATAGAAAGCCAAGTCTGACCAAAGACTAATTTACAATCATAAATAAAAGTAATGTTTGTTGTACAGAGTTCAGTTGATCTAGCCGGAATAGTAGTTTGAATGCTACAACTGATTTCAGCTCACCTGAAAGGGGAGAAAAAGAACAAAATACACAGTAAGTAAGTCCTGGCTCACTATCTAGTGATTCTGAAGTTAGAATGACTCTTTCTATGTCCAAATCCCATTTACAAATGGAGATGTCAAAGGACTGGAAAATTGCCCAGGTAGAAAAGTGTATACGTCTGTGTGGAAAACTTTAAACATCCAAAACTGCAGTCAATCCTTGCGTAGTTATTCTACGATCAACTTTCGGTACCTTGTTGAAAGATGATGTCCCAGTTTTGCCTTGGCATTCGTAGCAAAGTACCACAAAATATTGGCAAACTGGCCTTTCATCCAGTCGATATCTTCTGGCAGATCAGGCAACCATTCTAACATTCTGTCGAGTACAAAGAGACAAGTTTCATTAAATGCCTGCATGCATTTCCTTATAGTAAGCCATCAGGGGAGTGTGGATAATAAATTATAAGCTATAAAATAAAGATATAAAGCATCCCCTGATCTCATGCTAAGTGATAACTTTGCATAACACACATTCCAGAAACGCCGTGGTGACAAACAATACCAGACATTCCAGTTCTAGTCAAGTACTTTTTAATTTAAATTGACGTCATGACAGTGTAGTTCTCTTCTCTTGGAAGGGACAACAGAACACTGCAGTGCAAGATAGAGTTTGTGATCTAAATCAGCATTGTTCAAAAAAGCAAACCGTGAAGACAACCTGTAATTTATAAACATAGCCCTAGACAGCTCAACTAATATTGTTTGTTTGTAATATTTTACTACATTGAAGATGAGCGAAAAATACAAGTTATGGTTGTATATGAAAACCATAAGAGGTAATAGGTTTAGGGGGGAGGGGGAAAAAAAGTTTAAAAGTAGGGAAATGTAGTTTAGTAACTAATTCATGTTCTGCCCAAAGGCCAATTGTTGGCTAATGCTTCAGCTTGAATGTTTCGATTTAATGATAGTTTAACATTGCCTTCCACACTCAAGCACAGTGAGGAGGCAGATGGCAAGTCTATCTCAGCTGGAATGGGAAGTGAACCTGCAATTGTTAGTATCAGATTGAATCACACACTAGCCACCGAGCCAACTGAGTTAACCAGTCCTAGATGTAATTAAAACTTAAAAAGTGCTCTGGTTATCCCAACAAAAATCTTGCTCCGTTATAAACCATGATGGGCAATTTTGATTTAATTTGATTTATTACGGTCATGCGTACTGAGGTTGAGTGAAAAGTGTCGTCTTACATGCTTTACAGGCAGATCGGTTCATAACTCCAGAAAAATTTCAGGCTCCCTGAGCCAGCTGATTTTCTCTTAATTTCCAACTAATGCAAGGTACCACTAAGAAACTGTTTAGTTATACAGTATGAAGCCAGATAAATAAATACTTATGAATTATAATTCCATATCTGCTTGTCTCCATTTCTCCTCCTGGAAAGTTAGCTGCAGTACCTTTGGACAGCTATGCGGCATGTAGCTCTCAAACCAAAACTTACTAGGGCTGAGTCTACACCTCAATGCTGCATTGGAGAAGCTGGTGTTGAGTAGGAACTTGAGCCAGAGACAAAATGATACTATTGCATTCTGATTGTCTAACCAATGCTCCGGGAGCAAAGGATCAGGAAACTAGCACCTTTCATTTTTCCATTTCTAAGAGTTAGACACCAGTTATTCTGATGTCCTCCACCTAGAAGGGAAGCTGGTAATGGCCAAACGAGGCAGACTAACTTCCACTGACCAAAAATATTTATGACCTTCCTGTATAGGAATGATCCATCACTAGGATTAGGGAATAATAAAAATTGCAAACTTACTTTATGGTAAACGAGACTGCAGATTCCAGAGGCAAGGTATAAGGAAGCATAAGAGTCGACGCTAGGCGGACTGGCAGCATGTTTGAAAAGACTGCACGAAACCCTCGTTTGTCAGCAGAGGCTTCAATTAGTGCTGGAGTTTTAAGAAAAAGACAATTGCAAGAAGTCAGTCAACTTCCGAGCAGAGCAAATTGACACACACGTGTACGTAGATTTTGTTTTGCAAAGGTGAGAATGTGGTGAAGGAGAAAGAGCAAAGGATCTTCCAAGAAACTGCATGGCACAGAAGGCTAGGATATTTCTGTCACACGTATGTGGCTGGGTTCAGATCCATCTCAGAATACTGGAATGATTTGAGGACTTTGGATTGAGTGGAATCCTACCATTCAGTCTCCAGTGAGCTCAAAATACAATTCAACTCCTTTCTTGGAACAGGTTTACACCGATCGGTCACAGGACGGCTGGCTGGTACAGGAAATTGAAAAATTCATCTTCAGAAGCTGAGAATTTGAGGTTTACCTGTTGGGGAACAGCAGGAGAGATCCGTGCCAACACTGATGCAAACTATATGGAAAAATATTCCACTGTGCAGTACAAATGTCATGGTGTCAATAGTTTGAGCGATTCAAGTTCTGAGTGGGACAGCAAAGTAGTAAAAAGCAGCATGTGACGGATGGAAAAGTTATTGGCTGGCTGCGTTTTCTTTGAAAGGTTGAAATCATGAGCTAGCAAGAACGAAATGAAAATTGCTGGCTACGTGAACACACCTTTGGCTTCTCTGTAAATAACCTTCACCTGAACAAGGTTGGTACATTAGGAAGATAATGTCTCAGGGAAATAAGTAACCTGATTTATCCTGCATGTTTAAATTTCAGCAATCCAACAGGAGGGGACAGAATGTAACATCTGAGCTGGTGACACAGATTCATACAGCATGGAAACAGACCCTTTGGTCCAACTTGTCCATGCTGACCAGATATCCCGAACAAATCTAGTCCCATTTGCCAGCATTTGGCCCATATCCCTGTAAAACCTTCTTATTTATATACCCACCCCGATGCCTTTTAAATGTTGTCATTGTACCAGCCTCACCACTTCCTCTGGTAGCTCATTCCATACACGCACCACCTCTGCATGAAAAGGTAGCCCCTTAGGTCCCTTTTAAATCTTTCCCACTCACCCTAAAACCTATGCCCTCTAGTTTTGGACTCCCCTACCCTGGGAATAAGACCTTGGCTTTTCACCCTACCGATGCTCCTCATGATTTTATAAACCTCTATAACGGTCACCCCTCAGCCTCAGACGCTCCAGGGAAAATAACCCCAGTTTATTCATCCTCTCCTTATAGCTCAAACCCTCCAACCCTGGCAACATCCTTTTCTCTTTCTGTGTGAAAAACTGACAAGTTTACAAAAATTAGATCTATTTTGACAGAGTTCAGAAAGTCACCAGCATCAAGAAGTATGAGCAACGAGGGTTTAAAATTGTTTTTTCTCTTTAAGCCCCCAACTTCATTTGTAATCCCATAGCGACTTTTCTGAAAGCCCAGGGAGTAGAAAACCTCTTGGTGGTGCATTAAGCCTTTTGAACAGATAATCTCATCACACAGAATAAATAACCTAATTCAATTAGCCCCATCCCCACGAGTAGCTTAAAATGCAAATATTTTAATGTAAATAAGCAAATCAAAGCAAGCTGTTTTTGCATAGCTGTTATAGAACAATTACATCAACTGGTCGTCCTCCTCCAATAGTCCAACATTAAACCCATCATCACGGTCTGGCAGCATGTGTGAAGGAAAAAACAGAGTTAACGTTTCGGGTCCAATTCTGAGGAAGGGTCACCGGACCCGAAACGTTAATTCTGCTTCTTCCTACAGACGCTGCCAGACCTGCTGAGCTTCTCCAGCAACTTTGTTTTTGCTCCCGATTTACAGCATCCGCAGTTCCTTTGGTTTTTATTACCCCCTTCATTCTTCCCACACCACTAGCTTTCCTTTTCTCTGCTAAGTGCTTGAATATCCTCATTCAGATTTCTATCACTGTGGCAGCACTTAAAGGGCCCTCGCTGCCATCATTAAATGCATCCTGTGTAAGGGTGGTGCACTATCCCTCCTTATCCTTGATCACAGTTATTTTCAAAATCCTGCACTCCTCATGTCCCCTGTTGTCCAACTCAATGAGGCCATCTTTATTCCGTTACATTCATACCTACCAATTGCTGCAGTGCATCTCTAGCCATGACCTCCTTTCAAACTCTGGGACCATTACTGCTGTCTTTCCTTGCTCAGCAACTTGACCCCCAACCTAGCTGTCAACCCTGAGATATATCATGCACAGACATGGGATTAAAAGTTCCAAATAATCTGACAGAAATCAACTTTACCACATCACCAACAGTGAGGCCAACTAAAGGAGCTGGACCGAACAGAACAGATTAAAAAAACCTTCAGGCCGCAGTCTGGCAAGCTAACTAGGTTTCATTGGTAGAGGGATTGCGTTCCGGAGCCGTGATGTCATGCTGCAACTGTACAAAACGCTAGTGCGGCCTCACTTGGAATATTGTGTACAGTTCTGGTCACCCCATTACAGGAAGGATGTGGAAGCATTGGAAAAGGTGCAGAGGAGATTTACCAGGATGTTGCCTGGTCTGGAGCGAAGGTCTTATGAGGAAAGGCTGAGGGACTTGGGTCTGTTCTCATTGGAGAGAAGGCAGCTAAGAGGGGATTCAATAGAGACATACAAGATAATCAGAGGATTAGATAGGGCGGACAGTGAGCGTCTTTTTCCTGGGATGATGACGTCGGCTTGTACAAGGGGGCATAGCTGCAAATTGAGGGGTGATAGATTTAAGACAGATGTCAGAGGCAGGTTCTTTACTCAGAGTGCTAAGGGCGTGGAATGCCCTGCCTGCCAATGTAGTTAACTCAGCCACATTAGGGGCATTTAAACAGTCCTTGGATAAGCATATGGATGATGATGGGATAGTGTTGGGGGATGGGCTTAGATTAGTTCACAGGTTGGCGCAACATCAAGGGCCGAAGGGCCTGTTCTGCGCTGTATTGTTCTATGTTCTATGATCTCAGCTAGGGCTGCAGCATAAGTGCAGAAATTAGTGGACCTTGGATTATTATTGTTATTCTGTGACCACTGTCAATCCCTCACCTGCCAGACAAGCACACATGGAAAATTGAGTAAAGACAGCATTGGGACAGGCTAATCTAGAGTAGGCATTGCAGTGAAAACCAACAGCCTCTGGATGAGAACAGACATTTACCCCTCGACCTGTCAGCTTACAGGAAGCAGTGAGCCACGATTTGGAAGAGGAGCAGATCTTTCAGCCGATCTCACCATTGGATTGGATCTGGAGTAACTTCACTCACCTTTGTGCAGCTGCGGTGACAGATGTTCCAGGATCTGGTCATCATTCTTACTGACCCGGTCTAACAATTGAACAGTTGAATCTTCCTCAACGTCATCAGCTGTATCGCATTCACCTGAAGCTGACCGGGAAGGACTGCGCAAAGGTTGTCGCTGGTTCAGCAGAGCTGCAGAGTTGAAGTGGAAGAAGTGCCGTTAGTTAGGACCCTTTTCATGTGGAAAAAGGCTGCTCTTGAGGTGTTGAAAGAAACAAAAATAAACACGTTTATGTTGGTTTTACTGACCCGCGGATAAACATGGATCAATTCAGTTCGGGTTGGAAACATTGTGGGGAAAAAGCACACGGCAATTTGAGCTCACACCAGAAATAACTTTAAATATCAGTTTTGCAGAAGGGAACTCCAATAAAAAAGAAAATACTGGCTTTCAATTAATTGAAGTCATGCAGAAATGCCTGGGTGTGGTTTGTGACTAAACAACTAGTTGAGATACAGATGACTCATCCATTCTCTGTGGCTTTGGCAAGACAACACCAGTGACAATTTGCATTGATGAAGTATCTGGGATGAGGAATATTTAAAGAAGAAGAAAATAGGAGCAGTAGGCCATTGAATACGAACATGGCTGATTATGCGATTAAATACTCTATTCCTGCTTTCTCCTTTAATGCCTTTAGCCCCAAGAACTATATCTATCTCCTTCTTGAAAGCAATGCTTTGGCCTCAAGCACTTTCTGTGGCAGAGAATTCCACAGACTCCCCACTGTCGAGGTGGCACGGTGGCTCAATGGTTAGTGCTGCTGCCTCACAGCACCAGGGACCCTCAGGCGATTCCACCCTCGGGTGACTGTCTTTGGGGAGACTGTGGGTTTCCTCCCACGGTCCAAAGATGAGCAGGCTAGGTGGATTAGCCACAGGAAACGCAGGGTTACAGGAATAGGGTTGGGGGTGGATCTGGGTGGGGTGCACTCCAGAGGGTTGGCATGGATTCAATGGGCCGAGAGGCCTGCTTCCACACTGTAGAGATTCTATCAGAGTGAAGAAATGTCTCATCTGAGTCCTAAATGGTCTACCAGTAATCCCTGGTGTTGGGACATCCTTCCTGTATTTACTCTGTCTGGTCCTGTTAGGGCTTTATAGGAGATCCCTACTCATCCTTCTGAACTCTAGTGAATATAGAGCTAATTGATCTAATGTCTCCTCATATGCCAGTCCTGCCATCCGAGGCATCAGTCTGGCAAATCTTCATTGCATTCCCTCGTTAGCCAGAACATCCTTCCTCAGTTAAGCAGATTGAAACTACACACAATACTCCAGGTGTGGTCACACAGCAGCAAACAGACCCTTCAGTCTAACTCATCAATCCAAATCCAGCCAAATTAATCCAGGCCCATTTGCCAGCATTTGGCCCATATTCATCTAAACCCTTCCTATTCATATACCCATCCAGATGCCATTTCAATGTTATAATCGGACCAGCCTCTACCACTTCCTCTGGCAGCTCATTCCATACACACACCACCCTCTGTGTGAAAAGGTTGCCCCTCAGATCCCTTTTAAATCTTGCCCACTCACTCCCCCTACCTTAAACCTATGCCCTTTAGTTTTGGACTCCCCTACCCTAGGGAAAAAAAGATCTTGGCTATTCACCCTACCAATGCCCCTCATGACTTTGATCCTCTTTAAGGTCACTCCAACACTCCAGGGGAGAAAAAAAAGAAGTCCCAATCCATCCAAACAGTCCTTAAGTATTTATTCTATGCTCTAGAATAAGATCATTTCAAAAGGCTCCCTTTCTGATTGGTTTGGGTGTTTAACCATGGAATCTCTACAATACAGATGGAGGCCACTTGGCTCATTGAGTCATCACTGACCCTCTGGAAAGCATCCCACCCAGATCCAGCCCTTGGTGAACTGTCTAGAGTCTGTGATATTTGTACTTATTTAATACCTTGCGCTTCTGAGAATAACTTGTTTGGGAGGTGAGTCCAATATAAAGTTTGAATGGCATGGTTAATGATATATTTTCTGTAGTGAACAGGACACAATCTATGTTCTACGTTTGGTAGTAATAAAAGGGTTTATTGTTTGCCTGGGCAGCCCACAATACATGACTTTATATTTGAAGTCACAGAGAGTGTGTGAAGGCTTTCGTGTGGAAGGGCTGCACTGTTCTTGCTGGACAGGAGACAAAGTATGTCAAGTGAGCTCAAATTGTATATTCTAAAAGGAAGTGAGCTGGAGTTCCAGAGTTTGATTAAAAGCATACATATCGGTGATATATTGTCTTGCCTGAAAGCTCTGACAGCAGCACCTGCAATGGGAGAAACAGGGCTACAGGCAGATTCAAATGATCTCACAAACCACATAAGCACAATATTAAGAGCTATTTCATTTAGTCCCAAGTAGTATAACCAGAGGGCACAGTCTATCTCGAGGGGAGATCACTTTAAAACCAATCTGCAGTAAACATACTTTGGGCGTCTGTGGTTCGTTGTTGCAAATTCTTTAGGGAGATCATGGGAAAAAAAATTACATTAATTCATTCAAACTTTGGGCACAATATACAAGTAATTTGAGCCATGAGTTTTGCTGAATCAGCCTAGCTTCGGAGGTTGGCAAACATGTCCACCAGATGCTAATTTTCTGTCCACTCACTTTAATGGGTGGAAAACAGAGTCTTTTACGATTCAATGGGAGCAGATTCCCCTTGAAGTTTTAGGAAAAGTAGAATTGGGAGCTATTTGTATCTGAACACATTTCTGTATTCTCAGAAAGCAACCACAGCCTAACCAAGGCAAGAAAAATACAAAAGATTAATGTAAGGGAAAAGTAAATGGACTATCCCAACAATTGTAATTTCATCATCCCAGCACATCAGGTAAAATAAGCAGGCACGTTTTCAAATTGGATCGATTTTGATAGAATTTGCAGAGACATCAACAATATGACTCATGAACAAATTTAACTAGACGGAGCTCCCCAGAAGTCCATTGTGTACAACTATTGCTCTGTATAGCATTAAATCATATGGACCAAATAATCTCAGGTTTCTGGTCCATAGACTGTAATTTGCTAACTGAACTCATTGAGGCCACAGTTACTTTCAACCAGAATTCTGTTCTTCAGCACAATACAATGCCATTTGCTGCAGGAACAGAAGTGAAAGTTAAATTATTCTGCTTCCTAGTCAATTGCATCTGTAGAGATATTTTGCACTACATTCAATTCATCTCTTGGCAATAAATTAGTTTTTTAGTTCAGCTATCCCTAAACAGATTGATATTGTTAACTGAAAAACAGAAGGTGCTGGAGAAACTCAATAGGTCGGCAGCACCTGTGGAGAGACAGGAAAAGAATTAACAATTCAAATTGAATAGACCTAACTCCTCTTACTCCCAGAGTCATGTTTGAATCAAAATCTTAATCCCACGCTTTCTACGATGCTGTCAAACCTGCTGAATATATCCAGTACTTGGTTTTTATTTCAGATTTCTAACATGTACAGAATTTTCACAGAATCAGAATCCCTACAGTGTGGAAACAGGCCCTTTGGCCCAACAAGTCCACACTGACCCTCAGAGCATCCCACCCAGATCCACTCCCCTATAACCCACCTAATCTACACATCCCTGAACACTATAGGCAATTTAGCATAGCCAATCCACCGAATCTGCACATTTTTGGACTGTGGGAGGAAACCCACGCGGACACGGAAAGAACATGCAAACTCCACACAGACAGTCCCCTGAGGCTAGAATTGAACCTGGGTCCCTGGCGCTGTAAAGCAGCAGTGCTAACACTGAGCCACATTTTGTTTCATAGTCTTGACCTATAAACAGAGCTGCAGTGTTCAAAAGGTACAAGTAGCTATAGACTGTGCTTTGCTAAAATTTATCAAAATTTTTGTTGAAAAAGTCTCACTGAAACAGAAAACAGCAAAAAGCCTTTAGTTCTGAATGTGGCAGGAGGGCAAGTAAAGATGACACAAGTAAGTATGAGATAGTAGGAACTGCCGATGCTGGAGAATCTGAGATAACCAGGTGTAGAGCTGGATGAACACAGGCCAAGCAGCATCAGAGGAGCAGGAAAGCTGACGTTTTGGACCTAGACCCTTCTTCCTGGCTTTGGGGTGCTATTGCTTAGCATCACCACAAGGTGGCAAAAATCAGCTTGGAAGCAAGCTTCTGGTAACAAAATGTATTGATAAATTAAGTTGAAAAGCCTCGCTACTCGAATTAATTACTGAGCACAATCCTTCATCTCCCTTTCACGTCCCAAAAGTCCACATTATGATCCTTAATTGGAAGGTATGGAGTTATCGAGGCTATTCGTAAATATCATCGATGCCACAATTCGGTTGCTCCGATCACAGGCAGATTTAAATGTGAAATTACATTGCCCTTTCCCCTTCCAAGGAGACACCTTTTCTCCCTTTTCCATTTATAATTTGAAGCCAAGTCAACCAGTGTGAACCTAGCAAGACTACAATT
The DNA here is from genome assembly GCA_024137785.1 of Ginglymostoma cirratum. NCBI lineage: Eukaryota > Metazoa > Chordata > Chondrichthyes > Orectolobiformes > Ginglymostomatidae > Ginglymostoma > Ginglymostoma cirratum. The sequence goes on from JAHRHZ010000062.1 coordinate 52,521,134, forward strand.
AACATCAGGTTATTTTACAATAGTATTGTAGACAATCAAATCTGAGTCAAAGTGATACTTGTTTCCTGTTTACATAAAAGCTATTTTATACAGCGACCAAAGTTACAGTGAAACTCCCAGTTAAGTGCTTTGAAAGTTTGCAACAGGAGCATACCTCTTGATTTTTCACGCCAGTATCCTAAGTTGCAGTGGGGGCACTAGAGAACAAGGTGGCAACCATTATATGATCTTTCCAGAAGACAGAAGCTAATTATCTCTCTTTGACATTCTACGGCATCACCATCATGGAATTCTCCCACTGTCTATTTGTCTGGACGGATGCAGCTCCAACAATACCACAAACTCAAGCAGGATTAAAAAGAACCCGTTTGATTGTCACCTCGTCTGTTACCTGGAATATTCACTCCCCTCACTGCTGATGCACTGTGCCTACAATGTGTACCCACCTACAAGGTGCACTGCAGCAACCCTCCCAGGCTCTGGCAACAGCACCAACCTCTCCCACCCAGAAGGACAGAGGCAGCAGATGCACGAGATGCCACCACTTGCAAATTCCACTCCAAACCACACACCGGCCTGGCTTGAAAATATGTCACCACTCCTTCACTGTGACTAGGCCAACAATCCTGGAACGCCTTTCTCAACAGTAGTGGGCACACCACACCCCCAGGACTGTAGCAATTCAAGAAGGCAGTGCACCATCACCTTTTCCAGGGGAGTTAGAGATGGGTGATCAATGTTGACCTAACCTCTGAAGCCTAAATCCCATGAACAAAAAAGAAGTCCTGTACATGGTTGCCCCAATTAGATAGCTCAAAATCCTCCACAACGGCACAGTGGCTCAGTGGTTAGTACTGCTGCCTCATAGCACCAGGGACGCAGGTTCAATTCCACCCTCGGGTGATTGTCTGTGTGGAATTTGCACATCCTCCCACTGTCTGCGTGGGTTTCCTCCGGTTTCCTCCCACAGTCCAAAGATGTGCAGGTTAGGTGGATTGGCGAGGCTAAATTGCCCAAAAAGTGTCTAGGGTGGGAAATGCAGAGATAGGGTAGGGGGTAGGTCTGGGTGGGATGTTCTTCGGAGGGTCAGTGTGAACTCGATGGGCCAAATGGCCTGCTTCCACACTGTAGGCATTCTATGAATTGAACCAGTTACCAGCACTATGACCTTAAAACTACCCAATTCTGAGGGGGCTTTCAGATCAATTGTATGCAAATATATTCTTGTACATACAGTTTTTCTTTTCAAAATTTACCTATATATGTGACGTAAGAAGAGGACAGAATCTGGTGGTCTGGGAGACAGGTAATGCTGTAGAATGCAGCCTTTATCAAGAACCACACATGTGCTGTGACCATGGCATCATAACCCTTTTCTATCTTTCAATCTCTCCAGTAGATTAATTTGTTTATCGATTTATTTTCAATGCTGAATAATCAAAGGATAAATAATGCAAAATTCAACATATTCATGCACCGCCCTGTACTTCATTGGAGCGTATATTTTCATCTCAGTTTCACAAAACAAAATTTAGTCTGCTATCCTGTACAAATCATTTAGAACAAGCACAGAGAATACATCACTTGGCTCCATGTAAGTTAATACACTTGGAAAATGGACCATGTGGCCAATACATAAACCCCTGTGCACTTCTCATTTCAGACATACATCTGAATTGAACTCCAGAATAGTTTCCAGAAGAGACGGGATAAAATTGGGTAAGTGGAATCCTGGTTTCAGGAATGGGGCAATATGTAGTTTAACATCTGCAATGAGATTATCCAGGAAAGACATTAGTTTTGGAGCACTCATTGGTCCATTGAAAACCAATCTCACTAAGAATACAAGCAACCACCTTAAACTTCTTTCTCCTCTGGTCTCTAAATGTGGGTTGCCATTTCTTTAAAAGCAAACTTACTAGGTAGACACAACACTGAGTATTTCAATTGCAACTCTTCTTTAGTCGACCATAACATGCAATGATTGTGACTCTCTGCATCTTAAAAAATAAAGAAGGAAGATATAGGCAAACGTCCTCACCATTCTTCTGGAGAAAGTCAAGTGCATCACTGTATCCTTGTTTGCACATATCCCGCATCACCTGCCAAACGGATTCAACCATATTGAGTGAATAATTTGTCCAAGTGAAACACAGATCCAATTGTTAATTTTACATAAATGCATCCACCTACTTTTTATGGGTACCGAGTATGTCCATTGTGGAATGTGCAGTGAAATTTAATTAATTTTTTTTATTCCATGAAAATGTATATAGTTGAAATAAAGTAAATTAATGAAGTAGCTTTTATCCACCTTAATCCAAGTTCCCAGTGTGCTTTTATATCTCTTGGTGTTGCATCAGTCTCTTCAAATTTGCTGAAGAGCAGTCCAGCTTCTGGCTAATTTATATCCTGACATCAAAAACCCATTTGTGGAACTGAAACCAGCCTGACTGTGGCAAAGCTTCAGGATAGAAGTGGGAACTGTGCGAACATAACATAGCTGTGCATCTGTTGCAATGGAAAGCTTGTTCCAGTCAGAAACTCCAGTACTCCTGCTCCTTTATGTTTAAACGTTGGGGTCAGATCAGGAGACAATTCATCTGATTCATGCAAACCAAGTGTTAGGTGTTTGCCTGCTGAAGATAACTCAGATTCTGCAGTGGATTTTGTAAATGAAGGGTGCTTGTTTTAGGCACCATGCATTACCTGTCCCTCTTCGCTATATCGGCAAGTGATGGGTCAGAAAAAATAATAGGGATAGGGATTCTTTGCCATTTGAATGTCATTCTCACTCTGCAATTTAAAGATCAACATACTGAAAAGCTTACAGACTACAACATGTTTCATGCACCCTTCAACTCTTGAAGTTTAGAGATGATGGTCAGGTATAGCTTAATTGAGCCACATGAACTCCCCACGTACTGTGGGTGGGCCTACAACAAGTAGGCAGAAGCAATTCAAGGAGGCAGCATACCACCACCTTCTCAAGAGCCACCAGGAATGAGAAAGAGATTCTGGTCCAGCCAACGTAGCCTGTATCCCCTGAATAAATTTTTAAAAAAGCTTCCTTCCAATGATTCCCTTGGTACTGAACGCACAGGATTACAAAATGTGAATGTTGATCAAATGTCCCAGGTAGTTCATCAGAAGTTCCTTATTAGATCTCAATACTACCAGTTCCTAATGCCCAAGGAAGAAGTTATAGCACCGGCAGATACGTTACTGGATTTGTAATCCTGAGGCCTGGACTAGCTAATCTTATTAGGGAGTTCAAATCCTACCATGGGAGCTGGGATCACTTTAATCAGTTAATTAAATATGTCTAAAATTGAAAGGCCAGTACAATCAGATGGTTGTTAAAACTCTTTTGGTTCACTGGTGATCCTTGGGCAAGGAAATCTGCTGTCTTTACTCAGTCTGAACTGTACATGGCTCCACACAATGCCAAGGTGGTTAATTCTTGAAAGTCCCCTGATAACGGATGCAAGAAAAGCAAAACCCAGTCAACCCCACAATGTTCTTTCTCACTAATATCTGGAAAATTGGGCCAAAATTAGGAGAACCATCCAGCAGTTTGACAGTGATATTCACAGGATCATACCTCTCAGCCAACATCACCACACTCCCTATGTCCATTCTGTCTCAAAGGCAGCACAGATCCATCAGAGGTGGTAGCACCATGGTATCCAGTGAGGAAGGTATAGCCTTCTGAGAACTCAACACTGATTCGAGACCCACAAAGGCTCATAGCACCAGGTCAAAGGAAACCTTGCTGATTACCACCAAGTGACCTCACTCAGCTGCTATTATTAGTACTCCACCATGTCGAACAACACTTAGAAGAAGCAAAGAATAAAGATATTTTGAGTTGGAGTCTTCAATACCCATCAAGACAGACCGAATTCCACCAACATTTACCAAATCCTGAAGGACACACTGGGCTTGCAGGAGTTGGCTAGAGAAGCAACTCACAACATAAACCTACTTGGTATGATTCACTGTAATCTCCCTGCAACGGCTGCACCTGGTCATGAAGTATTGGTAGGGGTGACCTCTGCAAAACCCTATGGAAATAATGTACCCTGTGCACACTGAGGACACCCCCCATTATGTTGTGTGACCCTTCCAAGTGCAACTTCAGATCTGACCTAGCCACTCAAAATTGGGCATCCATGAGTTTTGTGGAACATCATGAGCAGCAGAAGTCTATTCAAACAAAGCTGATAATGTGATTGTTTGGTATGACCCTCACATTACCATTATCATCAAGCCAGGGGAACAAACCTGATTCACGTTAGAAGAGTGTGCCAAGATCAGCACCAAACGTACCCAAAACCTGAGGTACTGGCCTGATGAAGTCATATTGCAGAACATGCATTCTAAACTTTCAAAGCAACATGTTATATAAAGTGCTAAGCAATCTCACAACCAATAAGATCTATTCTCCCGTAATACCCAAGCATGAATAGCAGAGGTCAATTGCACAGCTATTAAAAGACTCCATGACCACTCCCATCCTTAACGAAGGGGGAACCCAGAGTTTGATCCTCAAAGGCAAGGCTGACTTTGGTGCAACCATCTTCAGGTGGATGATCTATTCCTGCCTCTTCCTGAGATCCCCCACCATCACAGAAAGTAGTGCACAGCCAATTTGACTCACTCACATAACATCAAGAAACTGGATGTAGCAAGACTTCAAGCCCAGTTATGTCCTGGCTGCATTGAAATGCTGAGTGCACTCTGGAGTCTCATATTTCAACATCCCATTTCTTTGCTCCTCCCAATACTTGAACTTATCAAAAGAACACTTTCCAAACAGTGCACTGTTACTTTTAGTTACCACTGTGTATTTCATGCACATTCTGTTCTAAATAGGGGTACATTCTTTTAAATACTCAGCAGAATCACATTGCATGAAAATAGGCTACTTGGCACTGACTGGAGTTACAGTGAAGCTATTTGTAAGGTACCTATCGCCTCCTCTGTTGTATATATCCACTCAATAGTTGAACGTGTTAGTTGAGAATTAACATAACATGGACAAGGCCCTGTAGGAATAGGATTACTATCTCGAATATCTTTGGCATCAATGCAGCAAGGGAAACAGGTCCTGTGAGCAAAGTGACCTTTCATTTTTTTTTCTAAATCCATTCCTTGCTTGCAAGGCCAGCACTTGTTGCCCACTTCCAATTGCCCCTTGAGCTGAGTGGACAGGGTAATAGGCTGGATGTTGCAAGAATGGTAGAATGCCTTCTCTAAAAGGACATTAGTGAACTAGAAGGGGATTTTAAACAAAAACAAAATCAATGCGATAGTAATTCCACGGTCACCATTACTGAGACTAGCTTTATATTCCACACTGATCAAATGGATTTAGATACCACCAGATGCCATGGTGCAACGTGAGCCCATGTACCTTGATCAGCCTGGGCCTGTGATGTCCAGTGAAATCACCTTTACACCATCATAGACTCTACTGATCTTTGTAACAGTTTCATTTCTACTGCATTAAAAAAGTTCAAGCACGTACCCTACACTGTTCATGTCTTACAGCATCTTGAGTGCACATGTCCTCACCCAGTGAAGTGGGGATAAGTGAAGCATTCTTGGAAGAATTTGCTATGAGTCTGCACTCAATAGCATTTGTAAATAAGACTGCATTCTGGTTCAAAGCAAAAAAAAACTATGAACTTCCACGTCTATCTATTTATTTGTTCTCACCTCTGCTTCAGGGGGGAATAATGCCTTGGAAAGGCGGTATAGGTTCTGCAGGTTGAACTGAATGCTGGTATTGGTTATTCTTAATTCATGCATATTGTTAGAACCATGAGGACAGATGTCACTTTCTCCAGCAAACGGCGACACTGTAATTGTGTTTTTGAATTTATATTGAGGTAAGTTATCTGTAATTCCTCCATCGACATATCGCTGAAAAGAATAAAATGAAGTGTGAATTAGTAAAACGACTATAAGGCTATCTAGTGCAGTCTTAAAACAGAATAACAGGGCCATAGTACCATGACACAATGCATTACAGCTGCCTCTCTCCAATCCAGCCCAATCCTACATAAACATTAGGAGACAGAGTGCATCCACCTGTAACTATGTCAGGAATTAGAGAGTGCACCACCTCTGCGTTTATCTCTCTGGTCACCATTTGTTAATATTGGTTTCAGGAATAGTAACTTTTTTCTGCCAAGATTCATACACATCTGTTAAGGCCAGCAAAACAGAACTGAAGTGGCAAATCAGTCATTAAGTTATTAACTGGCATGTTTTATGAAGGAACTGTGTGACTGCTCCTATTTCTATTATGTTCTTACACTTACTGGGGTACAGCTTTATCTGGTCAGTGAAATTAACAAAAAACAAAGTGGATGCTTCAAAATGCCAATTTGTTCCTTGTTTAATGGAAAGGGTAATTGCAGAAAGATGCTGCATATTTCCTAAGGGGAACAGGGAACTATACCCGGTCAGGGCTCCCACTTCATATCGCTGGGTACAGATGAAGTATGGATTAAATTTCAGAGGTGGGTAGCACCAACTCAGCTGGCTTCCACCACACATGCTGGATTCCTTGTTAATAACAACTGCACTAGTTCACGTCACAAAGACTGGCCGCTTGTGCAAGATACTGCCGGGCCCATTGAAAGCACCATTATGTTACCTCCTTTTGATTAGGAGCAAGTTTAAAAAAAAACATTACTCCTTAGAATGGCAATAACTAGTGAAACTTTTTAAAAGTGCTGTTTTGTTAACAGAGATAGTTTTGTAGATGAGTTCAAGAAGTACAACATCTCTGCACTGAGAAAGCCTGTAGACATCTCATGCTCGAAAGACAGATACAAAACGAATGTGACGATATCTACGTATAACACCACTCAGACTGCTGAAGCTCCACTATTCACTGAAATTGCAAGACAAATACGTCGCAGCCAAGTAGACTGACGACAGTGTCATCATAAACCCTTCTGTGTACATCATAATAAAGTTGTGTTATTCTAGCATGGTGTCACTTTAACCTCGAGCTCCTAAAATGTCAATTCCAGATTTACGAACGTAGTGCGCAAAACAAATCCTGAGCAACTCCAAGTCAGTGACCAAAACCATACATACACCCCCCAAAAAAAACAAACACAGTAACAGAGAAAGTGCTGCCAGATGTTTCCATGGTGTTGATCTTTTTCTGAAATGCACTATTCCGTGAATTAATGTTACATTCCAAAGTATGACTCAGGGGTGACAGCTATGTCCTGTCTTTCAACTTTGTAACACCAAGGTCCCTGGTTAATGATTTAAGGTACTACTATCACTCCAAGCCATGCCAAACAATGAACCTTCTGAACTCACCACTTCATTTTCAAATAGTACCTGGAAGCCTACTGAGGAATGACATTTCCAGTTAACGCCATAATTGTTGTACCATATGACGATGAGGACGGTGGAAAAATCAGACTACAAGAGTACATTTTTTTGTGTGTGACGTACTTCAGTTATCTGGACTGCACCAAGCAGCAGCAATTTTTTTTAAAAAATTCATTCACAGGATGCTGACCAGGCAGCATTTATTGTCCACCCCTAATTGCCCAGAGGGCAGTTTATAGTCAACCACATTGCTGTGGGAGTCACACGAGATGGTCATCATTAGATTCTTAGTTCTAGATATTTTATCAAATTCAAATTCCACCATCTGCCATGGCAGGATTCAAACCTGGGTCCCCAGAACATTATCCGGGTCTCCGGATTAACAGTCCAGCGATAATACCACTAGGCCATTGCCTCCCCTATCATTCGGATCAACATGCGCTTTTAATCATGAAGGTTAATTAACACACAGAGTACACACACCGTACAGCATAGATGGTTTCACTCCAAATATTAGGAAACCCTCACTCACAGAAAGGCTCTGCAGAGACCAAATTGCAAATTGAGTTGCCCCAACCCACATACTCAAAAGAGACCTGATGGAAGCACTGTGCTGAGGATTGGAAAATTCTGAACGGTAATACGTGATAAACATTTGAGGCATTGTCCATTTGGTTGCCTTACTCATGGTGTCAGTGGAAACGGGATTATGACGCATAAGCAACATCTGCTGAATAAACAAAATTTTCTTTACTGCCAATCTGATAAAAATGGTGATTGTGTGTTCATCCAGCCCCACACCTTGTTATCTCTATTACCAACAGCCCATCAGTCAATTCACAGTCCTCTTTCCACGTCATAATGGACTTCCTAAAATTCACATTTGGTGAACAGAAAAATAAAGTGCTCTGTAAAATGCTGATTGTCCTCCCCTGCCAAAGATTTAAAAAAAAACGTAGATGGTGTTTGCTCCTGGAGTAGTAATCACAGAAGCCCAGACTAATAATCCAGAATCTTCGTGTCCCGTTGTAGCAGAGACTGATTTCAGAAATTTGCTCTCGACTACAAATCTGTTGGATTTTTGTAACAATTGGAAAATTACACTAATATCCTCCATACAAGGAAATGGACCATCTTTACCCAGTTTGATCCATTTGCGATGCTAGCCCAGGTCAATGTGTCTTGTTCCTTGTCGGAGGTCTTCCTGCTGAAGTTAAACGGGGGTCTGTTCAGTCATCAGACCCTCCTGGGGTCTCAAATGCATGTAAATATTGTCTGGTTCAAGTAAGAGATGCCTTTGGTTTGTTTGGATAGAGCCAAACTCCAATGGTTGTTTGTTTCCTTGCTACGTTACTGTACAGAACTGAACTGTGTTTGTGATTATGTATATATAAAGACAATTTTTATGAATAAAGTACATTTTTGAATTTAAAAAAAAGTGTCTTGTTCTCCACTAGCGTATTGAAATCATTATAAACGACCATGATGGCTCTTCCCATTTTGCCACCAACAGCTATACACAGAGAATGGAAAATCTCCCCCTTCCACAATTAGATGGTGGAACCATTTTTTGGGTAAGCATGAACTGAGGTTCCACAGAAGACTGGATTTGAAAATGCTATCTCACTTTCTCTTTCCACTGACGTTGCCAGACCTGAAAAAGTTTCTCTGGCACGTTATGTTTTTGAATCAGATTTCCAGCGTCTGCAGTATTTTGCCTTGAGCTGATTCACAACAATCCCTTTAATGCTCAGCTAGCAAGCTGAGCAGGTACCCCGATAAAAACAGGCAGGACAAGGAAATTGTGGCACAGACCAGAAGAAATATAGCTTGAGGGGATTACACTGCAGAAGGCCAGAGAGAAAGTGAGATAGACGAAAGGATAAGAAAGCAAAGAGAGGTTGTTAGGGAAGGTAGGAAGAGCCATAATGGACAAGAAACGGTGTCAAAAAGTGTTGGATTTATATAGAGCATTGACAATTATCTTAGACAATTAACACAAGTTCAAACAGAATGAAACAAGGAAACTCAGGCTTGATTTAAAAGGTATTACCAATGAGATAATAATACATAACCTTTATATGCAGTGCACGTTAGCTATTAGCATCAATTTAAAATTATAACCCAATTATCAAGGACCCATTCAGAAGATTAAAAGGCTGTAATTGCTAGCAGTTGTCTTAGAAAGATTAGAAAAGTCCATAAGAAATTCCCATGTCTGCATTATTTACATGAGTAATTATCGCCTACAGTAACACCATTAAGTCAAATGGGACTGCACTGACTTAATGAGCATGTCCAATATATTCTGTTTATGCACTAATGAGACATCAGTTATAGACTTGCACTTCACATCTTCTCAGCACAAAACAGCACCACTCAGGTGACAGCCACTTGTCTGACTTACTCGCTAATCACACAGACAGTGGAGGGAATTCACTTGGAGTTGAAATCCTTGTCCAATGACTGCAAAAACCTGACCTTGCATAGACATGACAGAATAAGAGGGGTAAGTTAGCTCACATGGTCGGATGGCTGCTTTGCAAAGACAGACAGAGTGATGTCAAGAGTATGGATTCAATTCCCTCACTGCCCGAGGTTACTTTCAAGGTAACAAGCATGGGGCTGGATGAACACAGCAGGTCAAGCAGCATCATAGGAGCAGGAAAACTTGACGTTTCTCCCACTGCTCTCCTGCAACCTACACTAAATAAGTCATGTTGTGCAGGTGCCAATGTTGGGCTG
>JAHRHZ010000062.1:52531256-52613497 GCA_024137785.1 Ginglymostoma cirratum
CTTGTGATTCCAAATAAACTTGTTGGACTATAGCCGTGGTGTCATGCTCAAGGTCTCTCCTTTTCGACCTCTCCCTTCGTCTGAGGTGTGGTGACCCTCAGGTTAAAACACCACCAGTCATCTCTCTCTAATGAGACAGCAGCCCTACGGTCCAGTAGGATTGCAGCAACTTTACATAATAAGTACTAATGTGTGTGTTTATAGCTATTCAATCTAGTACACCTCATCTTATGTAAAGCAGTACATATTCAACAGGCTTTTTTTAAAATAGAAATTTCCAAAGTCAGTCAACACAATGCACAATACAAAGCACGAATGAGATGAGGCAACTAATCTGCCAACAGTACTTTGACATTCTTGCAATTCAAGTTACAAGAGAATGCTGCCCCAATACTTCATCTCCATATCTGTGCTGCAATACCAGTCCTACTTAGTCCAGGAATATACATTTAGCTTGGCAGAGGATAAAGAGCTGCTCATGGCCACTGCTCTCCTGAAACCTACACTAAATAAGTCATGTTGTGCAGGTGCCAATGTTGGGCTGGGGTGGACAAATTCAGAAGTCACACGACACCGGGTTATAGCCCAGCAGGTTTACTTGGAATCACAAGCTTTCGAAGCGCTGCTCCTCTGTTGGGTGAAGTACCAGATGAAGAAGCAACGCACCAAAAGCTTGTGATTCCAAATAAACTTGTTGGACTATAGCCGTGGTGTCATGCGACTTCTGACTTTGTAAACTGAATAAGGTCATCTCAACTGACCATGAGGCAAGGTGTGAAGAAGACTCAATGGAAGTTACTATGCACCAACATAAACAGGGTCAACATTTTATAGTTGCAGTATATGACCACAACTGGTGCAAAAGTGCAAATCTATGTTACAGGTTTAAGTAAACAGAAATATTAGGTGACAATTCGGTTTCTGAATCAAATTTTATTGTTCCTTGTTCTGGTAAATACTCTATTCCAATAAACAAAACAACTGATTTAATGCCCTGTGATTTCAAAACAAAATCTTTAACCATCTGTGGCTTTTCAGAAATAAATCAAAGTATATTTTAGAATAAATATTTCTTTTTCCTGTTGGCCATGTGACTTTTCTTTCTCCTACAGACTCCTTGGATACGTCTGCTGCACTGCTTCAACAATGCTAGGGATGAACAGCACGCATCACAATAGAAATCAAACCTGTTTTCAAATGCCCACTTCCTATTGGAGTGGCTGGATAGTGTCAAAAGGCCAAAATCCCAGCCAATTTTTTTCCCTCTAGTCCAGGAGAGTTAAAATTAATTGAATGACCATAATGACAAGACTGCAGAAAAAACAAATAACTCCAGATTATGCCAAACTCTAAATCTGTGATATCACAGCCAGGCAGCTGTGGCTCAGTATAATTTCTAACTACTCTGCTCAGAAGGTTGTGGATTCAAGTCCCCTCCAGAGACGCAAGCATCCATTTCTAGGCTAACACACTCTGAGGGAATGCCGCAATGGATCAAATGAATTTCTGGGTTAATACATACTCTCAACCATCAGCACTAAAATGCAATTATTAGGTCAATATCCTCATTCTCTTTATGGAACATTGCTGAATGTCAATTGGCTCCCATGTTTGCCACATTTCAACAGTGACTGAACATGTACAATTGTAAAATACTTTGGGGAATGCCCCAAAAAGGTTCTGCAGAAAGACAATTCTTTCTTTTTCTTTAAAACAAATCTTAATCAGTTAATGTCTTGACAGAAGGTTTAATTATGTGCTTTAGCAGAGGGGCGATCCTCATGTTTTCTTCACTTTGTAGCGGAATAATTGGATTAGGCAATGAACTCACTAAACAGAGACACAGGGTTAACATTAAAATTACAGCTATGCAGCTGATGTGGAGTAGTTTTCTCTCCCCATTTAATTTACTGTCCATACAACATGTGAATTATTTCCACAATAAAAGACATTTGTCTTCAAGCATCATTAAGAGCTACTTTGTTAGAACTAGCGTTGGTTTTGACAGCAAAAATGCAGTCAAACTGAAAGTTCATATCATGTTGAATGCTTTAGTTCATTGGCAAACCAAATAATTGCATTGGATAAAGGGCTGTATCCACAGCTCAAAAAGCAATGAACCATTGGCTTTGGCTTGTAATTGGAATTAAATAGTGTTCAGCAAATACAGTTCAAGCAGGGCTTTCACCTGTTTAAAAACGTGCAGGATTCACGAAGGAAACAAGTGGTGCACGAGCAGGTCAGTCAGTTCCAGTTTTACATCTCATTTTCTCACAAGGTCATATATTGATCACAGCTAATCCACTTATGGGTGTGTCAAGCTGATACAGGACAGGTGGGTAACTAAAACAATGCTCAGAAGATTTCATGACACCCTTCATATTTTCTGATTGGCAGCTCAAAGGCAGCTGAAAGCAGATGCCTGGATTAGCCATTCAGAGAGGGGTATGGGAAAAATTGGAGATAAAAGGAAAATTTAAAGTCATAGGTACAGGGATGAATCAAGTAAAGCTCACTTTGCTGCTAGCTGCATGAATTTCAGAAAACTGAAAATACAAAACCTGACTGCAGTTACACAAAGATCAGATATGGTCACATCTTTCATAACCTCTGAGCTTCCAAACATGCATTATAGCCAATTAATTATGATTGTCATGTGGGTTGATTCATTAGCTAAATTGCACAGAGGAAATTGGCATCACCATATTTGGTATCATTGACAATCTTTCCACTGTCCCTTCCTATCAATTATTCACGTAAACACCACTACTCCAGAATGGATCCCAGTGGCATCCACTAGTTAGCTTTTTCCAAGTTAATACTGTCCAATAGCAACTTTAAAAATATCTCTCATTCTCTGTTCATCTCCATATTGGAATCTCTACTAAAGCATTGTCCTATAACTAACTCAAATGATATTCTCAAAGGCTCATCAAGCAAGATCTACTGTCTATAAAGTCAAACCTAAGGTATTGGTGCTCTCCTAATTGTTTCGCTGTTCTCTATTTCAAGATGCTTTCTATTGTTTTGGCCACTCCTGGTTCAAGCTCACAATTCTGCCTTTCTTCCATCTCCGTGAAACATCTCAGAATGTTTTCGTAAGTTTTTTTTTGTGGTCCATCCTCATTAAGAATGACACTTTGGCAAACTACTGGAAAGTTACCTGTGTTTATGAAGCCTTGCTCTAGCGAAAGAAATTTTGCAATTCAAAATAAAATTGCTAATCTCCCCATCTACACTCAAAGTTGGGCAGTCCCATTATCCAGCAGACTGATTAGTCTTGAGGCATTGTCGAGACATGGAGAACAAACAGAAGAAATGGACATTAGATCATAGAGCACTTTGCACTCTATCAAGACTGTTATTTGGCATAAGCCAATCTCTCCTCAATAAAGAAAAGACAGACAAACAAAAAAACCATGGAATGCATGAGGCTGTTTTTGTACACGAGTGGATCCACTAACGTTCAATAAAAAGAATGACACCAGAATGGTTTACACAATGACTCATGCTAAACCTAAACTCCTTCAACGTTCAAAGTTTTAAATAAACTTTCAAAAATTGCATTTTAGCCATACCATTCAATTTTAACATAGGATTTTGAATTTCTTTGTGGAGTTTATGAATGCAGTAACTGGGAACAGCAAGTGTAGACAAAGTGTCACATTTCATCTAGTTGGAATGAGATCAGCAGATAATAATCAGGACTTACTGAGAAATAACTTTCCCTGAATCTATGCACTGTTATATAACATTGTAGTGAAGCACTGGCTTTGTAACGTGACATGAAGCAATATGTCACTGTAGTTCAAATCAGGAGCTTAAAAGTTGCACTTCATTAGTTCCAAGTGTCCAATCATTAATGAAAGCCTGCATTTATGAACTCATGCACAAAAGTCACAATTATAATTGGTAGCACCACAAAGACATTACATTTGCAATAACCGTGTGAATGAGGAACAAAGCCAGAAATTGCTGGCAAAATTCAGCAGGTCTGGTGGTATTTGTGGGAAGAAAACAGAGTTAATGTTTCGAGTCTCATGACTCCTCATTAGACCTGCTGAGTTTTGGTAGAAATTTTCATTTCAGTTTTAAATCTCCAGCATCTGCAGTTCTTTGTTTTATTCATGTGAATCAGCAGCCTTTCATAGAATCATAGAAACCCTACAGTGTGGAAAGAGGCCAATCAGCCCACTGAGTCCATACCAACCCTCCGAAGAGCATCTCTCCTGTACCCATCCCCCTACCCTATCCTTGGGACCCTGCATTTCCCATGGCTAGTCCATCGAGCCTACACATCCCTGGACACGATGGGCAATTTCCCATGGCCAATCCACCTAACCAGGACATCTTTGGACTGTGGGAGGAAACTGGAGCACCCAGAGGAAACCCACGCAGACACAGGGGAGAGTGTTTACGATGAGTTTGCACAATTGCCCGAGGCTGGAATCAAACTCAGGTTCCTGGCGCTGTGAGGCAATTGTGCTAACCACTCGGCCACCTTGGCTCTCCAATTCTTTGCCAATTCATTTGATATACACTATATTATGGTGTCTTGTATGGTGCCTTTAACAGGTACACAGTCTGTTTTGCAATTTTGAGGAAGTTTCCAAAATGAGGGAAGCATAGGATAGCATAGCTGATTACAGGGTTAAGTGTGGGATCTTTTCTTGATAAAGTTTTGAAAACTGGGAAAGACAGTTTCCGAAGACAGGTCACAGAATTTACAGTAATTCAGTACAGAATTGCAGGAAGAGGAACTTCAGGGTACGGAGACTAAAGCAGGAATGACAGGAAAAATAAGGAAGTTATGACAGTATGTATGTAGTACTTCAATGTACATCCTGTTTGGAAAAGGGAGGTAGCTAAGCCCAGATTCATTTTGATTAGCTAAGCAAATTAAGATTCAATGTTATTTATCATCTCAAATTCCAGATCAATAGCTTCATGCTTTACAGTCAGAGTTCAACTTACCACTCCTTGCAGTGCTGGGGGTATTAGTCCACAGTACACAGGAATAAACGAGCTGCATATACAGGCCTGCAAAACAGATCAGGAGCTTTTTATGTGAACTGCCAGTGATGTTATTTTTGTACAGCCATAAAAATTGCAAGTGTTATCATCTGCGGGAAGTCTAGGGAATTTGGTAGAATGGGACAGTTCATTGACTGGTGGAAAGCAGAGGACAGAAAATGTTTTTCTTTGAAAAGAAACCAGATTTTGGCTTCTGCCGCACAGACGTGAGAAGGTCTTTGTTCCCTCAATTGCATGAAATAGATGTGGAGGTGCCGGTGTTGAACCGGAGTGGACAAGGTCAGAAATCACACAACACCAGGTTATAGTGCTAGAGATAACAAGCATGGGGCTGGATGAACACAGCTGGTCAAGCAGCATCATAGGAGCAGGCAAACTTGACGTTTCGGGCCTAGACCCTTCATCAGAAATGGGGGAGGGGGAAGAGGGTTCTGAAATAAATAGGGAGAGAGGGGGAGGAGAGTTGCAGTGGGAGAGAGATTCCCTGAGGTTTGTCCGGAGGGAGGAGATATCTCTGATAGTGGGGTTAAGATTGTATCAGAGATATCTCCTCCCTCCGGACAAACCTCAGGGAATCTCTCTCCCACTGCAACTCTCCTCCCCCTCTCTCCCTATTTATTTCAGAACCCTCTTCCCCGCCCCCATTTCTGATGAAGGGTCTAGGCCCGAAACGTCAAGTTTGCCTGCTCCTATGATGCTGCTTGACCAGCTGTGTTCATCCAGCCCCATGCTGGTTATCTCAGATTCTCCAGCATCTGCAGTACCTTTTATCTCTGACACCAGGTTATAGTGCAACAGGTTTATTTGAAATCACAAGCTTTCGGAGTGCTGCTTCTTTGAGATGAAGTCACACTTCACCTGATGAAGGGGCAGCACCCTAAGATTCAGATAAATCTGTTGGACTATAATCTGGAGTAGGCGTGACATAGAGTTTGAAGTACAAAAATAGTGGAGGTCCTAGAGGTTTTACTCTGTTCCCACCCATTTGGAACAGAAACAGCGATGCATTTTGACTCACCTGGACGAGCTCCTCCTTATTGTTGAAAACTGTCACCAAAACATTCTCGCCATCAGAGACACGGGTCAACGAAATGCCCAGTCGATCTGTTGCCAGCTCGTGTGCATTGTCTGGAAGTCCTTTGTAAAGCCGCCTACGGATGCTCTTTGTCAAGTTAAAGGAAGGGTGGAGTGGACCCAGAAACGTCTTGCGTGCTTCTTTGGAAACATCAATGATATTTGCGCCACATTCTCCTGCCGATTAAAAGTTTTGGAAAGCATGAACGTACTGTATCTTTCACATGTGCCACATTAATCAAGAGCTCTTAACCTGCGGCCTATTTCTAAAGATAGTTTCCCAAAACCAGTCGCTAGCTGAGCGTAACAGGATAGTGGTCATATGCAATCAGCATATAAAAAGGGAAAATTAATTCAGCAGACACTGCCACAAATCTGGATATTGTGATGCTTGCTGGACATGCATTTTTACAAGCATGAGGAAAGAAAAAGAATTGGACACAACCACGAAGCTATTCAAGGTCAAAATAGCTCATTTGACAAAAATAGTGAATCTTTGTCTTGAAAACCAGGCCATTTTCATGGGTGAATCTACCCTTTTACAGCTGTACCAGCAAAGTGGGGACTTCTTAAGATTACTCTCTCACTCGTGCACACATACACATAAGTACGTCCATAAAAAGTTTGTCAACATTAAGCAAAGTTACAAGTAGAAACAAGAAGTACAATGCAACTTAAATTCCACATTCAAACTTTACACTGGCAGCTGCATGAATGCAATTGTTTAACGAGAGAATGAAACAGAAGAAAAAAAACTTTATTTAAATATCTGACCCAACATTACTTGTCACAGCAGCAGCAATATTAAATTTAGAGATAAAAGGTACTGCAGATGCTGGAGAATCCGAGATAGCAAGCATGGGGCTGGATGAACACAGCAGGTCAAGCAGCATCATAGGAGCAGGAAAACTTGACGTTTCGGGCCTAAACCCTTCATCAGAAAATATTAAATTTATGCCTGTTTCAACATCAGCCGCAAAAGAAACGAACAATGGAAACTCATTTACCTTTCTCAGGTGGGTCTTGTTTAGAAATGCCAGATGGCAAAATGTTTCATTGAAAGCATTTTTTTTCTCTCTGTAAATAAGAACCTAATTAACTCCTCACAACAGTTTCTCTGAAAATGCATTTGGGTCCACCATGAGAATTTCGATCGGCCTTGAACACTTCAACGTTTATCCAAGACCAATGGGATACACAGGGCTTAATTTTAATAAGCAGGATGAGACTGCACAGTGAGGACATTTCCTGGCTCCACCCCATTGCCCTTTTGTAAAACAACAGTGCCTTCACTGGATTATACTATGTATTTCTAGGTGCATCCTTAATTATAGATTCTAGCATTTTCTGATCGTTGATGTGGCCTGTGCCTCTCATTTCTTTCCATCCTTGCTTTTTTGAAGGACAATATTACCACTTAATAACTTCAAACTGCTGGCACTGCTGTAAGCAATTCTGGAAAATCATAACCAGGACATCCTTATCTCTGCAGGCACCTCTTAAAACCCTAGTGTTATGTATCGCTCTGTTGGATGCTGCCATATTGGTCCATTTGAGCATGCAGCATGTCACAGTGTGCGCAAATAGGCATTGCAGAGAAAACAGCAGTAGCACCTGAGTGTCTGCCTTTCATCAAGAGCTTTACAGCTAGATGTAGGTATTCAGGTATTTAGGATTTGTTGATTTTTGTGACTTGAAGAATTTCTTCCATGCTTTTCTCTGAGGGGATATCAGAAATAGGAGCAAGACTAGGTCATTTGGCCCATTCTGTCTGCACCCATAACCATCAACTCTCTCTGTAGATGAAAAATTTGTCTAGCTTAGCCTTGAATATAATCAATGATCCAGTCTCCACTGTACTCTGGGCACAGAATTTCAATATTGACGGCCTTCTGACGGAAGAAATTTCTCATCTTTGCTTTTAGCAGACGATGCTTTAGTTTGAAACTCCTTTCTGCCTCCAAATTCCCCTTTTTAATATTAAAAAGTCCTCACACTTATGAGCTCCCTTGACTGACCCATTTCTGGAAAGTAAATAATAGTTCAATAGGGACAGATGATATAAAAGATAAAGAAAGCTCAAAATGATGGATCTTCGCATCTCCCTCCAATTTTTTGTTTTCCTCTCTTTGTGTTCTCCTTCAAGTGTACCATGAGTCACTCAAGTGGATTACTTTATCTGGTGGCTTGGCTCTTTGGTAAATGCAATGAGTACAACTGAACTGATTCAACTCAATGCTTACATTTCCCTCTGCACAGCTAACATGGTCAACCAAGGATCACAAATCCCCAACTCAGTATGAGTTTATATGTGCCACCTTAAGGTGCAAGCTTGCATTTTACCTATAAACGCTGCAGCTTGTTAGCATATTAATGTGGTATGCAACAAGGATCTCTGTGTAATAGTGCACATTTATAATTGCAAACAGCTGTAGAAACCAAACAAAACACTTGCCCTTCATTCAGTCCCATCAACAATGCTTAAAGAACACAGGAAAAAGACCATTTAGTAATAAAATCTAGCTCTCTGGTGTTCTTTTTCTACTCTGACTCAACAAATTTGCTTGCCTGAATTCAATAAGGTACATTCAACTACTTTTTCATAGTTTTCTGCACTTTGCTTCTGTTTCCAATTCCTGTTTGGACTATTCAGAATAGGCCTGGGTGACGCTCATGATTGATTTATTGCACACATAATTCTACATGTCCCAACGCAGTACTAGCTCAGTCCGAGTCTAGACAATTACTATATTAAAATTATAAAAAACAACATAAATCCACAACCCTAGCTTAAATCTCCAGGCATTCTGTTAGTAATTTCAGGGAAGTGGTTTGAAACGTACCAAGGAGTTGGTTGTTAGCATTCAGTAAAGACTGTTACATCAACTGAGTACATTCAACAAGTGAATGCTACAGAACAAATTTGAACTAAACAAGTGGACCAGCATTGGGGACCCCATTTTTCAGCTTTGCTGCAAATCAATAGTAATAAAAAAAAATTAAAGTCTCTTCATTATTAGAAAACATTCAGCATTTGGAACGAGATTGCAAAGTGAACAAGGTTGGGTTCAAAATTCAAGAGTGTTTGACATTTCAGACGGGTGGGTGGAATATGAAAAGGGGGTGGGCTAGCTCAGTTAATAAAAGGATTAGATCAGTGCAATACTGACAAGGAATCTTAGTTCACAAAATTCAAGATGCAGAATCAGTTGGGTGGAGATAAGCAATAGGAAAATGAAAGAAGTTACTGTTGAGTATTTACAGGGCCCCAAACAGTCAAGCAGGGTATATATCAAAAAATAGGGCAGACGTGCAAGAAAGATACTATAATATCATGTCTGACTTCAACCTTGGCATTGACTGGAAAAATCAAATTACCAAAGGTAGCCCAGTGGATGAGTTCAAAGTCAGAAGTCACTCAAAACCAGGTTACAGTCCAACAGGTTTATTTGAAATCACAAGCTTTCGTAGCGCTGCTCCTTCATCAGGTGAAGTGGAGGGAGGCGCAGAGGCACAGTATTTATAGGCAGAGAGATCATTGCAAGATAATTCCAGGTATTTAAGAGTGTCAAAAGATAGTACAAATGGTGTGAGTGGAGTGTCAACAGGCTGAATAACAAGTCTCTGCAGGTGATCAAAAGCGTCAATGACAACGGACGAATGGACACCTCGTAACTATTGCCAGACAGGAATGTTCCCTCCCACGGTGGGGAACACTTCAGCGGTCAAGGACATTGAGCCTCCAGTCTTCGGGTAGACATTGTCCAAGGCAGCTTTCGAGATACACAACAATGCAGAATCACTGGGCAGAAACTGATGACCAAGTACCATATCCATGAAGACAGCCTAAACTGTGATCTTGGATTTGCATCGTGCTACATGTAACCCCACCATACTGTTCTGTGTTTGTAAAATCTTCCAAACTGTTCTGTTTTGACACCATCACCTTGATTAATTGTTATGATGTCACTACCTTAATTAGTTTGTACAGTTTTGGATTCCTTGTTACTTTGGTTAGACCTCACGTAACTTTTACACTATCATGTTGTTCCAGCCATTTGGTTTGTCCCTAGCACCATCTTATTTTCAATTTTTGTAATTATCTCTGCCTTAATTAATCGGATCACAGGTCATCCCTTCACATGCTATTCAGCCTATCGACACTCCACTCACACCATCTATACTATCTTTTGACACTCTTAATTCGCTGGAATTATCTTGCAATGTTTTCTCCGCCTATAAATTTGGTGCCTACATGCTTCCCTCCACTTCACCTGACGAAGGAGCAGTGCTCATAAAGCTTGTGATTTCAAATAAACCTGTTGGGCTATAACCTGGTGTCGTGTGACTTCGGACTTTGTCCCCCCCAAGTCTAACACCGGCACCTCCACATCATGAGTTCAAAGTGTATTTGTGACACATAAGGTGTCAATTTACGACTGTAATTTGTTATCTGTAATGAGATTGAATTAAAATGAAAGCTTCAGAGTAAAGGATCCTACAGCCAAAAATGATTGTCGAATTCAGTTTGATGGTGACAATCGTGGGTCCACAACTAATAATTGCCTTTAATTAAGTCTAACATACAAGATAGAGTTGGCTAAAATGTACTAGGTAAATAGGTTAAAAGGGAAGAAGGTAGAGAAATACTTTTCAGTGTTAAATTCCATTAATTTTCCCAATTTAATGAGACATAATGAGACATTTAATGAGATATTCATAAATTCTTAACGAAGATACACCAATGAAGAAGATAACTCTAAGAACATTTATACAAGATGAAAAGAAAAGGCATACAATACTACAAAGTTTAGTGGTAGGTCAGAAGATTGGAAAAAGTGCAGAAACCAGTAAAGGATAAATTGAAAAAAAAAGAGGAACAGATTAGAGAATGAGAGAAAATTGGCAAGAAATATAAAAACAGAAGTGAAAGCTTCTGCAAGTATTAAAAAGTCGTTAAAGATGATGTTCGACCCTTAGAGGACGGGACTGGGGTCTCAATAAATGGGAAGAAAGGGAACAGTATGGACTTGGAGCACATTTTCTGTCTACCTTCGCTGTAGAAGGCACTAAAAGTATGTGAAGATTAATAGCAAAAAATCAAGGAAGGGACAAAATTAAGATAATTATTATAGAATGAGTAATGGGAAAATTAATGGAACTTAACACTGAAAAGTCTCCTAGACCTGAAGGCCTACACCATGCATATTAACCTAAAGTCTGTCATTGGGAAAATGATAGAATCTATTAGTAGAAGGCTAGCAATGGGACATTATACCAGCTAGTGTAAGGATTTTCCCAATCAACATGGTTTTGTGAAAGGGAAATTGTACTTGACAAATTTATTAGAGGATGTAAATAAGCAGGGTAGGATAAAGAAGAACAAATGTGATGCGATAACGTTTCTAAAAGCCATTTGATAAGGTATCACGTCAAAAAGTTACAACACAAAAGAAAAGCTTATACTATTGGGGTGTGAAAATTATCATGGATAAAAGACTTGCTCACAGATAAGAGTGAATTTGGATAAATTAGTTATTTTCAGAATGGCAAATACAATTACTGGAGTGCCATGTTATCAGGATTGTGGTCTCAACTATTTACAATCTAAATTAAGGATGAAAGGATCAACTATATTACACCCATTTGAGAACACCAAGTATTGGCAAAGGCATATAGATTATTTAAGAGAGTGGACAGAAAGGCTCGAGAGGGGAACTGGCATGCCTGACGAATATCAGAAGATTGTGTTACAAAAAAGATAGAGTGGACTATACCAAGAAAGAGGAAGACCAAAGAGATGGATGGATATGATCCAAGTGGATCCGGAGGTGAAGAACCTCTGGAGACAGGATACCTGGAGTCCAGAGGAAGTGTGGCCATTGAGAACCATGACCATGCCCAATGGAAAAAGCAGCTGCAAAAAAGCGTTCAAACGAATGTTAAGAAGAAATTTAATTGAGGTGTTCAAAATTAATTGTCTAAAGAGAGAGAATCTGCTTACACTCACAGGGGAGATCACAGATTTAAAATTTTAAAAAAACCAAAAAGAACTGCAGATGCTGGAAATAAGAAACAAAAACAGAAATTGCTGCAAAAACTCACCAGCAGATCTGGCAGCATCTACAGAGAGAAAGCAGTGTTAACGTTTCAGGTCCACTGACCCTCCCTCAGAACTGTTCCAAGTTCCAGTTCTGAGGACAGGTCACTGGACCTGAAACATTAACTCTGATTCCTCTCCACAGATGCTGCCAGACCCGCTTAGTTTCTCCAGCAATTTCTGTTTTTGTTCAAGATTTAAGATGACATGATTCAAACAGAAGGAAGATGAGATTGTGTGTGTGTGTTTTTTTTTTAAAATGCAGCAAATTAGCTAGAATTCATAGTCTGAAAAGGATGGCAGAATAATGGATTTTCAAATCAGAACTGGATAACTTGTTGAATACGGAACAATATTTGCAGGGTTGCGTTCAGTGAACAGAGTGGAATGATCTGAATTGTTGTATCACAGAGTCAGCACAGGCTCACAGACAAAATAGCATCACCTGTGCTACACAACTCTATTCTACGTGGACCTTTCAGTAGGAGCAAACAAAACAAAATATACATTAGGGAATGACAACCTGACTGTAATTTGTATCGACTGAAATCACACCACCCATAAGGCTGTAGCTGAAGAAGGAAATCAGAAATTGATTGGGAAAAAAAAAACTGCAGGCTCAACGTCATAGCTAGGTTGGTAATGAGTACTTTTCTCATATCCACAAAAGCACCATGACATGCAATTTAATTTTATTACTCTGTTCATATTCCAGTCTGTCATCTGTCAGAACACTGTGCCTTCACTTCCTTAACATCTGATGGCAAAATTCTTCCTTTGTTTCCCACAATTTCCCCTCAGCTGCTAACAATCATTGCACAATATCCTGTTAGCTCCTGACAGCATTTTCAAATTTGACTTCAGCAATCATAACAATAGCTTAGTTCACTTGTTCAAAGCCAAAGCAACTGAGAGCAAGGTGTTCAAAACAGAATTAAAGAGACACCTTTTAGAGTTTACATGCCTAATAGATTTTCTTTTAGAGACACTGTTTGGACTATTGAGGAGAATGATTTAAATTCCCAAAGCCACGATGCAACAACGGATCAAAGTGTACACTTCAAAACTATTGAGGTTATTTGCCTGTGCAAAGCCTAGCTGACAGTAAACACATGTCTCAAAGTCTGATAGGCAGATTGCTGTGCTCTGGGCACTGTTGTAATCTGCTCCATTCACTCTTCCTCCCCTCTGTCAACAGCACCTCTCAGTTATAGAGTCATAGAGATGTATAGCACAGAAATAGACTCTTTGGTCCTACTTTTCCATGCCGACTAGATATCCTAAATCAATCTAGGTCCATTTACCAGCATTTGGCCCATATCCCTCTAAACCCCTCCTCATCATATACCCATCCCGATGCCTTTTAAATGTTGTAATAGTACCAGCCTCCACCACTTCCTCTGGCAGCTCATTCCAGACACGCGACACCCTTTGCGTGAAAAAGTTGCCCCTTAGGTCCCCTTTACATCTTTCTCCTCTTACCTTAAACCTATGCCCTCTACTTTTGGACTCCCCCAGCCCAGGGAAAAGACCTTGTCTATTTACTCTATCCACGCCCCTCAGGATTTTATAAACCTCTATAAGGTCACCCTTCAGCCTTCAATGCTCCAGGAAAAATAGCCCCAGCCTATTTAGACTCTCCCTGTAGCTCAAACCCTCCAACTCTGGCAACATCCTTGTAAATCTTTTCTGAAGCCTATCTAGTTTCACAACATCTTTCTTGTAGCATTGAGACCAGATTTGCAAACAGTATTCCAAAAGTGGCTAACCAGTGTCCTGTACAGCCACAACATAACTCCCCCAACTCTTTTACTCAATGCACTGACTAATAAAGGCAAGCCTACCAAACGCCTTCTTCACTATCCTGTCTACCTGCGACTCTACTTTCAAGGAACTATGAACCTGCATTCCAATGTCTCTGAGATAACAAGGTGTAGAGCAGGATGAACACAACAGGCCAAACAGCATCAGAGGGAGCAGGAAAGCTGACATTTCAGGCCTAGGCCCTTCTTCAGAAAATCTTTGTTCAGCAACACTACCCAGGATCTTACCATTAAGTGTATAAGTCCTGCCCTGATTGGCCTTTCCAAAATGCAGCCCCTCACATTTATCTAATCTGCCACGGCTCAGCCCATTGGCCCATCTGATCAAAACCTCATTGTACTCTGAGGTAACATTCTTCGCTGTCCACTACACCACGAATTTTGCAAACCTACTCACCATACCTCTTATGTTCACATCATTTATATAAATGACAAAAAGCAGTGGACCCAGCACCGATCCTTGTGGCACACCACTGGTCACGGGTCTCCAGTCTGAAAAGCAACCTTCCACCACCACCCTCTGTCTTCTACCTTCGAGCCAGTTCTGTATCCAGATGGCTAGTTCTACTGTATTCCATGTGATCTAACCTTGCTAAGCAGTCTATCATGAGGAACCTTGTTGAGCGCCTTACTGATCCCACATAGATCATGCCCACCACTCTGCCCTCATTAAACTGCTTGGTTACTTCTTCAAAAATCTCAATTAAGTTAGTGAGACATGATTTCCCCCATACACAAAGCCATGTTGACTATCCCTAATCAGTCTTTGCCTTTCCAAATACATGTAAATCCTGTCCCTCAGGATTCCCTCCAACAATATGTCCACTAGTGATGTCAGGCTCACAAATTCTCAAAAAGATAGAGCTAACCTGCGTAACATCAATATAAAATAAAAGAACTGCAGAAAACAACAAATACTGGAGATCACAGTGGGTCAGGCAGCATCCATGGCAAGCTAACGTTTCAAGTCTAGATAACTCTTCATCAGAACTGCGGATACTGAAAATCTGAAACAAAAACAGAAACTTCTAATAAAGCTCAGTAGGTCTGGCAGAATCTTTGAGAAGAAAGCAGGAGTTAACATTTCAAGTCCAGTATCTTACCTACTCTTGAAAAAGAGTCACTGGGCTCGAAACGTTAACTTCTGCTTTCTACCTGCAGATACTGCCAGACCTACTGAGTTTCTCCAGCAAGTTCTGTTTTAGTCAACATCAATAGTCAGAGAAATTACAGACGCTTAAACTCAAAGATGAAATTCCTCAATCTCAAACTGGACAATATGATTAGAAACAGCCATATATCTCTGAGCGGAACCTACAGAAGTTATTTGGAGGGTACAGATACAAGGGAAATGCTGTGGATGTGATATACATGAACAAAAGATTATGGGAAAGGATTAAGAATTAATTAAGAGTTTAGAAAAGATTAGCAGCCTGGATTAAAACAAAGAAAAATCCCATGGATACTGAAAATATGAAATGACAACAGAAAATATTAAAAATACTCAGTAGGTCAAGTGCTGTGGAGAGAAACAGAATTGAAGTTTTCAGTCAAACACGTCTCTTGAAGAGACATCATATCAAACCGGAAATGTTAACTCTTTTAAATCAAGTTTAGAGAGAAACAAGCTCGTTAGAAAAGGGGAAGGGGAAAGTAGCCATTACAAGCAGTTCTCAGAGGGACTGCTATGAATGATATTATAATTGTATTATTAAAGGTTAAAAGATACAGAAGTGAAGGGCACTGGTTGATTAAGTGCCTTGAGTACATTTGAAGACAGACCCCAATAATGACATTCAAATCCAATTTAATATACGAAACTGCATTTAAATATTAAGTTTTTTTTTGTCCTGACGCACCTTTGTTGGGCTGTCGATTAGTTAATTTATTGATCTCCTTCTCATTTGCTCAAAAGGAGCAGAAAGCGAGACTGCTGCAGCACCAGATACTAGTTAAAGAGGAGGCAGATGTATGTAAAAGTCAAATTCTGTAAATAAATTTGGTCAAGTGAAACATCAACATCTGCTTTCACCTTTCACCATCAGGCTTTAAAATGAATTAACAGCCGAAGTGGTTCTTTCTTTCTAGAACCAAAGTCCATCACCTGTCTGTCCCTCAGGAACCCTGATGACACATCTAACATCGTGACTGTGTGCTGTGTATCTGCAGCTGAGGCACAGGCAGAATCATAACAGCTTAATATCTTAGCAGTTGCGTGCAACTTTAAGTCAAATACAAAGGAACCATACTGAAGTCACGCCAATGCAAACTCATCAACAATGTATTAACCTAAACCAATAACTTCCTGACTGCAATTGGAATTGCATCACTCATTTTACTGTACAGGTCTGCAATAATAAGAGTCCCATGGAAACTTAGTGAATACCGTTTCACAAAGTGTTGCACCTGGAGCATGTTCCAAAGCTCAAAATACCTGGAGGGCAGCTGGTGATTCTGATCGAAAATCCCCCAGAAAAGCTCACTGACAGGTACGACCAACACAATACAAATCATTCCCTTACCCCACATAGAATGGAGGGAAAATAGGAGAGGCTGCTTCCCCAATCACAGCTTGGTCCTCTCCCACGTTTGCTGCTGATGGCCTCACTAATTAACCCATGCGGGAGAGATAAAAGAACATTGATTATAATTAAACAGTCTGGAGGGCCGGTTAAAATATTTCAGCTATGTGAGTATGCAATGGAAAAGCATTAGCCGTGACTTCACTCATCTGGATGTCGTGCTTAGGGTGATGGCTTTTTCTTTGTAGAAGTTTATGCCAGTTATTTTGGCTAATGAGCCTTCTTTAGAAGAAGTAATTCCTGTTGTCTTGTACCAACTGAAATATTGTTGAATGAAGAAATCAATGCTTTCCTTGTGTGGTGTGGTTTTTACATTTACTGGACAATTGATATTTGAGGATAGAAGATTTTGTTTGTTGAAACTTGCTTCTGTGAGATTCCAAATGCCCTACACTTCGACACAGATAGTGAAATGAATGTTACTATGTGACTGCATCACCCAGTAAAGGATTTAGCTGAAAAGTAGCTCATGGAAAGAAAGCCTGAAAAATAATACATTATGTGTATTTTGTGGCTTGGTACCTTTAAAAAAAATATCCTAACTGGTCCAAATCATTCAATAATATTCAATTCCGCTGTCAATTCATCAGACCTCTAAAACTTATTTTTAATCCTGCTGGTTGCAGAATCTAGCTTTGTCCAATCTAAACAGTATCCACTTGCGACAGTACAAGTTTGAAGTTAATATAATAAATAGTATGCACTAGAATCCACTGTAAATTACCACAAACTGTTTTAAATGTAGAGCTAACAAGGTGTAGAGCTGGATGAACACAGCAGGCCAAGCAGCATCAGAGGAGCAGGAAAGCTGACGTTTCGGGTCTGGACCCTTCTTCAGAAATTCCTGCTCCTCTGATGCTGCTTGGCCTGCTGTGTTCATCCAGCTTTACACCTTGTTATCTCAGATTCTCCAGCATCGGCAGTTCCTACAATCTCTGTTTTAAATGTAAACCATTATTAATATGCCTGTCATTTATTGAACTTTTCAGAGCTAAATAAATGCTTCAGGTTTGTTCTAGCCCATGAAAGGTATAGATATCCCTTTATGTCTTATCCAGCAAATGTTGGTGTTGGGGTGGGTGGAGACAGAAATTTCCTCTGACAAAACATCATGTGCAGTCAGTACATAAAAAACCTAAAACACAGTACCTAATTGAGAACACAAGACCAGCAGCCACAAGCATGAAATAAAAGCATTGAATATTTGCATGTCTATTCATCAGTTGGCATCACACACGTTTTCAGCCCATGATGTGGAGGTGCCAGCATTGGACTGGGGTGGGGAAAATCAGAAGCCATACACCACGAGCTTATAATCAAACAGGTTTAATTGAAACCACAAGCTTTCTGAGCGCTGCTCCTTCGTCACTTGACAAAGGAGAGGCACTTCGAAAGCTTGTGATTTCAAATAAACCTTTAGCACGTGATCCTTTACTGCTTCAGTTCCAATGACAGGCCTCTTCCCCTTCACTCACAAATGGGCCGCTCTACGAGACACAAGGCCTCTTTTCGTAGTCTCATCCATTTTGACACATTGATCAAGTTGGAAGCTAACATTATTGCTGTTTCGTCTCTTGCTCTCCAGAAGTTACCAGAAGGCAGAACTCATGAGAAAGAGCAGTTACACTTGAAAGAAAGTTGAACCATTGGATGGCTGATCAGCGTGGATGAGCTGGGCCGAAGGGTATGTTTCCATGCTGGACAGCTCTATGACTCTAGTCACGGTGCCTACCCCTTCATATGAGGAATGACCTCTTTACACTACCTTTGGCAGATATCAACAATAATTCCCCATATAAGAGCATGATGTTTTTGATGTCCCAAAGCATTTCACAGCCAAATTATTTCTGAAGTGTGACTATTGCTAGTTGGTTAGCAGTGACACCAATTTACGTGGAGCAAAATCCAACAGGCAGCAAGGCAATAACTAACCAGCACTTTTGGTTTTGTTCAACCAGGAAGAATTCCCTAACTTTCCTCTAAAAGTGCCTTGGAATCCTTTACATCCACCCAAAGGGGCAGTAAAATACATTATTTGAAAGAAAGCACCCTGGGCTCAGCAGCAGTGTCTCAGCATCACACTGGAATTGACAAATTATATATTCAAGTCTTGATGTGGTGTTGAGTACAGTGTGCTACCCTTGAGCCAAGCTGACAGTTGTCACAAAGCAACTAGCTTGGAGAACAGATTACAATGTACTGGCTCTTCTCTGACTCATTGGTGGCATTGAATGAGCAGAACGATCATTTAAAGTTACACTGAATCCACACTAATTGCACATTCCTGTGTCTGGGAATTTAAAACAAAAACAAACTCGAAACCTTCTGCAATGGTATTCAGAATGCCACTTGTTTTTGCATGGCTTCCACATGTAGTATTTAGCAACATCTTCAGTATTCAGCACCATGCTTCTTCTTTGTAATGCAATTCTTAGAAGTACTGAAAATTCCACTAAACCTTGGCCCCAACCAGCCAGTATAGTATCCAATGACTGCACATTTCAACCAGTGCAATGCTTGGCACAGGCTCAACAGTAAATAGGATATTCTGAGCTGTTTACTGCATGTTATCTGCTCAGTGTTCTCTTTGAAGAGAACGTATTTCTCCCCCTCCCTCACCCATCCCCTTCTCACCTAAGGGGAAAGCACGTTGCAAAACGACAGAGAGAGGTCACAGGGCATGGCCATTCTTTGTAGCACATTACGTTCCTTGCTGCCCTTGGGCTGTACCCACCGACTGGCAAACTGCCCATAACCAGTCGGTCAATTGGTGGAAACGCAATGTATTAAAGTGGACAACAGACTAATATTTGTGACCTCATCAACAGCAGCTTTCTGTATAAACTCTAGCTGTTCCGTGTCATCCAACGTCAACATGGTGTATCAAATTTCATTTCAATCACTTACATTTGTACACTTTTTGAAAATAGAATGACAGTCGGCGTTCCACGCTCAATTAGTTTGGCCACCTACGGTTCTAGGCTCATATCTGCAAAATAGCTATCATCTTTGAAAGCCTCTGATTTGCTTGATTCCAATAATAACCAACTGTGAAACTGTAGTCTGGCATGGACACATCCCCCTTGATCTCTATTTTTAAACTCAGACTTTTACATCAACACAACACAGATCTACAAGTCATGTGGCACTGCCCTTTAAATGGATCTGTTCAGAAAATATTTTGTATAACAAGTCCTGCCTTTTTTTTTGTCTGTTGGACCCAGTGGACAAACTATATTGCGCAGACAAGTGAATTTGTGCTGTGGTTGAATATCCACCAAGAATAGTAAAGTGACTGGGAAGCACTGAATTTCTCTGCTCAGTAAACACGAGGCACTGCTAACCGTAGGCAATTTATTCCATTTTTTCCAGAAACATGCATGAATAATGCTCACTTCAAAAAGTTCTGTTAAACAGAAAACAAAGGCTGATTTGACACGGTTTCAAGAAATCCAGCATCCCCTATTCCACCTATGGTCTCATGTTTCTGCTACGAAATCCATTTATCTGAAGCCGAATAACAATTCTTCAATTTAGTTTCTTTTGCAATACAGAAAACAGACTTGATAGAGTAAATGGCAACAGCCAGGTCAGAATTGCTGAATCACCATAACCAAAACACCAAAGCATTTACAAATCATTCCGAATATGTCAGCAAACAGTGAATGGTAGAGGCAGGTCACGCAACATGTGGGAATGGGAGGGAGATGGGAATTAAATATTTAGAAAGCAATCGAATTGAACCCAGAGAAAGCAAGTGCTTGCACAATGCCTGCTAATTTTACAACACGCCAGCACAGGTTGGCAATTTACTTATAGTCACACCTGTTATGCCACATGGATACATTATGATGCCGAAGGTAAACAGCCAATTACAACCACGGCGGTCCACGCACCATAAAACTGAATGAGTAAATGAAAATGTTTACATTTCAGTGCCTTTTTAATCCCTCTTTCCTAAGAGTCAGCACAAATAGTCCACTAACGTTAGAACATTATAAAATCAGAAAGAGAGCAAAGCAACAACGTGCATTAATTTATAGCATGCTTGGTAAGATGGTGGGGAGATAAGGGACAGGTATAGGAGAACTAAAATAGCTCAAATCACTAGTACCACTGAACTGGGAGTGGATGGCACAGGCGCTTTGAAAACCAGAAATAAAAAAAAAAGTTTACTCAACCACATTCACTTTGGAAAATGCCCTAACCCACTTTGCATGCCCATGTTCTGTTGTGCACTCCTGGAGCTGTTATTCAACAAAAATCCATTTCTATATAGCACCAAAATATCCAGAAGGTGCTCCATAAAAGTGATTATCAAACACAATGTGACCCACGTGGTAAAATTCAGACAGGTGAGCCAAAGAGTAGGTTGTAAAAAGCCTCTTAAAGACGACGTAAGGGTTGGAGGAGCCAAGGTTTAGGGAGAAGATCCTACATTCAGGCCTTGTCAACTGTATGCACAGTTACGGATTGTGCAAGAACTCGAGGGCACACACAAGCATTGGAGGCTGAGTGGTGAACTTATAGAGGTTTATAAAATCATGAAGGGCATGGATAGGGTAAATAGTCAAGGTCTTTTCCCCGGGGTGGGGGGAGTCCAAAACTAGAGGGCATAGGTTTAAGAAGAGAGGGGAAAGATTTAAAAAGGGACCTGAGGTGTAACTTTTTCACACAGAGGGTGCTGTGTGAATGGAATGAGCTGCCAGAGGAGGTGGTGCATGCAGGTACAATTATTACATTTAAATAGCATCTGGGTGGGTATATGAATAGGAAGGGTTTCAGAGGAATATGGGCCAAAATGCTGGCAAATGGGACTAGATCAGTTTAGAATATTTGGTCAGCATGGACGAGTTGGACCAAAAGGTCTGTTTCCACACTGTGTGACATGTTTACCGGCTGGTAAACAATAACCTTTGCCAATAAAGGGTCATTCAAAACAACCTCATGATTGAATCAAAAAGAACTGAGCTTCAATACACATTTTCGAATGTGGCACAAATCCCAAAAGAAATCTTTGTGCCTGTAAGCATGCAGTGCCTGTGTTTGGTTGCAGATTGGGAATACAACCAAGTGGTCAGCAGCGGCCTATCAGATCAAAGAATCAAACTGCACAACAAATTTTACAGGTGACCATTCAAAACTGAAAAACGTAGGTGGCACCAAAAACCATAAGCACACAAAATGCTGTATTTGAACAGAAAAGTATAGCTACGAAGCATTCAAATAAGAATACCTCTTCCCAGGTCTACCTTTCAAATCAGGAAGCAAACCAGTAAAGCTACAATGATAATGCAGGGTTATCTGATCCCGTTTGGGGTCTGCGTGAAATCCTGACCATGATGGGTGTCAGTATTCTGTTCGTTCGGATCACACCACCTGGAAAGAGTGTGATATCAACATCATCGTAGCTGTAATGCTCAAGAGTTTGGTGATGGAGCTAGCCTTGTGAAGAAAGGTATCACTGCAACAAGGCCTTTTGCATCACCCCAATAATGTCTAGGGTTATGTTCAATCGGAAAAAGAAAATGGACCATCTAATCCAGTAAATTACTGCACAGTGTTGCCAAGCAAAATCTCAAAATGCCCTACTTAACATCATTGTGACAGCACCATCACCACAGAACTGCAGAAAGCAAGATGTTACTCACTCATAACCCGTTCACTTAAACACAGAATTAAAATTCTTATTGCAACAAATGCATCCTTTTAGGAATTCCCCCTTTCTAAGACTGTTTCAAATGTAAAACAACCCCATTTCAGAATTCCACCATTTCATATCAGTAGCAGATCCTCTGCTACCTTTCCCTTACAATAAATCCCCTTCACTGACCTATTAGCATGTACAGCTTCAACACCGTCCTCAAAGCACATCATTTGGACAAATGATACAGGGGTAGCGATTGTAACAAGATCAGCCAGCTGGATGTTCTAGAATATGAGTTCCATGATTAGAACAGATTAACAGCCCCAGTCAGGGAGCCCTGGCTGACTATCCAGATCTGCCTGATCAGAAATACTGACACACTGATAGTTAATTCTGAACAGGCAGTAATGAAATCAAGGACTGTTTGTGTGTGATTAAAGGGTGACTTGGTGACAGGATACTGGCCTTTGTGGAGTTACTTAAACGGGCACATTCAAGAAATCTAGGTTCTAGCTTCCAAATCAGAAGCATCTGGGAAGATGCTGCCTAATGAAAATGCTTTGTTTAAAAAAGTGTGCTTTGCTGCAAAAGGGGCCCAGAAATACCTTGCTCATGATTTAACTGGCCACTAGCTGACAATGCAGAAGTACACTTGTATCCAGCTGAATATGCCAAAATATATATCATCTGCAATAAAGTTTTGGCTAATAAAACATGGTAGGAGCAGCTAAATCAGACTAAATACATATGATAAGGGAAAAATAATATGTCCTTGCTCAAGTTCTGTAAGCAGGTTAACAGTCTCTCAATTTCTTATACACAGCACATTAATTTTAACCCAGGCTAAAAACATTATCACACCAAGGAATTTCTTATTATATGTCTGGGAAACAGATTAACAAGATTTCCGCAACCTTAAAATACATCAATCGTGGCAAATTGATTTTCTCGGAGAAGTATTCATTCACTGTTGAAACCATGGCTTTCTACATTGCAAATGATTACACTTCAATGTTTTGTCGGCTGTAGAGACCATTTTAGAACAGACTGAAGGGGGCTGTACAAACACTTTTTATTAAAAAACAGTACAATGGATAATGAACATGGTTTCATACTACAATTATACAGTAATCTGAATTGATAAAGGCACGAGGATTAAAGGTTTGTTAAGAATGCTGAAAAAGAGGAGAACCGAAAGCATTTTCCAAAGTTGAAAATGAGAAGGTTGAATCATTGCATTTTTTTTTCAAAACTACATGAAAGATAAAAGAGCTGTGGAATAACTAAGTTACCAGTCAAGGTCAGTGTAAAGGATCAAGAGTCAACCAGCATCGTTCAAAACAGAGATGAACAGCTCTTGTGACAGAGTGGTAGTGTCCCTACCTCTGGACAATAAGTTCTGCTTTCAGGTCCCACCTGCCCAGATATATGTGTCATAACAAGTCTGAACAGGTAAGATTAAAATACATAAATGGAGAAGAGATAGAGGATATTGTGATCCTTTCCCCTGTAATTAAACAGGAGACTATTTAGTCTGCTCCACTAGTCAACCAGATGACGACCGATATATGGTCATCATTGTTTACCCACACATAGATTTCATAAGAAATATGGACCAATTTATTTTGTTTAAAAACTGATTTAAGTCTTGAACTATTTAAAAGACCCAGCAACCTGCAGTCTTTTGCAGATCTCCATTGTCTGTGTAAAGTGCTGTCTGATCTCGCTCCTGAATGTTCTAACTTTAATTTTTAAGATTATATCCTCTTGTTATGGATTCTATCATAGGAAATGGACTCCCTTGGTATTTCTGCCGTCAGGAACACAGGGTCACGTTCTCAGAATAAAAGGAGTTGGCCATTTCGGATCACAATTTGGAAAAATGCCTCAACTCCACAGTCATTATCTTTGAACTTCTCTGCTTCAGAAAGCTGTGAATGTTCCAGTCATTGGGCAAAATCAAAACAGAAGTCAATAGAGTTTTGGCTAGAAACGGAATTAAGAAATGGTGCAGCGAGTTGGATTTGTAGTAGAAGACATGGTCTATTTGATGAGTGGAGAGGATTGGTAGGGGCAAATAGTCTACTCCTGTTTCGAGTCCTTATAATGTCCATATGGTCCTTGAATCCCTTAATGTTATAAAGACTTTTTTAAAAATTTAGTCATGGGCTGTGTTATGTCAAATGCTGGTCCAGCCAATATCACCCATTTCTAGTTGCCCTTGAGGTGGTGGTTGATTAGATCACCACTAAGACTTCAAGTCACGTTAATGCCTTCTCTTTTAATAATTTTTAAAAAACTTTATGCTCACCATTAGGCTTGTGAATTTACACTCTCCTCCTAAAATCATGACACCCTTCCTGATGTGTTTTGCCAAAATTGAACACTGCAAGGAGGTTTGCCCAAGGCTACGAACAACTGAAACAGGGGATGTTTCCCCCCTTTTTATTCCAATCCCCTCGAACAACCATAATCAATAATGTCACAATAAATCATTTATGAAGCACCACCATAAAAAAGATTTATGTTTAACGAGACCAAATGTACAAATCGACAAAATGGTAGTAATATTGACACTGTAGCCACGATGCTGTCGATGACAATCGAACATTTCTAGCCTACACACAATAGCAACCGTAACAAATTCAGAATGTTAGAAAATCTCTTTCCCACCAGCTGACCATTCATTACATCTCCCCATTAGTTAAGTTATATTAAGTTAATCGGTTAACAATATTCATCTGCACCATGACAGTCCATCAGCATTCTAGTTTGCACTTCTACAAACCTAATTCAATAATAACACTGGCTACATTTAATGAGGCCATAAGTCACGTATATGGTACCAAACTAAGTAGAATTGGATAGAGTATAATAAATCTGTAACTCAATCAAGATTTATGTGAATTCAGGGCAATTGGACGCAGTCAAGATGCAGATCCAAAATCTCACTGAACGCCTGAACAAGTAACTGACTGGCTAGTAAACCCTAAGAGCAAACTTTAGCTTGTTTAAGGAAGGATGTTACAACTTCATAACCGTGATTCTATACATTTCACTAATTTCATAATGATAAACACCGTTTATCATAACCGCGTTCGCATTAACAGGCAGATATGGTCCCCACACGGCAAAGGACACTGACAGAGGGCCCTGTCTGTCCTGTCAGTTAGGGAAAGGTCTCACATTAGTGCCAAACAGGTAAGGAAGTCTCCAACACACATCCTTCAACAACATCGTTTGTGTAGTTGCAGTTGTGCGCGCCAGGGAACAACAGCTTCAAAAGGTACGCCTGTGGAGAGCCTGGGAAGTGTCCCCGCAATGATGAGAGGCGCCACCTTAAGCAAGTGGTGTTGTTGTTGCATTCCTTCCCTTCCGTGCATTGACAGCTTCCTTCCTACGCCGGTGGCTCTCGGGGCAGGGGGGGGTGTCTCCGGGCCGTTTGTGTTTTCTTTTCTTAAGGGAGAGAGAAGCGAGCACTTACCGAGACAAGCTCCGCTGGTCAGGGCACAAGCTGTCAGCGCTCCGGCCGATGCACCGTAGATGTTGCTGGCGTTGTGGACCAGCTGCGGAGCGTGTTCCAACAGGCAGCTGGCAACGCCGATATGGTAAATGCCCAGGAACCCGCAGCCGGCGAACGAGATGCTCCAGGAGGTCGAGTCTTCGGGAAGCAACATCTCACTCAACAGCGTATTCGCGGGACAAGACAAGGAACTGCTCTGCTTCACATTTTCCAACAGCCTCCTCTCTGCTTCCACCCCGCTGTCTCTTCTGTTTTCCTCTGTCCTCGGTTCCAATCAGCTCTGCTGTACACCCAGACTGACAGCACCTTCTCCCCACCCCTCCACCAATCAACAGTCAACGCCCCTCCCTGAAATCCTGGCACTCAACAACCATTTCTACTTACAGAGCATTTGGAACCCACAGTGCAATGATCCAAGTCACTTTGCACAATATTATATCGTTTTGTTTTAATTCATTCATTCACAGGATGAGGGTGTCACTGGCCAGGCTGGCATGTGTTACCCATCCTTAATTGCCCAGAGGCAACCACTTTGCTGTCACAGAGAGGCCAGACTGGGCAAAGTTAGCAGTTTGCGATGACAAGGTGTAGAGCTGGATGAACACAGCAGGCCAAGCAGCGTCAGAGGAGCAGGAAGGCTGACGTTTCGGGCCTAGACGGGCCTCTGATGCTGCCTGGCCTGCTGCGTTCATCCAGCTCTACACCTTGTTACCTCAGATTCTCCAGCATCTGCAGTTCCAACTATCTCTGAAACAAAGTAAGCAGTTTCCCTTCCTAAGAGGACATTAGTGATCCGGCTGGGTTTTCACCACAATCGACAATGGATTAATGGTCACTTTTAACTCCAGATTCTTTATTGAATTCAAATTCCAACATCTGGCGTGGCGGGATTCGAACCCCGAACCCCAGAACATTACCTGGGTCTCTGCATTAGCAGTCTAGCAATAATTCCACTAGGCTGTTCTTCCCCCGGGAAGCTAATAGATCCCATATTACTTCACAGAGGTGTTACAAAGCAGAATTGTACGTTCAGCTCCCTATATGGGTATTAGCATCTTTTGGTATTTCTGGACGAAATACCCAAAAAAACAGAAAATTGAAAGGACTACTGTGCAAGGAATGAGCAGATTTCCCTTGCCTGGATTTAGCGAGCCCAATAGACTCATTGTGTGCTGTGGCTATTCTGTGGCCAAAGGCATGGGTAGATTCCAAGGTTGAAGGACGAAAGTGGGCAGGAAAAACATTCCAGACTTTACGGGTAGGAGTCCAATACAGAAAGGATTAAAATCGGCAGTGGCCAAGAGGTTAAAATCGGACGTGCAGGTATCTCCCAGGACTGTAGATAAATTCTTGCTAAGTTGGTTTCTCTTCCATGTGACTCATGACATACTCCTGTCCAACCTGTCTAAAGTGAAACTTATTTTAAAAGAAATTATCATTCCTTCCTCGTTTTGTCATACGCATATTTCCTCTCATGAAGTTGCTGACACTGAGGGGGACAGGAGGTGCCTCCACAGCTCCTAACTTCATTCCAGGTGCTCGATTTCAATACCAGTTGCCAAATAAGCAATGACACAGATATTGCACTTGGACTGATAGCAATCCGAGTGTATAGTCACCATTACCACCAAACTCACAGCAATTTCCGCAGGCCACGCAAGTGCAGGAGTCTGGAATGAGACGTGAATTTATGCTCCTCCCCAGAGTGCAATGAGCAATCTGTGAATTAGCCGAAACTCCCTCCCTCTTACACCGAACAAAAACAAAAATCTTGGAAAACTTGCCACTTGTTCAGTAACTGTCATACAACCATTTGACAACTCTACCTTGCACAATTCTAGCTTCCTGTACAGCTCCTTTACGAGACTTTCACGATTCCCACAGTCGGCTGGGTTAGGTGCTAAGATCAGCAATTCTCTCTCTACACTTTTTTTTCTCTCGCCCTTGGGACACCCAAAATTCTACTACTTATTTAAGCTTTTAAGCAGTCACCTTCCTCTGGCTGAACGTCAAGATGCACTTTGAGACATTTATCTACATTAAGAGCCAAACCATCAAAACACCAGTAACTAGTTTGTTGGTTCTTGCGACTGAGAGTTTCACATCTATACCAGTTAGGTAGATATGGGTGGTAACCAATAGACTGTGTAATATCGCTTATGTTTTGAAAACTTGGCTGAATACCTGTTCACGTTTGAGAAAATAAAGGTAGCTGAACTTTCAAAATATGTTTTCAAGTGACTGTATCAACATTTATCAGCAGGCATTTCAGATCATTCCACGGCCTCGCCCCTCTCTATCTCTGTATCCTCCACCACAACCATCTGAAGGATTTGTTTTTCTAACAGTGGCATTTGTGTACAAACCATAAACTTGATTTCACGTACAACCAGATCCAATATTTGCAAGTCAGTTACAACCTTTTAAATAAAGAAATATCATTAATGGAGTACAGGTTACACTGGCTGTGCCAGTATTTATTATCCATCCCTAATTGCCCTCGAAAATAGTAGTGAACTGGCTTCTTGAACTGGTGCAATTCATATACTATAAATACACCCACACTGCTGTTTAGGAGTTTCAGGATTTTGACCCAGCAAGATTGAAGGAATGACAGGACTTTTCTACTTCAGGATGGTGAGTGGCTTAGAAGTGAACTGGTAAGTAGTGGAAGTCCTGTGTATCTGATGTTCTTGTTCTTCTTAGGTGGCAATGATAATTGGTTTGGAAAGTGTTGTATAAAGAATCTCAGGGAATCTCTGCATTACACCTTGTCCTATTGTCCATCAGTGGGGGAGGGAGCAAACATTAGAAATGTTATTCCCTGACTCGAAGAAATATCAACAAGATGGCAGCAAATTACTGCAGATGCTAGAATCTGAACTGAAATTTAAAAATAAATACAGATGACCAGCTACAGGAAGGCAGGCCAGGGTCATGCTTTCGCATGGACTGGAGGTGTTCTGCAAAGCAGTTACCTAGTCTGCATTTAGTTTCTCCAATGTACAGTAGGCCACATTGGATGCAGCAAATACACCAGGTTGGAGGATGTACAGGTGAAATGCTGCTTCACCTGGAAAGACTGTTTAGGCCCTTGGACGACGAACAGGGAGGTTGTGAAGGGGCAGGTGTTGCACCATTTTAACACAGCATCTTGCTCAAATGCCCGTGTGACTGTCCTCCACCCGCTGCAATACCCCAGCACATCACAGCATAAACTGGAGGAGCAGTATCTCACATTCACACTAAGCAGCTTACAACCTCCTGGGCTCAATATGGAGTTCAACACCTTAAAATTGTGAACCCATTCCTTCCTTTTCTTCTACCCTTGCTTGCTACATTCTCTGCAACCCTCTCTCCCCCCACCCAAGCGGGACCATGTTCCTTCCAGTCTGGCCGTCAGACACCATTGTTCGGACGTTCTCACATTCCGATCACTTAATCTGAACTATTGACATGCTTTCTCCTCCAGCACCCCAACTGTTGCATGAATGCTGTCCCCTCAACACTTCACTTCAGCTCTGAAGTCATTTAAACTCAAAACATTAGCTTTCTCCCTCTCCGTGGATGCTGCCTGACCTCTTACCTCCAGCACTTTTTGTTTTAATATCAACAATACTTGGTATTATTAAACCGGCCAGCAACTCACAAGAAGCTTTACTTTCACCTTCACTTAGCTGTGCGACCCACAACTTTGGCTCGACAGTAGTTCATTCAGTTGTAGACACAAAAAAGCATCAATGTTTCAAGACATAAACAAAGTTGCTGGAAGAGCTCAGCAGGTCTGGCAGCATCTATGAAAGAGAAAACAGAGTTAATGTTTTGGGTCCGGTGAGCCTTCCTCAGAATGTTTCAAGGCTGCCTTGCAAAATTCAGATAGCATGCCAAGTTTACACAAGTCTTTCAAACAAAAAAAAAAGAGGGCCTGTCGGAAATTAGGGAAAGATAGCATGAGAGATAAAGAGAGCAAAGGAATTAGCTACCAGTCTGCAAGGCTGCAGTTAGCACTCAGCAAGCTCTGCAATACTTAGGCGATAGTAAGAACTGCCGACGCTGGAATCAGAGGTAACAGTGCAGAGCTGGAGGAAAGCAGCAGGCCAGGCAGCATCAGAGGAACAAGAAAGCTAATGTTTTGAGTCAGGACCCTTCTTCAGAAATGGGGGATGGGGAAGGGAGCTCTGAAATAAAGAGAAAGAGAAGGGGATGGGGTTGGAGAAGGCAGGTGGGATGGTGATAGGTGAGTGCAGGCAGGCAGTTGGTGGGGATCAGTCAGTGAGGTGGGAGGAGTGGATAGGTGGGAGACAAGATGGACAGGTTGTGTCAGGTCAAGGAGGTGGGGATGAGAGGGAGGGTCGCTTATGGGCTGAGGCAGGGTGGGGATTTTTGAAACTAGTAAAGTCCACATTGAGGCCGTTGGGTCATTGGCTCCCAAGGAAGAACGTGAGGTGCTGCTCCTCCAGTTTCCGGGTAGCATCATTGTGACACTGGAGGCGGCCCAGGATGGACATGTCACCCAGGGAGTGGGAGGGGGAAGGTGAAGTGGTTAGCGACCGGGGCGTGTTGTTGTTTGTCATGAACTGAGTGGAGGTGCTCCACAAAGTGGTCTCCGAGCCCCCGTTTGGTCTCCCCGCTGGACAGGAGACCACATCACAAACAGCAGATACAACAGACCACATTAATGGACGTGCAGGTGAACATCTGTTAAATGTAGGTGTTTTTGGGTCCTGGGATAGAGGTGGGGGGGGCGGGAAGGTGTAGGTGCAGGTATAGCACTTCCAGTGGTTGCAGGGAAAGGTGCTGGGGAGCCGACGAGGTAGTCACGGAGAGAGCGGTCCCTATGGAAGGAAGATAGGGGTGCGGAGGGAAATATATCCTTGATTATGGGGTCAGATTGCAGGTGGTGAAGAATGATACATTGAATCCGGAAGGGAGTGGGATGATACGAGAGGACAAGGGGGATTCTGTCTTTGTTTTTGTTGCAGAGAGGGGATGTGAGGGCAGAGGTGGGGAAAATGCAAGAGACGCGGTCAGGAGTACTTTTGACCGCTGAAGGGGGAAGGTTGCGGTCCTTAAAATAAGTGGACATCCGGCAGTAGAGTACCCCAGTTTGGGAGCAGACACGGCGGAGGAATTGGGAGTCGGGGTTTGTATTCTTGCAGGAAGGTGGGGGAGGTGGTGTAGTCTAGGTAGCTGTGGGAGTCCACGGACTTGAAATAGATATCGGTTGAGGCGCTCACCAGAGGGGTCCAGGAAGGAGAGGTATCAGAGATGGTCCAGGTGAACTTGAGGTTGGGGTGAAAGGTGTTAGTAAAGTTGATGAACTGTTCAATCTCCTCGTGGGCCTCATCCCATGACCAATTTTCCCTCAGCCCCACCTCCTTGACTTGACACAACCTGTCTGCTCCTCCCACCTCACTGACCAATCCCCACCACTCCCTACCTGCACTCACCTATCACTACACCACCTACTTTCCCCAGCCCCACGCCATTAACTATTTCAGAGCTCCCTTCCCCCTCCCCCATTTCTGAA
This sequence comes from Ginglymostoma cirratum, assembly GCA_024137785.1. Classification (NCBI taxonomy): domain Eukaryota; kingdom Metazoa; phylum Chordata; class Chondrichthyes; order Orectolobiformes; family Ginglymostomatidae; genus Ginglymostoma; species Ginglymostoma cirratum. The sequence continues at coordinate 52,562,570 of JAHRHZ010000062.1, forward strand.
GGGACCCAACATGAAACGTCTAGGCCCGAAACATCAGCTTTCCTGCTCGGGCTGGTTTCTCCAGCTCCACACTTATCTCCAATACTTAAACCTTCAAAACAAGTTCTCACCATAAATCCAAAGATACGAATTTGACTCCATGAACTCTGATGCAGGTTTGCAGTATATTATAGCCATTGAGAAACTTAGATTCACAAATTGGGTAAAGACAAGTTTTAGTTTGAGAGGATGGCTACTTAAGGGTCAGATGTTATTTGGGCCAGTGAACTTAAAGTCAGTTTTTTGACGAAAGTATTGACTCAAGTTAAATAGTTTGATTAGCAACCTGGGAAGTTAATTGAATTGTTCACAAAATTGAACCTTTACAACATGCAGGAAAAAAAAAAAGAGATCCCTTAGGGCCACTCAAAAATCAGAAAAATACACCAGCAAAAAGCCGACTTTTACATAAGTCTTCAGGCTGGGAAGTAATCTTTAGCTTTTTAGCATTCTTAGAACAATATTCAAAAGACATCACTTTTCAAGGTTTAGGCAGAAAGTCATTTGGACAGTGTACATGTCTCAAGTAGTGAGGGAGTGAAGCATACATAGTGAAAATACTGAAAGTCACCAAAAGGGAACACAGCCTCATTCATTAAATATGGAATTAAAGAATTAATGTACAAGTGATACTTGACTGGAGTTAAGTGTCCATAAAGGATGTTTTAAGAAAAAAGATAGAATTATTTTTGTAATTGAAGATCTTTTAAAAACTGTCATATCCAGAGCTTTGTAGTATTTTGCACAGGTAATACATAATTGTTAAAGAATACATTGAGTAGTTGTAATGCTAATCACTGAACCACAGTAATCAAAGTGCAAAAAATAAAAAGTTCATCTTTCAGGCACAGTTTCAACCTGGGATCTTTCTTGTTGAATATTACCATCAATTGAGGACAAAGGAGCACTCCCAGAAGACCTGGCACAATGTCAGTGCTACTGCTCCACAGAAATCTCCTAATTGAAATTTATTGAATTTCACTTCACTCAGGCACACAACCCACGTGCTGTACATCTGTACAACGTACACGTAGAGATCCCGGAAGACTGAGCAAGGCACTTGTGAATTCCACCTAAACTGACCATTTGGTCAGTCTTGAGCAGGACTCTTCTTTAAAGGGAACAGTCCCATTGTACACAATAAAAATCATTATACAGTGATTTCACTATTTTCAGTGTGATCACACGCACAAATACAAGCCCTCATCACCTTCGAAAGTGAAACAAACTGCCACCTTCATACACAGCCAATCCAATACTTCCATTTTGCATTATTTCAAACTTTCATCTTTAAAAAACAAAATATGTTCATATGCTACTGGTTGGGCTGCAGCAGCCCTGTGCTTATTTTGAGCACTCCAAACAAGGTTCATGATTCTTACCTTCATTAGCTGGTGGAACAAGGTGCAGAACACAGGGAAATTCTTAAAAAGCAGCAACGTTTAGTTACTTCATATCAAATGAAGCTTTCTTTAAGAACCTGGCAGGAGATTTTTAAATAGTACTCCAATTAACAGCTCCACAGAGCCAGGTTCTCTCTCAACTATCAATACAAGTCACTAAGATCGAAAATGATACCAGAGCCAACTACAATATCCTATTCATGCCGCCCAGTCGTGATCAACATGATCAAATAGAAATTAAGCCTAAAATCAGATTTATGGACCTCAATCCTGGTACACACAATTCCCCCATAATAGACCAGCGAGACTCAAATGGTGAAATTATAGGCAGTGCATGTCGAGCAAATACATGGGCTCATGTTTCTGGTTTTAGATCCCTCCTCTGACTTGGAAAATAAAGAAACAAAGAAGGAAGTGGGACAAGGGCAACAGCTTCTTTGGATAGCCAATTCCCTTGAAGTCACCTTCAACCCTCACACATTTAGTTTCTGGGGCTGCACACAAACCCTACCATGTGGCAACTCTGTCCAATAAGCTTGAGCACATCAGTGTTCCATTTGTGCTTTATTGCTCGCTTGCTGGTTTGCACATAATCCCATATTAAATATCACTTTACAAACACAACCATCCATTAGAATACAGAAAAGTTTATTTTAAGAGTTTTGAATCTAGTCAAAGAGACCAAAGCCCATGTCATCATCTGATTCTTCAGATTCTTCTTTCTTCTCTTCCTTCTTTTCTTCAGCTGATCAAAAGAAAATTAGACAGTTAAAACCAAGCTGTTCATTTCAATATGATTATGTGTCAGATTGAATGTTTTGGAAGTAACTCACTACAAAGTTGGTCATCAGCTCAGCATTGTCTTTTAGGGCCAACTGACATGCTGCAGTGGTACTAGTTACCACTGACAGTCACTCCAACATCTCAAATGGCTATTCTTAAGTGTCTCCAATTCCTAACTGTAAGTGAGTGTTACAAACAATTCACACCAGTGCATAACAATACTTAGCATTGTCAAAGTGAGCAAATTTATCAAATGCTGCTGGTACCCAACCAGACCCAAAAGTGGCAATGCTGATACTTATCAAACAGGCTGACACCAAACTTGTAAACCCATACCAATCATGCACTATGTATCAGGATAAGAATGACAATATTTAAATATTAACATTGAGAGTCCCCACACAGCACCTTTCTTATTTAAAAGATCCATAAGTAAAGCAAACCCCACTCCACAATATCACACTCAAAAGATGAACAAAATCCTGTTAATGCCTGGTACACCCATGGCATTTCCCACACTGCTCTGCCAGCTGTGTATTTATACAGCTGCATGTTAACTAGTGCATGAAATTCCACTGCACACTTGCATTTTGAATTCCAATCCTCTATACAAACTGGCAGAAGTAGGTAAGACTATCCAAACAACAAGACAATGAGCACTTACCAACAGCCGCTGCAGCTGGAGCAGCACCAACTGTAGCAGCAGCAGATGCGACTCCACCAGCTGGGACACTTGCAAGTTTGGCATTGCCTAAACATAAATTAATTAGTTAACAACACCACAGTCCACTTTATCCCCTCCACTACCAGAGACACCAAAAGCTACATTTCCAACACAGCCTCACAAAGATAATCTTGCTCCCACAACCCACCATAGAGTGGGACATCAGAGAAAGAAACTAGGGAGAAGCTACATTAAAAAGGAGTTGTGAGTAGGGACGGTTGTGTTACAGGTAGTTTCTCTGGATGGAAGCAAATAGGAAATTGCAGTTTTCACATCTGTGGTTGGGCAGGAATAATAGAGCTGTCCTACATTCCCTAGAGAACAGAGAAGAATGAAAGGAAACATTCGGAAATTAGGCTTTGGCAGAGAGAGCTTTTTCCATTGACATTTAAAGATAGCCATAGCTATAAAACAAGGCTTTATCCAAGCAGGACTGAGAGGAGAAAATCTTCACCCCAAAGATCACAAATGTTTGGGTTTCTCAATTCCAGAGAGCTGTGGATGCTCATCTGATGAGTGTACTCAAGACAGAGTGGGAAAGTGAATTGGAGCCACAATACTGAAATTTAGAGCTTTCTTCATGTACCTACTCCTATACTTATTTGGCAAGTTTTTAAAAAAATTTTTGGCTAACATTAAAGTTTAGGGAACAGACTTCTCCCCCTTTGCAGTTTTAAATCAAAGATCTCCCATCACGTTTAATTCCATTATGGATTTGCAGCACCTATCTTCTGGGTCAAGAATTCAAATATCTCATCAAATTTCCATTATTCCCCTTGCACATCTCATCCCAACTGTCCTGTTTCATATTCTTATTACACGATGAACTGGAATCTTCCAGCAAAATTATAAATCAAAAGAACACTTGTCCAAACATTAAAAACTGAGCATCATGTAAGCCTGGGCACAACAATAGCATACTTGCTTCTGAGACAGGACATAAACACAACTGGGGAGCTGCCTTTTGGAAGAAATATTTAACCAGGCTCCATTCTACCCCCTATCACATGAGCATGAAAAGATCCCACAACACTAAAAGTGTGTTTTCCCCATGTGTTTAACCAACAGCCATCTTCATAATAGCAGAGAAAAACAGACCATCAGGCCATTTTCACTTCCATTTGGGAGACCTTGTTACATGTAAACTAACTACTGTACTACACTACAGTGACCGACCTTGGTTGTCTGTGAAGAAGTTAGTGGTGTCCTGAGGATATGAAAGGCACTTTCTGATCAAACATGGGGCGGCACGGTGGCTCAGTGGTTAGTACTGCTGCCTCACAGCACCAGGGGCCCAGGTTCGATTCCACCCTCAGGTGACTGTCTGTGTGGAGTTTGCACACTCTTCCCATGTCTGCGCAGGTTTCCTCCCACAGTCCAAAAACACGCAGGCTTGGTGGATTGGCCATGAAAAATTGCCCATCGTGTTGAGGGCGGTATAGATTAGGTGGGTTACAGGGGGATGGGGCTACGTGGGATCTCTAAGAGTCAGTGTGGACTTGTCGGGCCGAAGAGCCCGTTTCCACACTGTAGGGATTCTGTGATTCCATGTTAAGAATAATTATGCATGACTAGCAATATAAGCACAATGACATTCAAGGGAAATAAACCCAGTGTTGGATGTAGGGGTGCACCCATAAACAGGGCAGTCAACAAAAGCCATGGATATACCAACTAACAAGTGATCTCAGAAGCAAAACTATTGCTCCACAACCAATGAAACACCAAAAAGTGCTGTCACGACTGTAACAAAGAAAACAGAGGCCCAAAAATCATACTAAGCTGTCGATCAAATAATGCATTCTACAGATACTGGCTGAGGATGCCAAGGGAATTCCCCCGGGTCTCTGACTATTGCTATAGGATCTGCACTGACCTGAGGGGACAGATACAGCCTTGGTTAACATCTTTTGAGATATGCATTACATCTATTAGTATTTCAGCCGCAATAGCATACTTTAGTCTGGGGATTAATCTACACCTGAATCCAGAATACACCACTAAACCAAGGCTGACCATTGTATCGAATTCTCAGTTGAAGTTTAACAGAAAGTAACCCAAATACTTCAACTGTTTGTAAACAACTGAACCTTGAAGGAGCAACAATGAAGCCCTCCCCCAAGTCTGAAAACTTTACACTTACACTGAGCTTTTGTTTGATCGAAAACTTTCCTCTCATATTTCAAAATTTTAGGCCCTCTGACGCAAAGCCCTCACTCAAAGATGACACTAGATAGCTGGTGTGATGGTGATAACAATTTCAACCTCACTTCCTGGGTGAAAAGATCCATCTCTTTACTATTTGTGACAACAAAGACCTTGGTGACTTCCATTTCATTATCACCTCTGGGCATACCAACGACAAATTGACTTTGCATTGAATACAGCTCAATTTGGCAATAGTACTCAAAAATCAGCTCATCTTGCTATATTCTCCTTAACTTGCACTATGCTCTACAAGCCCTACAAACCATACCTTATGCTTTCCAGCTTTTAAGTGTACTGATCAGTTATGTGAACAATAACCTATACTTCACTGTTAGTATCAAGTACCCTGACAAAGTTATTGACAGTATGCTTTGGAAGAAGGATAAAGTATTGTGGGATATATCCTTTCAATTGTTGAGTGTTATCTGCATAAATCAAAGCTTTTACATGGAACATAGAACATTACAGCGCAGTACAGACCCTTCGGCCCTCAATGTTGCGCCGACCTGTGAAACCAATCTGAAGCCCATCTAACCTACACTATTCCATTATCATCCATATGTTTATCCAATGACCATTTAAATACCCTTAAAGTTGGCGAGTCTACAATCGCTGCAGGCAAGGCATTCCATGCTCTTACTACTCTGAGTAAAGAATCTACCTCTGACATCTGTCCTATATCTATCACCCCTCAATTTAAAGCTATGTTTCCTTGTGCTAGGCATCACCATCCAAAGGAAAAAGGCTCTCACTGTCCACCTTATCTAATCCTCTGATCATCTTGTATTAAGTCACCTCTTAACCTTCTTCGCTCTAACGAAAACAGCCTCAAGTCCCTCAGCCTTTCCTCATAAGACCTTCCCTCCATACCAGGCAACATCCTCTGCACCCCTTCCAATGCTTCCACATCCTTCCGATAATGCGGGGACCAGAACTGCACGCAATACTCCAAGTGTGGCCGCACCAGAGTTTTATACAGCTGCAACATGACCTCACGGCTCTGAAACTCAATCCCTCTACCAATAAAAGCTAGCACACTGTATGCCTTCTTAGCAACCCTATCAACCTAGAACCATACAGCATGGAAACAGACCCATCAGTCCAATTTGTCCATGCTGACCAGGTATTATAAACTGATCTACTCCCATTTGCTCATGTTTGGCTCATATTCCTCTAAACTTTTCCTATTCATGTATCCATAACAATGTTTGTTAAATGTTGTAATTGTACCTGCCTCTTCCTTTTCCTCGCAGCTCCTTCCATACACATACACCCTCTGAAAAAGTTACCTCTCAGGCCCCTTTCAAATTGTTCCCTTCTCAAAGTCCGTGGAGCGAAATTCAGAAGATTGCAAATTCAGATTACGAGCTGAGCTATGAGTTCTACCAAATCCTGGCACATTCACGTCCATAAGAACATCAGCTTCCATTAATGTGTCAGACAACAAATCACAAAGACAATAGAAGGACAAGTAACTTCTAAGAAATAGCTTAAAAAGGTTGAGGGGTAAAAAATGACAGATTTAAGGCACTGGCAGCTGTTAACACTGTCATCAACAGTGGAATGATGGAAATTAGAGTTGCACAAGCTGTTAGAATTGAAGGAACACAAAGATCTTGAGTGTTTGGGCTAGAGGTGGTAACTGTTAGGGATAGTTCAGGCCACAGATCTGAAAACACAAGAATTTTAATTTTGAGCATTTCCAAAATGAGATCTAATGGACATCAACAAGCAAAGTGACTGGAGAAATGGATTGGCCGCAAGTTGAATTTGAAATGTTACCTTTACTCGAACCTTAATCAAGTTCCAGCGGGGTAGCAAATAGCCCCCTGGTTCAATAATGTTGTGACTGCACCTACACTTTCACTAGCAACACAGGGATTATAGTTGTTATGTTGTTTTTCACCTTGGTAAAAGTTATATACTTAGCAAACTCTCTGACATTACCTCCACAACAATGATAATGAATCTACTTTGGTAAGATCCACATGTTAAACAAGGCTACTTACCAGCAGCGATGACATCATCTACATTCTTGCCTTTCAGCTCACTGATGACCTGAAATTCAATTAGAATATTATTAACATCACTAGAAAAGAGAAAATGCAGCCAATTTCAGCATGCATGTATTCAGAACGGTACAATACCTTATTCAGTCGCTCATCATCAGCTTCAATACCGACACTGTCTAAAATCTTCTTGATGTCCTTTGAAGATGGGGAGGCATTTCCACCCAATACAGCAAGGAGGTAAGCTGCGACGTAACGCATTCTAAAAAGGAAGAATTTAGCTTCAATTATACTTGTGTATAAAAATTCTTTCAATATAAAAGTGTTTTGATTCCTGCGAAGAGCACAAACTCCTGGTTTCTTTTCCCATTTCGGTTTCCACAGTTTAGCCTTTCTAAAGGAACTTTCATCTATTCACTAATTCAATTTTTCTTTTATGCCCCAACACTCTCTCCCTTGGCCAGACAGCTCTAGGACCTAACTCCATAACCACTAGTTGACCTCGCCATACAGGATATCATACTGGGCTCATGCACATTTCCAGAAACAGGCACTGTGACAAAATTCTGCAATACACAAATAGTAGGTGAGACCTTAGGCATCATCTTTCTTCTCAGAAGAGTGTATGCTCAACAATTCATGCCCAATGTCAGTTTTGCTGATGGGTCCTCTACATTAAATTCAAAGTCACATTAAGGCATCATGAGAGAATTCCACTGGCTGTGTAACTGACTTGCACTGGTAACCAATGCCACAAGAATTTGCCAACAACTCAGCCACTGCTAAGATGTCACAAAAGTAGGATAAATCTGGACAGATGGGTGAATTTTTCCCATTCAGACACCAAAGCACTGAAGCCTGCTCAAATCGTTTCCTCCTCTCAATTTATACGTATTTACTCAGTGAGCATCAGGTAAAGTTAACCTGCTTATTAAGCTGCCACTACCAAAGATAAAAAGTTAATACAAGTGAATTAGTGCTCGAACCCAAGAAATCCATCAAATAACATCACTGGAATAAATCAGAGAATGTAATCAGGGACTTGTTTTAAACCTCATCCTACAAAGCAGAGAAATGGCTAGGTACGATTTGCTGAACAGTTGAGGTGGAAGAGGCACAGGGAGGAAAATACTAGGCGTAATAAGCCTAACAAGCATTTTCACATTGCACAAGCGGACGTGTAAAATGGTTCTCTAACAGCGTGTTAAAAAGCTGCTCATCTTGTTGTAAATTACGTGATCTGCTTCATGGTTCTCCAGCCCACAGCTCCAATTACAAATTGGTATTTAAGTCACTGAGCAATCCATCACATGTTGGCAAAAGTCAAATTTCTTGACATACCTAAGAAATTGTGGATGGAAAGTAGCAAACGTGCGGCTTTACAACTTGAAGAACATCTTGCAACAGCCTCCAGCTCAATCTGAACACTTAAGCTGCCCTGAACGGAAGGCTACTTTACATGAGTAAGCACCTACCGAGGCGAGAGGGGATAGTCTGCAAAGGGGAGGTTGCTACCGGAAAGGTGCTTTTGCAGGGAACAGTGCCTGGAGCCGGCCCTGTGGAACGCAGGCGCTGCCAACATTCGGAAAGCGAACGCGGCAGGGTCACAATCGAGCAGGCCCATGGGCACGTGGAGACCGCGCGGCCTCCACTTCCGGCCGATCCCCCTTTTCCCTTCGATCCTCGGTAGCCCTCCGTCAACAAGGCCTCGGCACGGCGGGGGGAAAGAAAGAAAGAACGAACACGGCTGCCGCGAGAGCCCCTGGTCCGATACGATAAAGAGGACCGGAGAAATGCGGCGAACTCACCTGGCGGGCTGGGTGAGGCGGTTGGGAGTGGAGCAGGCCTAGCCTCTGGTATCTCCTCACGCACTGGGCGCCGGACGTTAAAAGAGCGAGCCTCGTCCTGACTTTTAGACATAAAGGACATGCGCCGGCACGCTCCAATATCATTGGATGCGCTGAGCCAGGCCCGGGCCAATGGGGACAAGCGTGTGAATAACTCTCCATCTCATTGGTCACAAGTTCTCGGAAGTTTGGTAAGGCTGCAATGAGGATGAGAGAGAAACCAGCTTCTGGAATCTTTCATTGTAGCAATAGGACTTCAGTAAGTTATTGTAAACATGTACTTGGTATCTCTCTGTAGGACTGAGAGCTGAAGGATACTTTTTGATTTTCCTGTCTCAGTGCAAATAGAAACTTCAGAAACCTTTCACTGCGGCTGACAGACCTAAAAATATTACTATGGTGTCCATGATAGTCACACGTTCAATCTTATGCGGAGCTCTATTAAAACCAATATGTCATAAACCCATACTTAACACAAAATACATGAACCCGAATATTTTTAACCAGGAAGATTCCTTTTAGGATTGGTAGGAAACTGGTAAAAAATGCAATTTGGCCATTATTCTTAACTTACTTTCATTGTTTATGACTTGCTATGAAGGTTGTCTCAAGAGAAGAATTGTGAGCCACAGAGTCTTTCAACACCTCAACTCTGTGTAGAGGTTTTGCATCTTGAACAATATGCCCTCCTTATAATTAAACCGCTAACCACATTGATATCCATATTTCACTCCGACATCTCCAGGTTTATGAAATGTAATCCATGTTATTATATAGTGGACATTGTAATATACAACTATATTGTGACGCAAAGTAACAAAATTTAAATAGTCCTACAGAGCTAATGCCCAGAACCATCCTGTCACCATGCCATGAATTGCCAGGAATGTATTTGTTTTCAGAAAAGAGTTCACAGAATTACCGTGGAAACATTCCAGATTTCTCACCTGCCAACTTTAGGAGTACAGTGCTCAGAAGTTCAATATAATGTAAATTGAAACACTAAGTTAAAACATATACATTATGAGCCACGCTAATCAAAGTATTTTCCATCCTCCATACCCATAGTACATGATGGAGTCTTTTCTTGTGCAGGAGTCTGATGTGAGAATTGTGAACTATTCCTGCCACCTCAGCTGTTAAACCAGAAATCATAAGTTTTCACAGGTTAATAGCAAGCCTGACCTACATACATGCCTAGTGACTTGCTCTAACCATGATTCCACATATCGTACTGCAGAGTCCAGTTGATAATAACATGCCTGTAGCTTCCCCCTGGCCAAAACTATCATGTGCCATCCAACACAGCTAGTAAGGCAATTCACCAGTCACTCCACCGTAGCAATGATGAACGGTTTGCTCAGGTCCCTGTTAGGTTAAGTACCATGTGACATTCACTTTAGCAGCTTATATACATAAAAGACACAGTGACTTAACTTCAGGCTAACTGGTAATGTATGGTATTTTCAATTTCTATCCAAATTTCAAGTATCAAGCAAATTTACATTTTAAAAACATTTTCCTGCAGATTTCATGCATTAAAATCAGAAGCATCAAGAATAGCTTGCTTGTAATGTCATAGCCTGTCAGTTGGTTTGACAAGTGAGAATGCTGTGAGCACTTTATTGCTTAATAATATAAAGCTGAATCATCTCAATATTTGCTCACTATAATAACAAACTCAAATAAAACAATCAAAAAAGCTTACTTTCTTAGAATTCAATTTAAATTATGTTGACAGAAACTAAAGGCAAGTGTTCTGCCAATTCACCAGATTAGTTTCAATAGGCATTTAGCTTTTGGATTACAATACAATAGTAGTGTGGGATATCAAATTATATCAAGGGGGAGGCAATGGCCGAGTGGTATTATCGCTGGACTGTAAATCCAGAGACCTGGATAACATTCTGGAGACCAAAGTTTAAATCCCACCACGGCAGATGGTGGAATTAAGAATCTAATGATAACCGTGAATCCATCGTTGATTGTCAGGAAAAACCTATCTGGTTCACTAATGCCCTTTAGGGAAGGAAAGTGCCATCCTTACCTGGTCTGGCCTACATGTTACTCCAGACCCACAGCAATGTGGTTGACTCGACTGCCCTCTGGGCAACTAGAGATGGGCAATAAGTGCTGCCTAGCCAGCGACACCCTCACCTTGTGAATGAATAAAAAAAGCTTATTGCCACAGAAGGCAAGTAGTCTATAAACCTGCTCAAGTTCCAGCCATGTTAAAAAAATCTTTTTAAGAGTGAATATACAATTGATGGATAAGTACAATGATGGACGTTCAGCAAGTTTAAAAAAAAATGACTGGTTTGCCATTTAGATCATAACATCTCGCAAAAAGACACGACAAGTCTGGAATCTCAAGAGAAGACTCATTGGACGAGAGACTAAATCTGCTGAGTTTCTCCAGCACTTTGTTTTGATTTCAAGTCTCAACTTGCATAACCAATTGCAAGTATTGCATATGACATTTGTGTTGGAGGGAATGGTGGAGATATTGTCTTTGAGCTGTACATGCTTATCTTGAACACGAGTTCATTTTCAAATATCAAAATCACTCAATGACAGTGACTTCTCTATTTGGGTCAGATCAAATTTGTTCTCTCCCCTATCTTCCCTCCAACCCACCCCCAAACACACACACACACACACACACACACACACACACACACACACCTTGGAATACAGTTTGCAAACTAAAGGTTGGCTTTCAGATTGTCATTACATCCAAATGTGGAATGTTTGGTGATGCAGGTTTCTGTGCTCAGCTGGCTGTAAATTGTCCATGGAAACAAGAATAATGAAGGAAAGCTGAGCTTTGAGCGTACTCTCAGTGCCAGGTATGCAGTACTTTGCCCGAATTCCTGTGCTGGAGATTGCCCTATCAACTGATGTCACCACAGATTCCAAAGATGGAATGTTTCTAATGTGATTTATATAGGTGGTCCAAAGAGGTGCCCATGAAGCAGTGATACAAGAACCACTGGTAGACAAAGCTATACATTAGCCAGTACTAAATTACCATACATATGTTCAATTTCTGTCAGTTACTAGTACCTTTTGTGTAAAAAGAGCAGCCTTCAAAGGTTAACAAGCATGGGGCTGGATGAACACAGCAGGTCAAGCAGCATCATAGGAGCAGGAAAACTTGACGTTTCGGGCCTAGACCCTTCATCAGAAATGGGGGAGGGGAAGAGGGTTCTGAAATAAATAGGGAGAGAGGGGGAGGAGAGTTGCAGTGGGAGAGAGATGATATCTCTGATACAATTTTAACCCCACTGCAAAGCCTCTTCTAATGATGCCTACCCTGAAGAAGTTACCCTCCTCCCTCCGGAGGAACCTCAGGGAATCTCTCTCCCACTGCAACTCTCCTCCCCCTCTCTCCCTATTTATTTCAGAACCCTCTTCCCCTCCCCCATTTCTGATGAAGGGTCTAGGCCCGAAACGTCAAGTTTTCCTGCTCGACCTGCTGTGTTCATCCAGCCCCATGCTTGTTATCTCGGATTCTCCAGCATCTGCAGTACCTTTTATCTCTGATACAGCCTTCAAAGGTTGCTCGTTTACAGCTTCGAAGATGTGAGAATGAAGAAATGAAATCCTCCCGCAGTACATCTTAGTGAGTGGGTAAGTGTAACTTCTTCTAATGGTCTGGGACTCGTGGTCACCGTCAGTTATCCCTCATCTTCCACCAAGAGGGCACGTGTTTTGAGTGCTGTCCACAGGGATTTGAATTCAGAGATCCCTGCTACTGGGCTAGTGATAAGATGCCTTTAAAACAGAACTGCACGCCTCACACGATTATGATTCTGCTGCAAATAGCTCCCCGATTTAATGTGGTACAGTCCTGGGGTCGTATATTGGAGTGGCCTTGCACCTTATCACTAACTACAAATTCACAATTTACACCGGGTAGCTGCCTGAGCGCGAGGCAGTTACAATTGCACTCACTCCTATGTCTTTTGGTAGCTGACCGAAAAGAATATTAGGCCGGCAAATTATTGAGTCAAACTTATTATTTACAAGTTTGTTAATCAGTGAAACTTAAGTATGCAGTAAACTTTGCATATTAAAAGTTCACTCAGCCTATTGTATCCCTTTTGACCGATAAAGTGCCATTCAGTTTAATCCATTCTTGCAGCTGGTGATCCCTAACCCTGTTGCAGAACCCCAAGCGCATATGCAACCTACGCAGCAATTTCAGAACGACCCGGTCTGGTTCTCTTACTTGATATACACAAATATAAAAGTAACAGATTTACCAAGAACTCTAGCTCATTCAGGCGCCATTTGCTAAGCCAATGGCGCGAGAACCCGTGGATCTGGGTTTGAAGGCTTGGTAACTTACCATCTGTTACTCAGAGAGCTCAGGTGCACTACACGGTGGGGAGAGTTTACAGCTCAGACAAGGAAGCGCGACAGTGGGAGGGCCAGTGAAACCTTAAGTTCAACCACCGTGACCAGGGGAGTGAGCTCTGGAGCAAAGATATTCCAGCCGCTGTGGAACGTTTGTACTATCTTAACGTTCTAGCGATGGAACGCCGGGAAGTCGCAACATTCTATACTTAGAACTTTGCAACATAATAACTCCCATTCATTGAGACACTGTCGTGAGGCGGGAAGGCATGAGCCCGCGGGAGCTTTCCAATACTTTGGTGAGACAGCACTATAACCACATCCCGCAATTACCCGGACACTGCTTTAACCCAGCCGGAGCCGTTTCATTTCGAAAAAAACTTTTAGCAAATCGCCTAGTCGCTACTGATTCTTCCGCACGGAGTGAATTTGTGTTGACAAGGTATCAGGGAAAAGCTTCTACTTTCCTGGCCCCGAAACTTTCTATATAGGCCGAATGCCTTGGTCTGTTTGAGAAGTTCGTGACTTTTTTTTTTTAACGTCTACTCATTCTTAAATAATTGCAATCTTACGTTGAGGTATGCGTAACTATTTCAGTGGGGTCTAAAAGACCGTTGACTTCCGGACGTGAAAACATCGACACTTCTTTAAAGGGTTGTTATCTCCTGATTCGAGTAAAGTAAGTTTTGTGGCGGGGAATTAAGGAAGCTGGCTCAGTGTTAACTTGCATTAACATGGCGCCTTTAATGGGGAGAATTCCTTCAGCTTCGTGATAAAGCACGAGGAAAGCGACAGAGATTAGCACGGCCAAACGAAGCTTGGTCGATGAGATGATCTTTGACAATGAATGCATTTTCGCTTCTGTTGGGCATTGGGACGTTCCTAATTGACCACATTTAATCGTGAAGTAATTAATGTAATGTAGCAAATAATTATAGTTAAGCAAACGTGGTAACCAAATTTAACACATTAAAGGCGCCGGCATCAACAATTAATGAATGTCAAAAGCCGACAGAACTGCGGATGTTAGTAAATCAGAAATAAAAATCGCGAGGAAAAACTTGCAGGTCTTCTAGAATCTGTACTGAGAAATCAGAGTTAACGTTTCGGGTCGACCGAGGGTCACTCGGCGAAACGTTAACTCCTAATTTCTCTCCACAAATGCAGCCAGACTTGTTGAGCTTATGCAGCAATTTCTATTTGTCAATTAATTAGTGTTGCTGGAGAACTTCTCATCTTTTCCAGAGGTGTCACCTACTTGAAACTGACCTTCCGACCAGGTATTCGTCCTGTCAGTGACCGCGTCTGTTTCCATCTCGCTAATATCACCCAACTTCCTCCCTTCCTCGATTCATCTGCTGAATCCCTCATCCTTTAACTTTTTTAAAAAAAAAATCCCCAGTTGGCTATTACAACACCCTCCTGACCAGACTCAATAGCTTGAGTTCGGCCCAGAACTCTCCGGCACGCGTTTCACTATAAAGTTGCCGTAGTCCCAGAAGACTATTTCATTAGACGGAGTTGACTGGTAAGTCACTTCATCTGAGGGTCACCACGCTCCAAACAAGGAATGGCTGTGAAGGCAGGGCTTTCGTGGTAATCTCAGCCAGTGTGAGATTTGAACCTGTGCTCTTGGCATCACTGCATCTCAAGCCAGTCAACCAAGCTAACTAAACCTCTCTTTCCCTCCTCCTCCCCCCGACTTCAGTTGACTCTGATAAAAGGGCAGCCTAATGTCTTAACATATACTATATCTCATACACCCATTGTCCCTGCTATTAACTTATAGTGTAAGCAAGTTGTATTTTTTTAAAAATGCTGATCTTTGTTGTGAACCCACTTTCTGACCGCTTCCTTCCCTATTGCCAAAACCTATTCCAGCCCCACAGCCCTCCAGGATATCTGCACTCCTCTGGTTTTGGCTTCTTGATCATCCCCTATTTTAATTGTTCCATCATTCTTCAGCTGCCAGATCCTAAGTTCTGGAGTTTCCTCCTTAAACCTCTCTGCCTTCCTCCTTTTAAGATGTTTCAGAAAACATATCTCTTTCACGAAGTTATAGATCATTTGCCCTAATATCAGTTGTGTATCTCGGTGTCGATGTTTGGTTTATAAAGTGCATGAGAAGTGCCTTGTTTTCTTGCAAGAAAGGCACCATGTAAATACAACACAGTGTGGCGCTGAAGGAACACAGCAGGCCGGGCGGCATCGGAGGAGCAGGAAGGCTGAAGTTTCGGGCTTAGGTCCAGCGTCTGCAGTTCCTATTACCCCTGATAGTGCAGCAGTTTCTCATCATTGCACTGATGTTTCAGCTTTTGATGATGTGCTCAAGTTCTAATGTATCCTTGACGTCCTACTT
The DNA here is from genome assembly GCA_024137785.1 of Ginglymostoma cirratum. Classification (NCBI taxonomy): domain Eukaryota; kingdom Metazoa; phylum Chordata; class Chondrichthyes; order Orectolobiformes; family Ginglymostomatidae; genus Ginglymostoma; species Ginglymostoma cirratum. The sequence goes on from JAHRHZ010000062.1 coordinate 52,578,304, forward strand.
CAGGAAATGTTTCTTTTGCTGAGCCAAGCTGACACTTGGTTTTTTTTAAGTGTTTAGTTTCCAGAGAGAAGGTCTGAAGTAGCCAAAGGATCTGCCACCACTGTTAGGGAAATGAAAAAAAATTGCATGAAAATCTGGAACTTAAGCAAGAAGTGTTTGGGAAATGATTTGAGGTTGAAGGAGATACAGAAATAGAAGAGGATGAAACAAGTAGTATTGTTGGTCAGCTGCGACTGTGGTAATGGTGAGTGGAACAGGCTATGTGCAGAGAATCTGCTACATTTTGAAGATTAGGTGACAATGTAGTGGTCGGGAATTTCAGCAGCTGAGTGACTGAGCTTGGTTCTCTTCCTGTACCAGTTTAACAGATGCCAGTTTCCCATCCCTAATCATCTCTTTTTACTAGGGATATCTAGTTTGTCTGCATTTTAATCTCTGAGATGCAGCCTCTCCACTTCTTCCTTTAAAGACTATGTTCTATGTGCATTCCGTCTTTATGGGCTGCATGTGTTATGTGTATCCAAGGTTACAACTCTGTCTACTAGTCTGTTGTGGTTCTGTAATACAAAAATCAGTTGGTTTGCAGTAATGTCTGTTCCATAAATTGAAATATATTTTACTGTTCTAAATAAACTGACCTAGGGATATAATCAATCCCTGATAATCATTGGTCTATAATCATTAACATGACAGGCCAGACCCCATCCTTTGCCACCCATCTCTGCTGGGTTAAATGTTCTTCATCTAAACAGTTTCTCCTTTGAACAAAAACAAAGTTACTGGAAAAGCTCAGCAGGTCTGGCAGCTTCTGTGAAGGAGAAAACAGTTAATATTTCTGGTCTGGTGATCCTTCCTCAGAAGGGTCCACAGCATCCGCAGTTCTTTTGGTTTTTAATTTCTCCTTTTGAGTCCTCGTGCTTTCTCCATAACAACGATGCCACTTCGGAAGACCTAATGAATTGTCACTGTGCCTGCCTTTTTCTTGTGGCAATATGTGAGACATTTCTTGTTCAGTCCTAGTTAGGCCTTCTGTCTCCCCTCTTTTTTTTTTTTCTAATAGAATAATTGATTGTATTGCTTCTGCTTCATGTTCTTCCCCAAAATAGGAAATTTCATTCTTTACTTCCAAATTTCACCTCTTTCCTACTTCCATCCATCACTAATTCTTCCCATTCTTGTGTTCATTTCAGTGGCTTGGTTGACCAATTATATGCCCACTTAGTTCAATGGTTACCTCAATTACATTTCTTTCATACTCCACAGTAAGAACACAATACTGGTCTTATAGTAGTCCATCTTTTGATTAGACAATGGTCATGGAGTGCAATACTTGCAGATTAAATCCATGGCTCCCAATATTTTTAGACGATAGGATCAGTTCTTCTGCCATCCACAGCTTTTCTAAACCTATCTTTTATTAACAGAGAACATCTTTGGACAAAATAGACAAAGGTTCAAAAAAGTGCACAATGAAATAAACTTGCGAAGCGTATCAACATTAGTCCATTTTTACGATTATCCTAGGAAAAGAGAATGCTCAGGAGCAACCTTGGAAATTGATAGGGTGACATTGTAAATGAAAACATTAAATGACAGGAATGTCAAATAATGGATATTACATTTTCATTTTCCAGCTCTGACAAAGATTACAGATTTCTGACACCACTACTGACCCCTTGTTCATGACCTGACCCCCGACCACCAAAACATCATCTCCCAAACCATCCACAACCTCATCACTTCAAGTGACTTCCCACCCACAGCCTCCAACCTCCTCATTCCCCAACCCTGCACCGCCCATTTCTATCTCCGTCCCAAAATCCACAAACCTGACTGCCCTGGTCGACCCATTGTCTCTGCCGGCTCCTGCCCCATCGAACTTATCTCGACACCATTTTCTCTCTCTTGGTCCAGGAACTCCCCACCTACATCCATGACACCACTCACGCCCTCCACCTCCTCCAAAACTTCCAACTCCCTGGTCCCCAACACCTCATCTTTACCATAGACGTCCAGTCTCTATACACTTGCATTCATCATGCAGATGGCCTAAAGGCCCTCCGCTTCTTCCTGTCCCGCAGGCCCGACCAGTCACTCTCCACTAACACCCTCAATCCACTTAGCTGAACTCGTCCTCACCCTTAACAACTTCTCCTTCAATTCCTCCCACTTCCTACAGACAAAGAGGGTGGCCATGGGCCCAAGCTATGCCTGCCTCTTTGTAGGATACGTGGAACAATCCCTCTTCCGTACCTACACTGGCCCTATCCGCCGCCACCACCACCTCTGTTACATCGATGACTGTATTAGCCCCGCCTCATGCTCCCACAAGGAGCTCGAACAGTTCATCCACTTCACCGACACCTTCCACCCCAACCTTAAGTTCACCTGGACCATCTCTGATACCTCTCTCTTCCTGGACCTCTCTGTTTCCACCTCTGGCAACCACCTGGAAACCGATATCCATTTCAAGCCTACCAACTCCCACAGCTACCTGGAATACACCTCCTCCCACCCACCTTCCTGCAAAAATGCCATTCTCTATTCCCAACTCCTTCGCGTCCGCTGCATCTGCTCCCAGGATGAGGCATTCCACTCCTGGACATCCCAGATGTCCTCGTTTTTCATGAACCGGAACTTCCCCTCCACAGTGGTCAAAAACACCCTCGACCGTGTCTCTCGCATTTCCTGCAACTCATCCCTCACACTCCCTCTCTGCAATAACAACCAAAGCAGAATCCTCCTTGTCCTCATGTACCACCTCACCAACCTCCGGATCCAACGCATCATCCTCTGGCACTTCTGCAATCTGACCCCACCACCAAAGACATTTTTTCCTCCCCACCCTTATCTGCCTTCTGAAGGGACCACTCTCTCCGTGACTCCCTTGTCCGCTCCACATTCCCCACCACCCCCGGCACTTTTCCCTGCAACCGCAGGAAGTGCTACACCTGTCCCCACACCTCACCCCTCACCCCAACCCAGGCCCCAAGAAGACCTTCGACATCAAACAGATGTTCACCTGCACGTCTGCTAATGTGGTATACTGTATCAGCTGTTCTCGATGTGGCCTCCTCTACATCGGGGAAACCAAGCGGAGGCTTGGGGACCGCTTTGTGGAACACCTACGTTCGGTTCATGACAAATGACTACACCTCCCAGTTGCGAACCATTTCAACCCCCCCCACCCCACTCCTTAGACAACATGTCCATCCTGGGCCTCCTGCAGTGCCACAAAGATGCCACCCGAAGATTGCAGGAACAGCGCCTCATATTTCGCTTGGGAACCCTGCAGCCCAATGGTATCAATGTGGACTTCACAAGCTTCAAAATCTCCCCTCCCCCGACCACGTCCCAAAACCGGCCCTGTTCGTCCCTGCCTCCCTAACCTGTCTGTCCTTCCTCCCACCTCAAGCCCCCCCCCCACCTCCTACCTACCAGCCTCATCCCGCCTCCTTGACCTGTCCGTCCTCCCTGGACTGACCTATCCCCTCCCTCACTCACCTTTACTGGCTCCACCCCCGCCTCTTTGACCTGTCTGTCTCCTCTCCACCTATCTTATCCTTTTATCCATTTTTCATCCGCCTCCCCCTCTCTCCCTATTTATTTTAGAATCCCCTTCCCCTCCGCCATTTCTGAGGAAGGGTCCAGACCTGAAACATCAGCTTTCCTGCTCCCTCTGATGCTGCTTGGCCTGCTGTGTTCATCCAGCTCTACACCTTGTTATCTCAGATTTCAAACAGCTGTTGTTTCTTTCTCCGAAGCTGCTACCTAAGCTGGTTGATATTTTCAGTGTTTTATGTTTCCAGCATCTTCAGGATTTTATCCTTTTGAGGAAGGGAGAATTTGTTTTGAAAACCCTTTATTACTCAACCCCTCCGTTATGTCTTTGACCTATTTCAGCAGACCAACTCTCAATGTTCTCTATGCTTCTCCAGATCTGACCTCTTGCTTCACTCTGAAGTTCACCTCTTCATTGAGGCTGGATGTATCTTAAGGTGCTTGGACCTAAGCTCAGAATTTCATCCCAAACTATTCCACTTGCTTTCCTTTTTTAAAGTTTTTCCTAAAACCTACCTCTAATGCCAACCAATCCTAACATTTCCTCAAATAAAATCAGAAAGTGCTGGAAAAATTTAGCAGATCTGGTCGCATCTATGGATAGAGAAACTGAGTTAATGTTTTGAGTACAATTATGACTGATTTTTGGACAAACTGGTTTTAGTTTTGGCACTCAGTTCAGTTCTGAAAATAGTTTTCAGAAAATTCAACGCTAACGCTGTTCCTCCTTCCAAGATGTTGCCAGATTGGCTGAGTTTCTTCAGCACTTTGTCTTTAGTTCAGATCCCTTGCTTCTAATCTCTCCGTATTTGGCTTATTTCCAAGTTTTGTTCATCAATGCCCCCATTAAATGCTTTTACCATTTGACCACCATAAAAGCACCATATACAGTCAATGAAAGTTGTTGTTGAGTGATGAGGGATGTTGCAGAGGTGGGTGCCAGTGATTGTCATTGGCCATGGATAGGAAGCAGGTTTTAAACCTTAGCTTAGATTTGAACATGCCAAAGTTGCTAATGCTGTCACTACACCCGAGAATGGAGAGGGAAATGAGGCCTATGGCATATGAATGGTGACTGAAATTGGTGGCTTTGAACTGTTATTGAACCAGAGAGTGTCTAATTAGTGCAAGATTTTAAGTCAATGTGACAGGACGAAGCAATGAGAATCTCTGAGAAGTGAAGCGATACAACTAGCTATCATTGTATGTTTGCAAGCTGAATTGCATACCTGCATTTTCCACTCCTCTATAACTTTCACATTGTCCTTTTCCGACACACATCTTTCCTACACCGTCTCCATTTTGGGGAATAAACAGTCCACTGCCATCCACTACAAACCCACTGACTCCCATAGTTGCCTTCACTATAGCTTGTCACGCCCTATGTCCTACAAGGATTCTATCCCATTCTCCGAGTTCCTTCACCTACATAGTATCTGTTTGATGATGCCACCTTCCAAAATAACGCTGTTGACATGGCTTGCTTCTTCCATGACTGGTTTCCTACCCACCGTGGTTGACAGGGCCCTCAACCGCATCTGACCTATCATCTATGCTTCCGCCCTTGCCCCTTACCATCGCTCACAACAGTGCAATCAGGTCCCTATTGTTCTCACTTTTCATCCCACCCACCTCTGCATACAAAGGATCCTTCTCCGCCATTTCAGACAACTCCAGCAGAATGCCACTATGAAACACATCTTCCCCTCACTCCTCCTGTCTGCATTTTGCAGGATTGTTCCCTCCGGGACACCCTAGTCCATTCGTTGACCACTAACAGCAGCTCCCCCCTTTCCCATGGAACCGTAGAAGGTGCAATACCTGCCACTGCACCACCTTCCTGCTTACCACCCAAGGACCTAAACAGTCTTTCCAAGTGAAGCACGTTTCATCTGTACCTCCAATCTGGTGTATGGTACTCGCTGCACTCAATGTGGCCTACCGCACATTGGAGAAACCAAATGCAGACTGGGTGACTGCATTGCAGAACACCTCCGTTCTGTGCTTAGCATGACCCCAACCCTATAGCCAGTCATTTTAACACAGCATCCTGCTCACATGTCCACTTGTCTGTCTGGCATGCTGCAGTGCTCCAGTGAATCTCTCAAACTGAAGGAACAACATCTCATCTTCAGACTAGGCATTTTCTCACCTTCTGGGCTTCATGTTGAGTTCATCACCTTCAGATTGTGAATTCGCTCCTATTCCTTCCCTTTCTTTTAGCTTTACTTGTTACATTCTCTGTCACCACTTCCTCTCTCCCCTTCCCCTCCCCCTAACCCCAGTGGGACTGTCTGTAGTTTCCAGTCTGGCAGTTAGACACACCATAGTTCTGCCATTCTCACATTGCGATCACTTAATATGCACCATCAACAACCTCTCTCCCAGCGCTCCAAACTATTGCATAAATGTTGTCCCCTCCACACTTCACATTAACTCAGATGAAGAATAATCTAGATGCTAAACGTTAGCTTGATCTCCCTCCACAGATGCTGCCTGACCCACTGATTTCCAGCAGTTTTTTTTTGTTTTCAGTACAGGTTCCAGCGTCTGCAGCAATTTCCTCCTGCATAAAAACATACCGTTTACAAGCAGTGCTTGATTTTATATCGATAAACTTGAGAATGCAATTACAAATTTGTATTTTACGTTTTGTTATATTAATCAGATTGCTGTGAAATAGTAGAATTGAACATTGTCTTTATTTCATTGTCTCTGTGCTATCAGACAGCTTGTCCATCCTCCAGTATTGCAAAATCATAGATTTCTGCAACCTAAGTTTAAGAAGGTCAGAAGCCGTTTTTTTCCAGTTCATATCCACTGGACTTCATTATGCTTCCTGGTCAGTCACAGGTTGTACTTAGACTGTGTATATTTTAGCTGCTTTTCTGCTTCCTTATCTTCTTGTCAAAGGCCACTGACCTTCAGTTAAGCAACAAACGCTTTCACTTCTAATTGATTTCAAATCAATCTGTTTGGATATATTATGACTCACCTCCAGCGTGGGTGGAAATTGAACCCAGTCTTTTGGGCTCAGAAGCAGGGACACTACTGCTGCACCTCAAGACCCTAAGCTTGGCTTTATATAGTGCCTTTAATATAAACAAGAAGAGAATCTGCCAGTGCCACGCTGTTCAGCATAATAAAATTGCAGGAAACTTTTTAAAGGGAGAATAATTAGTGACAAAGTTAATTTGTGATTGAAAAAATAAGGGTAAGTTATACACACACACATCTTTAAGGTACAGAAAGTAGAGTGTAGTGCTATATATTTTTTCAAACTGGAAAGAGGTATCGATGGTGCCCCTCAGGGTTTCTATTGTGATCACTGATGTTTTTTCTTCATGTACATTAATGACCTGGACATGGATATGCAGGGTATAATTTCAAAGGGTGGGATCTCAAATGGGTCTGAGCAACATGGGCTGTGGCAGAATTGGACGAGAATGAATGGGAAAAATGGGCCGAGGATGAGGCCCATTTCGACAAGGGAAGCATCATCTGTGCTTTTCACCAGCATTGTGGCAAGAATTGTGAAATAATTAATTATGGTCAGATCATTTAGGAGTGATAATTTAAACTTAACTTTTATGATTTAGCATAATTATTATGGAAGCTCTGACCACTGACAGTCTCTGGATTTGTTTTCTTTAGAGCAGTACTAGATAGAAATGTTCAAAATCATGAAAACCCAGACCATTGAAGATGGTCAGAGCTGTTGGACAATATGGAATAATTGAGTGAATGTGAGAACGATCTCTTGGACAAGATGAGCTTGGTCACCCATCTTAACATCATCTTATATTTCTGGTTGCAGATTTTGTTTGATTATACTCCTATGAAGTATCACTGGATCACCTTGAAGGAACTGCGTAAATGTAGGTTACTGTTGTTACAGCTATAGCTTGCTATTTTCGATAAATTACATCTCTTTTGCAGTTGGTGGTTGAGGTTGACTAGGAGCTGGATTGATAATGTCCAAATTCATTGCACAAGGCACTCTTACACCGGAATGGTAGGGAAGATTTTTATCTTATAATGTATTCATTGCTATCACTTTTTCAGAGCTACTTTCCCTCTTCAGAGACAGAAGTGCCACTGTATTGATTGCCACTGGTCTGCAGTTTTGAGTGAGTCCTCTGGTGCCACAGGCGCTGATTGTCAAATGGACAACATTTAAGCGCACTCTATCTGAATACACACAGTATTATAAAAAGGTGGCTGATTTGAAGGCACATGTAGAGGGAAATGAGTATGATCTAAATACCATTATGGAAACGAGATTGCAGAATGACCAAGTGGAACTGAATATCAAAGGTTATTTGATTTTTTTTTTAAGGACAGGGAATTAGGAAAATGGGGTGATATTGCACTGCTAATGAAGATGAGATTGTGACAAAGGTATACACCATGTTATTACTATTTGTTTTTAAAACAAAAGCAGATTAAATTTTTTAAGACTTCAGATTTGTCATTTGGAAAAGTGAATAAATACATAATTTTCAAGCTGTGGAGGTGCCAGTGTTGGACTGGGGTGGACGAAATCACACGACACCAGGTTGTAGCCCAACAGAAGAGCAGTTTCACCCTAGCAGAAGTGTTTTAGTTTTGTCAAGTTTCCAGCTGTGAGCGTTTGTGTAGAAGTTTTCTACCTATCAGAATTGAAAAGAGGTTTTGGTGATCAGAAGTGAAGGGAAGTTCAGGTGTTAGAACTAGGAAGAACTCTTAAAACTGTTTCGGCAGTCCCTGAAGGAAGCTTGAAAGAGTGGGTTAAGTGAGAAATTAAAGATTTAAGATTTCTCTGGGATTGAGTATCAGAAAACATTATTGCTTGGAGGAAGATTAGATCCATGTTTTACCATTTGTGTTTATCTTTTCCAATTGGCGTTTGTATATACATGCAAATAGCTTTGCTTTTCTCCTTTCCTTTTAATAAACTTGTGTTTAGCCTTGTATGAGGAGTAGGGGAATGCCAGAATCCATCATAAAGGATGGGATAAATAGACAGTTAGACAATAATGATCAGATTGGGAAGCCATGTGCGAAATTCATGGCTTCTTTTTTCTTTTTTTTTTTTTGAGGGTGCGACTGACAGAATTTATAAAGAAGAGTCATGGATGAAATATATTTAGATTTTCAAAAGGTTTTTGAAAATGTCCGAACAGGAGGTTGGCTAGCAATTATAAAGCATGTGGGAGAGGGATAATGTATTAGCATGGATTAAGAATTGGTTAACAGGGAGCGATCAACTGGCCATTCTCCTGTTGCCTGGGTAGTAAGGTACTGCAAGGATCCATACTTGGATCCCAGCTGTTTACAATCTATATCAATCATTTGGATGTGGGGACTAAATATACTATAATATTTCCAGGTTTGCCGAAGACACAAAGCTGATGTACTATGAGGAAGATGCATAATGGCTTGAAGAGAATTTGGAGAAATGGTTAACTGGAGAAGAAGATGCCAGATGGAATATAATGTAAAAATCATGAGCCATCCACTTAGGTAGGAAGAATAAATATGCAGGATATTTCTTAAGTGGCAAGAGGTTGGGAAGTATAGATTTACCAATGGATTTGATCATTTTGGAATAAATCACTGAAGGCTTAGATGTGGGTGCCCAAGCTGTTGGGAAGGTTAATGGAATGTTAGTCTTTATCGCCAGAGGATTTGAGTACAGGAGCAGCAAAGTCTTGCTACATCTGTATAGAGTGTTTAGTTAGATTGCACCTAGAGAGGTATGTGGTTCCCTTACCATAGAAAGGAGATTGCTACTGAGGGAGTGTAACATATGTGTAACCAGACTAGTTGTTGTGATGGCAGACTTGTCCTGCGAAGAGGATAGGAGAAATGGGGCCTATGTTCTTTCGAGTTTCGAAGAATCAGACGTGACGCTATTGAAACCTACAAAATGTTTGAAGGGATAGACAAGGTAGATGCATGTAAGATGTTTCTGCTGTTTGGGGATTGTAGAACCAAGGGACACAATTTCAAAGTTATGAAGATGTCACTTAGGACAGTGATGAGAAGAATTATGTTTTTAAAATCCATTAGATTATGAATCTTTGAAAGGACTGTGGAAGCTGAGATTTTGTTTATGTTTAAAGTAAATTTCTAAATACTAAAAGTATAAAGGGTTAGTGAGGGGGTGAAAAAGTATTGAAATGGATGATCAGCCATGATTATATTGCATGGTGGGGCAGGCTCAATGGACTGAATGGCCTAATGTTCCTGTGTTGTTTGCTCCTAACTCATGGCACAAGTCAGGATCTATGATAGTTCCTTCCAAACTCTAAACTCCTACCACCTAGAACAACAAGGTCAGTAGTTACCAAGAATGGTAATACATGCTATCTGTAAGTACCCTTCCAAGCCACAGTCCACACTGAAATGGAACTATATAGTTGTCCCTTCACTGTCATTGTCACAAAACTCTGGAACTGCCTCCATGGCAATGTTTACAAGCATCACATGGACTGCAACTGTTCACAAATGCAGTTCACCAGCTTTTCAAAGACATTTAGGAGTGTGCACTAAATACTGACCTAGCAAGTAGTGTCCACCTACCATGAAAGCATGAAAAAGTCTCCTGGGAGGCCTGTCCAATACATATCCCTTAGATAACCACTATAACAGATGATCTGACCATTGCATACAGCAAGATCCCAAGCTGCAATGTGGCTGCTGTACTGCTCAAATTGCTACAATGGCTACATTTCAAATGTCTGTCATTGACTTTAAAGTGCTTTGAGTTATCCTAAGGATATGAAAGTTCGATACAAAAGGAAACTTCTCTTCGTCAGCACACATAGTCCCTTTTCATATATATACATCTATCGGGTGAGTCATACAGCACAGAAACAGGCCCTTCAGCCCAACTTATCCATGCCAACTAGGTTTCCTAAACTCAAGTTGTTCCTTTTGGCCCATATCCCTCTTAAACCTTACCTGTCCCAATGTCTTTTATTTGTTGTAATTGCACCCACCAAGTGCAATATACTTTAGTACATTCCTCAGTGAATAACTTGTCCCTATCTCCCCATGAACAAGTTACTGGAAAGCTATGGACTGTGCCATAGAGTGGGTCAGCCTTTTCAATTAGGAGAACAAACTCGACAACATGCACAATATAATTTATTTTGCCCTAACGTGGAAGTACCACAAACGAATTAATTTTCAGTTGTCTTGTTTTGCCAATTATTCAGGCTGCAGCCTATTCTCGAGGGAGAAATCTTGTGAAAAACACCTGCCATCTGACCAACATGTTAGAACATGCATCTCACAATGCTGAGCGATGGTAGAAGATGGCTGAATCACTGCGTGGGGAAGCAGGCAGCATCAGCAATGCAGATGTGTGCTTGGCGGATAACCGATTGAATTTAGATGTATTTCCAAACAGCAGCAGCCGATTTTCTGTACTTTACGAAACGCGCAAAGCAGAGGTGCAACAGGTTGAGTTTCTGCGACTAAACTGCAATGATGAGCAAATTGGTTCATCGCTCGCTATCATTCCTGAACTAAGGAGGCTGAAATCGCTTGTACTTAAAGGTAATACAAGTAGATTTAGTTATGGAGTTGTACAAATACATTACCATCACTCATACCTCCCTTTTGATTAGTTGTGTATATATAAGATTTTTTTTAATATTTGAAGTGATATCTGGTATGATTTTCTTCGGTAATTGTGTTTTTGTTGAAGTAATACTCTTGTTTCCTGTACATAAGATCTTTTTCACAGCTAAGTATCCTGTGAAATGTAGCAATCTGTGACCTGGATTGCACCAAGCCTTTCCTAAGTTTAAATTGCTTTTCTTTCAGTCTGCAAAGTATCAGTGCTCCTGAGCATGTATTTTGAAGAGAGATGAATATTTTAGAATAATTGAAACGTGAAATATTCTTGATTGTTTAGAGCCGCTGACCAGTTTGTGTGTAATGAAATTGCCCCTTTGGTTTCCTATCACATATGATAGAATTTGATTGGTATCTTGCAGTTTTAAAGGATGGGAGGGAGCTTTACGAAGCATTGTGGAGTCAAGCATCTTGGAAAACATTTACTAACCTATTAGCTTTATTGTTACAGTCATCTGGATGGCTATCATTTCTAAATCTGACCATGCTGATCCATGGAAGATGGAACATGATGTGAGGTTAAACACTTTGGCAGGAAGAATAGAGGAGCTGAATATTATTTAAATGAAGGAAGACTGCGGAAATCTATGGAACTGAAGGATTTGGGAGTTTTCATCCCCAATTTACAAAAAGCTAGTAACCGAGTTCAGTGGATAATAGGGAATGCGAATGGGGTCAAAAACAGAAATGGCTGGAAAAGCTCAGCAGGTCTGGCAGCATCTGTGGAGAGAAATCAGAAGTAACATTTCGAGTAGGGCTTTTGTTTTTGATTTCCAGCATCCGCAGATCTTTCAGTTTTGTATGCAAATAGAAAGTTGGCCTTTTATTTCGAAGAGAATGCAGTATAAAAGTATGGAAGTTTTGTTCAACCTAGATAAGACGCTAGTCAGATAACAACTAGAATACTATCAATAATTTTGGGCCCCTTATTGAAGGAAAGATATTAGTGGTAATGGAGGTAATGCAGAGAAGGTTGACTAGGCTGATACCTAGGTGTGGGAAGCAGTCTTATGTGGGGAGGTTGAGTAGATTGAGCCTGTATCTGTTGGAAACTTTAGGCAACTTTATTTTTAGTATAAAAGATTGTCCAGGCCCTTTACAGGGTAGATACAGAAAGTTTGGTTCCTCTGGTTTTAGACCAGAGGGGATAATTGCAGAATAAGGGGTTGTGCATTTAAGACATGAGGAATATCCTCTCTTCTCTGAGGGTAGTGAACTTGTAGATTTTTGTTTTTAACCATAAAGGGCTGTCGAGGCTGGGCCCTCAAACGTATTCGAGGCTGGGCCCTCAAACGTTTTCAAGGCTGAGATAGATTTTTGTTTTAATCACTAAGGGAATTGAAGGCCATTGTGGGGGGGAGAAAAGCAGGAAAGTGGAGTTGGGGATTATCTGATCAGCCATGAATCTCATTGAATAGCAATAGACTGAATGGTCTGCTTCTCCTAGCTTTATGGTCTTATCTGAAAATTCCTGAGCCTCTTGGTGATCTAACACATTGCGTTATGCTTGGCATTCACTAGGTGGCCATAACAAAGATGAATATGGAGCATGTCAGCGAGGTCTGGTGGCCACTTTGCCTGTGGAGTTCAGACATCTCCAGCACTTGACCCATTTGGATTTGAGCTTCAACAGCTTTACTTCTGTTCCTGAATGCGTGACCGAGTTAAAGGAACTAACTGTGCTTCTGCTGTCCCATAACCAGCTGGCCGCACTGCCTGAGAGCATTGGTAAGCTGGCAAAACTGACTTTTCTTTCACTGATGAAAAACAAGCTGAGTGTGTTGCCTGGAAGCATTGGCGAACTTGTGGCATTGCAGAAAGCAAATATATCTGAAAACGAACTGGAACAGCTTCCTGACGAGATTGGAAACCTCCTCAACTGTGCACAGTTAGACCTTTCAGGCAATAGATTAACAACCATACCGTCTTCACTTGGTGAGTTTGTTTGCTAAACAATTGTAATCACTGGAATAGCAACATGATTTGAGTTTAGAAATTGTTCATTAATAGGAGATGTACGGAAGGTTTATTTTGTTCAGATTTGTAAACATCTGAAGAGATAATGTGCAAAATACTTAAATTTAATTTCATGTGACAAGATTAATATCCCAGCACATTTTGTCTGTTCAGTTGTGTCTATACTACAGCACTTTTGGTACCCACCATATGTTTCAAGAGAATGCAATGGAAAATTAGCATTCTGATCAGAGTTTACCTATAAAATGACAATTGAGCAACGGCGAATAAATCATTACTTTGAAGCTCTATTAATGTTTATTAGTCCACAATAAACTCGCTACAATCTCATACAATATCTATTGGTAAACCTTCTTGAGTCTTCCATTGTTCCAGAATTTTGTATATATGTTTTAACTTGCAGCATGTTAGTGTTGTAATACAATATCATTTTAGGTGCTGATGTTATAAGAGATGTAATAACAGTGCCTTTTAAACAGCAGTTATAAATGACACAAAGCTCTTATACTTTGCACACAGCAAACCTGAAATCTCTTGGGGAATTGTACCTACACAGCAATCAACTTGTAACCGTCCCAACCTCCCTCGCTCATCTTCCCAAATTGTCCAGACTTGACCTGCAAAACAACAGCTTGCGCTCTGTCCCTGTGGAGATCCAGAATTTGCCCTATGTGAATTTAAAGGGCAATCCGATAGGGGAGGCAGAGTCCCCAAAAGAAAAAGGTAAGGAATCCAAAGTTTGTGTTTCATTTCACCAGTTTCGATTTTGTATCTTTGCAAAAGTTTGTGTTTATGTACTTTTTAAACAAGGCTTTTGTTTTTTTTTGATTCGCTGAATGCCATGAGTCATGAAAGGGGTTCTGTGTTTTTCCAGTTCTACTTGTGAGTTGCTGTGGATGGTAAATTGCATAAGATGATCTATGTAGGGGTTAATTGGTCATCTGGTTAGTCAACCCAGTGCCCCATCGTCATGCCTTGAGCTGAAACTATTATCAGTTTAATCATGGGAGGAGAAAGGTACTACACTGAAACTTCCAGCAGTGAAGTCATTGGGCGCTGATCAGGAATAAAACCTTTTGTATTATTCCTTTGATTTGCACCTTTCTTCCAAGCCGGAGATGAATGGTTTATAGACCTAACAAGGCAATTCAGCCAGACTTGTCTGTGTAAGAGCTCGTCTGTTAATCCCACTTCCCCTTCTCCATAGCCCTGCAAAAAATTTCTCTTCGGATAATTGTTCAATTCTCTTTTTATAGCCACAAGTGAATATGCCTTCACACGGTCTTAGTACGTTCCAGAAATTCAATGCTTGCTGCTTAAAGAAGTTTTTCCTCTTGTCGGTTCTTCTTGCCAATGACCTTGAAATTGGTGTCCCCTGGTTTTCAGTTTCTCCCTCCTGTTTTTGAATCCAGCAAATCTCCACTCAACCTTCCCCTTCTCTAAGTAGAACTTCTGTAATCCATCTTTGTGACTGAAATCCTTCATCCCTATAGCTATCCTGCTAAATGTTTCCTGAATCCTCAAGTCATTTAATATTTAGCTTCAAAGATCAAAAATAATTGCAAAGAATGTTCCCTGTTTGGTTTGGCAGGGAAGGGCTCCATCTTTTCCCCTGACTTTCCCTTCTACTGAGCTGAGCTTCATTTTTTACGCTTGCAATCATAACTGGAGCCTACTGTATCTGAACTCAAGTCAATTACACTTTTACACATCCCTTAGAATAGCGGTTAGTACCCCTGCCTGTCACATGGGAGACCAGGGTTCGATCCCTCGGTGGGGAGGGAAGCTTACTTGGATCAGCCATGGTCCCCTCGAATGGTGGAGCAGGCTCAAGTGGCCGAACAGCCTACTCCTGTTTCTATTTGATATGATCTTGTAGTTATGAATTAGTATAATCTAGTGGAACTTAAGCAATTCACATTCTCCCTCTCTTACTCTTCCCACCAGCCCCCACGCGCACACACCACTGCTTCACACTCTCTCAAGTGAAGTTCCTGGTTTTGCTTGACCCACAGCCCCCCTGTATGTTGCCTGGGATTGAAACTAGGCAAAGAGCAGTAGATTGAGCCTTCCTGTGTATAGCCTCATTTAGAATTATGATTCATTCTTAACATCTTTTTATTCTCTATCTCTTATATTCTTGTAGCCACAAACTCACATTGAGGTACAGCCACATAAGTGTTTTACCCAAGTAGTAAGATGAGTTGGTGACTCTCAATTGACTATATAAGGGACTATGGAGAGACCAGAGCCTGCCCTTGCCTTACAGATATATACCTACACTCTCTGATGAAACCTTACTGCGATACTGACAAATATTGGTTTATTGAACACAGGTGAAGAGCCTGATCCCGGGACAGTGTGGTCAGTATGGCTGAGTTCCACAGCAAGCAATCATTTTCCCAACTAAGTTTGCAGAATGGCCGTTGCAGCTCTGTGCTGCTGTATATCTTTATTCAGATCACCTCCCCCAGAGTCCTCATGAAGGGTCCAGGCCGGAAACATTAACTCTCCTGCTTCTCTGATGCTGCCTGACCTGCTGTGTTGCTCCAGTATAATTGTCTGTTTTACAGTTACACTGGACAAATGTTGCTGATTAATCTCACCTCGCACAGAATGAATGAACTGATATGTTTGTGCTGAGAGACATCAATCTTGAAGGAGCATTGCATTTTAATTTGTGTGGAGAAGACCTGCTCTTTATAGTGGTTTTCATGGTGCTGTACGAAAATAAATTGAAATGAGGGAGTTTGAAGTGGCAACTGAGACAGAATCCTTGCGTGATTGAACTCTGAAGCAATCAATGATTGAAGTCTTCCTTCTTTTAATAGATTCAAACAGCATAGTCCAACCAGTCCGTGCTAAACATAATCCCAAACTAAACTAGTCCCATTGACCTGTGCTTGGCCCATATTCCTCCAAATATTTCTTATTCATGTAAGTATGCAAATATCTTTTAAACATTGTAACCAGCCCTGCATTCACCACTTCCAATGGAAACTCATTCTATACAATGATCGTCAGTATCATAAGTTGCAAGTATTAAAAAGTAACATTAAATTTCCCAGGTTGGGAACAAGTATCGCTGTTACGTCCAGCCCTACGTTTTCTTCCATTGTTGGTGTTCCTGTACTGGATTGAAGATGCCACCAGAGGGCAACAGCTACCATTCCAGTAGTTAGTAGGAGGCTCTAACATTGTGTGCCGGAGAGCGAGTCTTGCTCAGTGAAGGGAAAAAAACACGAATACCTTGCAATATTCACAGTCCGAACCCCTTATTGAAACATTTTTTGTATCGCTTCAATATTGGCAAATCAGATGAAATAAGCAAAAGGTGGGAAAAACCTATAAGATTTCTGGTGCAGTTTACTGGAAGAATACTGTATTTTGTGCTATCATTGTTTGCGTAATGGAAATGATAGAGCATTTTAATTTTAATTTTATAAATATTCATGCAAAATACTATGTGAATGCCAAGATCACAAGTAGATGCCTACTTCTAAGGTTTATGTGACACACTTAGACTCCCTACAGTGTGGGAACAGGCTACAGGCAATTTAGCATGGCCAATCCACCTAGCCTGCACATCTTTGGACTGTGGGAGGAAACCAGAGCACCCGGAGGAAACCCACGCAGATTCGGGGAGAACATGCAAACTCCACACAGTTGCCTGAGAGTGGAATTGAACCCAGGCCCCTGGTGCTGTGAGGCCGCAGCACTAACCACTGAGCCACCATGCCGCCCAGATCGGATTATCAAGATTGATCAGATTAAACATGTGCTTTACAACGTCACCTGAATCCCTTGATGGATTGCTTCCATCCAGTGTTTCTGCACACAAGCCAGAATGAAAGTCTAGGATACAAAGAGACCCTATGTTAAGTGAAGAGAAGTGCAATGTTCTCAATGTGTTTCCACTGATGGAATTGACTTGCCTGTATTACTGTCATTTTTTTTGCTCCTGGCATTATAAGGCCATTCAAGCCAATGACATTGGGAATATAATTTCTCATGTGATATACCATATGTGGTGGCAGATGCTTAAAATCACTTGACAAAACTTGTACAGAGATGATTTGTGTTCCACAACACTTATTGGCTTTCTTTTCTCATTCTATATAGGCTGTGCCAAACCCAAAGATATCCCAGTCCGATACCTCTCCTCCGATGCAGACAGGTACCCACAGTTGTTGTTCGATCAAATCGGAAAGTTTGATTGCCAGAGGTAATGGAATTAAATCTGTGCATTATTGAATTCTTCCAGCTTCATTGTGACCACAGAAGGCTGCAAGGTTGTGTTACCCTGCGGGATTGAAATCCACTTCCCACCCGAATCACTTTCTCTGGCAGTGATCACGTGCAGAGTGACTTCCCCTGACCCACAGCAGGTGAAACTAAGGCATCATGACTTCTTACTGAGCCAGGTCCTGGAACTTTTACCACATGGGGTACAGTTTGAAAAGGTATCAGCGTTTGCCTGAAATTTCCATGCTTTGTCTGGCATTTCTCATGGTACGTTAACTGAACTTTTACAAAGCCAAGAAGCATCAAACCCTAGGATTTTACATTATTCCGATGCAAATTTTGAGCTTTCCACTTAAGGCTGCAATTCGTGCTAAACAAAAATGCACGTGATTTCGAGTTTAACTATCGCCAGGAATATTTGCTAATGGAGGTTCGATAGTTTGGAAACCTTGTTTTCTCTTCAGAGTTTTCTACATCCGAGAAATGTGATGGACGTATGTTAGTGGAATAGTATACCAACAGATCTCCTGAGGCATTTCTCATTGCTCATTGTAAAGATATGCTTTTTTAAAATAACTAACTCTCCACTTCTTTCCAAGCTCCATCTCTCTCCTTGACCACTGTGCTTTTCTCCTTGATTTTTCACTAGATAGTTCTCCTTAGAGCTCCTTCCTACAGTATTGCTGTGTATCCTTAATTGGGGTATAAGTATTATTTAGAAGTATTATTTAGAAGTTTCATTTAGCTGCTGCTAAATTTTGAGACAAAAATGGTGACATAATTGTGGAGATCATTGAAGTGAAGTTAAACTATCCACACAGTGTGTCTAAGGATGAGGAAAACTGACCTGCCCAACTCCAGAGCAGGCTCATCCTTCCTGACCGATTCTAAAATACCAGAATTTTCTGATTCTAGAATTTTCATTTCTATCTAGAAGACCTGCCCATACATCAATCAATCATTCTGTGTAAAAGAACAAATTCCTGACTGTCCTAACTTTGCAATTTTAGTGAGTTTGAATTTTGGGTGTCTTTCCTGATTTATCTTTTCCATAACACCATCTATCTTGTAATATACATGAGATTGCTTTCGATTGCCTGTCTTTGAGAATTTAAAAGGTGCAAAAATCTCCATTCTTCTCGTATAAATTAGGATTTTTACATTAGTCTTTCTGGGCTAACAAGTCCTTATTCAAACCTCTACTCCCTTTTGTGTTCTCACTCTGTATATAGTGTTCTCTAGACTTTGCAACAATCTATATACTCTGCTTTTCTTACTCTGTTTGTTTAACTGCTTCGTTTTCCATGCTAGCTTCCACAATGCCGTTTTTCAACCAAGGCTCCTCTGATCTCTGGAATTGTCTCTGAAGACCACTTAGCCTTGCTCAGTCAGCATTGAAAGGCTTATTCAAACCCCATAAATCCGGCGCTGTGCCTTCAATTTCCTAACTCTAACTTTCTGGGCAGTGCCTACTGTTTTACAAAATGTTTTGAGATTTATTTTAGTCAGCAATGCTGGTTTTACTGTGGTACTGTTAGTTTCAGAAGTCCCTAGACCCCATGGACTACAGTGGTTCAAGAAGGCAGCACACCACCTGCCCCAGGTCAATTAGGAATTGGCAATGAATGTCGGCCTGGCTGGTGACACCCACACGAACGAATGAAGAGAAACAATTTGCAAGAAGTAAAACAATAACGATGAAATCACTATTCCAAAAAATTGGGAACGCTGCGCTGAAAATTCTGATTTGGAATTTGTCGTTGATGAATTGTTTACAAGTTGTGATTACACTCAGCCTTTTTAGATCAGATGATGGTTAACATGAAGAGGGTGCCTGAGTGATTTAAGGGTCTGCGTTGTGCAAATATTGAATGTAGTGTGAAGTTGTAGTGGTGAATGGCTGATCCAAGTGTATGCACATTGTTTTTAAAAAAACTCATCATTTTGAAAAGCAAGTTATTGATCGCATCTACTACCTGATTAAATGTTATTTTCCCCTTGTCCGTTGTCAGGAAGTACTCATCAGGATGCCGTACATTCCTCCTCACTCTGACCATCGAAGGGAAGTTGTGATCCGAACGTTCAGTGACAGCTGGAGTGACCTGGATACTGAGGTGTTTGAGGTGTGTTGGCCGTGCAGTGATCAATCAGTTGTGTTCATAATTTTAAAGTTGTCTTTAAAGTGGGAAGCTTGTTTTCGCGAGTTTCCCTTTAAATGTTACAAAGGTGACATCTGTTTGCTTATTGATGTCTGTCTTTCATTGCCCTTGGTTACCATCATTTATGCTATCACAACAATAAATAGAGATCACATCCTTAACATTGACCATATCAAGCCAATTCTTCTTGCCCAGAATAATAGTTGTGGAGGATATGGCCTGTGCTCTAAGTTACATTTCGTTCAAGACAAATGTACTGAAAGAATGGCTAATCTGCAGAACACCCTCCCCAAGGAAGCAGTTTAGTCTTGAAGCTGTGTGAGGAAATGGTAGATACACCTTTATAAAGATCAAACTTGCTCTGAATATGTCAACCTACTTTTTCCTGAATCGAACAACCCCCCGAAACATTTGAATGGGGAGAGACAACAATGACCTTGGCTCATTGTGGGGTGGATGCAGGCCTCTGTACAAATTGTGCACCGGCTAACTTTCTCCATCTCTCCATTGGGTGCATGGTTGAGTAAGACAAGCAAAGGCTGTGTTAACATAGAGGGGAAAGGATCATGTGGTGGCTCTGTTCTGTTAATGTCAGTTGTTTGTGCCAGCCCACGCTCTAAACAAGAGTTGCACATCAGTATGAATGCATTTATAAAGGGAATGTAGTGACTGGGTGGCTGAGTGGTTAGCACTGCTGCCACACAGTGGCAAGGATCTGGGGTCGATTCCAGCCTTGGGTGACTGTCTGTATGGAATTTGCACATTGACCCCAGGTGCCTGCTTTCCTCCCACAGTTCAAAGATGTGCAGGTTAGGAGGATTGGCTTCACCAAAATTATCTTGTAGTGTCTTGGGATGCGTAGATTAGGTGGATCAAGCATAGTAACCGTGGATTACAGGGATCG
The DNA here is from genome assembly GCA_024137785.1 of Ginglymostoma cirratum. NCBI lineage: Eukaryota > Metazoa > Chordata > Chondrichthyes > Orectolobiformes > Ginglymostomatidae > Ginglymostoma > Ginglymostoma cirratum. The sequence continues at coordinate 52,598,779 of JAHRHZ010000062.1, forward strand.
AGTGGGGGCTGGGACTGGGTAGGATGTTCTTTGGAGAATCGGTGTGGACTCAATGGGCCGAATGGCCTCTCTCCATTCTGAAGTGATTCTATGACTGTAGGTTTATTTGGAAATAATCTATATCTAATGAATTCAAGCCTTCTAAATGTTGTAAAACAGGCCTGCTGAACCATAACTGAGAAATTAATATTGTAAAAATACAAGTCAGTTTCATGAATATATTGGATCATTCTGCAAGTTATCAGTGAGTTGCACAGGTTCCCTTCATTAGTAAACATTGTCATCAATTTCTTGTGCAGCAGTTTATGTGAAAAACCTTTGTGTGGTATATAAACTCATTGAAAGTTTGCAGTTGTGAATGCAGTTTTGGGTTAATATGCTATTGGCAATATTCATGCTCTGCGTTCTGGAACATCCCCCAAATGCTTCTGGAACTGAGTCACTCTCTGAGTCATGACATTTAAACAACACATTGAAGTGCTGTCTGTATCCTTTTTTATTTGGTTGCAGAGTTATGCCGCAATTGCTTTCTTCTAGTTTTGGTTCAATATGGGTTGTATGTTTTTCTCTTGATTAGTCAGTCATGTGATGCTACAGTAAGTCTTTTTTATTTTGTTTGCACTACATTGATGTTTCTTCAAGGGTAGCCATGGTGATGGAGTTCCCATGGTTACTGGAGTTTGCTGGTGCCAAAAGCCAAAATATGATGGACATTTGCTTTCTATATGTAGAAGAAATTCTGTTTTCCATGACAGGCATAGTGTTGTCTTCCATACTGCTCTGTGTCCAGTGATTGATTAATGTTATAGTTTCGTTGGGGGCTGGAGAAAGAAACATTCAATATTAAAAGAAAAAAACTTTGGAGCTACACCCTTAATTCCAATCTTTTCTTGCATATGTATTCCATTTCTCTGTCAACAAGTTGCTCCGTAAATAAGGGCTGTAACACAGCATGTGCTGCTCAGGAAAGGATGTGTTTCTCATTTTCTTGACTTTTTTATTTTAGCTTGCAGAAGCTTGAAGAACCTTGAAGAAGCAGCTGAATTTTTGAGGGCTGACTTTAACGAATTGCAGCAGGATCATGGCAGTGCAAAAGGCAATGCCCAGCTTGCCCTGTGTTTCTTGTGTGATTAAGTGTTAGTACTGGATGGGGATAGGGGGAGGTGTTGTTGTGGGGTAACACCGTGACACGGATGAATTTCCCTCTGCTCGATTTTAAAGGGTTAACATCAATGCCGCTGATGCACCAACCATTCAGCTGCCCAGTAGCTCAAGGGAAGGGCAATGCTGTGTAGGGAAGGGGAGCCTATAATCCACTGGCTGGGGTCTGACAACTCTTGTGTCGGCTGCCCACTTGGCCACCATCTAGGTCACAAAGACGGCGATCACAGTTGCTCCTCCCATGGGCAACCCTCTCCCAGCTCTGGGTGAGCCAGTCCCACTTCATTCCCGGAGGCCACCTTGCTCTTCTGCTGCTCCTGGCATATGATGATGATGATAACAAGCTGCTTATCCTCCTGCAGGTTGAGAGTGAATGGCAGGAGGCAGTGCTGATTTTGGTGTTTTGCAAATTGGGAAATTGCAGAGCAATCCTGTTGGTGCCAAAAGGTCTCAACGTTGTCATCCCTAGGTATTAGACTCAGAAGTCACTGCAGCACCCGATCCCTGTTTCACCTCTGGTCGAATAGAGAGCTGGGTGGATCATCCTGATTTCTGTTCTGATTCTTCATCGAGGAGTGTGTGTTGAACAACGAGGTCTTCTTCTGCCAGGGCCTCCCCGTTGTGACGGACAATCAGGGAGATCTGAGGCAGTGTATTCTGCACTGCAGTGCATCGCTAGCTCAATCCACACATCGGCATCTATTCCTCACTGGTGTCAAGACCCATCCCTTTAGTGGGTAGGCTCCATTGCTAAGTATCCAGCCTTCCATTGGCATTGCTGGGGTGATTAGCTAGGAAGATACAGACATCGTGGCTACTCCCAGGGTACTGAGCACAAACCTGTGTGATCCTGTGGCTGTGGTCATGTACAAATTGTATTCAGGGAGTGAAAATTCTTTAGAGTTTGTAAATACCGCTGGCTGACCTACCAGTATTTTGATGGCCATAGACGGTGACTCCCTGTTCTTTGGGGAATTATGTTCCATCTCTAAAGGCTGTGGTTCCTTCGTTAATGGAGTCACCTGATCTCCTGCAAAGTGTGTCTCTGTGGTTACCTTGATGCAGCGATGGGCTCAGTGCTGCACAGTATGACCCTGGAGGCTGAACCTCCCCCTGAGAGTGACAGAACTGGTCACCAGCACAGTTGGAAATTATCTCCCCTGCCAGCGTTCTTGCACGGGGATTTCTGTCTCCAGGGAGACAGCCAGCAAAAATACGGATGCTGTGAAAGCTCTGGGTAGTTTTGGGTGCTGCCTGCGTGTCTGGCCTTCAGGGTAAGCTCTTCCTTGCAGACGGCTTTGATGATGGTGACTCCTGCTGTCTCCTGCCTCTTCCACATCATGAGGGCCTCAATGGGATGCTCAGCCAGGTTCAGCTGTCCGTGCCCAGCTACCGTCCTCGTCCTCGTCCTCGTCAGTGGAGGTGTCTCCACTGGACTGCGCAGTGGCCATGAGGCACACGATCTGTTTGAGTTTGATTTCATCCCTCCCCCGCCAAGGAATCTCTGTGGCTGCGAGCCACCAAAACTGTGACCCTCTTCTGGATGCAGTGGTGCTGTGCATGACCTTAGAAAGTCAGCCTGAGATCAATAACTCACTCCCCTGGAGCAGCAGCATTCTTTTCAGAGTGAATTCCTTACTGTTCATGAAAGCCTGCTTTGACATCTTCCCCCACCAACCCCTGTTACCCAAAAAAAGTCACGCAGCCCACGCCGAATATTGGAGCATTGGCAGTTTTATTGCTTTAATTAGCTCTTAACTGTATCACTTTCTGAAAAGCAGGTAGGCGTTCGCTCCCATTCCCTGTTTATTGCTGACGGATTTGATGGCATTGGGTGCCTCTCAACACCTGGTTTTATGGGGATGCGGGATTACCAGCCCAGTGTGTCCCTGTAAAATTCAGTCCCTAATGTAGAAATTATTGGCGGATTTATTTTGATATGGGGCTTGTGTCGTTATGCAGTCACTTTCTTTCCTTTTTATAGTCGCAATATGTGGCCTGCTGCAGCGTACTCCATTTCTCTTGGTTCCTTGTCATTTCTCGACTGAGGGAGAATAAATGTACCGTCCCCCATGAGGGAACCAGACTGTTCTCCTCGGTGGATCCTAACATCAAAGTGACCTTTCCAGCTGGGGCGGTGACTGAGTCTCGCAGGGTGAAGATGCAGGTTGGTATATCAAATTAAATTTAACATCATTTCCGTCCAGTGAAGAATGCTTTGTCGTGCTTTTGATTGTATATCTGCTTTTAATTTGCTCAATCAGACACTCTATCACAATTATAGATAAAACATTTGTGGAGTTGGATGAACACAGCAGGCCAAGCAGCATCAGAGGAGCAGGAAAGTTGACCTTTCGGATCGAGACCCTTCTTCAGAAATGGGGGAGGGGAAGGGGATTCTGAAATAAATAGGGAGAGAGGGGGAGGCGGATAGAAGATGGATAAAGGAGAAGATAGGTGGAGAGGAGACAGACAGGTCAAAGAGGCAGGGTTAGAGCCAGTGAAGGTGAATTTAGGTGGGGGATAGGTCAGTTCAGGGAGGACTGACAGGTCAAGGGGGCGGGATGAGGTTAGTGGGTAGGAGATGGCGCTGGGGCTTGAGGTGGGAGGAATGGTTAGGGAGGTGGGGATGAGCTGGGCTGGTTTTGGGATGTCGTCCGGGGACACAAGCTTCAAAATCTCCCCTCCCCGACGACATCCCAAAACCAGCCCAGCTCGTCCCCACCTCCCTAACCATTCCTCCCACCTCATCCCACCCACTTGACCTGTCCGTCCTCCCTGGACTGACCTATTCGCCCCCCTAAATCCCCACCTACATTCACCTTCACTGGCTCTAACCCTGCCTCTTTGACCTGTCTGTCTCCTCTCCACCTATCTTCTCCTTTATCCATCTTCTATCCGCCTCCCCCTCTCTCCCTATTTATTTCAGAATCCCCTTCCCCTCCCCCATTTCTGAAGAAGGGCCTCGATCCGAAAGGTCAACTTTCCTGCTCCTCTGATGCTGCTTGGCCTGCTGTGTTCATCCAGCTCCACAACGTTTTATCTCAGATTCTCCAGCATCGGCAGTTCCTACTACTCACTCTATCACAATTGCCTTTTAAAAATGTAAATACAGGTGCTGCCAGTTGCAGAGGAATTGTGCGAGCTTCTCCAGGATCAGGATTCAGTAGCAAGCCCTTTGCTCTGTTTGTCACAGAATACGACTGACAACTTCCTGAAACCAGTCAAGATTCAACTTCCATTACCAAGTGGGGTCACAGGTCAGTGTTTTAATAGCACGGTGGAAATGAATGTTAAGGCAGCAGCATGTTTAAGAGGTTAGGTGGTGTTATGGAGAAGAATAGCCTTGTTCCATCTCTGAGCAGAATTAAATTTGAATGGAACAATTTAAAAGGCTACGAAGACCAGGAGTATCAACACCTTTTCAGAGGTGGTAGATGAGTTGTTAAGGTGATTTCTGTATAGGTTGTGGGGAAAGCACTTCCCTAATTCCCTTGAAGTCAGAAGTCACACAACACCAAGTTATATTCCAACAGGTTTATTTGAAATCACAAGCTTTCGGAGTGCTGCTCCTTGGTCAGCTGACTGCACCCTTGAGGAAGCGATATTGAGCCACCTTCTTTAAATGCTGCTGTCTGTGTAGTGCTCTTAGGAAGGGAGTATCAGAATTTTGACCTGGCAACAGCGAAGGAATGTCAGTGCAGTTCCAAGTTCTGACAGTATGTGGATTGGAGGGGAACTTGCAGGTGTTGGTGTTCCTGCTGACCCTTGTCCTTCTAGGTGGCAGAAGTCACAGGTTTGGAAGGTAGTGCTGAGGGAGCTTTGGACAGTTGCTTCTGTGCGTGATGTAGTTGGTACGTTTTGGCACACTGTGTCACATTGATGGAGGGAGTGAATGTCGAAGCTTGTAGATGTGGTGACAATTAAGCAACTTGCTTTGAACTGGATGGTGTCAAGCTTCTTGAGTGCTGTTGTAGTTCCACTCTTCCAGGTAAGTGGATAGTGTTGCATTGTACTGCTGAGACTTTGGAAGGTGCAGGAGGCTAGTCAGTCACTGCATTATACCCAAATTCTGACCTGTTCTTGCAGCATGAGTCTTGTGTTGCTGTTCAGTTACATTTAATTTGATGACCCTGAATAGTGAGGGATTTGATGACGGTAATCTTTTTTTAAAAAAGTCACTCGTAGGACATGGGCATTGCCGGTCGTCCAACATTTAGTTCTCATCCCTATTTCCCCTTGAAGATGGTGGTTTATTGTCTTCTGGAACTGCAGCAGTCCGCTGGCAGTCCAGCCACAATAGCATTAGGGAGGAAGTTCTAGCACCATGACCCGGTAACACTGAAGTAACTAAGATTTATTTTGAGGTGGAGAATGTGAGTGGTTTGAAGAGGAACTTGCATTAGGTCGTGTTCTCATGTATCTGGTGCCCTTGTTCTTCTAGATAATAGCAGTCAAGGTGTTGTCCAAGGAGCCTTGGTGAACTTCTAAAGTGCACCTTTAGATGGTTGCTTCTGGACCAATTCAAATTTCCACCCTTTTTTTGTTTTTTAAAAAAAAAAATCATGATAAAAACTATAGAGATAGCAAGAACTGCAGATGCTGGAGTCAGACCTAACACAGTATGGAGCTGGAGAAGCACAGCAGGCCAGGCAGCATCCGAGGAGCAGGAAAGTTGATGTTTTGGGTTGGGACCCTTCAGAAAATGATGAAAGCTAGCCTTTCCTACCTTGCTAGTCTCCCTCTCGGCTGACTGTTGTATTAATACAAACTGCAGTACGTTACCACTGTTAACCACGTTCTGGTGTTTTTCGAAAGCAGCAGGTTTTATTGACCGTTATGTTCTAAGCACTACTTTCCTCTGCTGTTTTCTGGCAAATTTGACTTTTGGCAACAGAAATGAAACAGTTTGTGCCCAGCTTGATGACTTCACCCTTGGCAAAATCTCCAACCAGTCTGCCCCTGGGGTTTTTAAAATCTCTTTCACTGATGTCATGAATCTTATCACATTGGGAAGGACTCATTGCTCATATTTTCCATGGTGAATGTTTGGAATATGTTCATCTTGTTTTGGTTTGATGAGCATCTTTTATGAGCTCCTGACTGCCTCCTTACTGTTATGTTTTGCTGTCACAGCTGTATTTTTTTTTCCATGTCTTGCTTTGCTTTGCTTTGACCTCCTTGTAAGTTTTCTGAATGTCTTCATTCGTCTTGGGAAGCTCCATGAACATTAGCCGAATAGGCTTTTGTGACTATTTGGTTAATTTGTTTAGGATCTGGCCTTTCAGAATAAGGCTGGCTATATATGTTGAATTTTCTACATTATGATTTTAAAGGTGTTTTAACTTGTCCGTTTACTCAAATGTATTTGAATGAACTCTTCCTTAAGCATTGCTGAAAAATGACAGATTTTATCAAATATTTTCTTCTTGCACTCACCAAATTAATTTGCGAGAATGCTCATTTAAGGGAAAGACCAACATGGAACTGTATGAGAGGAGAGTGCTAATTGGTTGGAAGATAAATTCTGATTAGTAGAAGTGTTGCCAGTCAATGCTGATTGATAGATAATAGTGTTGTTGAATACTCCACGTACCTTCGCGAACCAGCTCCAACAACACTTGAGTTTGAAGCAGTCCAGGATAAACCAGCCTGCTTGATTGGGCACCACATTCACAAGCATCCACTCCCTCCACCGCTGACACTCAGAATGTAACCTCTACGAGATGCACTGGAGACGTTCACCAAGGCCCTTTGGACAACAACTAGTCCAAAAATGTGCAGGTTAGGGTGGACTGACCACACTAAATTGCCCATAGTGTCCAGGGATGTGCAGGCGAGGTGGGATACCCACGTGAGGGTGGGTGTTGGGGTGGGGGGATGGGTCTGGATAAGATGCTCTTTAGAAGGTTCCACCCTGTCAGGATTCTATAATCCTGTGAAACCCATGACCACTACCATCTAGGAGGACCAGGGCAGTAGATACATAGGAACACCACCTGCAAGTTCCTTCTCAAGCCACTCATAATCTTGATTTGGAAATATATTGCCTCCCTAACTGCATTGTGGGTCTACACCAAATTAACTGCAGCTCACTGAGGTAGACACATCTCAGGAATTAATACATTAAAAAAATCTGCCATGATTTGTTTAAATTTTAAAGCAGACAGGTTGAAACACTTCCTCTGGAATCAACAATTTATTTTGCTTGATTCTTGATGTTTGGTATTTCTGAATCCCACACTATGAAATTTTGATTTTCTGTGATTTGGTATCCCCTTGGATGCATGAGGTTTCATACAGTCCATGGAATTTGAGTCATGTACCACTACAAAGACAAGATTTACAGTTATGCATGACATTTACTAAAATAGATTCCTAAAAAAACTTGGATCCTCAAACAAAACAACTTTTGCTAATTTTGCATGTACTTAGGCTTTCCTTATGCAACACACTATCTTCTTCCTTACAAGATGCCCTCTCTCTGGCAAGAGTAATGTTCATTATGAAAAGAGTTGGGATACGGTCCTTCTGCACAAAACCACACATGAATTGGTAGAGATGCCATAAAGATGATAGAAATTTAAAGAGAAAAAAGAAATCACAATGCAATCAGTCTTTTGTTTAAAGCAGGTTATTTGAGAATAGGAGACTTTACTCTGAATCTGAACTTGTACCTGTGCTAATGGTGCTGACTGTAATTGCTGCACGGTCAAAATGAAAATAAAACATTATTTCACATTGTGGTGTTCTGGAATTTTCTACATATATTCCTTTGCCTCTGTACACTTTCGTCTTCCTTAAAACGTTCCTTAAAATCTGCTTTTTGGACCAAGCTTTTAGGTATCTGCTCAATTATCTTTTTATCTGGCTTGGTCTGACATTTGATAATGGTCCCCTGAAATGTCTTTTTACGTTTTATAACTCTAAAAGTGTCGATAAATGTTTTTCTTGATTTTATTTGTTGGCTTTCATATTTAATAATTAAATCTCTTTTCCCTTCAAAGCATGAGTTAATCTCTCTCAGCCATGTACGTTGTGCAGGAAGGGCTGGGTAGAAATCCTGAACTTTGGCTGGTTGAGCTCTCCAGAATTGTTATGGTGGGGGAAGGGGCCATTCAGCCCATCATGTCCACACTTACTCTGAACATTTCAACTTTGTGCCAGTCTCCTGCCTTTCCCCAAAACCCTACACATTGGGGCAGCACGGTGGCTCAGCGTTTTAGCACTGCTGCCTCAAAGTGCCAGGGACCCGGCTTCGATTCCACCCTTGGGTAATTGTCTCTGTGGAGTTTGCACGTTCTCCGGGTGCTCCGGTTTCCTCCCACAGTCCAAAGATGTGCAGTCTAGGTGGATTGGTCATGCTAAATTGTCCATAGTGTTCAGGGATATGTAGATTAGATGGGTTATGGGGGATGGGTCTGGGTGGGATGCTGTGAGGGTCGCTGTGAACTTGTTGGGCTGAAGGACCTGTTCCACACTGGGGATTCTATGATCTATGATGCTATTATTTCTGCTTAAATGATCATTCAATGGACTCTTGAATCCCTATCTTGAACATGCCTCCATCCCATTTCCAGGCGATGGCAGATTCCAGATCCTAACTTATCGATGTGCAAAAGTATTCTTTCTTTTTTGCTCAGCTGGAATTTGTAAAACACTTGAAAATTGTGCCCTCTAATTCTCAATCCATTTATTATTGGAAACCGTTTCTCCCTATGCTTTCTGACTCCAGATCCTTCATGGTTTTGACAACTCTATCAAATCTCATCTTAGTCTTCTCCTATCCAAGAATAACAGTCCCAACTTCTCTCATTCGTTGTCATAACTGAAGTGCTTCATCCTGGACCCATCCATGTAAACCTCTTCTACACTGTGTTTGATACATTCGCATCCTTCCTGTAGTGTTGTGCCTAGAACTATAATTAATATTCCAGCAGTGTCTTATATAAGTTCATCATAATTTCCTTGTTCTTATTTTCTGCAGCTACTTACGAAGCTGTGAGTATCATAACGCTTTGTTAACATTTCTGTTTCCCTTTCCTGCCATCTTTAATGATTTAGGTACATATATATACAGCTCTCTGTGCTCCTGCACACCCTTTAGAATTGTACCTTTTGTTTAATACTATCTCTCCCTGCTCTTTATACCAAAATGAGTCCCCTCATGCTTCTCCACGTTGAACTTGAACGTGATCTGCCACCAAACACACACTCGAGCAGCATTTTAATGTCTGCATGAAGTTCTACACTATCTCCCTCAGTCTATAGTTCTGTTGAGTTTTTTGTTTGTGTCGCTTGCAACCTGTGAAATTGTCCCCTGCACATCAAGTTCTCAGTTTTTTTTTTCTATAACAGGAACAGCATCGCTCCCAATACCAACCCCCAGGGAACTACAGTGGAAACCTTCCTCCAGCATAAAAAGTAGCCAAACATCAATGCTGTCCATTTTCTATCCCTCAGCCAATTTTGAATCCATTTTGCTGCTGTACATTCTATACCATGACCTCAAACTTTCTTCAGAAGCCTGTCGTGTTGCGATATATTGAAAACCTTTTGGAAATTTGTGTATCGCACATCAACAGCCTTCCCATCATCAAGTTAGTTAAACACTGTTTTTCCGTCTAAAACAAAATCCACACTGATTTTTCCTAATCAGTTTTTCCATGTAACAATCAATTCCTTCCCAATTAAAAGTGAGGAAAAACAGGAGTGAGTTAAAAGAGCTTTCTCTGGCTGTTCAGATCCTGTTTGGAAATGCACATTATCGACACTAAACTGTCCTTGCTTTGGTGTTTCGGAATTCAGTACGTGTGTATTTGTGCCTTTTCTAATACTCAAGCCAAATTAAAATCACTTTTGAGCCATGTACTATTTCCGTTTTAATGGAATTTTTACTTTTATTTTTAACAGAAGCTTAAAGTTATTTTTTTTTTTTTAAAAAAGACGTTAAACTTTTGTTTCAGGTTTGAATTTGGACCGTTCCAAATTGCACTTACTTCATGGGGATCCGGATGTCCAGAAATGGAAGGACATTACAAATCAGGTGGTGCTGGAATTCACTCACTGTTATGCCCTTTTTGAAGTGGACCATTTCTCGTGGTAAGATTTGTAATGGTTCCTTCCTTCTACTAAGTTTTTGAGTTTGGCACTTTTGGAATGTTCCGTCTTAGGTGATGAAGGGTATAAACAAGAAACAAGAATAGGATACACAACCCTTTGAGCTTGCTCTGCCATTCGAAGAGTTCGGGGCTGATCTGATTTTAACCCAGCCCTACACGTCTGCATGCCCCCAGTAATCTTTCATCCCCTTGCTAACCAAGAACCTACCTCCGCATTAAAAACATCTATAGATTCTGCATCTGCTCCCTTTTAAAAGAGGGAATTCTACAGATACTCTACTTTTAGGGTGGTATAGTGGCTCAGTGGTTAGCACTGCTGCCTCACAGCACCAGGGACCTGGGTTTGATTCCACTCTCGGGCAATTGTCTGTGTGGAATTTGTACGTTCTCCCTGTGTCTGCATGGATTTCCACCAGGTACACCTGTTTCCTCCCACGGTCCACAGATGTGCAGGGTGGGTGAATTGGCCATGCTATATTGCCCATAGTGTCCAGGGATGTATAGGTTAGCTGGATTAGCCATGGTTCATGCAGTGTTACAGGGATGTGGATGGGTCTGGGTGGGATGCTCTTCAAAGGGTTGGTGTGGACTCAATGGGCTGAATGGCCTGTTTTCACACTATAGGGATTCTCATTCTGAGAGAAAGATGGTTCATCATCTGTCTTTAAATGGGAAAACCCTAATTTACAAACCATGACCCCTAGTTCTAGATTCCCCTACGTATGGAGACGTTTTCTGTATCTGCCTGGTCAAGTCCCCTCAGAATCTTTTATGTTTCGTTTCTCTCACCTGACCTTTCTAAACTCTGGATAAGATAAACCTAGGCTGTCTATCTTTTCCTCATGAGGAAAGGAGTGGCAAACAGGTCATGTGATTTATATTGGGTTTAAGCTGATGCTGGGTAATTGGAACTGTGTTGTAACCTTTTTGAGGGTAATTGAGTAAGGCAGCTCAGCAACATTCCAGGACCCTGTTGATAAAGAAACAGTTAACCTAGTTTACTGTGAGATTTGGAGTGGTAAACCTGTCTTTTGAAGCTGGAGACTTTGCTACTTAGCTGCTGACAGTTTAAAGCAAAATGTTCCCAAGACATGAACTCGACAAATAGAGGGATGTTCACTGGTGAATTATACTTGTATGTTGAGCACAATGCAGACTGTAGACATATCTGTGGGCACACGCCCAAGCGCTTCAGCTTGGTTGTGAACTATCTTTGCAAATATTTTCTGACTGTAGCTGATTCTTGGGTGTCTAATTTGGGTACAATGGGTATTCTACATTGGGCAAATTGAAATTTCTTAAGTGGAATCCTCGATCATTGGTTTAGAAACTCTTAAGCAGGGTGATAGATTTTCCAGGATGTCAGTCTGCAAACCAACCATATAAACATCAACCTAAAGAATTTGCTGGAATGTAATGGAAACTGTTTTGATAGTGGAGTCCCTGTCATAGCACTACAGCTCAAAGTCATTTGAAAAGTGCAATTTTAGAAACATTTTCCAATTAAATAAATGGCCTTGGGCCTAAATCTGTTTTGTTTTGTATGTATTGTCAATTTGAGTGGGTGCCCAGGAATGCAGACTGAATATAAATTGGACATAAAAGGCTATTTTGTTATGGAAGGGAACCAATTTGTTTGGCCCATGATTGCAGTTAAGTAACTACATAAAAATTCATTGCAGTTCTGGATATGACAAAGCGAAGGAGCTGGTTCTGTAGTAAAATAGCTTAAACAGCGCTGTCCTGACTACAGTTGACCAGATTTCCAAAGAAAAATGCTATTCATAGCAATAGGTGGGGCTGCAAAATAAACCATTTTGACTTATTTCCATGGAAGTGTGATGACTGAAGTGCAAAATATGTGCTTGATATGTGTGCTTTCAGCTGGTTTTTACTGGATAATGCATGCTGTATGTTTTCTTTCAAGTTAAATTTGCTGTTTTGTAGGCATTAAAAGACAATGACTACACTTCAAAAGAAACTTGTATAGTTTGAGGCACCTGCAGAGGAAAGAAATGTAACCCCCAAGAATGTGTAGGAGGTGGAATGTACAATCTTAGATTTTTTTCAAGAATAATTATATTCCACATCATGTAATCAAGCTTCTGAATCCACCCACCCCACCTTCTTTCTTGAAACAAAGTGTTCAATCACAAAGTGATCTAACAAAATGTAATTTTTTAAAATGTTCTTATTCCTCATCCAGCAAGGTGTCCATCTCTGAGCACCTCCAACATTTTCTTGGAGCAAATTCTATTTTTGTGAAACAATCTGACAACTGGTGACTTGTGTCAACCCACTTTATTTTTGAAATCTTTCTTTTTTGTTTCTCACATTGACTTTGTTAGCAAAAAGGAAATCTTCAGTATTTTCTTAGCAACACCCTTTCCTGTATGTGCATTCTTCCCAATAAAATGGACATCTACATAATGCATTTTATGAGTAAATTTCTCAGATTGCCCTTTTGTGTAGGATTTCTTTTAGAATATTGGATAAATACTCTTTCTACAGCTTCTGATACCACCGAAGTCTCGGAGGCTAAGGAATTTTATATTTTCGTGGCTTCCCAAGCCATTTATAATTCTTCCCCACCAAGAACTTGATAAACCTTGTACAAGAATATCAATCTGGAAGATTGGCATGTGAAGCATCACTGAAAGGGACTGGCTTCATATCTCTGGATGAACCAAGGCTAGAAACCAGAGTATGCACGTTTCTGAATTTAATTGCTTTCACATTTTTCTGCTCCCAAGCCTTCCTCAACAGCAGCATCTTTCACAGAGTACTCAGTTCCAATGAGACATAACTGGTACTTGCTTACTCACTGAAGACACCTCACCACCTCTGGTGCTTCTTTGAGCTATGCTCACCCTCGACTACCTCCAGTATTATCTTATTTTTGTTCTGCAATAGCTTTTAGCTACCTTCCCCATGTAGTTCCCTCTATTATTGCAGACAGTAGCAGCACTCAGGGAACCTCCACATGGAAGAGGTCACTTCTTCCCCCCCGATGAGGTAGCGCGTGACCCCTCAGAGCATGCACAGGCGAGACATTGGTCCACACCCATCACCAGTTCAGATTTCCACCTCCATGGTTACTCTATTTAGATTAGATTTGAGTGCACAATCTGGTGAGTACATAATTGACACAGCCCTACAGCCACGAGCAGAATGAAATGCTCCAACTCTCTGACACTGTAGGAGGACTGCTGGAGATGAGGTACCTCCTCAGCCTCCTGCAGAAGATGTGCGCCTGTTAAGACCTTAAGACCATAAGACATAGGAGTGGAAGTAAGGCCATTCGGCCCATCGCGTCCACTCCGCCATTTAATCATGGCTGATGGGCATTTCAACTCCACTTACCCGCACTCTCCCCGTAGCCCTTGATTCCTTGCGAGATCAAGAATTTATCAATCTCTGCCTTGAAGACATTCAACGTCCCGGCCTCCACTGTGCTCCGTGGCAATGAATTCCACAGGCCCACCATTCTCTGGCTGAAGAAATGTCTCCTCATTTCCATTCTAAATCGACCCCCTCTAATTCTAAGGCTGTGCGCACGGGTCCTAGTATCCCCACCTAACAGAAACAACTTCCCAGCGTCCACCCTTTCTAAGCCATGCATTATCTTGTAAGTTTCTATTAGATCTCCCCTCAACCTTCTAAACTTTAATGAATACAATCCCAGGATCCTCAGCCGTTCATTGTATGTTAGGCCTACCATTCCAGGGATCATCTGTGTGAATCTCCGCTGGACGCGCTCCAGTGCCAGTATGTCCTTCCTGAGGTGTGGGGCCCAAAATTGGACACAGTATTCTAAATGATCCTGTCACTTATAGCTGTTGTCAGCTATCAGAGACAGGCATAGGAACATCAGGCAGTGTAGGCTGGAAAGGAAGATGAGGAAGCCTACAACATTCTCACTACAGTGATGGTTCCAACATGTGACACTTGGCTGCCACCATGGAAAGGGCGCCATCCACTTTTGGAGACCCAGACGCAGAACACTAAGTGGCTGCCGGATGTGCGTTGGACCTGTACTCTTTTGTCTTTAGCCAGGGGTTCTCATGGCAACTCCACCTCCCAACCCCTTGCTATTCATCTGGCTCTCTATCCTTCCTGCAGCCCAACATCACGCTGACCTTATGCACTTACCATTTAACAACAGCAGTAGTGGTCGAAGTGGCTGTCAGAACCTTTCAGTGTTGGAACACGGCATCTGATGCTGTGGAAAGGGGAGATAGTCTGCCTTGCCTCCACTGTTCGGCTCTATGAAAGAGCTATCAGATTGGAAATGCAGTTCCATGTTTCTTGGAGACTTGAGTGAAACCTTGTCTTAAAAATCTGAAGCTCCCTCTATTTTGACAATATGTGTGAGATTTCCATACCTCAGAAAATTCAACCCAGTATTTAGTTAAGATTTAGAATACCCACTCCCA
>JAHRHZ010000062.1:52623497-52651881 GCA_024137785.1 Ginglymostoma cirratum
CTTCCTGCTCCTCTGATGCTGCTTGGCCTGCTGTGTTCATCCAGCTCGACACCTTGTTATCCCACATTATGTACAACTGTGTACATCCTGTCAGTGCAAATGAATGAGATGTTGGTGTCATTGAAGTCATCATTGTGTGCCCACATCACACTGAAACTGGACCGGAAGTATTATGCCCATTGGTACGGTCTCTTCCTCGCTGTCCATCCAGCTGTCGGCTGTCCTACTGAGTGCTCCGATCACCACTGGCCAGTCCCACTTGCTGATGGCTGGTTTTGCTCACAGTCCATCTGAACAGCCCTACTCAGTGCTGCTCACCCCCTCCCTTTCCACTGTGAACCCCACTTACCACTGGCCTGCTCCCTTCAGAGATGGCTGCTTCCCCAGCCCCAACTCTCACCCTGCTGTCTTGGTTGCCATCCCCATCACTGTCTAGTAGCCACAAATTCTATTGCATTATCTATCAAGTCTGCACTTTGTATTGTGAGATTGTACCACTGCAACACTTAAAAATCCAACGCTACAAGGAGCAGATGTCTCCACGGTTTATAATCAGGCAGTGAGCAAGTTCTTTCGCTGGCAGTGATATCACAGGCTATATAACTGCATGGCTGTGAGTGCACACCCTGTAGTTGCGATCATAATGAACACAGCCTTTTTAAAATGGTGTATGCCCATCCAGCAACACACAGTGTTAAAGCTGTAATGTCTGCTCATGCTGAACTGACCTTCCGACCTATTAAGACTGCGTTCTCATCTTCAGCCTTACTGGAAAGTCACTTTGAATAGACTCACCCACTGTTCACTTAACATCATTTAGACTTGACATCCTTCAAGGAATTATTTTTTCCAAAAATATACTTCATTCATCATATTTGTAGAAGTATATTACAGAACTGTTCAAACTTGACAGAGTGCAACTCAGATCAGTTTCTTTGATATTACATAAACTGACTGACTTCACTTGCCATTAAAGATTATATTTGTAGGGTACATTTACATTTCATCCCCAGCATTCTCTGCACATACAGCCCAATTTTTACACCCTTTCTAGTCCCTTGGTATATGATAGTAAGAGTGCCTCAGAGATTGGTTTTTCCCCATTGAGGCTTTACAGCAGTTGCTCCAAGCTTTAGTGAATCCTTCAGCATGTAGGCCTGCATCTTGGAACCCACTAGTCTTCGATATTCTACTTTGTCATTTCTTTGCACTGGAACATTTCACCAAGTTGACAGTCTTTCAGCAATAGTTAATGTTTATCTTGGTGTGAATCCCTGGAGCACTGAGTCCTGTGTCAGAATGAACCTTGACAAAACCTATGACATCTCTTTCCAAACTTGCTAATGCAAAGGTGCGTTCCAGAAGGAGATGGACGATTGTCTCTTCCCTATGAAAGGCAGCATGCAGAGGCAGTGCAACCCTCAGCAAGCCAGAAAGATCTAATGGGGAGGGCCCTTCTCACCACCAGCCAAGCAATGGACTTTGTAGTTTTAAAGGAACATATGCCTAATATTTAACAGAAAAATATTACATTGTTGTAGAATTTCGCTGTGGTCACTTTGTCAGAAATCTGACAGCCTTGATTTTTCATGATCACGTCCTCTATTCATTCCTTTTAGAATGAGGCCAGGAGGCTCAATAAAGAATGGGCAACTTTCTCAGATTACTGCAAGTACTCTGAAAGTGGTCATTTACCCCGCTGTTCAGAATGTTATCCTATTTCAGTTCTTGTAAAATAATACATCCTCTGACTTAGCATGAGAAATGCCATGGACAATTCACTAATATTTAACACATGACACAGAAGTCATTTACAGCTGGTTTGAATTTCTGCCTGTGTTCTTAAATCATTTTGTTTTGTTCGCCGTAGTAGTACTTCAGAAACTTATTTTGTGGAGTTTTGGACGAGGATACAATTTGATAAGCTTTGCTTTGTGTGAGACATTAGTTAGCCAAAAGAACACCCTGACTTAATTGGCCTTTTCTCATATTTCATCTTCAGTCTTCTAAGTGTATTTTTGAAAGTAGATTAAAGCTCAGTACTCAGTCAGAACCATTGTGGCCTGGCCTTTTGCTCACTTGGTGGGTAGTGCAAGTAAGGAAATTTCCCTACTTTAGCGGACCTGCCATGGGAGAAACTCTCCCAAGGAGATCTCCTTGGTTCTCTAGCTCCTCTTTTCAGTTCTTTCGTTAGACTTTAGGCTCTCTGGCCCTTAGTATTAACACTGCGTCCTCACTCAACCCTCCCCCACTTGGCCAAACCCCACATCATTCTATGCTCCATGCCAACTCATTCCCACATGGCCCCTTATAGCCCCATGAACAATGGACAGACCTCAGGAACTATGTTTAGGTGGAATTAAAGGTCTAAACATTTATTACAGGCTTTACTATAGTACAAAAATTCTGAAATCCTCTTCAGTACTTTTAAATGTTCTCAAGCACTTAATCCCTTGGAAAGACAAAAAGCGTTATATATTTGTAATCTCGCAGCAACGTGATCTAATCCTTTAATAAGCTATTTCAGCTGTCAATCAAACTGTGAACTTCAAATCCTCCCTGCTGAAATAATTATGCTTCATGGAAAGCAACCAATGACTAAGAGAGTTTGCAGTCTGTGAACCCTGTGCCTTAAGTGTGGAATTGAAAAGTACCTGGAGAAAAGAGATTGACAAACAGTAAGCCCTGACAAGCAAAAGGATCCTTTCAGCAAACCCCTGTGGACAGGAACCATTGAACTGCCTTCCCAACATTATTTTTTCCACCCTTAATAACAATTAAACTATTCACATCTGTCGAGTGGGGGAGACTGTTAGAATTTTAACCAGTAGGATAACATGACAACGGTTCATAGTTGTTTATTTTTATCTATAACCTGGTTATTTGTAATAAAATGTGATTGTTTTAAGTACAGAAACCTGATCTGCATTTATTGTTAGCTTAGGTGTAAGAAAATGCCTGTAAATGGGGGAGTTCTGCATACTTTGATAAGATACTTTTATGATGACTCCAGGAATAGCAGGAATCATGCTACCCAAGAGAGGTGTGACATCAGGACTGAACACTTCCCTGGATCCATGCCCCTTCACTCCTGCAGCTATAATGTCTTTGGACAGATGAATAAAAATAGTCAATACAGAATAAAGCAGCTCTGGATATCTCTGATAACACAGTGTGGAGCTGGAGGCACACAGCAGGCCTGCTGCCTGTGTTCCTCCAGCTCCACACTGTTATCTGCTGCCTGGCCTGCTGTGTTCCTCCAGCTCCACACTGTGTTATCTCTGACTTTAGCATCTGCAGTTCTTGCTATCTCTAGAAATCTCTGCTTCCGTTTCCTCAGCTGATTAAAACTAGTCTGGGAGTTCAGGGATCAAAATTTGCATTGTGACTTAGATATTCCATTCCGTTACTAGATACCAACTCCACAGTCTTCTCAAACCGCTAGAATCTAGTGTCTCTTCTGCAGTGTTTTGAATTTCTAAAGCCCAAAAGATTTCTATAGATTTGTTTTGTTGGGAAAAGCTGCTCCCTCACTGGCCTAAATCAATAAGAGTGACGGCAGACTTTTGCAGACCTCCAATATTGGGAAGTTGAAAGGAGAAACTGATGCACAGCAGCATGCAAATAACAATACACTTACTATGTAGAAACGTAGAGGATTGAATAATGGGAACTCACTTGTCAGCTCGGACCTCTGGTTGTTTCTTGGGCATTTCTGCTCTATGCAGTTATGACAATGGCCTTGAGCTGGCTCTGAGAAAAGCAATTTTTTCCCTTTTTTTTTACAGAGAAATGACTTCAGCACCCACGCAGCACAATTTAAGAATCACACCCGTAAGTTCTAAGGACAAATTCCTTGATGATGAATATGCTTTGTTTTTGGGTTAAACAGGTACTGGTTGTGGTACACAACTAAGACATATGTTGGTGGTATCGCTAAAAAAGTATACGACCGCCTGCGGAAGTGGCAGGTCAACTTTGTGGTGCTGCAGAGAAAGAAGGACCCAGAGCAAATTTTCCTGCAATGTGTCCCTAAACACAAGGTAGGGCTTTACTCCATAAAGAAGAAAGATTTGTATTTAAATCATACCTATCAATGCCTCAGGGTGTCCCAAAGTGCTTTACAGCCAATGAAGTACTTATAAAGTGCTCAGTTATTATCAGTTAACTGGACTGCTGGTTTGCAATGCAGAATGCTGCCAACAGTGTGGGTTCAATTCCTGTACTCTCTGAGGTTACCAAGAAGGACCGTCCCTTACTACCTCTGCCCCACCTGAGGCTTAGTGACCCTCAGGTTAAACTGCCACCAGTCATCGCCATTCAGCTATCAAGTCTATGCTTTGTATTGTGAGATTGTTCTAATCTGGACAAGTGATGTGAGGGAATGCAATTTGTGAGGTCAAATGCAAGACAAACGTATACTGTAAATGGCTGGACCCCTAGGAGCAGAGGGATATGCAGAGGGATCTTGGGATCCAAGTCCTTAGCTCCCTGAAAGCGATAATGCAAATGGATAAGGTGGTAAAGAAGTCAGACAGCATGCTCGCTTTCATCATTCCGACACTGAGTATAAAAGTTGGCAAGTCGTATTGCAGCTGTGTAAATCCTTCTGAGGAAAGGTCACCCGAACAGAAACGTTAACTCTGATTTTCTCTCCACAGATACCGCCGGACCTGCTGAGATTTTCCAGCAATTTCTGTTTTTGTTTGTGCATAAAAATTAAGTTGGGCCACATTTGGAGTATTGTGTGTAGCTGTGGTTGCCACACTAGGAAGGATGTGGAGCCTTTGGAGAGGGTACAAAAAAGATATTGCCTGGATTGGAGTGTATTAGCCACGAGGAGAGGTTGGCCAAACTTAGAATGCTTTCTCGAGAGAGTCGGAGGCTTAATGGTGACCTGATCGAAGTATATAAAATTATGAAAGGCATGAAAAACATGGATAGTCTGAGTCTTTTCTCCACGGTGGAAATGTCAAATAATAGGGGTCACAGGTTTAAGATGAGAGGGATAAGTTCAAAGGGGACGTGTGAGGAAAGTACACAGCGTAGTAGGTGACTGGAACATGCTACTGGAGGAGGTGCTTGAAGCAGATACGATAGCTAAAGGCATTTAGATAGACACATGAACAGGCAGAGAATAGAAGGATATGGACTGTGTGCAGGCAGATGAGTTTGGTTTAGAATAGAATCATAGAATTCTACAATGTGGAAGTAGGCCATTTGGCCCATTGAGTCCACATTGACCATCTGAAGACCATCCTACCCAGACCCGCCCTATCCCTGTAACTCTACATTTCCCATGGCTAACCCACCCAGCCTGTGCATCGCTGGACTCTATGGGACAATTTAGTATGGCCAATCCACCCTAACTGCACATCTTTGGACTGTGGGAGGAACCTGGAGCACCTGGAGGAAACCCATGCAGATGCAGGGAGAATATGCAAACTGTACGCAGATGGTTGCCTGAGGATGGAATCTAACTTGGGTCCCTGGTGCTGTGAGGCAGCAATGCTAACCACTGAGCCACCGTGCCACCCATCATGGTCAGCACAGAGATGGTGGGCTGAAGGGTCTCCTCCTGTGCTGTCCTGTTCTGTGCTCTGTGTTCCAACACTAAAAATTCAACAATACAAGGAGCAGATGTCTCCAAGAGGTCTGAGGGAGCAGCCGTATGGTGTGGTAAAACCATGGCACTTTACCTTTTACTTATACAGATCATTTGTTGTTGCTATATGGAAAATGAAGCTGACAATTGTACTTACGGCAAGGCACAATACGACAATAATCTATTAATCTGCTTTAATATGGGTTTAAGGATAAATATTGGCCAGGACAACTCCCTGTGATAAATCAGACAGGCCTCAATTTAATGTCTGTTCAAAAAGAAAAAGAAAAAAGGAAAATTGCACTTTTTTGAATCTTTCAAAAGCACAGGCCACCCAAAAGAGCCTCACAACCAATGAAGTAATTTTTGAAGCATAGCCACTATAAAAATACATGAAATGTGGCAGCCCATTTGAACTGAACATCTCATAACAGCAATGTAACAATGATTAGATCATCTATTTTTCTCTATTGATTGCAGGTAAAATATTGGTCAGGATGTTAGGAACAACTCACCTTTTGTGTTTGAATGCTTGCCATGCAATCTTCTACAGCCACCTGAGAGGGTGACTATCGGCTGCAGTTTAACATTTGATGTCAAAAATGGCACCTCCATCATTGCAGTGCGTCCTCAGTACTGCATTGGGGAGTTAACTATTATTTTTCTGTTCACATTTCTGGAGTACCACCTGAACCCAGAAAAATGTGACTCAGGGTGAGAGTGCCGTGTAGCCTTCCATGCTGAAAAATAGTACCTTCAGGATCACAGTATCCCCTCAGTCTTACACTGGGATGTCAGTTTAGATATTGAGCTTCAGCCTGTAAAGTATGACTCTAACTTGGTCAAGAGAACTTCCCTTAAGCCATCGATGACAATGTTTTACACCCTTCATGAGAAGGACCAAAGTTCAACATTGCAAGCATTTTCTTTATTCTTTCATGATGTGGGCATCATTTGTTGCCCATCAGTAATTTTTCTTGAACTGAGTGGTTTACGAGGTTATTGCTGAGGCCAGCTAAGAGTCAACTACATTACTGTGTGAAATAATTCCACAAAGGCCATTTCCCATTGCCAAGTCACCCGGTATTTACAAATGAACAATCCTTGACTTTGGTCCTGCCTTATTCAGAGTCAGCTAATCAGAGTGTCAGCACCTCATCTCTGATGCTCCCCTTTTTATCTATCAGCCAGATCTCCCTGATTGGACTGGATTAGCAGCCCATATTCTATGAGGTTTAGCTGGCTGATCTTGTTGCAATCATGAGACTGTGGGTCTAGAGTCACAGAGGTAGGCCAGTTGGCAGCTTTTTTTCTCTAAAAGACATTAGTGATCTAGATCATTTATACAACAATCAATGATAGTTTCTTGCTTGCCATCACTGTGACTGGCTTTAAATTCCAGATCTTACTAATTGAATTCCACCAGCTGCCACTAGATCTGAACCCTTGTCCCCAGAACATTAGCCTGAATCTTCATAGAATCCCTACAGTGTGGAAACAGGCCTATCGGCCCAACAAGTCCACACCGACCCTCAGAGCATCCCACCCAGATCCATATCCCTATAACCCACCTAACCTACATATCCCTGAACACTACAAGCAATTTAGCATGGCTGATTCACCCAGCCTGCACGTCTTTGGACTGTGGGAGGAAACTGGAGCACCCAGAGGAAACCTGCACAGACACAGGGAGAATGTACAAACTCCACACAGACAGTCATCCGAGGGTGGAATCGAACCCAGGTCCCTGGCTCTGTGAGGCAGCAGTGCTAACCACTGAGTCATTGTGTTCTAGGTTACTGGTGCAGTAATATTACCATTACACCACTGTCTCCTCTGTAGGCTTGTCTATATTTCACAACACTTGTGAGATTGCCTCTGCCTGTGTTTTTTTTTAATTTGACCATGTATTGCTCAGGTTGAAACTGTTTGCAAGAAGTTGGAGACCAGGTATCGTGGCCCTGAACCATCCGATATTGTCGAAATGTTTGAAGGGGAACAGTTTTTTGCTGGATTTGAAAAAGGGATTAAAATTGATTCAGGTAATGCCATAAAATTTAATGGTGTTGGGTTGAAATATGTTTGAGCCTTGCGAGGTTCTCAGCTCCAGTGTGATTTGGTTTTGGAGACTGTAGTTCTGATCTAATAATAATATCCATTTAAAATGCATCAACATTAAAATTATATACTGTCACATGCAAACTGATAGTTCTGAAGAGCTGTATTTCCCTGATCCATTAACTATAATTCATGGACCTTCTAAACAGACAGACAGACTGCAAGTGAAGAGCAGTATATTTTCTGTCAATATGCCATAGGCTGATTGCCCAGCTGTTAATTCAAGATCACATATTGAGAACTGGGAAAGGCAATGCTTAATATATTCCAGATGTCTCTCACCAAATCAGATGCATCCATTCTGGAACAAAGCCAGGGAGGTTGAATGAAGATCATTTTGAGGCAGAGACTCTTCTTTTGATCACTGATTTCGTTTCAGTTGCAGGAGAGAATGATTCCAGGAAGCATTGAATATTCTTTTTAAAATTGCATTTACAGCTGCTTAAAAACTGAGGAAAGCTTGTGTTTCAAGGTTAGAGAACATTTTTTTCTCAGTTTTTTTACTCAGAAATGTACAGCAAAATAAAACTGAAGTACATGATGTAATCATCAGAACATGGTCAGGATTATGCTATATTTCATAACTCCCTGTGTGCATATATACTGGATATCTTTACATTAATGCAGCCTATGGGCCACATCCCATAATGGTTTCTCTACTGCTCATGATTTGGTGTTTATACACCAGCTCTGGGGGAAGAGGAAAAGAGAGACATCAAAAAAAAGTGAGTCAAAGTGCTGCTGCACAAATTGGTGAGTGTAAACCAGTTTGTTTGCTCAAAATATTAACTTCAAATTTGAGCTTCTGACTCAAATCATGTTTTAGAGCATTCATGATCACTGTTTTCTTTCCCATGTTGTGACATGAGATGATGTGGCGCGCTGAGTTATTTCGGATCATGCAATATGAATAAAGCAGCATCCTCATTTTCATATAATAGTGTTCCCAAATAACAACACTTGGTGGTGTTTTTTGATGTACATACAGAGCGTACTGAACAATCAACATGTTAGGATTAGCCAATTGTTGATAAAATTAAATTGAGTTTTAAAATAATCAAGCCTGGCAATTACCAATACCCGGGCTTAGGAAGAGCAGAGAAAATGTGCATTGGAGTCATAATTAATTGATTTCTAGTTAATATTTTAAATGTTCATTTTTGCACTGTAATGATCCCAGCTACACAAGTCTGATCCTAGACTGAAATCTAGCTTGATAGATAATATTTTCAGTCTTTTGTGATTTTAATGAGGTTGTCTTTCACTGAAACACAAACATGCAATGCTTCAGATTCAGATTTAACAATAAAGCACAAGTTTATTGCACAAAAATTGATGATAATATAGATCAAACCAAACTTTTCATACAGTACTAGTTTAAATATTTAGAAACAGACAATAAATACAATCGCATTAATCCGAAA
This sequence comes from Ginglymostoma cirratum, assembly GCA_024137785.1. Lineage (NCBI taxonomy): Eukaryota > Metazoa > Chordata > Chondrichthyes > Orectolobiformes > Ginglymostomatidae > Ginglymostoma > Ginglymostoma cirratum. The sequence continues at coordinate 52,632,645 of JAHRHZ010000062.1, forward strand.
AATCTCCCTTGTAGTACTTCTGTCCACATATAACAGCTTAATCTAATGGTGACTTCAATGCCTCCCCCTTAGAACCTGATAGCCTCTTCGTGAAGGCTTCTGAGCTTAGACTTGCTCAGCTTCAATTAACCTCTTCAGGGTTTTGACCGAATACTTCTGGTCTGCACCTTTTAAACTAAACTCCTTATACTGAGGTAACCTGTTTCTTAACAGTCCTAGATTACCTCATTTTCTCAGGTGCTTTACACATCCAGTTTCAGCCAAGATCTGCACAAAACTGCCAAATTGAAACATCTTTCTAAGTTATGTGTGTTTCCCCAGACCAAAAATAATCTCCACAATCATTCTACATGAAAGCCTAATGAAACACACTATTAATTTTGTTCGTTTGTAAACTCTCCCATTGAAAGGAAAACCCCTTTAATCTCCAGAAATTCTCCCTCTTATGCTGTGTTTTAAAAGAAATCATCAGGACTAAATTAATCATTAAACCCCTTCAGACAAGCAAAACGCATGTGCCACTTGAGCAGAATTCAGGAATCTAAAATAAGTGATGGTAAAATTTTCATGAATCACACACACTACAGTACAGCAGGGGATCATTAAATGTTTGCTTTTCTTTCAGATCGACCAGACTGTGTAGATGGAAGGATTGGGTTCACCTTTTACTCACATCTGAAGAACAGTAAGGAGGTTTATGTCTCCACTGAAGCCGACAGAAAAACAAAAGCTGTGAAAGGACAGGTAAATGATGTCCCCTTTTTCAAAAAATAGAATCAGGATAGGGGCGGCACGGTGGCTCAGTGGTTAGCACTGCAGCCTCACAGCGCCAGGTACCTGGGTTCAATTCCAGCCCCAGGCGACTGTCTGAGTGCAGTTTGCACGTTCTCCCCCGTCTGCGTGGGTTTCCTTCGGGTGCTCCAGTTTCCGCCCACAGTCTGAAGATGTGCAGGTTGGGTGGATTGGCTATGCTAAATTGCCCGTAGTGTTTGGGTTATAGGGGGATGGGTCTCGGTGGGATGCTCCAAGGGTTGGGGTGGACTTGTTGGGCTGAAGGGCCTGTTCCCACACTGTAGGGATTCTATGATTACTAAGACTCTACGTTGTCACAGTCAAAAGCTCAACAGTCTATTGATAGGTAATTCTTGCTCCCAAAATCCAAGATAGCTTCTTAATTTTGGGCCATGCTGTATAAGAGGTGCTTGTTCTGGTGATACATCATGTGTAAGCTGTTTGAGAGCCCTGGGATGTGCAACACAATTCTCAAATTGTCAACAGCACCACTGGGTCTGAATACCTGCAGACTCTGAACCAAACCTGTATATCACATGCTTTCTGTACTCTAGTTGTTAGAGACGTACTGCAAGAGATAAATATCGACACTGGGGAGAGCTTACCTGTTAAAATTTGTGACTTGGAATCTTTGACAATTCTGTGGGTCCAGTGCAACCTGTCCAGAGAGTAGCTGAAGAGCTGTACCGTTATCAGGCAGGGATGTCTATCCAAGTCGGTCAAGAGGTGGACCACAGACAGTCCTGAGGGATCATCCACTGAAAGTCAAGTTGGTGATTATAGGCCGTTGTTGCAGGAGAAAAGTCAGGGAACTCAGTTGTGGGGACTGGAGGCACAATGGTGGGATCCAGGGAGAGTAAAAGTTGTGAAGTGGGGGAGACAATAGAGCATCAGAAGGAAAGAGTTGCCTCTTGCAGAAGGGCGGTTAATCGACACTCAGCACCCCCTGGGGACACATAGGAATTGAGTGAGATGAAAGTTCATGGCACAGCTGTTAGTGCTGGGGCAGGTGGAGGGAAGGTGTCCTGAGTTAGTGAACAGGCAAAGCAGAGGACATGCAGGGCAGCACGCTGGCTCAGTAGTTAGCACTGCTGCCTGACAGCGCCAGGGACCCGGGTTCGATTCCACCATCAGGCGACTGTGTGGAGTTTGCACATTCTCCCCATGTCTGCGTGGGTTTCCTTAGGATGCTCCGGTTTCCTCCCACAGTCCAAAGATGTGCGGGTTAGGTGGATTGGCCATGCTAAATTGCCCACAGTATCCAGGGATACGCAGGCTCGGTGGATTAGCCGGAAATGTAGTGTTACAGCGTTAGGGTGGGTCGGGTTGGGATGCTCTTCGGAGAGTCGCTGTGGACATGATGGGCTGAATACCCTGCTTCCACACTGTAGGGATTCTCTGATTCTCATAGTCTGGGAGTGTTTGATGAGAGTGAGGGAGGGACAACACTGCTTATAATAGTGAGAGTGGCACACCATGAGTCTTGGTGGGAATTGTGTGCAGTAGAAGAGAAAGAGTGAATGTGAAGTAGCAGAGAGGTGATGGTGGCCCTTATGGCAGAGCAGAGAAGACCACTGACCTTCTTCCTGCACAGTTGCTCGTTCCTCCACACCGTCGAAACAGCACTGAGCCAGATGTTAACCTTGGACAAAGCTAGCAGGGTCTGGTGATGTAGTCTCCACTGTCAGTCCTGAGGGAAGCGGACGGTGCCCCTCTGCACCACCCTGTCCACCAGGACCTTCAGGTCCCCTGCTGGCAAAATGAAAAACCAATTTTCCTCTGTCTGCCTAACTTGAGTTTTTTGAAGAAGTAACAAAGAAGATTGATGAAGGCCGAGTGGTGGATGTGATCCATATGGACTTCAGTGAGGCGTTTGACAAGGTTCCTCATGGTAGACTGGTTAGCAAGGTTAGAGCACATGGAATACAGGGAGAACTAGCCATTTGGATACAGAACTGGCTCAAAGGTAGAAGACAGAGGGTGGTGTTGGAGGGTTGTTTTTCAGACTGGAGACCTGTGACTAGCGGTGTGCCACAAGGATCGGTGCTGGGTCCACTGCTTTTTGTCGTTTGTATAAATGATTTGGATGTGAACCCAGGAAGTATGGTCAGTAAGTTTGCAGATGACACCAAAATTGAAGGTGCAGTGGACGGTGAAGAAGGTTACGTCAGAATACAACGGGATCTTGATCAGATGGGCCAGTGTGCTGAGCACTGGCAGATTAGATAAATGTGAGGTGCTGCATTTTGGAAAGGGAAATCAGGGCAGGACTTATACACTTAATGGTAAGATCCTGGGAAGTGTTGCTGAACAAAGCAACCTTGGAATGCAGTTTCATAGTTCCTTGAAAATGGAGTCGCAGGTGGATTGACAGTGAAGAAGGCATTTGGTATGCTTGCCTTCATTAGTCATTGCATTGTGTATGGGAGTTGGGAGGTCATGTTGTGGCTCTAGAGGATATTGGTTAGCCCACTTTCGGGACACTGTATTCAATTCTGGTCTCCCTGTTATAGGAAGGATATTGTGAAACTTGAAAGGGTTCAGAAAAGATTTACAAGCATGTTTCCAGGGTTGGAGGGTTTGAGTTATAGGAGAGGCCGAATAGGCTGGAGCTATTTTCCCTGGAGTGTCGGATGCTGAGGGGTGACCTTATGGAGGTTTATAAAATCATGACGGGCATGGATAGAGTGAATAGACAAGGTCTTTTCCAGAGTCCTAAACTAGAGGACATAGGTTTAAGGTGAGAGGAGAGAGATTTATAAGGGGCAACTTTTTCATGCAGAACGTGGTGCGTGTATAGAATGAGCTGCCAGAGGAAATGGTGAAGGCTGGTACAATTAAAAGCCATCTGGATTGGTACACAAATAGGAAGGGTTTAGAGGGATATGGACGAAATGCTAACCAATGGGACTAGATTAATTTAGGGTATCTGCTTGGCATGGATGAGTTGGACCGAAGGATCTGTTTCTGTAGTGTAAAACTCTATGACTGTGTGTCTAGGGCAATTCACATTCTCTGTGCAGGGCAGCTTCAGACTGACAGAGCTTAGCATAGTGCACAAGGGCATTTTAAATATGGCAGGTTGGCAGGAACGCTGTAGGGCACAGCAGTGGCGAGTACGTCTGCTCGTGACGAGAGGGAAGGTATGATGACCACGGGTTGTAGGGGCGTGGTGTAAAGTGTAGTGTAAAGTGACAAATTTCAGAAAGTGGCATGAGGATTCTTGCTAAGCATCAGAGAGAGAGAAACCCTCCATAAAATTCATCAAAAATTGACACTTAGCAGATTTCCATTTAAATTCAGCCCACAGTCTTGAAAAAAGCTACTCTGGGCCTTAGGACCCAGATATAAAAGTGTAGTTGGAGCTTTTCCTGTCCTAAATTTGCTGCCTGATTGAAAAGTTGCTGACATAAAGTTTCTGTCCACATTAAAGCGCTCAGAATACATGATCCAGCTTTCGCAGCAATTAAACAAGTTTTGTGGAATGACAAAATTTGAAGCTCTGAAACAGGCCAACTGCTTTATGCAAGTGTTTTTGCTCCATAGGAGCTTCCTCCCAGCATATTTCAACCCAATCCTTTAGTTCCATCTCCCTTTTCCAAACCGTACGTAATATTGGTCACTCTCCAGTTCTCTGGCACACATTCTCTCTCAGTAGAATTCTGAAGTATTTCAAAAGCCTTTGCCTTTTCTCCCCCAATTTCTAATCAGGTTCCTGGGATGCATCTATTTGATCTTAACATTTTGTCTTAGCTTAACATACTTCACTAATTATTTTGTTTTATTCATTGTCATATCTTTCAACTCATCTTTATCTGATCAAGACTTTCTCTCCTCAGTGACCTTTTCTTTTGTAGATACTGAAACAAAGTAATCATTAAGCATCTCCTCCTCTTAGTTAACAATTATCATTTTCTCTTTAGTTTTTTTTAAGAAAAATTTTCTGTTTATTTTAGTAATTCGGGGGCTTTTATTTTACTGATTTATTTATAAATAAATTTTTAAAATCTTGCACTTGTTTGCAGCCTCAATGTCCAAAGCTAATAGGATACGTTTTGAAATGCAATTACCGTTGCAATGTAGTAAAATGCAAACAGTAAGGCCACACAAGCAGGAATGAAATCAATGACTAAATGATCTTTAGTTGGTGGAGCTGGGTGAGGGATAAATATTGACACTGGGGAGAACTCCCCTACTTTTCAAACCTGAAAGGGCATGTGGATCTATGGTTTACAAAATTTAAATGTCAAATGGAATTGCTTCATTTAATATCTCACGGTTATGCTGATTGCGTTCTCTAACTGATGACAGATTATCTGATGACAGAGCATGCATTACCCTGGCAACGCATGAAATTTCACATCAGTTACTTAATAAAGAAGCAGAGGCATAAGACTAGGATTAACTTTACTTAATAAGATGTTGGCTGTTAAAGCAGCTGCAATTCAAATTAATTCAATCTGTATCTCCATCTCTGATTTATTAGTGACAACAAAATTTCATTGGAAACACGGTTGCATTGCTTAAATTTGCATTAATATCTTGTTGGTAAGGCAGGAGCAGTTCCTTCATTCATTGCATGCCATTTGTCCATCCTTCTAATTAAGAGTTTAAGTGCTTTTTGCATTTGGTGTTATGGTGGGGGTTATCCACGTTGTTTTCTGTATTCCCGTCAGTAGCCTGTGGGATAATTACTGTTCTGTGTGCATGTTTTTATTTGATCTGTACTGAGGTCAGCGGGAGGGTGGGTCAGACAATCAGCGATTCAGTGCTTAAGATTTTCTTTGTGTGTGGCTCTCTGCTTCCAGCATGTGATTGCTGAATTTACCCTTTGACTTTTCAGAGCTATCAGAAGTGCAGAGTGAAAATTACAACATCCTGTGCTACAAAAAGTCCCTTTTAGCTTACTTATTTAGGATGGTCAGTTGCAGTTTAAGCAAAATAGGCAATCTTCGGAGAATGAAATTTAAACATTAAACTGTTCGGTTTCAAAAAAAGTTTTGGAATTAAATGATTATATTTTTGACTGACTGTTTTGGATTGGTTGCTGGAAAAGCAAAAGAGTTAAAAGGGAGAGGCAGGAAGCTGAGATAAAGCCATAGCACGATCAATTCTCAAGGGATCATATGGTCTGCTCCTGCTCCTATTTCTTCCATTCTTGTCCTGGGGAACGTGTGCTTTCACATCAATCTCTTGTTAATAAGGAATCAAATTGAGAAAGCTTTGCTTTCATGAAATATTTCACTTTTCCCCTTGTGTAGAGTTCTCCAACAGAGATCGCGAGAAGGTTATTGGCTCTCAGCCTTAAGGCAGAGCTGTTGGGAGGTACACTAAAAGCCAGGCTTCCTTGTAAAGAACCTTGTCAAGAGCCTTCATTGTTGGCTGTGGCAGATATTGGAGACTCGCCATGAGGAAGTGTAGACTTCAGTCTGTGCTCTACATCTCTGTGATAGTGTTTGACAGCTCTACAGCCAATCCATCTGCAGCTACGTTGTTCCTCATCAGGGATTTCTACAAAGTAGATCCTGTACATGGATGAAAGATCACACAATATAATGGCATTTTGCTGGTCTTCATTCTAGGTTTCCTTTTACAGAGGATCCTTGCCAGAAAATATTCCCGAGGAAGCTGCTAAGAAGCGAAAAGGCCCCGATTCGATGTGGCTGGCCACTTTGCCAATCAAATTGCCTGTAAGCTGCATCATTTTCTTAATGTTGTCTTATTTTAGAGAATTAAAATAAAATTTGTGCTACTGCAGTAGGATCAGTGCCTATTAGATTTTTTAAGGGGAGAGAGAAAGGCTAGTGCTTAATCGACACTGTCACATTTCAGGAATTAAAGTGCAGTGACTGTTCTTCTGTTGGCAAACATAGAAGCCATCTTGTACACAGCAAGATCCCATTAATAGCAGTGAATTAAAGCAGTTAATCTGATTTTAGTAGGGCTAATTAAGACAGAAGTATAGGCCTAGAGAATGCATCCTTTTTTAGAAGTAGTGCCACCCATTCTTTAAAGTTTATCTGAAGTGGTGTCACAGCCGAAGTGATATTTGATTTAATTGCTTGCCTTGCAGGATGGCATCTCTGATAATGCCTTATTCCTCAGTAGTGCACTATGGGCTGCACCTAGATTATAGGCTCAAGTTGAAGAGTGGGGCTTGAACCTATAATGTTCTAATTCTGACATTAGACTGCTATAAATGTTATTTGTTTGCGTACAGTTTATTTTCCACTTTCAAGTGTGGCTTTTAAAAAACCTGATGCATTTTCTCCAGAAGCAGAAATCAAGACTTTATGATGAACCCAGAACAGATCCATCCTATCCACCATTAAACCTAGGTGATGAAGGTGAGACTGTGTTACTTTACCAGTGTTTAATTGTTTTGTTTTGTACTTACTGACCCAGTGACTGCCAGCGTCATGAATTCTCAGATCCAATCATTTGTATCATAAAAAGAGCCCAAAAAGGCTTCTTGCAGGAGAAATATGAGTTTGTCTAATTCTGATATCGTTCAACTGCGTACAGAGACATTTTAATCTTTATAGTGACAGTAAAAATTAGATTCTTTTCAATTGTGCTAATTTGCTGCCAACATTTAAAAGTATTTTAAAGACAACACAAAGTAATCTGATTTTAAGAGACATGTTGTTATTAGTGAGTATTTATGTCTTTTTCGCCTTCTGTGTAATTTTTAATAATAGTTAAGTGGTAAACACAGAATTGTAACCATTAAACCATGATGAAATCGCATATGTGATTTGAATAGGTGGTCACTGCAGGACTCGACTAGCATACCATTGTAGAGTCTAAATATACAGGAGTGCTTAAATGTCCATTAACTGCAGCACTTGATATATTATTGACACTCCTCCCCTGGCAAAAGCCAAAGATAGATCAGCAATGTCGACAATGCTATTGTCATTTATTGCTTGTTAGATCACATCAGTGTCTGGCCGTGACGTCGGAGGATATGAGCCTCAAAATAAATTTTCAATTTATTGCTTGGGTCCAACTGCTTAAAAATGTTCTGCGCTAAATGAGGAGTAGGGTTTGATTTTTTTAAAATCAAACCTGATAAATATTCCTGTTTGTGCTCTCTCCAATTTGCATTATCAAAATACTTAACAGTTTAGCGGCCTGTTAGTATGTTAAGTGGCTTTTTTCCAACTTGCATGGTGCAAATGGAACAAGTAGGTGCATTAAAGGAAGGTCATTGACGTTCTGAAGAAGTGTCACTAGACTCTAAGTGTTAATTCTGCCCTCCCTCCACACATGCTGCCAGATCGGCTGAATTTCTGCAGCAATTTTGGTTTTTTGGTTAAAATCATTGAGGGTCATTTGTAACTTGGGTCATTACATGTGCATTTGGGAGCAATATAATTCCATTTCCATGTTAATGGACACCATTTCAATGAGAGAATGGAAGAATATGTTTGAAATTGGATCCCGATCTGACTCCAGTAAAAAGCAGCATGAGACCCTTTTTTGTGGAAAGTTATAGATATTTTGTAATCAGCCTGTTCAGAGATGTTATGATATACCTCTGGAGCAGGTGTGGATTGAATCCAGGCCTCCTGGCCCAGAGATGGGACACTATCAATATGCCACAGGTGCCCTCTGGAAGGTGGTAAGTTGTGACATTGGTTGAGCCCTGGGACACTTTCACAAACTGTTACCTTTTTGAGCATTTTGATAAAGCAGACCGTTTCACCTACGTTCTCCAAAGCAGTAGGAAATCATGATGTAGGTTTGGCATTTCCAATTGGGTGCTCTTTGCAATCTAAAGCTGTGGACCCCAGATTGCCAGCACATTGCAACCTTTTCTGAGGTTCATTACTGGCATGGACAGGTAGTAGTTCTGGCCATTACCCTTCACCTGGGCAGGTACTTGCGATCTTTCTGACAACTACTGTTTGCTGACAGGAACAAATCTTGCTTGGGAATTCCCACTTGTTACACAAGGTGTTGAAACTATGTTCACGATTATAATCCAACTCGTGGGAAGAGTTAATTTAAGTAGAACCCAGGAGTACAGGCTACCTGCTTCATGATACGATTATATGTTACGCTAAATGGTTTCTTACTTTACTTTGGACAGAAACTGGCTACCTCACAGAAGCTAATCTTTTGAGTATTGCAAGAAGAATTGGGCCAGAATGGCAGAGTATTGGTATCAATCTCGGTTTATCCTATTCACAACTGGAAAGAATAGGATATAATCATAGGTGAGGAAGACATTTCTTCATGACAATGGTCAATTGTTTGGTTTTCTTTATCGTTCTTAGTTGTCTGATTTAATTTAAGAGTACAACAACAATAGGCGTGTCTCTCTCTTTGCACTTCTCAGACTTTTGCTAGTATGAGCAATTCATACACAGAGAATTCATGCACTTGGAACATTAATAGTCAAATTCAGAAAAGTAATTTTCCAGATCAGCCCTCCCTTCATTTTTTTGTAGTGAGGCACAACTGTTGCCTGTGCTGTCAACTAGACGTTTGCAAATGGCTGAATGCCAATTCACCCGGTATGTGCAACACATTTCTGGCGCAGCACAGTTGTTCATGTTTTGTTTGAGCTTGACCTTGACCTTGAACCATTAGCACTTGATGTCAAAAGTATCTGTTGCCCTTTTGAGAAAACCTAACATTGCAGCTGGACTGGATCATCCACTGCTACCACATGGCTGATCCAGCATTGCTTCATCTTTGTCACCTTTGCCTTAATTCTGGTTATTCTCACCAGTGCAGAACCTTGGTTACTTGATACTCAGAATGGTAGACAGTTTGCAGCCTCCTGAGATTTTGACATCTGTTTTGTAGCTGACGCAGGCCTGGCTGCTGCATTAGTAAGGAGGCTTCCTAGTCAACATCATTGCGAGAGGTTTCGAGTACAGGAGCAGGGATGTGTTATTGCAGTTATACAGGGCCTAGGTGAGACCACACCTGGAATATTGTGTACAGTTTTGGTCACCTTTTCTGAGGAAGGATGCTCTTGGTCTCAAGGGAGTGCAGTGCAGGTTTACCAGGCTGATTCCAGGGATGGCGGGTCTGATGTATCGGGAGAGATTGGCTAGGCTAGGATTGTTTTTGCTAGAGTTCAGGAGAATGAGGGGGGATCTCATAGAGACTTATAAAATTCTAACAGGACTGGGCAGGGTAGATGCAGGGAGGATGTTCCTGATGGTGGCTGTGTCCAGAACCAGGGGTCACAGCATGAGGATTCAGGGTAGATGATTTAGGATGGACAAAAGGAGACATTTTTTCACCCAAAAAGTGGTGAGTCTGTTGAATTGATTACTGCAGGAAGTTGTTGATGCCAAAACATTGAGGCGACTAGATATAGCACTTGGGGCGAATGGGATCAAGGGTTATGGGAAGAAAGTAGGATTAGGCTATTGAGTTGGACGATCCGCCATAATTGTGAAGAATGGCGGAGCAGGTTCAAAGGGCCGAATGGACTCCTCCTGCTCCTATCTTCTGTGTTTCTATGTTTAGCATACATCCTTATGCTGTGCCAATTAACATATGTTTCCTGAGATACCTGGAAAATGCATTGGATTTTAGGTCCATATAATAACCTCTTGGCCAATTACACCCCACTGTAGCGAGGGTGTCCAAGTTGGTAAAATGTTTGATCACCTCACACTGGGCTGTTTAATGGTACTTACTGGTAGAGCATTTTACTTGGGTAGGACATGTTGGTAAACTCAAATTTCTGGAGATTGATCATTAACCAGTTTGGGGTTGGTGAGCTCAGTTGGCTGGATGACTGTGACATCAACAGCACTGTTTCAACTCCTGCACCAACTGAGGTTACCATGAAGGTCCCACATTCTGAAAGGGACGTGGTGACCCTCAGGTTAAACCCACCACCAAACATCTCTCTCTAATGAGAGAGCAGCCCTATGGCTATGGTGTCTTTACCTTCAACCAGTAGCAGTTGTGACGAAGCCCTTAATAATACCACTTTGAAAATTAATCCATCGTTCAGTAGTTAACTAAGACATGCTTATGGGACAGCAGATATCATAAATTTCATGTGTGTCATTGAAGTATTCACTTTTCATGAAGAAAATTTTGATAAATTTTGTTTAAGGTGGTAAGCATAGAAGTCTGAGGATAGAAAAATCAGCAGCCAGGAAATATATCTTGCATGGCGTAGTACAGAAGTATATATCATCAATAGTTTTAATTAACAAGATTATTGGTTAGAAATGTATCAGGACTACCTCCTCCCTCTGGTACTTAGCTGAGCTGTTTATGCTAAGACAATCCCTACACTGTGCCCATTTAACTGGTCCCCGGTGAAATACTGTTTGCTGCAGTTGCTTGGTCTTGGGACTCAGTTTCCATTTGTATACTGATGATGCCCAACTCCATCCCTTCACCACCTCTGTCAGTGTCTCCAAAGTCTTGGTGTTATCAGACTGTTGGCCCATCTTCCACCCACAGATGAGCCATCTCCTATTCCACTAAAGTTTTGAAATGATGAAGCCATAATTTCTGGCCCTTGTCAACAATTTTGGCCCATGTTTAAACTAATCCATTCATCAACTTTGGCATCCCGTTTGATCCAGAGCTGAGCTTCAAATCTCATATCTGCCTGATCATAAACACTGCCTATTTCTGTCACTACTATTTCAGCTGCTGAAATATTTATTTGTGCCTTCATCACATAAAGACTTGTTCAGGCCAATACTTTTCTATCAATCAGGCTTGCATTTTCAAGTGTTTATCAATTTCTGTCCGTTGGAAACATTTCTGCCTTCGTCAAGTCCTGCTCACAAAATTAATTGTTTCTTCACTGGTCTGCACTGAGAGACTTGCACTTAAATCATTTTAGCCCTTTCCATCTCTGCAATCACCCACCACCCTACTGTAGACTTCAGTCCACCTCTCCCTACCCTAGGACTCTTCATTTGCCTGACTTGAACCCCTCATGCACGCTTCAATTCAATTTGCCCCATTATTGGCGACTGGACTGTCACTTCTCTCCTCCTCCTCAAAACACCTCAGTTAAAACTCACATTTGACCACGTCTTTGCTCTCACTGAACTGGCTCATTGCACCTCAACCACCTTTGGATTTTTTTAACATTAAATATTCTTTATATGCAATTATTGTCATCAAATTTTCATTTCTAAAATCTAAATTTCTAACGACTGGTGCAAAAAAAAATGGAATGAAAGCATTGCATTTGTATTATGTCTCCTCAGGTGCTTTGTTTGCATTGGGTTATTTGAAAGTCCATTGACTGGTTACTGTGTTGGCTTATAAAGCAATAGGCATTGTAGTATCCCACAAGCAACAATTAGATAAATAACCAATTAGTTTCTCTTAACAGAGGACTTTTGGCTAGAAAGTCAGGGAACCTTTCTGCTCTTCCCTAAATAATTCTTTAAGAATTTTACTATTCACCCGACTTAGCAGTAGAACTAGAATGCCGGTTCAATAGCTTTGTTATTATTGTTGACAGGTTGGCATTATCTCAGTGACACAAAGCGCTGTCAACCTAGTTAGTGTTAATAGGACAATTAGTAGGAGTTGAAACCACTGCCTTCTAACCTGGGATGGAATGCAAGAACTTGGTTAACGCTAAGTAACCTCACAATATGGAGGAGTTCTGAACAGCTCTGGAAAAATACACACCTAGTGAAATGAACAAATAATCTCTTTGGGCATAGTATAAACTGTGTTGATGTTGGGGAAGGCTTATAATTTTTGCACTTGTTGCGGCTTTCTTGAAATTACTTTAAAGCTCGAAACAATTTTTATTGGAAAATTATTTCTATAAATTATGTCATCTTTTGCGTAAGAGCAGACAATTTTCTTAATTTGCTAAATTTACCTCCTTTTACCTTCTCTCAAAATTGGCAGGTGAATGCTCTAAGTTTACATAAATAGAATCATGAGCTAGTGTTTTTGAGGGTTAATTTGTCTCATCTTTGTCTTCTATAGTCTTCTGAGTCCTGTGGTTACCTAGTGCCCAGAATGCTCTGTACCAGCTGTGCCAGTAGGATTCCAGACACGGCACTCCTGTGAAGTTTTAGTCTTTTTCTAAACTTTAAATTATTCATATGTAATTAAGAGGCTGACATGGAAAAACAGGGAACAAAGGATGTGGGCTACTGATAATTTAACTCCACAGAACGTGAAACTTTAGTCTTCTTGGATATTGTCTATGAAAGCAATTTTTTTAAAAAAAAATTAAAAGCAGTTCTTGTCTTTTCAAGCTATTATTTCATTTCCCCCAGGGACGACCTGGACAAGCAAATCTTAGAGATGCTGTTTACATGGGCCCAATGCAATGAGAGTGTACCAGGCTGCATCAGTCAACTGATTCAAGCAATGAAGAAGAGTGATCGCGAAGATATTGCAGAAGAAATACATTGTATTATTGAACTTGGCAGGAGGAAATATCACGATTCCATTCGTCGAGTAGGGCTGAGCCAAGAAAGCAGTAATGAAGATTCAGCTATAGCAATGGTATAACCTGGAAAATTTCGCTCCATTGGAAAATAATGGATATGAACCCTTTCTGTGCTGTTTGAAGATAGGGATTTGTCCTGTTTTAGACTTACGTTTTTGCTGGTTGAGCGAGGCCCTGGGGGACGATGAACTCTTGGCAACATTGTTCAGGAAATGATGCCATGTAATTAACTGAGGCAGAGTTCATTCCACGTAAATGTCAAGACCACTGTGATTGTTTTACAGAGGAACACAAAGAAAGCCAACAGGATTTGATAGTAAAACCAATCATTTTGCGGTGATGTGCAATATACAATCTTATTTCAGCCAGTGATGTGCAATTTTCTTCCGTGCATGTTACCCAGAGATAGCATACTTTGCATTTAATCTACAGCATTTAGTGAACTCCCCAAGTAGACAGATGGTCATATTACATTGAGGATTTATACAGTGTAGAAACAAGACGTTTGCTAATTAAATCCGTACAAGTGTCTTCCACTAATTGAGATGCCTAGCTATTTGCTACTCTTGCATCTTAAATCTGGGAATAGGGTAATTTGCCATTTAGGCCTATAGGTTCCCAGGATCACCAAGCCTCACCAGTGGTGAACATGTATTGGAATTCCTATGCAATACCCAGCTGGTGTGTGCAACCATTTACAACAGCAATGAAAAGAAATCGGATACAGGTGGGGAGCCCTACAATACCATTCAGTTTCTGGTTCTTTGCAAAGCAGTAATGTTTATCAGCTTCTGTGCTAAAGTTTATATTGTTTTGATGATCTTGGCCCCTATTATTTGGCAGGCTCACATAAAATGAACTAAATAGAAAGCCAATAGCCTGGTATTATGAAGTAGGATTCCTCAAGGTACCAGTGGCAGTTCCTATTCAGCTCCAACGTTGTACCATCTTCCCAAACCTATTTTTTTTCCTCATTTTTATCCTTTTTGTCTGCCACATTGAGTTAATTTGACAACTGGGGAGCTTCTTTTTTAAACTTTGACAAACTTAGCTACCCATGGAGCACTGTCAAAATTTACTTCAGATCAATTGCAGGGTTTTATGAATGTTATAATTAGTATTGGCATTCAGAGATAAGAAAGCCATTAAACTAGGAACAAATATTTGTTTCTTTGTTAGAAGTTACAAGTGCATGCAACAGCATGGACTATTCACTTCTAATATAGGATAGTATGCAATACTATGTCATTCTGAAGTGTATGCAGCATGGAAGCACACACCATAGAGTGTACAGTACATGTCAGTTCAAACACAAGTCATACTATTCCATGAGGCTAACGCTATTAAGCTGATAATGATATGCAGATGTTTGAAATGTTCTCTTCATTTAACTCTGTGTGTGTGTGTGTGTGTATGTGTCTGTGTGTGTCGATGTGCTGTGTTTATGTACAGCAGTTTGTTTTGCACTGATCTTTAATGTTTTTAACAAAGATTGCACAGAGCTTAGGAGCGTAATTTGTAAATGTCTTCTTGTTCAAACATAGCCTCTTCATGCTAATGCATTTTGGAAAATATTAGACCAAGAGGGTTGTACAGTGAGTCATAAACAGTGGGTAATCTGGAATTCATTTATTCAGAAATGAGTGCAGGAACATGAATGTGGATTGCCTCCTTCTTCAAAACAAACTTAATTTTTCAAATATGGAAAATTGGTAATAACTTCTCCCTCTTTTGGGAAAAGTGTATGTGAGCAAAACACAGTCAGCTATTAACATTAGAGTAATCTGATGTAGCCACCTACAGCCTATCAGCTGTTAGTTCTCTCAGCATAAATCAGCAAGTGAGTGACATATTTGAGCGGATAGTTGGTATCACAGCCTCTCAAGTAAGTTCAGAAAACTGATTAAGGCAGTCCAGCACAATGATATATTGCTCCTTTAGATATGACATTTTTCAGAGTAGTTGGGCAGAAACTTCCAGAGCAGTGGGAGGCAGGAGAGCCTGATAATGAAGTGGGTTGATGACAAGACCTGTATCCAATGCCTTTCCTCCTCTAGGGGAGGGGCTGGTTATAGGACTCCCTGACCTCCACTATCTAGTGCATCATTGATGGCATGGACACGTCAAGAGAGCCACAACTCTGCCTTTGCTTCTGGCCCTCATGACTCCCCACTTGCTGTGAGCTCTCCACAACCTGTGAGATCCTAGCCCTGACAACACGAAACTTCTCTCTGGATTGATGCTGAACTCGGAGGCTCCAGCAGATATTATACTAGCAGCAGCCATGGTCTACTCCCTGGCAATGGAGTGCTAGAGCTGCCAGCCTTTGACTTGCCAGTGGAACATCGTATCCCAACGTCCTCAGTTGGGATGAAGGTCCTCTGCTATCTTCTTAAGGACCTGATGGGCAGGAGATTTGAGAGGCTACCCTGTAGAGAATGAACATGTGTGTCTTGCTGCTTTTTCAGGCAGCACACCAGATGCCCATTACACTCTTAAGATTTATCCCAATAAATGGTTTTGGTATGCACTACACAGGAGTATCTACCACTCTTCCAATTAAAGATTTTGCAGCAACAAAAAACAGATGGAAACATAGAAAATAGCTGCAGGAGTAGGCCATTCAGCTCTTCGAGCCTGCACCGCCATTCAATACGATCACGGCTCATCATGCAATCTGAGTATCCCACACCCGCTTTTTCTCCATAACCCTTGATCTTTCAGCCACAATGGCCACATGCAGCTTCCTCTTGAATATATCTAATGAACTGGCCCCAACAGCTTTCTGGGTAGGGAATTCCACAGGTTCACAACTCTCTGAGTGAAGAAATTCTTCCTTCTGTCAATCCTGAATAGCGTACCCCTTATTCTTAGACTGTGACCCCCACTTCTGGACTTCCCCAACTTCGGGAACATTCTTCCTACATCTAACCTGTCCAGTCCCACCTGGATTTTAAGTTTCTATGAGATTCCTCCCTCATTCTTCTAAATTTCAGTGAGTACAAGCCCAATCGATCCAGTCTTTCCTCAAATGTAAGTCCTGCCATCCCTGGAATCAGCCCAGTGAACCTTCACTGGATTCCCTCAACAGCAAGAATGTCCTTCCTCAGACTAGGAGACCAAAACTGCACACAATACTGAAAGTGTGGCCTCATCAAGGCCCTGTATAACTGTAGCAAGACAACCCTATTCCAATACTCAAATCCTCTCACTATGAAGGCCAGCATGCCATTAGCTTTGCTCACCACCTGCCATGCAAATCTTCAGCGATTGTTCTGCCATGACACCCAGGTCTCGTTGCACCTCACCTTTTCCTAAACTACCGCCATTCAGATAATAATCTGCCTTCCTGTTTTTGCCACTAAAGTGAATAACTTCACATTTATCCACATTATATTGCATTTGCCAAGTATGTGCCCACGCAGCCAGCCTGTCCAAGTCACCCTGCAGCCTCTTAGTCTGCTCCTCACAACACACACTGCTACCCAGCTTAATGTCGTATGATGAGGAAGGCCATTCAGTCCACCTTAATTTATTTATCAGGAAAATTTCCACATACCGTGAGAAATTTCACCTCTGGCATGTCCCCAAACGTCTGGGAAAGTTGATGTTTCGGGTCGACACCCTCCTTCAGACCCGAAACATCAACTTTCCTGCTCCTCTGATGGTGCTTGGCCTGCTGTGTTCATCCAGCTCCACAACATTTTATCTCAGATTCTCCAGCATCGGCAGTTCCTACTATCTCTCCCCAAAAGTCTTTTCCATTTGTTGTTCATTCTTTCATGTATGTCAGTCTAACAAGCCAGCAAAACAGACCAACGAAATTCATTGAAAACTGAAAATAAGATGCTTGAATGAGAGTCCGTGCTGCCTGAAAACAAGCAATAAAATTAAATGTGGTGGGACACAAGGTTTTAACAAGTTGTGGATATGTCCATCATTCCTTCACTTATTCTCAAATTAAAGGTTATGAACCAATAAAAGCTCGAAATGGATTGCAGTGTTGCGGCAGATTGTTTTCACTCCAGGGATTTTGTCACATATTATTAGCCATTCATATAGAATCTATTTTTATTTATCCATTGACATGGGTGTCACTGGCAAGGCCAGTGTTCATTGCCCATTCAGAATTGCCTCGAGAAGGTGTTAACAGCTGCATGCCAGGTGGTAAAGGCACACCCACCATGATGTGAGGAAGGGTGTTCCAAGATTTTGACCCCACCACGGTAAAGGATCAACAATTGATTCACAGTCAAAATACATAGTGTGTGACTTGATGGTGGCATTCCCACTTGCACGCTGCCCTTAGCTTCTCGATGGTGAAGGTCACAGGTTTTGAATGTGTTGTGAGAGAATATTTGGCAAGTTGCTGCTGTGTATTTTTTAGATGGTACACACTGTAGACACTCCTCAATGTGGACAGGCTTTGGAAGTACTCCCATTTTCATAATTATTGGTAATAGTTTTGTGGTCACCATTACTGACACAATTCCAGGTTTTTAAAATATATTATTTGCATTTAAATTCCACCAGTTGCCATGGTGAGAGTTGTACCTATGGCCATATTAGCCTGGTGCTCTAGATGACTAGTGCAATAACATTACCATTAATCCCCTGTCTTCTCATATGGCTGAAGATAGTCGCAAATGCTTTCATCTTTTGCATTCATCGTGAACCACAGGATCGTCGTACGTGGGAATATTCATGACGTCTGTTTCTCCACTCAGTATTGTAATTTTCCACCACCACTCAGGATCAGATGTGGCAGGACTGCAGACCATTGATTTGATCTGTTGGCTAAGGGACCGTTTTGCAATGTGTAATATATGCCGTTCTCATTGTTTAGTGTCCATATGGTCTTGTCTTGTAGCTCGACTAGGTTAGTGCCTCGTTATTAGTTATTTCTGATACTGCTCCTGACATGCTGTTTTGAATCCTTATTGAACCATGCTAAATGCCAATGGTTGGGTGATGGATATACAGGACCATGAGATTACAGGTTGTGATTTAATACAGTTCTGCTGCTGTTGATGATCCACAGCACCTCATGGATGTCCAGCTGATCTGTTCTGAATCTATCCTATTCCACATTGTGGTAATGCCACAGGACGTGAAAGAGTGTGCCTTCAATATGAAGAAGGCACTTTGTGTCCAGAAGCATTAGTCACTCCTTCAAACAATTTCATAGGTAGGTGCAGGTGTAACAAGTAGACGGGTAAGGACAAGCTCAAGTGAACGTTTCCTTCATAATGGTTTTCTCTCACCAGCTGCCACAGCCTGAGTCTGGTAGCTTGATTCTTCGGGATTTAGCCAGTTTTGTCACTTGTGGTGATAGATATTTAAATCCTCCATCCAGGATATATTCTGCACCCTTATTGTCCTCAATATTTCTTTCAAGTGATGTTCAGCATGGAAGAGTATTGACTCATTAGACAACAGAGGGCAGTAGGTTAATCAGCAGGAAATTTCCTTGCCCATATTTTATCTAGTACAATAAGACTTCATGGGGCCCAAAGTCAATACTGAGAACTCCCTTGACTCTATACTGCAGTAGTGGGTTTGTTCTCCTGGTAAAATAAAACATAGCCAGGGATTGTGATGGAAGTGTCTGGGATATTGGCGCAAATGTGACCTGGTAAGTGTGTCTAAGTGAGGCTGTTGCTGATCTCGTCTATGAAATAACTCCTCGTATTTTAGCATCAGCCTCCAAAGTGTTACTGGGGTAGATTTTGCTAGGGGTAGTGGGAACTGCCGACACCGGAGAATCTGACATAACAAGGTGTAGAGCTGCATGTTGTGTTCATCTAGATTTTGCTAGGTGTGCTTTTGACATGTCTGAATCCAGTGTCAATTGATAGATGCTGAAGTTCTCTTTTGAAGCAATTTTGATACAACTGACTGGCTTGCTGGACCATTTCAGAGGGCAGATGAGAGCCAATCACATTCCCTGGATAACAAGCATGGGGCTGGATGAACACAGCAGGTCAAGCAGCATCATAGGAGCAGGAAAACTTG
>JAHRHZ010000062.1:52659140-52690139 GCA_024137785.1 Ginglymostoma cirratum
TACTTAAAAATTTTCCTCACTGTGTGTACATCTATCCATTAATATTAAGCCCAATTTACTATGCTGAATATATTTATCATCCTTTGGAAATTTGCTTTGCTTAGCTTGTAAACTTTGGTCTGTAACTTTTCTTTATCCTACTCAAACTTAGAATCAATTATGATCATTATTTGTAAGTTGTTGCCTTGCTGTGATCTATTATTCAGCTCTAAGACAGTATTTCCTTGACCTTTGCTATATCTATTAATAATAGTACACACGAAAAGAATTTGGATTTCCTTTACTGTTTGAACTGTTCTGCTTCTGCCAGTTGTGAAAATAAGTCTCTCATTTCAATTACTTTGCCTCTGCTACATGCTTCCTTGATATCCATTTTTGTACAACTCCCTCTTCCCCACCTGTCCACAAAATCATTGCAATCAAATTTTTAAGAGATTCCCACAAAGTATTACATCCTTGAGTGCTCCTTTTTCCTATCTGCAGAGTTCTCACTCCCTTCTTACTTGCTGAAATCTTTCTCTTCAATGCAGTATTCGTACCTTCTATCAAAACTCCTCCTCAATTTTCCAGTGGTTTGTAAAGATTCTCTGCCATGAATTATTAGACCTCAGTCGTACCCACTTGATAGCTCAGTCTCTGTCATAGCCATTACATAATTTCCTTGGATTTTAACTTGTGCCTTTAGCTCATGTGTTTTATTTCTTGGACTGTATGCATTCATGTGCAGAGGTCTTTCTTGGATATCTGTCACCATCTTGCCTTTGGTGCTTTCTCACACTTCTTGACTGTTTCTTTTGCCAGTGCTGTGTACAACAGTATTTAGGCAATATGCATTTATATCTGGCATTTTATTATTGCCAGTAAAAACCTTTCCATTGCTGGCATATTCATATTATCTTTATCACGTTCTGTACTCTGTCCTTTGCTCTTGTCCTTTATTTATCTCTAAATTATTATTTCCTCTATTCTGCCCCCATTTCTAGTTTAAAGCTTAATTGAGGCACTTAGGAATATTTAACAATGTTAATGGTTTAAAGTTTTCGAGAAGAACATTAATAGTTCTATACAAATGTAAGCTGTTATCAGAAAACAAGAGCTCTGTAATCAATGAAGTCCAAACAAGATTTGGAGTGAACGCAAGAACTTTATTGTTTGCTGTGATAGGTGCTGGGTATGCACTTTACCCACTGTGTCATTAGGATGGCTAAGAAAGAGATCCCAAGATGTGATTGAGTCTGGTGATTTTTAGCAAGTAACTTGTGCTCTTTCATTAAATGTGGGTTTTTTTTTTTGCAAATTAGATGAAATGTCAAAATGCAGCACTATAATGTTAGTGAAAATTTGAGTTGATTTCACCTGGTAATTTTGGAAACAAGGTGATGGAGATGGACATTTGGGCTGGTCCTCTGTTCTTTTTCATGTCCATGTCACCAGACACTTCAGGCATCTTCTTTCTAAAGGACTAATAAATGGGTCATGATCCCTTTGGTGCTGTTTCTTTTCTGATTCTTAATTGATTCAAAATATAACTTTAGGCAGAAGGTTAGTGGCTGACTTGATTGAAGAGATGCATTGTCATAGCCAAGCCTGACTGTGCCTTTCCCCCTAATCCATTTAGATGTGCTTTAGGAGCAGGAATAATTCTATAAACCCTTGAGTTTGTTCTGGTATTTACTGATGTCATGCTGTTCAGAACCCCAAATCTGTTTGCCTGTTTTTATTCATTTGAAAGTTTCATTTGACCCAGACATTTGTATGACATCTCTGGTGACATCTCTGAATGGCAGTCAATCACTGAAATCAAATTTTGGGTCAGTGCCCTTCATTTAAAAATAATCAAACTTAGCAAAGTGTCTTTTAAACCGTCAAAGACAAGGCACTTGCATTCCTTGTTCTGGGTTCAAGAGGACCTGTGTTCTCACGGTAAAATGAGTTTTCTAACTTGTGCATGTCCAGCCCATGAAGCCAAGTTGTGGTACTGTTTCCTGCTCATTGGCTTGCATAGTTGGGAGCTTCAAAAGGGCTGTTCTTACTACTGTTATCTCAATGATAAATGATTTCTGATCATTGAGGTCTATTTATCAGCACTCATCAGCACACTTATCAGTGTATCCACTTACAGAGCTACATCTCTTGATTTTTAACTCATTTAGTGTTTTAGTTCCAAATCTGAGTGTAACCGAAAAACATGAACAATTTTCAATGTATTAGTGAACCATTAGAAAGGAGAGGAAAACTTAGAATGTTCTGTTTCATTGATTTCTTTAAGTGGACTTTATGGCCACCAGCTAGAAATTAAAGGACATTAATGGAGGGAGGCGTAATGCATTCCAATTATGTACTGCCTGATTGTTTGGTACAGGTGCTAAATAGGTTGATACACGTGATATAACAAGTCTGTCAAGTTGATGGGCAGACAAAAAGCATGAAATAGTTAAAACTCAATACACAAGTGGTCACTCCTTGGCTCAATATGCATTCAAATAATGAGTTCTTATCATATTTGAGCTAAAAGCCCGCTGAAGACAAGTTGTAAATATTAATAATCTTGCATCTACTTTCAATGTTTGACTGTTAACTTAATGCTTTGTGCAAATCAAGAAAGTTCAGTATCTTGTGTGGTTTACTGCTGAGAACTAGCTTTGTGGCAGGGCTTGGGTTAGTTTAATTGATGTGACAGCAGTATATTTCTCTTGATACCTTCCAACTAGCCTCGCCTCATGACAACAGCATTTATTGCACTGCTTTTACTTCATATACTTCATTTGAAGTTTCATGAATAGCATCGTACTTCACAACACCCATGATTTTCTTCAAAGAACGATGGCAAGAGAGTCTTGAAGATTTCCTCCATTTCTTTCTACAGGAAGCAAACATGTAGCATCTTCAAGTTTGACTTCGCAAAATCAGTTTGAATTACTTTCCCACTTTTTTTTATTTTGAAGCTGTATTTTATTTATTAAAATATCTTTCTATATTATACATGGTTGCAAATCAGTTCTGTGCTCTACAGTAGCATTTCAAGGAAATAAAACAAACATTGGAGTTTGACTTTGTCCAAAAAAAAAGACCTCTCTTACACATACAATACTGTATTTACATACATTTGAGGCACTAGGACAGTCTGATAACAGAACAGACTCCCATTTACCTTCAGCAGGAAGACTGTAGATGGTGGTCTTTCCCCACTGTGCCTTGGCAGCAGCTGCACTAGGCTTTAGTGCATCCCTCAGCATGTAGTCCTGAACCTTGCAATGTGGCAGTCTCCAACACTTGGTTGAGGCCAACTCCTTGTTCTGGAAGACCAAAAAGTTTCAGGCAGATTAAAGAGCGTCTTTCACTGAGTTGATGGTCCTTCAGGTGCAGTCGATGTTTATCCTGGTGCGCGTCCCAGGGAACAGACCTTAGAGCACAGAGTCCCACCACATCATGGAGCTGCTCAGGATGAACCTCGACAAAAACCACTGCATCTTTCTCCAGGCTTCCTTTGCAAAGGCTCGATTCAGAAGGTGGTGTGTAACAACAGCGTCAAACCAATCCCCTCGCCCCGCAGCTACTTCAAGGGCAGCATGCGGTGGCGCAGACCGACTGGGCGTATGTGACGGATCTCACAGGTCTACCCTTCTCCCCACCAGCCAAGCAATGTCTCGGTGCATGTTGGAAAGTTCTGGTGATGAGGCAAACTGCCAGAATTTTGACAATCTGCTCGGGGAACCATACAACAGGGTCCACTCTCTCCTTTTCCGTCAGGTTCTCAAGGATGCTATGTGCTGACCACTTTGTTATGGACCTATGGTGAAAGGTCTTTGTCTTGTAAATTTCCCTACGAAGGACAGGTGATACAGAACGGTCCAACTACTTGGAGTGTTCCGTGGCAATGAGGCCGTTGACATGCTTTGCAACACCAGAACTGCAATATGTAGTGATGCTTGGTGTTTGCGTACTGAGCGTCTGCGCGTATCTTGACGCAGCCATACACAAAGTTGGCTGTCAGGATAAGGGCTGCGTTGGGTCCATTGTTCCCCTCCTGTTATCATAACTGCCATTGGAAGCAGCCTCCAAGATTAATCGTGTTAACTAGTGCCTTCGCTCTCCTTCCCGTAGCCCATATTGTTTTACATGCAGAGGACTGTGCTGAGTATGATTCATTAATCATGATGATGCAAACTAAACTGATCCTCTGCTTGATGTCAACCACAAAATCACTGTTGGTTGATTGTGTAATTTGTGTGCTTTGTTTCTGTTTGATAAATTTATCCTCGGTTACTTTGCATTTTTATTTGACCCCCTCCCCTTAATCATAATGTCTGCTGATGTGTTCTGCTCAGGGCTGCAGTTGATGGGCGCTTATTTTATGTGATATTTCTCACCAACCCACTGACCTATTTTCAGGCTTGTGTTTGGGGAAAACACAAATCAAGTAATCCATAATCATCAAGACTTCAAGATTAAGAAACAATTTGTTGTTCACAGCTCAATATCCAAACAAAAACAGAGTTTTCATTGCTGGATTGTAGGAAACTATGAACTTTCCAAGAATTTTAAGGCTTCCAGTACCCCTCAATTCTTCCCTAGCTCTAACTGTGCAGAGCTAGCAATAACTGAGTACTTACTGGTTGATACTAACAAAATGTGATGTTGGATAGGTAATATTTTTCACCAAACTGTTCAGTAGAATAAAGGGTTATATTCCTTAACTACTTCAGATTGGTATTCCGTTACAGTACAGATTCATGAACTGAGGAATCTATTTCTCTCAGCCAGAAACATCTGACAGAAAGGTGCTAGGACAAACTCAATTTGGTTCTAATTGCTGTGAAAACTACCTAAGAAACCTCATACAGTAGGTGGTCCCACTATGAGAAGCAGGAAGTTTAACTGATGGAGGAAGTAGAAAATGACAAGCCAGCAAAGTTAGTCAGACCTCTCTTTGAGGTTGGGACTGAAGTATCTTGTTGGGGAAGAGTGGGGGAGCTGTGCTGTGTTTCTGTGAATGATGCGTCTGCATTGGGAGTTCTGGGCACTGACATTAAGGGCTTAATTACTTCTCTTCAGTAAAACAGAATGGCGACAAGCGCTTCCCATGGGTCTGATAGCCAGTTACTACTTAGGTTAATGGTACCAGGCCATTAAATTCAGGCAGAAGCATGAACAGGGGAATCCTGCGGCTGGGGGCTGAGGAAGGCTAAGGCAGGGGATTCACAGGAACATTCCTGCATTTGGCCGAGGCAACGTTTGGGTCTTGTCAGCTTTTCCTGACAGCTCTTTTTCTGTGCTAGGAAGCCAACACAGCTGCTCTGACTAGGCCTCACGAAACTGGAAATTGGGCTCTGATGGTAGTTTCTTTTTAATTAAAGAGGCTTTTTGGGGCTGGCACCTTACCCCTTTGACAATGTAAAATTGCAGTTAGTCTAATTGGAGTAAAAAGAATTAGGTAAAAATTAGGTACGTTCCCTCCCAGCTTTAATTGCCCCACTGCCTGAACAGTGCTTGACATAGGAAGTTAAAATCAAACCTTAAATTTAGGAGTAAAATTTTTCAATTCTTAAAACTTTTTCTTGGTCTTGGAACATTCTTCCAACTAACGTTGAGAGTATAGCTCTTAGCTGTACATGCCTGAGCTCAAAGTAACCTTTTTCTTTGTGGAATATGGTGAGAAGTAATATTCTGTAACACAGGGATCTGAATTCTATCTCTTTCTGCACAGTAACATATCCAATTTAATTAGTAACTTTTTTTTTGCTGCTAGTGTGAATATTTCCAATAGGTCTCCACATGGTCTTTAATGATGGACACTCTGTACTCTCTGTGGTAAGATCTACAATTGGACAGAGTGCCTTTAATAGTGAAAAGTTAACGTATGTCAATGCTAGGTATGGGAGGTGCGATTACATAACGTGAGACAAAGTTATAATAAACATCAGGGATTTTATTTGGGTGTGTGAGTTGATCAAATATTTGAAAGCATTGTGTCTTGAGGCAATAGTTGCAAAAGTAAATATTTGGGTGCAGTTTGTAGAAAGTGATTTTAAAATCATGGTGAGATGGCAATAATTGTTTGGATGGCCTACTTGTAAAAGGATGCATCTGAAGGAGTTAAAAGAAACTGCCCATAATGGTGACAGGCCATAAACCGAAGAGACATAAGGAGGCTAAGTCTGAACTCCTACCATGATTTAAAGGAAATCAATATGTGATGGAATACTGAGCCCAGGAAAGTCCAGCTTCGGTTCCTGCTTTGTGCTGTTTGTTGGGCTGAGCTGAATTTAGGTTGTTTTCTTTAATCTGAACAAGGGCTGCTACCACTGATTACCCTCGGGAAAGACTGGTTTGCAGATAGCTGGCTGACAGTGCCCACCCCAATGAACAGTCGACTGGGTGAGATGAATGAAAGTTGTTGATTCCTGTGTGTTGAAGTCCAGGATAACTGTCTGTCTTTGGGAGAGAAAGAGGAAGGAAAAATAAATTTGAAAAATTGATACAGATAGGGAAAAAGAAAGCAGGCACTGAAAATTAAAGGTATAGAAGTATTTTGTGAATAAAAGAAAATACAGTGGACGTTATTGAAGGAAAATAACCAGAAGACGTAAGGAAGACTGTAAGGGAGGACCGTTGTAAGTGACATAATCGACATTGATTCATGTGCTGTGGAAAAAGAAATGCCTTGGGACTCAAACTTGGAATTTAATTGCTCAGCTGTTGGCAGTTGTGATCCCATTATTTGTTACCGTAGCGGGCTCTTGGGGTGCTGTGGTTGTGTCCCTATCTCTGAACCAGGAGGCCCGGGTTCAAGTCCCACCTGTTCTGGAAGTGTGTAATAACATCTCTCTACAAGTTCATTAGGAAGTATCTGTTTTTGCCGTAGACACGGTATTTTCCACTGTTCTTTCCAGTTCAGGGTACTAATCCTGAGATAAAATTGACATCAAAGTTCAGTAACCGATTGAAATACATACTGCACTGTTGCTGCTTAGGTACTGGGTGTTGGATTACCAGAACTGTTTGCCCCCAAATTTGAGAAGCAAAATGACAGTAGTCTGAGAGGATTTTCCTCTTTTTGTTTTTCATTCATTCGTGTTCCGTGGGCATCACTGGCTGAGTCACCATTCATTGTTCATCTAATATTGCCCTGGAGAAGGTGGTGGTGAGCTGCAGCCTTGTAGTCTTTGGGGTGTAGGAACACCCACAATGCTGTTGGGAGAGGAGTTCTAGGACTTTGACCCAGTGACAATGAAGGAATGGTAATACATTCCCAAGTCAGGATGGTGTGATTCGAAGGGGAGCTTGCAAGTAGTGTTAACAAGCATGGGGCTGGATGAACACAGCAGGTCAAGCAGCATCATAGGAGCAGGAAAACTTGCCGTTTCGGGCCTAAACCCTTCATCAGAAAAATGCAAGTAGTGTTGTCCCTTTCTGTGCATCTGCTATACTTGTTGGTGGAGAGCACATATTTGGAAGGTGCTGTCGGAAGAGTCCTGATGAGTTGCTGCAGTACATCTAAGAGATGGCACCCTTTGTGCATCAGCAGTGAACGGTTTGAATGTTAAAGGTGATGGATGCGTTGCACATTCAAGTGGACTGTATTGTCTTGGATAATATCAAGCTTCTTTAGTGTTGTTGGAGCTGCACCCATCCAGGCAACTGAGGAGTATTCCATTACACTCCTGACTTGTGCTTTGCTGATGTTTGGTCAGCAGTGGGGTGACACAAGCTGAGTTACTCACTCTAGAATTCCTAGTCCCTTTGACCTGTTCTTACAATGGCTATATAGCTGGTACATTTTAGAATCTGGTCAATTATATCCTCCAGGATAGTGGAGTTGGTAGGGGCCATAGTGATGGTGATGCTTTTCAATATCAAAGAGTGACATAGGCAATGGAGCCAGTCATTGCCTGGCATTTGGTGGATCTTCCACTCAGCTCTTCTCGGTGAAGAAGGATGCAAATATTTCATCCTTGTCTTTTGGTTTGAGGTGCTGGGCTCCCCTATTATTGTGGAACCTTTATTTGTGAACCCTCCTGTGCATGTTAGTTGAATTGTTGATCACCATTTGAAAACTGGATGTGACAGGACTGCATTGCTCACATCTGATCTGTTGGTTACAGAACCACTAAGCTCTGTCTATCAGTTGCTGCATCTGCTGTTTGGCATGCGGGTGGTCCGGTTTTGTACTT
Organism: Ginglymostoma cirratum; assembly: GCA_024137785.1. Lineage (NCBI taxonomy): Eukaryota > Metazoa > Chordata > Chondrichthyes > Orectolobiformes > Ginglymostomatidae > Ginglymostoma > Ginglymostoma cirratum. Next base: position 52,667,315 of record JAHRHZ010000062.1, read on the forward strand.
TCACCAGATTCACGCATCAATGTTAGATATATCTGATGCTGCACCTGATATTCCCTCCTGCACTTTTCATTGATCTTCATTGGCTTGCTGGTGATAGTAGAGTGGAGGGTATGTTGTGCTTTGAGGTTACAGATTGTGAGTGAATACAGTTCCACTGATGTTGATGGCTCACAGCACCTCATGGATGCCCAGTTTTTCGTTGCTAGGTCTCTTCAAAGAATGACCCATTTTAGTGTGATGGTTGTGCCATTCAGCATGATTGAGGGCATCTCCGCAAGATACTTTTATTCATACTGTTGTGGTTTACTGCATCTGTGACTGATAGATTGGTGAGGACAATGTCTCAGGTTGTCCCTTTTGTTGGTTCCCACACTACTTGCTACAGACTCAATCTAGCACCTGTGTCCTTTAGTACTTGATCGTCTCAGTCACTTGTGGTGCTACTGAGCCATTCTTGATGGTGGACTTTGGAGTTCACCACCCAGAGTGCATTTTGCGCCCTTGCTGCTCTCAGTTCTTCCTCCAAGTGGTGGTGCTCAACACAGAGGAGTACTAATTCATCAAGGGGAGGGGAAGGGTGGGTCATAATCAAAAGGTTTCTTTGCCTGCATTTGACCTGATGTCATGGAACTCCATTGGGTTCATAATCACTGAGGGGTCCCAGGGCAACTCCTTCCCAGCTGTATCTCATTGTATTGCCACCTGTCATGGGTCTGTCTTGCTTCCTTCCTTCCAGTGAGACATAACATAACCAGTGATGGTGATGGCATTGTCTGAGACATTGTAAAGTTTGATTCCATGAGAATGAAAATGTCAGGTTGTTGCTTGACAAGTCTGTGAGAGAGCTCTTGCAATTTTGGCGTAAGTCCCCAGATGTTAGTAAGGAAGACTTTGCAAGGTTGATGGGCTTGTTTGCCTCTGTCATTTCTGATTCCTCAGTTGATGCCATGTAGTCTATCCAGTTTCATTCCTATATTTAGACTTCAGAGCAGTTTGATACAACTGAGTGACTTGCTAGGTCATTTCAGAGGGCAGTTACGGGCAAACCACCTTGCAATGGGTCAGGAGTCACATGCAGGTCAGGTAATGGCATCAATTTTCCTTCCTCAAAAAGCATTAGTGAAGGAAATTCCAGTGGTCACGTATTCACTATTGGGCTAGCTTTTAATTACAGGTGTTATTGAATTTAAATTTCACTGTCTGCCCTGGTGTGATTCAAGCCCGCGTCCCCAGAACATTAGCCTCTAGTCTGTAATGCGTGTTCCATGTCAATACCATTACACCACTGCTTCCTCTAACTGTGTGCTGAGTTTGATTGCAAAGGGGATGGATGATGAAATAACTCCACAGAGGCCAGTATCCTGTCACCAAGTCATCCCTTATATACATGTGGAGAGTCCTTGACACTGAGCCAGCTACCTTAGAGCAAGCACTAAGAGTGAACAGAATCTCTGACACTCCTGTTTCGAGCTGTCGGCCAGGGCTTCCTGACTAGTCGAAGTTAGCAGCCCCAATTAGGGAACTTCTATTCAGTGAGGTCCACCTGGCTGACCTCATTACAGTCGCTACAGAAATGTTGCTTGCCAGTCTTCCATCTACAAAAGAGAAGCAATTAAAATTAAATTATATCTCAGCCAATTAAATACTGTTTATGGTGTTGCAATATCAGAAACATGGCAACCAATTGATGCTTAGCAACATTCCACAAACAGTTGTGATAATGGTTATGGCGTACTTACTACTTTAAGAGTGAGTTAATTGAGGCATGAAGGAAATGAAACTTTCACTTGCTTCATGTTATCATATAAAAATGTGCAAATTATTCTTTTGTCCCAGAGGTGTAGGGATCAGCTGGTGAATTTCTATATCCATAGTATTTTTAAAGATTAAAGGTAAATATTACAAACCTGACAGAAGTGTTAGTGAGGTGGACTTTTAGTGACATTCTGCGATACAAAACTGTCATTATCTTGTACTGACACAGTCCATTAACTTGTAACAGTAAGTGCCAGTAATTATGCAGGCAGCCATTCAATTCTGTCCATACTGTGTATGTATGCAAACATATTTTCAAGACCCTGCCTATTATGTGTGTCAGCCAACTGACTGACTCAGTTATCAATCCCTATGCCTTTAGATATTGACTTTTTACCTCTGGTCAGTTGTTCCCTCTGCTGTGCTCAGATCAAAGCGCCTTTAGGCTTCCTCCTGTTTTGAGTTGTTGATTGGTGATATTACTACAAGATAGAAAGCTTTTGTGATAAATATTTGTTACGAGATACGTTTTATCAGTCATGGTATGCCTTTGGGAAGGCAATTAAGTCTTTGGAAATTTTAGCACTTTGTCCTGGTAAGTATATTTTATTGTCCCACACCGGTCCTATTTTCAGTCTACTCATTGAACAAGAAGGTTGTATTAGTAAAGACCATACACGAACATTTTGGACTTGTCATCCTGTTTTGTTAACAATCCAGTATGTGATCTGTTTAATCACTGAAAAGCAATTTTTCTATTGCAACTTTTTTTCCAGGTCTCTGTTTTCCTTGACTACTTTCAAAATACTGCTTTGCCTGCAATATAACGTATGAATGAGTGAGCATCTGTGTGTAGCTTTGATATTCAAGTGCTTAACATTTAATCCCTTGTGAACCCATTTCCTTTTCCTTTCTCAATCAGTAGGATTTAATAATGGGGCCTAAAGGCAGGCTTTTTGGCCATCCAACAGATCAGTCTTCTGTTTCTCACCATAGGCATTTCCCTGTGTGAAAAATGTTCTTCCTGTTCTTTGTGATGTTGCTTTTTGGCACGTGAATTGCTGGGTAAATTATAGCAAAAAAGAAACTGCTTCCCCTTCAATGTTTTTAAAATAGGATGACCCAGATGTCCTGATATTGCTGGGGCTGTGCTGGTTTTTCACTTAAATGTTTCTGTGTCCCCAAATCCTTTGCAAAAAAAAGTTCAAATGTTTTGGTTTTCTCCTTTTTTTTTTTTCTTTTATCAAACATAAACAGGTCTTGGAGAAAATTTGTACAAAATTTCATTGTTCTTTGCATAAACACCACCACATTGTATTTCATGCAATGGATCTGTAACCCTATGTCACCACCCAGTCCACGTGACATCTCCAAGAAAGTTGTCTCTACCTTTTTGCTGCTGATCACTCTATTTGCTGTTGATGCCTTTTAAAGATATTTTCTAATCAATCTATTCAGAGACGTCATTGCATACTTCTGAAAGACCTCTAATGCTTCCTTGTCAATATGCTATAGCATAAGGTGTGACTCTGATTGGATATATTCTTGGAACAGACCTCCCACATTCAAGTGCCCCTCCTTCAGACTCTGCCATTGGTCAACTAACATGGTTATTTTCATGGAGCCCTGCCTTATCATAAGATTTTAGTGTGCCTTGCTTTTGGCTTTGGAAAATCTGGTCATCCTACTTTTATATCAAAGTAGTTTTTAAGTTCTCACCGGAAGCTGCATGCCCCGCACTTGAAGAGAAAATTGCAATACAGGTAGTTCTGCTGTAACGTGTGTTTCATTAACGTGAATTGGCTGTAACACGATAGATGAATAGTGGATGCTTTTTGGATAACGCAAACTTTCTACTGCACAGTGTAGCGATTTTCTGTGATGATTTCTATAACATGAAGTCACACAAGAAAGCAGCAATCTTGTTATAGGAGAACTACCTGTTTTGTTAAGTGATAATAAAATACTATGTAATGATTGACTCGAAAGGAAATATTACTGTTCACCAATCCATTTTTGTTTTCTTACTTTGTGCACTGTGGGTACTTAGAAAAGAAGAACAAGTTTATGACAGTAGTGCTTGATTTATTGCGGTACAGTTGATGTATTTGCATCTTGTTACAGTTACCACGATTATAATGGTATCTTGTCACTTCAGTTTTGTATTCCTTTGTGCAATCATTTTTGGAGACATGGAATGAGTCGTTCCAGTGGTTTATATAACTAACGGATTTCCAGAGAGTGATCAATTGGTTTAGAATATTCAGAAGCCCTTGATCTGAGGGAGGAAGCAATAACTATAAAATTCGTTTCCTTCCAAATATTCCCGTTAGGGAAGTGTAAACAGAAGGACTTTCATATGGCCTGAAGCCTACACTGTGGATGTATTCACTGTGAGTAGCCACCCTGTCTTGGATATTTTCTCCAGCCCGACTGTCTTCTGTGATATCCTCCAATTCTGGCCTCTTGGGGAGGATATCCCTGGTTTTAAACTGGAGGTATTTCACTCAGCTTCCAAAGTGCTAAACTCTGAAATATCCTTACTGAGCACAAGTACTTGGTCATTTGCTCTAATATCTCCTTTTATTGTGCAGTGTCAAACATGAACAGGCTCCTATGAAGGACCTTGGGACGTTTTACTTTGTTAAATGTGCAGTATCAGCATATGTTTGCTTATGAATGACCTGGATATTCTGTGGTAATATCTACAATGTTCTGTGGCTTTTCCAAAACTGAATTACTACTCGACTGGCTTTCAGCTGTTCTACCAGTTTGACAATGTTCCCAAGAAGTACAACTAGAAAAATAATCAGAATCTATCAGAGAGTAATACAAGAAGTAAAACAACAAATGGTATTGTATGAGTTAATATTCATTATTTTAACATATTTCTTACAGTTCAATAATTTAAAAGCTATATACAAACTTTGTGGGGGAAAAATGATCATCTTTACAATTGCAGCTTTTTTGAAATGATCCACTTTAAAGTCCTTAGCTATTTTTATTGGAAAGTTATTTTAATAAATAATGTCATTTTTTTGGGGGTAACGGCAGATACTACTTTTAAATTGCTAAACTTCCTTCCCTTTACCTCTGCTTCTGCCACTTTTAGCAAAATAGCAGTGTTTTGTATGTCATCTTTGCCCCCTCCTAGCCCCCTCAGTCCTGTGGTTACCTATTGCAACCTGTTCAGACTGTTATGTACCAGCTGAACCAGGAAGGTCACCCAAGTGGCACTGTTGTTAATATCTACTCTTTTTATAGGTTACCAAAGTCATGAAATAAATGCAGGTTATTGTAGAAAAGAACTACGAAACAGAACCACTTATTTATTGCTGTTTTATAAAGAATCTAACTCGAGAATATGTCAATTCAGCACTAAAAGAGGAAAATGGATTGTTCAAGGGAAATCGTCCAGAATTAAGGATTCAGTAACTTCTTCCCTGATCAGATTTGCAATTTATGTACTACCAGTATTTTTGTTTTTAGATTTTCAGTTTTCTAGTTTTTACTTCTCCTTCATTGCTCATGCTGTGAAGATTCTGCATTGAATAGGTCAAATTGATACCATTTACCCTCAATGTGTCGCCCTGAATGACGGCAGCTGGGGTCAGCCTGCCTACTTTGGCTGGTAAGTCACTTTTTATTCAGGAAGGTTAAGTAGTGAAGGATTTTAAACAACCTGCATTTATACAGAGACATTAAAGGAGTAAAATGCCCTAGCTGGTTTGCAGGAGTGTTAACAATCTGAGTTTAAAGCTGAGAAATAAAGTGATATTAGACAGCTTCATTTTAAGAGACAGCTTTAAGGAGGAAAGAATGTGGAGGGGAAGTGTAAGGGGAATTACCTTAAGCAAAGGCCTGATTTGGGAAGAATCAATTCAGGATGTGCAACAGTTGTTTATAAATGGAATTTGTTTGAGTATGATGTCTTCTAAAGTGAACAATTGTGCAAGTACAATTCTTGCTTTAACCATGGCCCCAGCTTTTGCTGAATTTCCAGACAGCCAGTGAGGTGTTATTGAATAGGAAGAGATGCTAATTGATCTCTGTTGATCCTTGTTAGGTTGTTATACATGTGCAAGGGTGAATCTGCTTTTGAAGCGTAGTTACATCAGTGAATAGACTTCAAAAGTTCATCACTGGCGGTAAAGTATTGTGAGACATCTTGTAGGTTTGAAAGATGTTGTACAAATACAAATCTTTGTTTCTGGTCCCTAAGGAACTTTTAATCTTAGATGCTTCGTTGATGTAGGGAGGGCTGTGTACAGTTGGGGGGGGGAAAATGTGCTGAGTCACGGCAAGCTGCTCATGGCAAGTAAAGGTTAACCTGAATGGAGTTCATCTTGGGGAATGATCACACCTGTGAGCAGATGGTTGCACAGCAGAATCGGCAGAGACCTGGATGTGCGTCACCGTACCCACGCAGAGATCCTGTGATGAGAATGCTTAAAAATAGCTTTTTGCACAAAGTTCTCAGTGTAAGATGATCCTTTACTGTAAGCTGCATAATGAGCCTGTCATGTGCCCAATAAAGTGTGGTTTGAACAATGAAATCCTGGACGTTACATCCTTATGTGCGTTAGAAAGTATTCAGCTCCTCACACCAGTAACTAACTACTTTATTTAATGTTCTCTCTAACAAGAATTGTATCCTCATCACTTGAAGGAAAACCAAGCTTCCGGGAAAGAAGATTTAAGTCTGCTAGTTCCATTATTTCTATGTCATTGCCTCTGGCACACTCCCAGTCAAGCTTTAGAGATGTTCATTGATCAACTAAAATAATTTAAACTTGGAACAATGCTGTCGGATAAATTATCTTAATGATGCCTACAGTTTGAATGCAGCTGTATTATTTTTAGAAACTTTAAAAAAAAATCCTGATTCTAATTGATGTAATCAACTAAATGGTCATAAATGCTGTTCACAAATTCAAGAGTTAACGATGTGTATTTCAAGTGAAAATCTCTGCTTGTTCAGCTTGTCTTGTACAGCATATTAGGTGAAGATGAATGAATCACTGCTACTGCTGAACATTGTAAATTGCAATTCAGCAAAATATACTATCCTGGAATACTGTCTAGTTTTGTTCTCGGGCAATTTGTTGATCATGAATGAGTGTACTCGTTGTGTCATGTGTAATTATTATAGCAATGTTCTTGTGGTCACCTTGGAATTTTTGTTTTCTGTTTAATATGCATAGAATTGAATACCTAAGCTGGTCTGAATCAAAATTTTTCCGAAGAAGAAATTGCTAAGGATGGATTTGGTGTGAAAGTTTGAACCTTTTTCATGCCAATTTGTACATGTGTAATGTTAACGGTATTCTGTCATCAATTACTGCTTACATCTACCTCAAATTTGTCATCATCTTTCTCAAACCATGTCTTAACCTCTCCTTTCTTCCAGTCTGTTGACTTGCCTCCAGCCTTCCACTCCTTTTCAGCCCTTTCAAGCTATCACCCCATAACTTCCATGTTTTAATTGCTCCAGTAAGGTTTCCGTGTTCCCACAGTATCAGCTTGTCACAAAAAATAGTCCATGTGATAACAGTCAACTATCCCTATTCACCCTGTCTGCAGCCTTTGACAAGGTTGACCACACTGTCCTCCATCAATGCCTCTCCACTTCACCCAGGTGAGTGCTTGCTTCATGCTTATCTAAGCAGTCATAGCCAGTGTTGTCAACTACAATGGCTTGTCCTCCTCTTCCTGCCTGGTTAGCTATGGTGACCAAAAGAATCCTCCGTTGACCACCTCTTATTTCCCATCAATAAGCTGCATTTTGGTATCATCATCCATAAATGCAGTACCAATTTACACATCCACACTGATGACATCCAGCTCTACCCAACCAACACCTCTCTTAACCCCCCCCCGCCATTGCCTTTAATTTATTGCACTGCTTGACTGACATCCTGTGCATCCACCAGCTAAATGTTGAGAAGACCAATGTCATCAAAGCTGAAACGTTCACCTGTTCCTTTGTTACTTCTGGACATAATGATTTCAACACGTGCCAAGGTCCACTCTTTCAGTGTTCTACCCTTCTTAAGACTTGAGATCTTCAAACTTTTTCTGCCCATGGCATACCTTGCACTAAGTCCTGTTCACCAACATCCCAGGGTTTGTCATTTCAGGCAAGCGACACCTTTTTTTTTCGAAAAGGTCATTTTTGTTTTGAAATTCCTTCCTGACTTCATCCCTGTTTATCTCTGTGATCTCCTCCTTCCCACAGCTCCTTGAGATATCTGTAGTCATTCAGTCTCGGCCTCTTGTGCATCCCTGATTTTACTCACCTCACCATTGTCAGCTGTGGCTTAACTTGTTTTGGCCTTAAGATGTGAATTCCCTTGCTACACCTCTCTACTTCTCTCTTGTTATTGTTCTGAACCTGCCTGTTTGACCAAACATTTGGGCATCTATCCTAATATTTCCTCTTGAGTTTTCTCAACTTTTGTTTGATAATGCTTCAAAGGAGCGCACCAGGACATTTTGCAAAGTTAAAGATGCTATATAAATAGAAGACTTTTCCCCCCAGGCTCTTCCTGTATCTCAGTCAAACGGCTATCATTCATGCCTTGATCACAAATGTTAAGGTTGCTCAGCTTGGGGGAGCAATCTCAGCTGTATCTGTTGATATGATTGACTAATTTTGACGTGCTCACAGAGTAATAACAAATAGTTACTTTCACTTTGTGTGTTCTATCTTCGCCTCTCTCAACAAGGGCACTGAGACTGTTTTGCTACCTGTATCCTAGCACTAGTCAAAACCAACCAGGTACCAGCCCTGAGACTGAAGTAAATTCACACAACATTGAGGAGAGTCTGCTTTTGGTATTTCAATCCAGTCTTAATTTTGCAGTGTTATTGTTTATATTCTTTCAGGGTATATGGGCATTGCTGGCTAGGCTGGTACTTGTGCCTATCTTTAATTGCCCTTGTGAAGGTGGTGGTGAGCTGCCTCCTTGAACTGCTGCAGTCTGTTTGCTGTAGGTACACACGAAATACAGTTAGGGAGAGAATTGCAGAATTGTAATGCAGAGACAGTGGAAGAATATCCAAGTCTGGAATGTGCATGGCTTGGAGAACTTGCCGGTGGCAGTGTTCCCATGTTTCTGTTGCCTTTAACCTTTTAGATGGTAGTGGTTGTTGGTTTGGAAGGTACCAAGGTGAATTTTTTGCAGTGCACCTTGTAGATGATACAGATTGCTGCTACTTAGCATTGTGGTGGAGGGAGTGAATGTTTGTGCATAGATACCAATCAAACAGGCAGCTTTGTCTTGGATTCCGTCAAGCTTATTGAGTGTTAGAGCTGTATTCATTCAGGGAGGCAAGGAATATTCCACCGCACACCTGACATCCTCCTTGTAGTTGGTGGACAGGCTTTGGGAAATTGGAAGGTGAGTTACTCGCTGCAGTATTAATTAGAAAGAACAAGGGCATTGTTAAATACTGATTTGGAAAGGCTAAGCAGTACAGAGTAGTTGTGCTCCAGAAGCGCTTTGTGGCAGAGCTTTGGGTTCATGCATTCAGCTACAATTGTTCACCTGAATCACTGTGATTGCTCTTGAGAGAGAGAGAGAGGATGAAAAGCTTGCATGTGACTTGAGCCAAACAAGTTTTCTGCTGTTGCCAGAATCTGGAGAAAAACTGATCTGGGAACATTGAGTTTGCGTTCTCTGGAGGTTAAACTGATGAACTGTTTCCAGACTGTTGTCAGTATTGCCATGTTACAGATGACCCTTACAGCAGATGCATAGAAATGGGAGGAATTGATTCTCCAGTGCTTCTTTTCACGTGTGTGTGTGTGTGTGTGTGTGTGTGTGTGTGTGTGTGTGTGTGTGAGGGAGGGAGGGAGCGAGCGAGTGAGTTTAGTGAATATGCTCCCACAGTGCTCTGGAGCAGTTACTGCCATGATTTTGTCACCGTTTAATATAACTGATAAGACACTTAAGAATCTATTCTTTCAATATGGTACGCAAATAGACCAAATTGAGAGCAAACAGTAGAACATCTTCTCTAAAACAGTGATTCTCAAGCTGCTTTTGGCTGTAGAATCGTTTTGAAAAGGAATATTACTGACACTGCTTTTGTCATCTAACTTATTGTGACATATATGTCTGACATGAAAGTACTGCATTAAAAAACCATGATATAATGCTTACAAGTAAACAAATATTTACTTGTCGCTGGTACTCTGTACCGCTTGGCTGTGCGGCACATTTCGTATTGGTTCTCTGAGGCCAGTGGACCCCAATATAAGAACCACTGCTCTTAAGGATATGCATGAACTTTTGAATGACAGTCTGACAGCTTCGTTGCCACATTTACTTGCAGATTTCTTGCTGAATTTGAATTATGTTCTCAAGCAATGTCTGAGGTGGGATTTGAACTCTTAGTCTTTGGAGTATTAATTCCAGATGGGGTTAGCAATATTGGCTAACTTGCCAGATGGATGATCACTTTATCAGTTCATATCCAAATAAATCTATGGTGCGCCTTGTATGTGTGGCACCTATATATTTTGATGCATATCACATGCTTACACTACAGTGGAGGATATGAAATTTTATAACATTGGGCATGCTGTGCCCGTAACACTGGATTCATGGTGACTGAATGAGGTAATTTTCATTAATATTGTGTGTATGTAAGAGAACCTTACTGATGGTTTGGGAATTAAGTTCTGTCTTCTGATCAATATCCTGTGAAAACTGTCAATCAGTGAACCGTTTGCTCATGCCCTTCACGAATATTTTGTTTTTATCATTGCCCTAGCCTTTTTATAAAGGCATGCAATTAATTGAAAATTGAAAGCAGGTACCTGACATTTCAGCTAAATGGGAAAGGAGATTGCGTTTATGAGAATTTGGATGGCTTTGGGGCTTTGGTAGCGCTGAAGATATTAATAAAAGGATCTCAAGTCACTTGGTGAAATATAAAACTTGACACAAATCACTTTCTCAATAGTTGGTTAATTTATGAAGTGTGCTGTTACAAATGTCGGCGTACTACTTGCTAACCCAATATCTGAGCAGGCTCTCTTTATATATTTTCTAATCAACCTGTTCAGAGATGTTGTTTTGCACCTCCTGGAGCAGGTGGGACTTGAACCTGGGTCTCCTGGCTCACAGGTGGGAGTATCACCACTGTGCAACAAGAGCCCGATAAAGTCTCTCTTTATAAGAGATCTAAGCACTTGCAATGTTGCCCTTCTCCTGTGTTTTAACACTAATATTAGCCTCCCATTGGAAGGCATAGTCCTGGAGTTTGACAGAATTGAAATCAGAATTCTGGCATAGTAAACAGTGAAGAAGGTTTTCTGAGATTGCAAAGGGATCTTGATCGAATGGGTCAATGGACTGAAAAATGGCAGTTGGAGCTCGTATAGAGGAAGGAGGTCCAGTGATTTCGTTGTGCTGGAATTGGAACTTGAGTATTTAGGAGCATGTGACATAAATGTTTACTTAATTTATATTTTGCGAAGAAAACTAACCTGTCTTTAAAATGGACGTGCTAAGTCTCAGAAAATGGTCACCAAGCCATAGATAACACAGTGTGGAGCTGGAGGAACACAGCAGGCCAGGCAGCTGCAGAGGAGCAAGAAAGTTGACGTTTTTGGTTGGGGCCCTTCTTCTTCAGAAATGGGGGAGGGGGAAGGGAGTTCTGAAATAAAGAGACGGAGGAGGGGTGGGGCTTGGGAAGGTAGGTGGGATGGTGAGAGCTGAGTGCAGGTAGGGAGTGGTGGGGATTGGTCAGTGGGATGGGTGGGGCAGATAGGTGGGAGAGAAGATGGACAGGTTGTCCGCTCCTCCCACCTCACTGACCAATCCCCACCACTCCCTACCTGCACTCAGCTCTCACCATCCCACCTACCTTCCCAAGCCCCACCCCTCCTCTCTCTCTTTCTGAGCTCCCTTCCCCATCCACACTTCTGAAGAAGGGCCCTGACCCAAAATGTCAACTTTCCTGCTCCTCTGATGCTGCCTGGCCTGCTGTGGTCCTCCAGCTCCATACCGTGTTATCTCTGATTCCAACATCGGCAGATCTTGCTATCTGTCACCTAGCCTAAGACTTTTCTTATGGATTCAGCAAAAGTCAGCTAATCAGTGTGTTATCTTGAAAGGCAATCATGAAAAGTAATTAAATAATTTGAGGAGTAAAATGATCCATTGAACCTCCCAAAGATGTGAAAACTCCAAAGCATCTTTCGTGTTGAGCAGGAAACTGGAGGGACATCACAAGGAATTCCAACAAAATTGGCTTTGCTTTGTGGAGCATTGAATTTATCAAAATTTATGTTTGCAACTCTTTTGATTGCAATAATGCTTGTTTAAAACAGTCATTTTGAAGAGGATCACCTGAGCACTATTAGAGAGACATGGTGAAGCAACCATTGCTTTTCAGCTAGGAGACAGAGAAAGGTATTGAGTGACGCTGTACTGAATCAGGCTACTGTGAGTCACAACCTGCAGTACAGTAAAAGGGACACAGAAGAGACTTCATTCATTTCCACCTGTTTTGCTCAGTTCACCTGTGGGAACAACTTGCAACTATTGGGCAAGAGAAGACATCACATCTGCTGAAACTGACTTTTGAGGTTTCAACCTATTTGATTTGGAAAGAGGATCGTGCAAACCAAGCAATGATCATTGAGACTGATCTCATTTTTGTCTTCATACACGTCTTTTCTTTTTAATCAATACTTATCTCTGCAATTTAGCTAATGCATGTGTAAAATGTGACAAAGTTAACTGTTGTAAATAGTTGTGTAAAAGACTAGAATTTTAACTTGTTTAAAGTACAAGCTATGCTGCTGGTTGCTCTTAAGTTGAAAAACTCCTTGAAAAGGGGCTACATATGCCAATTGGAAACATAATTGGTTTAACAGCAGGAGATAAAGGTGGTGGTGGAGCGTTGCTTTTCAGATTGGAGGCCTGATCAGTTCTGGGTCCTTTTTTTGTTTGTCATTTATATAAGTGATTTGCATGAGAATACAGAAGGGATTGTTAGTAAGTTTGCGGGTGACACTAAAGTTGGTGGCATAGTAAACAGTGAAGAAGGTTTTCTGAGATTGCAAAGGGATCTTGATCGAATGGGTCAATGGACTGAAAAATGGCAGTTGGAGCTCGATCTGGATATATGCAAGGTATTGTATTTTGGTAAAAGCAAGCAAGGGTAGGGCTTATACAATTTAATGTTAAGGACCTAGGGGTGCGGGAACGTAATTCTTTAAATTCTGCACCACGTATAGACAGGAGTGGTATAAAGGTATTTGGCATGCTGTCGTCATTGCTCAGTCCTTTAAATTTAGGAGTTGGGAAGTTATGTAGTTGTACAGGACATCGGTGAGGTCTGTTCTGGAAAACTGTATCCAGCTCTGGTCATCCAGTTATAGGAAGGATATTATTAAGTTGGAGAGAGTTCAGAAGAGATTTGCCAGGATGTTGTCACGTATGAAAGGTTTGAGTTATAATGAAAGGTTGGATAGGCTGGGCTTTTTTTCACTGGAGCGTAGGATGTTGGGAGGCGACCTGATAGAAGTTAATAAAATAATGAGGGGTATAGATAGACTTAATGGTAGTTGTCTTTTCCCTAGCATGAAGGATTTCAAGTCTGGAAGGCACATTTTTAAGGTTAGAGGAGAGAGATTTAAAAAAGACACGAGGGGCAATTTTTATAATGCAGTAGGTGGTTTGCTTGTGGAATGAACTTCCTGAGGAAGTGTTGGATGTGGGTACAATTACAACGTTTAAAAGACATTTGGTTAAGTAAATGAATAGGTTTGGAGGAATATAGGCCAGGAGCAGGCAGGTGGGACAAGTTTAGTTTGGCATTATGTTGGACGGAAGGGTCTGTTTCTGTGCTGTATGGCTGTATGACTCTGCAAGAGCTTCTACAAATTATCAGATCACGGACCACTCAGAAAACAAGACTGGTATGTGGCAATGACAAATGGTTAGGTAGAGTTTAGGATTTGGCTCACTATTCAAAGGAGGGCCTGTATACATCGGCATTATATACAAATAAAATCTTGCTTCACATATACATTCAGGATACAGCAGAACACAACTGATTGGAAAGGAGATTTCTGAAACACCCCAATGCTAGCCATCTCAGGTTTTTCCTTCATGTCACAATTATAGTAAATCTCTCATGCTGAGAGAACCTGGCATCCTCCTAGAGTTCACTGCTGAGTCCGACCTGTTTATTTTTCTGTCACATGTGTTGCCACTAGCCTTCTGTAAAATGTGGTAAAAGAAACACTCAATATATGGGTGAAACCATTTCATTTACAGGCTTCTCAGAAGAGTGGACTGATTCATGGACTGGTGGAGGGTACTGTTATAAAATCAGAATTTCATTTATTCACTCATTTGATGCAGGTAACTCAAAAATATTGCATCAAATGTTATAAAATTCATTTGTCAGAAACTCAGCACGCTACAGGTTTTGTAACCATCAGCTTAGCATACTGTATATAATAATAGAGGATTATATGAATGTGATACGTGTATATAAGAATACAATATAAGAATATTGTGTCCATTTAATGTTCAATAAATGTTTAGGCTTCTTTCATTTGTAATGTTGAGTTTTCTGATTTGGCTTCATTCTCTTTACAGGTAACAAAGTTAAGAAAACAACTCAAGTTCATTTGAGAATCTACTTCCTGGATTTGAAGAATCTTTTCTTCCCACAGAGGGCTTGTGTTGAATTAAATGGCTGATAAACAAATCAGGTATTTGCATTGATGTTATTTTCATCATTGAAGCTTTGTTTTTTTAGTTATGATCTCAGCTAATGGTAATATTGGACAAGTCAGAAGCCAGAGTGAAATCTGGCTTGACACCCCAGAAGTTTTATTTTTGCAATTTGTTCCCTGTGGTGATCAATCACTGAACATGTTCACAAGAGGCTGCCAATGTGCTTTTTCACAAAACAGCATAAAAGCTCATTGCAAAAAGCAAAATAAAACTCTGTTATGCTGTGCAAGAAATATTTGAACCAGTCTTGTCACAAAAATTAGAAATAAATATTCAACCCTTTCCCTCTAAACAGCAACTTTACAGATTCTCACTTAGTGAATGATCACCTTACTTCCACTTTTAAAGTTCCTTGTTCAGTGGGTATGGTTGTAGTTGGTCTCTTCTCGGTAGATTTCTATATTCACTTTATTTAGTTAAGGGTCTCAAGGAGAGGTACAAAAGTGCTAATGCAACTCACTTACCGACTTTTTTTTTAATGTGAGTTCTTATACTCCTCTTCTATGGTCTTGTCTTTCTAGATCTTGGCTCTTATTGACCGGAAGCCACCTCATTTTTTTCTGCCCTGACTGTGTTTAGGAAACTGCTAAATTCCATTCCTGCTTGAGCAGTCTATTTTCTCTGAAAGCCTTGCTTCTTTTTCTGGATTATTCTGTCTTTGCAGTCGGACACCTTATTGCTAGGCAGCAACCTAATCATTATTTGCCTTCTAGTCTTGTTTCTAAAACACATTCACCTTTAATTCACCGTTTAAAAACCTCAGTTAAATGCAAGTAAACAAATTTACAAATGAATTGTCATTATGCTCATAACTCAAAAATGAACTCTGACCATGTTTTCCCTTCTTAACATGCATACAGTATGGAAATGGAAATCACACTTGAGCCTATACATGGTCCTGTTCACTTTAGAATGCAGGTTTACAAACAATAACAATATATCCTGAACCTTCTTCACGCATTAGAATTATTTTATGGAAATAAGTTCCATCTGAAATCAATAATTAAATAACTACAAAATGAGTGATAAAGGTTCAGATCCTGCCTGAGGATTTATTTTAAATTCTAGTTAGAACTTTATCCTTTTACTCTTCCAACGTCTGTCTCCTCGAAAGTGCTGGTGCACGTTCATGTGCAGTTTCAGTCACGTTGGTTAGTCATACCTATTCGTCACATGTAACCTATCCAGTGATTGTTGATTATTTGTTCATCATAGTCAAGTGGTTTCTGCCCCTCACCTGACTTTTATCACCTCCTCTTTAACCAGTTGTAGTGAATTGCATGAAACTTTGCTTGTTCTCCTGCCTTATCAATTTATGTATCTTATGCTGAACCCAAGGACAATAACTAACAATAGATATTGTTTAATCAACCTGTTCAGAAATGTTATTGCACACCTCGAGAGTAGGTGGGCCTTGAACCCAGGTCTCCTGGCTCAGACTCATGAGCACGACCTCTGCATCTCTAACTGTAGCACCTTGGATGTTATTATCTACAGCTTGCTTCTGTTAACCGAAGACTGCTTAATTTGAAATTCTGTTAATTTTGTATTAAAATCATGGAGGAAAATGTCTGGCTTGTCTTATCAGAACCGAATAACCCACTTTTTAAAATTAATAATTCATTTCTTTCCAAATGGGATAAAAAAGACTTCAAATTAACAGGAGTCTGTCATAATTCAGCATGAGCTAGAGAATAAATTTCAATCATTCCTGGCCAATATAACAACGTGGCAGACTATCCTTCTAAATAATCACAGGAGCAAATATGCAAGCAGATATTATTTAGTTCGTAACCATCTTAATAATTTTCTAATTGATCCGTTTTCTGAGGCTCAGCACTGCATCACAAGAAAGAAATTTACGCACGATTCACTTGGTGTATCTTTCTTGGGCTACCTGACTACTTTCTAGGGAGGGTTTTGCCCTGCTCTTTCTTTGAAATATATTAAATGATGCTTGCTGTGTGGAAAAGATGCCTATAGTTTCTCTTAAAAACTTCTCCTGCAGAATTTTGTAGTAAGCAAATCATTGCTGGGAAATGGAATATTTCACTCATTTTACTTAATCTGTGTCAGCGATGTTGCTGGTCATGGTTAAATACAGATATGAGCTTCATCTGATCTCTCCTTCCCTCACCTCCCTTCCTGCAACCTTAAAATAACCCTTTACTGTACAGGGTGATACTGTCCTTCGAATAATTATATGATATGGTGAAAGTGGAGGCATGGCTCAAAAAACGGCAGGACTGCGTACATGGTATTCGTGGATATGCAATGTCGTGAAAAGATGGGGAAGTGGGGAAAGGACCAGTTGTAGCTGATTAAGGAGTATATTCCGATACTGGAGATAGTGAGGATGCCTTGGATGGATCAAGGACAGAATCTATTTTGTTAGAGCTGAAAAACAATAGTGTGTCATTATACTCCTACAGGTGTTCAATAGGCCACCAACTGAAGGGATTTGAGATGTACAAATACCTTGAGTTGTGATAACAGGGGTCTTTAATTATCCAATTTTAAATTGAGGTAGCAATAATGTAAAGGGGAGTTTGGCGACAAAGGATTTTTTGATAATTATGTTTTTTGTTCCAAAGAGACATCTCTGTGTGGTGTTTTGGGGAAAGGAAGCAGGCCAAGATAATCAAATATCAGAAGAGGCAGATTGGCAAAGAGGTACAGAAATATTATGAATTGGAACAGGAGTGGATCGTTCAGCGCTATAAGCCTGCTACGTTATTAAATATGTTCATGGTTGATCATGCAACTCAGTAACCTGAAGGATAAGGATAATAAGATTCAGAAACCTTGGATGACAAGAAATTGAGAGCTTGATCAAAAAGAAATAGGAAGCATATGTAAGGTTTGGGAAACTGAAGACAGACAGAGCTCTTGAAGAATACAAAGAGAGCAGGAAAGAAGTCAAACAAGGAATTAGGCAGGCTGAAAGGGGCCATGAAATGTCTTTGGCAAACAGAATTAAGGAAAATCCCAAAGTGTTTTATACGTATATAAGGACCAAAAGGGTAGCTAGGGAAAGGGTAGGTCCATTCAAGGACAAAGGAGGGAATTAATGCCTGGAGCCAGAGGAAGTGGATGAGATACTTAATAACTACTTTGCATCGGTATTCACAAAAGAGAAGGAGATAGTGGATGGTGAATCTAGAGAGGGAAGTATTGAAATTCTAGGGCAGGTCAGTGTAAAAAAGGAGGTGGTGGTGAGTGTTTTGAAAAGCATTAAAGTAGACAAGTCCCTAGGACCTGATGGGATCTGTTCCAGAATGTTGAGGGACGCAGGTGACGAAATTTCTGGAGCCATGCA
This sequence comes from Ginglymostoma cirratum, assembly GCA_024137785.1. Taxonomy (NCBI): domain Eukaryota; kingdom Metazoa; phylum Chordata; class Chondrichthyes; order Orectolobiformes; family Ginglymostomatidae; genus Ginglymostoma; species Ginglymostoma cirratum. The sequence goes on from JAHRHZ010000062.1 coordinate 52,685,159, forward strand.
TGAAATCTTTACGTCCTGTTTAGTCAGGGGAGAGGTCCAGAGTTCTGAAGAATAGCCAACGTTGCTGCTTTGTTTAAGAAGGGCAACAAGGATAATCTGGGAAATTACAGGCCGGCGAGCCTTGGGTCAGTGGTGGGGAAATTATTAGAGAAGATTCTTAGGGATATGATTTACTCACATTTGGAATGAAATGGACTTATTAGCGACAGGCAGCATGACTTTGTGTGATGAAGGTCCTTTCTCTCAAACTTCATTGAGTTTTCTGAGGAAGTGCCAAAATGATTGAGGGCCAGGAAGTCGGTGTTGTCGATGTGGACATTAGCAAGACTTTTGACAAAGTCTCTCATGGAAGGCTAATACACAAAGTGAAGTCATGTAGAATCTGCAGTGAGCTGGTAAGATGGATACAGAGCTGGCTTAGTCATAGAAAACAGAGAGCAGTGGTGTAAGAAGGGTGTGTTTCAGATTGGAGATCTGTGACAAGTGGTGTTCCACAGGGATGAATGTTGAGACCCCAATTGTTTGTGATAGATATAAATGATTTGGATGAGAATGTAGGTGGCCTCTATAGTCAAATAGCGGATGACACAAAGATCAAAGATTGGGGAGCTGCGGCTCGTGAGGACAATTGCCAGAGGATACCGTAGGATATAGATAGGCTAGAGACTTGGGTGGAGAAATGGCAGATGGAGTTTAAACTGGATAATTGTGAGCTGATACGTTTTGGGAGATCTAATGCAGGAGGGGAGCGTACAGAAATGGCAGAACCCCTAGTAGCATCAACATACAGAGGGATCTAGATGTACAGGCACACTTTTCCCTGGAATTAGCTTAACAAGTGAATAAGATGGTCAAGAAAGCATACGGCATGCTTGTCTTCATCGGTCGGAGCACATACAATTTGATCATTCTAGCCCTAAGAACTATACCTGTTTCTTTCTCGAAAGTGTTTGGTGTTTTGGCCTCAACCACTTTGTGTGATAGGGAATTCCACAGACTCGCCACACTGAGTGAAGCAATTTCGTCCTAAATGGCCAATGTTGTATCTTTTAGACTGTGATCCCTGATTCTGGACTTCCTGGTCATTGGGAATGGCCTCCCTGCGTCTACTCTGTCTAAGATCATGGCTGATCTGTCCTAGGTCTCAACTCCTCTTTTTCCACCACCTCATAGCCCTCAATGTCCTGATATGTCAAAAATCTATTTACGTCTTCTTTAAATGCTTTGTGATCTATCCTCCACAATTCTCTGGGGTAGAGAATTCCAGTCATTCGCTTCCCTCTGGGAGAAGAAAATCCTTTTTCAGTTTGAAATGAGTGTCCCCTTATTCTGTAACTGTTCCCTAGTTCAAAATTCTCCCACTAATGGGAACATTTTCTCAACCCCTACACTGTCAGGTCTCCTCAGAGTCTTATATTCAAGATTCAAGAAGATCATCTCTCATTCTTCTAAACACAAATAAATAAAGGAATAAGGCTAATGAATCTCTGTTGGACCAAATCAAGTGCCACTATATCCTTTTGTAAATATGGAGACCAAAACCGTACGCAGTTCTCCAGTGTTGGCCTCACCAAAGCTCTGCGTAGTTGTAACGAGAAGTTTCCATTTTGTAAATCCAACCCTTTAGCAATGAAATCCAAAATTTCTGCATGCCTTCTTAATAACTTGCTACACGTGCGTAATTTTTGTTTCATGCAGAGAAACACCCAGATCTCTCTGTGCTGCTCTTTTTTTTGGAGCCTCTCCATCTAAAAAATAGTCTGCCTTTTGATTCTTCTGACCAAAGTGATGACCTGACACTTTCCTACAAGCTGTTTTCACCCACTAAATATATCTAAAACAACTTGCAGTTACCTTAAATGTTCATCACAATGTGCCCTCCCACCTATTTCCGTAACATCAGAAAATTTAGATTCATTACACTCTGCCCTCTCATTGAAGTCATTCATATAGCTAGCAACTAATTGAGACTCCAGCACTGATCCTTGTCATGCTGCAATCGAAACGTTTTTCCAACCTGAAAATGGCCCACTAATCCCAACTGTCCTCTGTGCTAACTAATCCTCAATCCATTCGAATACTGAGAGCTCTGATCTTGTGACCTATTCTTCTTCACCTTTGGCAGCCGCTCAGGATCAAGGATGACTTGCTTCTACTTCTTGTTGTGGGTGGGAGGAGTTGCAGGGAGTGGTTTTGGGGTGGCTGAGTCATCCAGTCTTGCTGCCACGGACTATGCTGCAGATGAGTGGGTCGCTTTGGATTCTGCCCTGTTTTGCCATTGCTTATGCTTAGCTTCCAAGTGTCCCACTAAGTGATGCTCGAAGAGAATGGCACCTTTGGAGATGCTTCTTCTCCAGTTTATGCATTTGAGGGCAAGGGATTCCATGTACCAGTAGGGATGTTGCATTTTATGTACCTTTTATGCACCTTATTGAAAGCCTTTTGGAAATTCAAATACTGCTTCCCCTTCTCCAACTTTGCCTTGTATATCCTCAAAGATCTCTAGCTCGTTTGTCAAGCACGAGTTCTATTTCACAAAGCCCATATTGACTCTCATTACATTAAACTTTTCCAAATATTCTGTTATTTCTTCCTTTATAGTAGATTCCGGCATTTTCCAAATTACTGATTTTAGACTAACGCCTGTAGTTTGGAGACAGCAAGAACTGCAGATGCTGGAGTCAGAGATAACACAGTGTGGAGCTGGAGGAAGATAGCAGGTCAGGCAGCATCAGAGGAGCAGGACATTTTGGCTCAGGACCCTTCATCAGGACTGTAGTTTCCTGCTTCCTGTATCTTGCTCTTGAACAGAGGTATTACATTAACAGTTTTCAAAGGAGCAGGAACCTTCCTGAAATTCTGGAATATTTCAATGAAAATGCTTGGATGCAAGTTTGTCTGCCTTTTTTCCCATTAGTTTATCAATTACTTTGTCCCTTGTGATAGAGACTGTTACAAGATCTTTTCTCCCATGAGCACTTTGCTTATCTGTTATCTTTGGGATGTTTACAGTGTGCTGTACTGTGAAGACCGACACACAATCCTTGGTTCAAATCATCTGCCATTTTCCTGTTCCTCTTGATTAATCCCCTGCTTGCATCCTCCAAGAATCCCACAAATATTTTGGTTACTGTCTTTTAATGTACCCATAGGTCCTGCTGTTTGCTTTTATATTTGTTTTCATAATTATTTTTCTCCTTCTGTGTTAGCCTGTAAGTTGTCTATTTCTAGTTCCAAAAAGAATTCCCAATCCTGTGGCTTCCCACTTGTCTTCACCCCTTTGTACGCCATTGTTTTTGATTAGATACACTCTGTAACTGCCTTTGTTAACCACAGGTAGATCATCCTTCTCACCAAGTCATTCCTTTGAACCAGAATAAATTTTTGCTGAGTGTTATGAAATATTTGCTTCAATGTCTGCCACTGTTCATTGGTTTACTGTCTCCTTTCTCAAAGCCTACTTTAGACAGCTCTTTGTTCGTACCTTTATAATTGCTCTGACTGAAGTTGAGGATACTGGTTTGGGCCCCAAGCTGCTCTCCTTCAGCCCGTAGTTGAAATTGTAATATATTGGTTGTGACCCCCTAGAGGATCCTTAACTACGAGATCTCTTGTTAATCCTGTCTCATTTCACATTATTAGATCTAAAATAGCCTTCTGGATAGTTTCTACAATGTACTGCTACAAGAAATAATCCCTACAAAGTAGTGCGCTCCACAAATTCGTCTTCTGCATTTCCTTGCCCACCTGATTTGTCCAGATTAAAATCATCCCTGACAATTGTAGAGCTCTTATTCCAGCCTACTTTTATTTTCTGATTTATACTTCTTCTTACAGTGAGACAATTTTGGGATCGATAGACCATGTTATCACCATAACTTCTTTCCCTTGCTATTTATTACTTTCATTCAAACTGACTCCATTGCACGATATATTCTATGTCAGTACTTACAAGCACACTGATACTGTCCTTGATTAACAAAGCTACCCCATCTGCTTTGTGCCTTCAACTCATCTGTCTTGTTATAATTACTGTGCGCTTTCTGATTAAGAGTGCTGGCTTTTTACCATTGTAACTTATCCTGGTTCTAATTTCTGCTGTATTCAGTTTATATTTTCTACCGTCTCCTGTCACACTTTGATCGTTCACTTCTTCACTAGTCTGCTCTTTTTGTGCTCAAATTTCTTTTTGAATTTTTTTTGAAACTGCTCTTCAGTTGAACAATCTAATTAGTTTCAAACCCTATTGATAATGACTTTGTATGATTTGCACCTGGCTGAGGTAGTAATCTGTAAGTCATTGCCTTTTTAGGTTCTGCTTTTTAATTTAGCCACAAGCATTTCAAAATCCCTTATCAGAACCTTTTCCCCAGCATTGTTAATGTTGTTGGTACTACATGGACCAAGACAACTTGATCCATCCTCTTCCAATCCAAGTTCCTCTCCAGCCCAGAAGAGATGTCATGAACCTTGGCATTATGTAGGCAACACAACCTCTGGAGCTCTGTCTTTGCTGCAGAGAATAATTTCCATTTCCCTAACTATGCTTTCCCCCTGTTACCACTACGTATTTCTCTTTTCTCCCTCCACTTGAATGGTACTTTGGACAATGGTAATTAGTTCATTCATTCTCCCTGCAGTGTCTGCCTTCATCCATACAGAGGGCACTGGCCCCTGCAAAGCTAAATTCTGGACCCCCACATTTGCATGATCACATGCCAGATTTGTTGTAAATAATCTAACGGGTGTGACAAACTCCTAATGTGCCACGGTGTCTGAAGTTCATATTCTAGCTCATCAACTCTGAGCTGAAGTTCCCTCAGGCAGCTGACACTTGCTGCAAGATAACAAGCATGGGGCTGGATGAACACAGCAGGTCAAGCAGCATCATAGGAGCAGGAAAACTTGACGTTTCGGGCCTAGACCCTTCATCAGAAACGTCAAGTTTTCCTGCTCCTATGATGCTGCTTGACCTGCTGTG
>JAHRHZ010000062.1:52690239-52809174 GCA_024137785.1 Ginglymostoma cirratum
GAAACGTCAAGTTTTCCTGCTCCTATGATGCTGCTTGACCTGCTGTGTTCATCCAGCCCCATGCTTGTTATCTCGGATTCTCCAGCATCTGCAGTACCTTTTATCTCTGACACTTGCTGCAGATGTAGTCAGTGTCGTTTATACTTGGTCCACCAGCTTCCAGATACTACAGCTGCAACACACCACCTGACTATTCTTTCAAGTTAATTAATTTGGATGTTCAGTAGTTTAGAAGTGAATCCACCCAGCTGCAACAATGTCTGCTGATTTAAAGTACTTGACCATTTAACAGGGACACAGCAGAAATGCTCACCAGTGACCTTCATGTTTTCCTGTAGTGTCACACTTAAGCTGTAACAGGTCGACACAGGTTAGAAGAGCTCTCCGTTGCTAGAGGTAGTGGGAATTGCTGATGCTGGAGAATCTGAGATAACAAGGTGTAGAACTGGATGAACACAGCAGGCCAAGCAGCATCAGAGGAGCAGGAAAGCTGACGTTTCGGGTCTGGACCCTCCTTCAGTTCAGAGATCGTGGGAACTGCCGATGCTGGAGAATCTGAGATGCTGCTTGGCCAGCTGTGTTCATCCAGCTCTTCACCTTGTTATCTCAGATTCTCTAGCATCGGCAGTTCCCACTATCTCTGAATCAATTTTAAACCCACTGCAAAGTCTCTTCTAAGGATGCCTGCCTTGAAGAAGTTACCTGAAGAAGGGTCCAGACCCAAAACGTCAGCTTTCCTGCTCCTCTGCAGCTGCTTGGCCTGCTGTGTTCATCCAGCTCTACACCTTGTTATCTCTGTTGCTAGATTTTCTTGCCCATCCTCCTCACGCAAGTCATCTCTTCATGAAGCTGCTGTCCCCACGTACTCATTTTTTAAATTTCAAAAATACAGATAATTTGGGAATAAGGTATAAGCAAAGAAAACAGGTCTGTAACAGTTTAGTCCAGACTGTAAAAGGTACAGTGGAATTTTGACATTCCTCATCAAAGCATCAATCCAGTTGCAACAAAAAGATATTTCCTGAGCATCAAAGGAAATTGTTTACATTCACATTAAGGCTACACATACTTTCACTGTTTCAGAAGGACAACACCCTCCTCTCTTGCACCTTTAATTGCCTCCTTTTGCTAGATTTTTTTGATGCTGGTGGTTGCTTTCAGATCCTTCTCTCTGCAAAGCTCTGCATTGTTCAGTTTCCACTGTGTAATTGCTGGCAGAAATATATTTTTGATAAATTACTGTGACTGCATTGCTGACAATAAGATGGCATTTTTGATAGTTCAACATTAAACCCAATCTGATGCTGAATTGAGACTACTAGCTTTGTAGCTGGGTCGGATCAACTTTGATTCTTTTGTCAAAATGAGTGATTGTTGGACTAAATAGGATTGTGAAACTGAGAATTCTTCCAAAATTCAATGTTAAAAGGGTGAACGTCATGATATCTGCTTTTTGGTAGACCTTGACATCTGCTAGAATGTACTTTTCTTTGTTGCAAAACCCAGGTTAAAGGTCAAGGCCCACAGTGCAGGACACTACAAGGGTTGATAAGTTAGCTAGAAGAACTCAGTGAGCACGTGGCCCATCTGTGGAGCAGACTCCCTGTGGAGACGATGGAAGCGGTTAGTACTAATTAATTCAAACTAGATAGATTTCTTTCAAAAAATAACACTTTGGGAGCTAGTGTATGAATGTTTTGAGACATTATTAAAGGGATTAAGGTAGCATTCTTGGTAGGAAAATGGTGACTTTGGACCTGTAGTTTCCAAAGATTTTCACACTGACATTTTCCGTCTTGTGTGCTGGGCTTGTGGTAGATTAATTGATCGTTAGTAATTGGTATGATTAGTCAATAACTCCACTACCAGTATGTTAATTCAGAATATGTCAGTCATACCGTTTGGTGTTTATCCTCTATATAAGCTGCCTCCTGCACCTCTTTGTGTAACCCTATTGACGTAGCCTACTTTTTATTCTGTCTCATAGTTACTTATTTCCCCTCGAATGTATCTATGCTGTTTATCTCCGCTGCTCCCTATTGTAGTATAGTAGCTTTCAATGATTTAAATCAAGCAATAATGGATAGGGCTGAAAGAAAAATCCTAAAAGAAATGGAAGAGTCTGGTTTTGAAACCCTAGGAAGGAATGGGTTAATATAGGGATATTAATTTGGCATTATGGTTTAAGGTAAAATAAAACCTATACCATTCAGAGCACTTCTCTGGCAGTTTGAGTCGCATTAAGATGCTTTTGTTATCAGATATGATAAAATTAGCTCAAAAGAAAACATACAAATAAACTGTTAATCTATCAACCTGCCCCTCACAAAACTCATGAAGGTATTTGTTTTCCCCCACACCCTCTGTCTGATCTGACATGAACTGTTATTTATACCAACTCTTTTCTTTGAGTTTCCAGTGTTTAATGAGTTTTGAACTCCTTTTGGCAACGGCACAGTTTTCATCTGACCTTGCAGTGTGGTCAGATCACTGTTGAGAATAGTAATGAAAGGTAATTGAGGTTACTGTCGGTGTGACCAATTTCCTCACTTCTTCATTAATCCTGTGCTGGTCGGATGTCCCACAGCTCAACAGTGACTTTGCAGGTCTTCCTGCACTTTCCCTTCTTATGACCATTTCGCCTTGTTCCTCCCCTCACTTGTCATTTAAGAATCCTATGGTTTTCTCCTGGCGTAAGTAGCATAAAAATAAATTCTCCCCGAGAACTTCACTGCTTGCCTTCTACAGATGCTGCACTTAGTAACATCACATTTTCAGTGATTTCCATCTCCATTTATAAAGTTCTTTTTAAAAAAAATGCAAATAGAAATTAAGCTAGCTACAATTATATTCCCTGGACCCTGGACCCTAGGGGGTTTGGAGGTGAATGGTTCCCTTTAAGATGTTAATCCAATGAGGGTAGATAGCAGAAATATTCTTTTCTCTGTTTGGGGAATCTGGCATTAAGGGGGCATAGTTTAAAAATTGGAATCCGTTCTTTCAGGAGTGAAATTAAAAATGTTACTACATGCAAGGGCTAGGAAACATTTTGAACAATCTTATGCCATTGATAGTGAATCAATTTCTAAGTTTAAATTCAAGATTGAGCTTGTAAAAAAATTCAATGTATTTTAGGAAAATGGGACAAAGGTGAGTATGTGGAGTTTGGTCACTGATCAGTCATGGTCTCATTGAATAATGGAACAAACTAAAGAGGCTTAGTTCTACTTGTGTTTCATCTCATTTGAGTTTATCTACCACCGAGTCTCCCTCAATCTCTTTCTCCAAATAAGCTCTGTTGTCTGGTTGCTCTTTAAACAAGTTACACAGACAACTCTGACCAGAATGTTATGAATGAACCAGCCTAGGTGTCCCACAATACCGAAGCAGTCAAATCAATATGAACAGAAGCCAGTACCAAAACAAAACAGTCCCACTTGATGAGGAACAAAATTACAATAATCTTTAGTCATAAACATACTATCCCTAATCCTCTTTGGCTCCACAAAGTTACAATACTTCCAGAGTCTCTTGTAAATTTACACAGTCGCAGTCTCTGTGGTTCTGTCTCTGGGTCTGCGAAGCTGTTTTCTTCCCTCTTCTCTCTGGATGGTCAGTTGGTCTCTGCCTCTTGCCATGCTGGTCTCTTCGGCAGGCCTCAGACAATTCCAGGGATTCTCGGAGCAGCTCCAAGAGCAAAGTCGATAGGTGAACCCATGCTTTTACACCTTTTAGATGGTTTTCTGGAACTTTCTATAGTTCTGGCCAATCAGAGATACACATTTAATAGCTTGAAACAAGAGTTAATCATCTAGATGGCATGTTACTGTTAGTTTCTTTGTGAAGCAGGACCTGGTGCCTTTCTGTCTGGGCTCTCCTTTGTTTAGTGGATAAGTCATTGGGGGTATGTCTGGCCAGAATAACTGTTGCCTTTTACGTTATGCTAATATCATTAGCACCTGGCTGCTATGTTTGCAATATGTATGGTGTGTGGGCTTTACTTGGCCAATGTACCCAGCGTCCCTTGCTGTTTGGCCACGTTAGCAATCTGTCTGTTTTAGCAGCCAGGAGGCACACTAATATGAAAACAACTAGTGAAAATCCACTTTGAGATATCAGTAGGAGGGAATGAATACTTGTGTTTGATAGAGCAGCTTGGTTTCGAACCAGTTTCCTCAAGTCTGCATTGTTTTCAAACAGTGAGTTGATTTTTCTGCCCGCCACTGCCATTGACTTTGTGTAGCAAGTTTCAGTTAATCCAGCGGATGGCTGAGTGGATGGAACTAGGGAAGGTGATGGTGTAGTGGAATTATCACTGGACTAGTCATTCCAGAGACCCAGGTTATATTCTCAGGGCTCTTGCACTATAGTGGTAGTGTCCTGACATCTGAACCAGGAGGCCCACCTGCTCAAGGGGTATAATAAAGCATATCACGCAACAGGTTGATTATAAAGTATCTAGTCTGGCTCCTTTGTTTTCACACTGTCCAGGCTTTGGTCCTCCTTCAGGTTCCACTGGTATAGTGATACTCAACAATAAACCTTTGGCTGATGGAGTGCCCTTACAGGGCTGTGGGTCGGAATTGCTTGTGAGCTGGAGGGGTTATCTGGCATCTTTTGTGTCAGTTGAGGGCGTGGGGGAGGTGCCTGATCCCTGAAAGAGATACAAAACTTACTTAATTTGGAGTATACTTAACACCACTGTGCCATCAATGGGTCTGACTTTGTCTTACTCTTCATGGCTCTTCTCTCTCTCGCAAAGCCCCTCCAAAAAAAATCACTGCACCTGGTGTCAGAGTCTGATCTCAAGGCCATGAGCTCCTCTCACCTGATTGGCCACCTGTGAAGCTGGGATGTCCAGGGGTTGGTTGAATTTTTAATATTTGTCCCTGGTGGATATCATCACCAGGCCTGACTGATCTTGGGTAAAAGATGAAAGAACTGCGGATGCTGTCGATCACTTGCATTAAAACAAATCACTTGTTCACTTGCGCGCAATCTCACTCAGTCACTTCACCACATACAATTGCTCAGACCATTCAGCTCAATTAATCCATGCTGATACTTGTCCATCACCCAAACCTCCTCCCACCATATTTATGGTTATGATCTGCATTGCATTTCCTGAAAGTTTGAGGAAAAAATTTGCGATTGTAATTCTCAAAAGAAAGCTGAAGGCAAAGGCAAAATTGTGTTCTGGCCATAGAACAGGGAGCATGACTAATTGGGTATCTCTGGGAAAGAGCTAGCCCAGCATAATGGGCTAAATGACCATCTTCCATGGGAATGTGGATCCTTCTTTAGCATGTGCTGGGACAACAGGATTTATAAAAAGTTTCTTGTGAAGCATTTTCAGATACTGTCTTCTAACTTCTTTGGATATATCTCATTGTTAGAGGTTAAATAAACTAAAATGACAGATATAAAAAGAGTGTTAATCAATATTGCTTGACATTTGGTACCAATAAATTATTTTATAACCCATCTCTTGGCTTTTAGGAGTTTGTCCCTTGATTTATGAAACAGTGGGATTGGAATGCCTTTTATGGGCTCAGAACTCTTTCCTGTACATCATGGTGCATATTTGTAACAGTTTTGATTAACTAGCTGCAGTGAGTCAGCCACTGTCTCCTTTTCAGTTCCTTGGTGTCAGTTTACAAACAACTGTTGCCAGATAGCATTAATTATCTGAATTATCATTACGTTCCAATAAAAAATGATTTTTATTTCCCCTGCAGTGTTTAGACAATTGACCTTTCAGCTTTTGCATCAAGGTTTAACAGACCATCTGCCTACAATAAATTTTTTAAAAATTCTTCATGGGATGTGGACATTGCTGGTTTGACCAGTCTGGAGTCGAATGTAGGCCAGACCAGGTAAGGGGGGCAGATATCCTTCCCGTGAGGACATTATAGGTTTTCACAACAATCGATTAACACTTTCTGGTTCGCTGATTCTTACTCTAACGCAATGATCAATTTACCTGACATCTTACACATCTCACACATCGTTGGATAACAAAAATAGCAAAATCTAGTTTTTGTAACAAACACTAATTTAGAATCATTTGCAGCTTGAGGAAGAATATTCCAAAGTTGTACCACTTTTGCCTGAAAAAGTGTTTCCTAATTTCATTGTAGAAAGTTCTTGTTCTAATTTTTGACTGTATCCCTTAGTCTTTGTTCCCCAACCCCCTTAACCTATCTTGTTCCCTGAATCTCTTGAAAACTTTGATCAAATTAACCCTGAATATTCAAAATTCAGGTCAAACTCCCGTTTGTATAGTAAAGCAGAAAGTACTGAAAATACTGAGCTCGGGAGATGATGGTATTATTGCTAGACTTTTAATCCAGAGACACAGATAATGTTCTGAGGAGAGATAGTAGGAACTGCAGATGTTGGAGAATCTGAGATAACAAGGTGTAGAGCTGGATGAACACAGCAGGCCAAGCAGCGTCAGAGGAGGCTTTCCTGAAGAAGGGTCTAGGCCCGAAATGTCAGCTTTCCTGCTCCTCTGATGCTGCTTGGCCTGCTGTGTTCATCCAGCTCCACACTTTGTTATCGCTAATGTTCTGAAGACCTAGGTTTAAAACCTGCAGTGATGGAATTTGAATTCAGTAAAAATCTGGAATTCAGAGTCTAACGAAGACCATGAAACCATTACCATTTAGCAAGAAAAACCCATCTGGTTCACTTACGCCCTTTGAACTGTTCTAATATTATAGTCCTGCCCCCCCACTCCCCAATTTCAAATATTTAGTGAGTAGTGTGATGAGAAAATATTGCACGTTTTTAACAATTCGAAATTTTCCCAACACATTTTGTATCTGAAATTAAAAATAATAATTTTTAATTACTTTAATAATTAAAAATTATAAATAATTTATAATGATATGGGTTAGTCCCCTTTAGGGAAGGAAACTGCTGTCCTTGCTTGGTTTGGCCTACATGTGACTCCAGACTAATAGAAGTGTGGTTAACTTTTAACTGAAGTCTGGGCCATTAGGGATGGGCATTAAATGCTGGCCTAGCCACGTCCTATAAATGAATTTTTTAAAAAATGCTCTGGTAGGATATGTGAAGATGAATGTGTGAATCGTTCAATGGGTAGTGCTTCCACTTCTGAGCCACAGTTTTGTAGATTCATGTCCTGCTACAGAGACTTGAGAACAAAATGTAAACGGATTCATCAGTGGCGAACTGAGGAAATACTGCAGTCGAGGATGCTGGCTTTGGGATGAGACATGAAACTGAGAGCCCAACTTACTACTTGGGTACATGTATAGATGGCACTATTTCAGAAGTAAGCGTGGAACTACTTCCAAGTGTCCTGGCAAAAGTAGATCCTTCAAACAACATTGCTAAACCAAATTGGTTATTTTCTCATTGCCCTTTGTGCGACCTTGCTCTGTGCATGTTGGCTGTTGTATTTTCCTAGAACAGTGACTCCATGCCAAAAGCACCTTTAATGAATGTCAAACCAGGTTGCAAAAGGCAATTTATAAATACAAATTTATGATATCTCTGAACTTTGGCTCATCTTTGCTTTTTGGTGCTTCTTGGCTGGGGGCACTAGATCCAAAGTTAACATCCCTACAGCTATCTCAGTTGAGAACAGCCTCTGCACACACCAGGGATTAAATCTGGACATTCCTTGATGTGAGTAGCTCATAACTGCTTTTCCTTGCTGATCAAATCTAAATGGATGGTTGGTTTAAAACAAAAAATAATGGTACCCAAATTGCTGTATTGAATTGAGGTTGGAGGCTGGTGAGGTAGTTAAGTACATTCCAGAGGCTAAGATGAGCAGCATCATACCATGTCATACCTCAGTGCCTGCCATGTTGCAAGGTGAAATATGCTGCTGCTTTTCCAGTGCTCACTGACTGCCCCTATCACCTGAGGTCACAAAAATAATTAGCAAACTGAGTTTGGATTTAGTAGCTTTTGAGTTTCTGATTCATTGATGATAGGACTCATTTGGCTCATTATTTGTTACTCTCCTGTATTCTAGTACTTTTGTGCAAAATATTTATCTTCCTGAGTTAGCAGTTTCCAAACCGAAGGAATTTAGTTCTGGACCTTAAAGGAAGGGTTTAGAGTGGTATGGGCCAGATGCTGGCAAATGGGACTAGATTTATTTAGGATACCTGGTTGGCATGGATGAGTTGGACAGAAGGGTCTGTTTCAGTGCTGTACAGTTCTACGACTCTTAAGTGTAAGCTAAAGCTTCAAGGGCACCAGCTGTCCAGACATAGATTTCCCACATTGTCATTTATGTTTCTGACCTGTAAATATCTCTGACTCAGTCAATCCCCCCCCCCAATCTGTTCCCACAATGGTTACAGCTGGTTGGGTGGTGTTGCTTCAAATCACTGCTACAGGGCAGCCATTTCAGTAGAGTATTGGGAGTTGGATGAGGCTGCTGACGGAAGGTTTAAGTCGTTTTGTTTACACACGTCAAAATAAGTATCATCACATGAGACATCCGCTATCAAGTTCAGCATACAACCACGAGCTGCCACAAAAGAGGAGAAAATCCAATGCTGCAAGGTCTTCAGTGTGGAGGCCGACTTTTGCAATCTTTGTGCCTTGCGGGAGACCAGGGATTGTCATCAAAATACCCTAACTACATCCAAAATACTCTAACCTGTACAGGCAGAGCTTGACCACAAAGATTCTGAGGGAGACCAAGCAAACTTTTGCAGTATTTTCACAAAATACAATATATTCCCCATTTCCTCAGGACAATAATTATTAACTCAGAAATAGTTGAGGGACGGCAAGTATTCTGAATGAATCAAAACAGAAAAGATTACTTAATTTATTTTTAACTAATCTCTTACCTTTCCCACTGCTGTTAACTACAGTTAATGATCTATGCTTAGTAATTATTCTTGTTTAAAATGTAAATATTAGAAGTTTTCTGACACTGCTGCAGCCGGGCATGGTGAAATTCCAGATATGTTAACTAAATTCCAGATACATTATTTATTTGTATTCAGTAGGAGTGGCTATCAGATTCGTAGGGACCTTCGGTCACCATACAATTTCTTCAGTCTGCTTTTCTATGTAATGTGATCATAACTGATGTGAACCTTAATTCCATTTACTCCATCATAATAGTTTTGTTATTTCATGTATGAATCTGTAAGCTTAATAGAAATCTTACAGCACAGAAAAGAGTCCTTTTGGCCCACCATGTTCATACCAAATATCTATCTACTCTAATCTTGTTTCCAACATTTGGCCCATAGCCTCGGAAAGCTGTGGCATTTCATGTGTTCATCTAAGTACTTAATCTTTGTGCATGACCTTACCCTCAGTAAATTTAAAGTGGAACTTTTTAATGTCAATCCTTATTTCACGGAAGTTGCAACAGTAAAACAATGAAGAGACTAGTGCACAAATGAATTGGACTTCTAGACATTGTGTGGTGTTTGAACCTGAAGTGGATGTGATTTCCTTGTATCTCCAGCTTACGTTAAGTGATGCAAATAGAATTTGAACCTCCTTAATGAATAGCTGTGATTTATTTCTTGCTGGAGGCATGATTGGGTTTGCATCACTGCACACAGTTCATTCATCTTCCTGTGCTACTCATGCTGTTCATTTACGAGAATTACATAACTCTGAAACTACAGTGAAATGCAAGGCCAAAGTTTACACAATGTCACGGAAATTACTTCCAAGTGGGAAAATAAAATTGCTGTTGTTTCCAGATCAAAAACCACATGTGCAGTGTAAACAGCAAAAGGGAAAATAGCTAGTTACTACGGCAGCTAATGAGTGAATTCAAGGCTGGAATAGATAGATTTTTGAGCACTTGGTGAATGAAGGGATAAGGGGATTGAACTGGACGGGAAAGTAGAGATGAAGATTAGCAACGACTGTCCTGGATGGCAGAATTGGCACGGCTGGATATGTGGTCTGCTGCTGTCCTATTTCTTAAAGTTTGCCTTTTCTCTCTCCTAGTTTACCTGCCAAGCTGATCAACGGAGGCATTGCAGGATTAATTGGCGTCACCTGTGTGTTCCCAATAGATTTAGCAAAAACACGGCTTCAAAACCAGCAAAATGGCCAGCGGATGTACTCTAGCATGTGAGTAATACAAAAACAAACACAATGCTCAACATGAGCTAGCCCTTGATTTCAACTGTAGAGACAAATTGTATGCATGTGACAATCTCTAATTCATGTCTGCATTGGACGCTTGAGTTAAAATCATCTTAGAATGTCTGAGTTCACACTAAACATTCTGTTTTAATGACTTGGTTCATTTGAGTGTCTGCTCTTTTTAAATACGTTGCTACTTTGTCATATACAAGGCAGAGAGAAAACCATCCATCAAACCTCTTGCTTGTAGTACATTCTATCCAATGTTGCTTGGCTATTTGAGAATAATTGCTTAATTTATAATTGCCTCCAAGCATCTACCGTCTTTATTCTGCAATAGAGTGTTGACTTTGCTGCCTTTTAGCATACAAGTGTGAGGGAGCTCATGAAGGTTATAAACTTCACCTTTAACCTCTATTGTTAGAGATCTGTACCATGAGTTGTATATGGCTTGGCCAGGCCATGCTTCATAATTGGAAGACGTTCTTACTGGGTCTGGAGCTGTTACTGCATGGTTTGTGTTGTCACCAAAAGTCAAAACTACCTCCTAAATGCTTGAGGTTAACCATTATTATGGTCCCAGCTGATCGTAATATTGTTCAAGTCAGATCCTAGAGTGTAACCTGGCATGATAGACCGTAAAGTTTTACATTTACAGTTTTTTTTACAGTGGTGGCCAATCACTGAACATATTCAGAGGAGGCTGCAGTCTTATAAAGTAAAGAATACAACAAGTTCTCAGTGATCTGAAAATGGTGATGGTGCCATCGAATGGTAGGCTGTGGTTTAATCGTTTTAGCTGTTCTTGTTCAGTAGAGGTGCCTAATCCAAATCAGAGATTTGCCCAGTGGAGAGAACCTGGGGAAGTAGCCCTTGTCATCTTCCTTGAGTTTTTCATCCTCAGTTCTCTACTTCCCATTTCCTTGGTGTCAACTTTAAATTGGTTGTCAATAGTTTGTTGAAAGCGAATACCACTGGCAAGAGTGAGTAAATACTTTTCAGTTTATAGCATGTGATTTATATGTGTTTGTATGCCAGAGGTGTTGATTTATTAATTTGCCCTTGATAGGGGTTCAAGGGAGAGTGTAGCAGAAGTCGATCACAGATGTAATGAAAAGTTATTGTAAACTCCAGTGCTGACTGAAGAACTGAGAAACTTTGAGACCGGTTTATGTCACCAATGCAATCTATTCGTAAAGTTGTTGACTTCTTCTGTAATAGTAAAATGTTACAGACAATGTCACCCGTAACAGAGACATGTTCAATTCACCAGAAGTTGCTTAATGACTTGAAAATTGGTTATGAGGTGGGGAGAAACAAGTCTTAGAAAGTAAGGACTATCACAGTTTCTGAGTGATCTGAAAATGATGATGGTGCCATAGAATGGTAGATTGTGGTTTAATCATTTTAGCTGTGTTTTTTCATTAGAGGTGCCTAATCCAAATTAGAAACTTGTCCAGTGGAGTGACCCTGGGGAAAATCAGAAGACCCACTGTTGAGGTTCTTTTGTCAACAAAGATAGAGGCACAATAGTGCAATGCGCTGCCCATTGGCCAGAAAATGGAGTGAGGAGTGGGAACCTGTCCAGGGAGAGTTGAGAAGGGAATACTTTCTTTGGCCACCATTTGCAATGCGGCAGATGCTGTTGTGCAGTTGAGTGACACAGAAGAGAAAAGCCAACTTGGAAAGAATATTAAAAGAATTCTAAAAAGCTGAGGAAGTCATCATGACACACTGACCACTTAACCAGTCTTCAATAATCGCACGCCTGGAGCTGTCCATTCCGGGTGATTACATTATTAATGATTAAACTTCATGTATTGGAGAATGATTTTATCTATGCACCATCTGTAGTGAAATAGCTAATGGAGTGTTTCTTTCCAACTTCTCCACAAATAACAATGAGGGCATCTGCCAATTTATGTCTTTTGCTGTTGTTGATTATTGAGTTATTGTAGGAGGTGCTGTATGTTATCTTTCAAAATGGAGAAAGCGTATGTTTCTTTTTAATTCTGCTTTTCTGCACTCGCTGAAGAGAAACTTGTGAACCTCTTCATTTTATTTCAGGTCCGACTGCCTTATTAAGACAATCCGATCCGATGGCTATTTTGGGATGTACAGGGGTAAGTTTTTTTTTAAAAAATTCCACATTAGTATTGATCTGTTCTTAATTTGCAGTGCAATTCCCATCTATGCCTGTGTTCACCAAGTTAGTGCATGATTATTTTGTGTTTTGGCAGCCCATTCTGATATCCCTACCCCGTCGTACTTGTTCAGAAAATCATAGTGTCTCAATTAAGCTGTGAGTGGAAAGCAGGGCAAAGGTTGGCTTCTAATCCATTCCAGTGCCTCAGTCATCTACAAACCTTGGGACATCATCTGTGCCCATTGTTCATGTAGGATGCTTGACAGTAAACAGTGGCACACTGCAGGAATCTAGAGGAGTCACAGTTGCACATACCTTCTCTGATGTCACCAGATCAATGACTAACCTTTCATATTGTACCTCTAATTTGGAAAAATCCCCATGGTGCTCCACAGGAGTGTAGTGAAATAAAGTTTCTTCAACTCTAATGAATATAGCATCAAGCTGAGAGATTTTATCTGTATTGTCCTCTGTGTATTGTGAATCGAGAGTTAGACCCTTTTGCAGCTTCCAAAGTGCATACTTGGAATCATGACTTATTTTCCTGAGATTTTGTTTACTTCGAGTAAACTGTAGCTCTATATGCAGTTTCTGAGCCACAGTGTGATGCAGGAGGAGTGTGGCTATGGAGGGCAGGCTGCTTAGAATGCCTGCTTTGGTTCTTTGGTTCAAGCTGTCAATGTTGTTCCTGTGCCCCCACTTTCACTTCCATTCCCCCTTCATATTATCTGTGGCCTGTCACACTCCCCATGCACCCAGGTACCTCTCACCCTGTGCCCACTGAGTACAGTTCTAAGGAGTTCTCCACTGGCAATGGTCACAGGTGAAAAGAAAATAAGCCTGTCATACTCGAATAAAATTCCCATTCAAAAATCTGTTGTTGATTCCACAAACAATCTGTAGTCCCAAAAAGGAGGGTTAAAAAAAATCTGAAGTAACCATTAAGTTGTTGAAATAAACAACCAAGTCAGATTATGTTATGAAATGTTTTTAAAAAGTCAGTCACTCCCTTAAATAGCAATGTTATTGGTGTATACTCAGTTACGTTGTGGAACTTACCTGTGCATTCACAAAGGCAAGAGCTACCAAAACATTTGCTTTTTGCTTCAGACTCCTCGAAATTGAAAAAAATTGAAGGTTTCTTTTCTGTTTCAATGCAAATTGTCAGTCAGTGGAGTGGACCAGATTTTTTTTTAATATGTTCAATTGCAAGGCAATTTCTTTCCAAAGAAAAAGATATTGGTACATTTAAATTTCAGTGCAAAATATGGCAGGAGAATTTGCCAGTGCATTTTATACAGTTTTGAACATATATGGCACTTCCTGTTTTGGGAAAACTATTGTCATACATGTCAACATTTGCGCAGTGCTATTGTCAACGTACCTTTGCAGGATAGAAACCAACAATCAACTATATTTAAACACTTTTGCATTACAATGCAGCATCTAATAGTGATGTCTCCGAGGCAGAGCATCTAACATTTACCTTGTTAGAATGTTCCACACTTGTCAGCAGGCTTCCCATGGTTGTCATGAACTCTCCAAGGAGATGCATTTTATTGGGTTTCCAAAGTCCAGACCAGCACTTGAAGATGGCATGGGGAAGGAAATTCAAATTTCCTCTGATCGTCACGATAACAAACCTGATCTCCAAAGAGATATATGTGTGGTTTGTGCCTGAGATCTTTCTAGCCTGCGAAAAGGCCTGATGAAAACACCATGTAGTCAGGAAGGAAGAGGAAACTTGCTTTGGCAGCCAAGAAAATGTCAGTTTAAAGCAAGATATAATTTTAAGTAAGGTGCAGTTTTACGCCTCTATCTGATGGCAATTTTGAACTCTTGTGTAAAAACAGAAAATAATTCTTCCGGGCTATAATTTGGAAAGGAAATGACCTGATGCAAAATACCTTGTTAATTTTTCTTGTAGAATTGCTCTGCCCTAAACTTTTCATCAACATAGATCACATCAATCAGTTCATCTATCTTTACCAGTGCATAGCAGGCTCCAAGATGGGATGTTCAAACAGCTGTCAAACGTCAGTCATGTTTGAGTCCCAAGGGAATTTGCTTGAGGTTGTAGCATTCCAGTAAACCTGAGTTTGTTTTCCCATGTGTACACCTGAGTTCACTGAACACGTTCTTGTTGAATGGAGGACAAAGAAGGCTGTTACTGAGGGTGCTCTTCCCAGAAGAGTATTCCAAAACATGTGGCGGGAGTACATACTGGTTGAATGAATGTTGTCAGCAAAGTCCCAGAAGACCTGCATCCAATGAAAATGAAGGTGGCAGCTGCTACAGTAAAACTACCCTTATATAGTCTCATACTTAATTATTTCAGCACTGAAAATGCAAAACAAAAAGTTGCCTGATTTTTTTTTTTTGTGACTGAGAACTGGTGCATCGTCAACTCCTTGGTGTCTCTGAAAGTGTAACCTTGTCCAACACCCCTCTGCTGACCATGCTTAACAAAACCTTTCACTCCATTCCACACACGCCCATGAAATTATGACCCAAGCATCTTGAACATTCAGTTTCCTTGTAACTCTGAATCATTTGCTTTTGGCGTCATCCAGTTGCTGTTCTTGGCCCCTCCGATTCCTCATCAACATACAGCCAATTGCCAGTATCGTCTGGAGGCATTGGATAAGGTTCTACAGGTGACTTAATGCTGTCTTTCTGCAGTGTCTCTGTCATGAGACTTTTTGTTTCATATTTAGTTTGTAACAAACTGCTGTTTTCACCAGCTAGAAATTGGGAAGATCCCTGTCCAATGTCCATAACCTTACCACTTAGGATTGATGTCGGCTTCCTTTATGGTTGCTGTACCAAAATGGTTAAAACATCTTATTCCATTTTTTTGAGTGTTTGCTGTTAGGGACAGAATTTCTGGCCCATCCCTAATCTCATTGCAAAGGTGGTGGTGAACTGCCCCCTTGAACTGTTGCAGGACATCTGGTGCAAGTACACCTACAGCGTTGTTAGGGAGGGAGTGCCGTGATACCACTGAAGGAACAATGATATAGTTCCAAGTCAAGATGATTTGAGAATTGGTGGGGAACTTGCAAATGAATTGGTGGGGAACTTGCAAATGGTGGTATTCCCGTGCATTTGCTGTCCTGTCCTCCTTGGTGTAGATGTTACTGGCTTGGGAGGTGGTACACACTGCTGCTAATGTGTGTTGGTGGTGGATGGAGCAGTTATTTCAGGTGATGGACGGAGTGCCAATCGAGTGGGCTACGTTGTACTGGAAGATGTTGTTGGAGCTGCTTTCATTCCAGAAAGTGGAGAGCATTCCAGCACACTCCTGATTTGTATTTGTAGATGGAGGACAGGCTTTGGAGAGTCAGGAGGTGAGTTACATGCCACAGAATGCCCAGCCTCTGATCTGCTTTTGTGGTTAAATCTCAAACCTGAGCTTCTGATCCCTCAAGCTTTGACGCAAACACTGTTTGCTTTTCGCTCCGTCCTTTGTCCCTACCTCCATTCATTTCCTGCTGACACCCAGATTCATTCCTTTTGTCATGTGTTGACTCTACTATTCCAGTATTAGTCTTGCCAAATTCCTGGCATCTACCCTCCATAAACCACAACCCATTGAAATCTTTGCTTCCTGTTATCATGGTCTGCAGTAGTTCTGCTCATGCATCACCTCATTCCTTGCTAGCCCCCACTAGCTGCTGGTGTCCAGTGTCACCTATTTAAAGTCTTCACCCGGTATGTAGATCAGGCGTGGTCTTGTGTCTTCCTTTTTTCTGTAATTTCTGATAACTTGTACTTTTGAATGTTTATCATTGATAACCTTGCTGCGACAGTGCACAAGTATTATTTGCGACTTGCAATTTAAATTGTTTATGTATTGAAATCTTTGCAGAATATATATTAAATTTTTGAAATGCACCTCCTACACATGGACTTTATGATGTGTTCTTGTGTGTCATGACATATGTGCCTAAAATTTGCACCATTTCAAGACTTCTACTTTGCTAACAGAGCAAGATAAAACATAGACAAAATTGTAAAGATTTGTTTTGGAAGGATGCTTTGCAATTTCAACTTCTTTACTCTCTTGGAAAGGCTTTACTGAATAACAAATGGCCTATGGGAAAGTGGAATGGAGAAGATGGAAGAGTCCATCAATTTTGGGCTATTACTTATGATACCTTCTGCACGCAGTCGTTTGTGGGGTGTACACAAACACAAAGCCATTACATGTCATTTGACTGTGTGAAGGCTATGTTAATAAGCAATTTGCAATTTTATTTTTTAACCTTTTTTTCATAGGCTTGATAAACAGTCACAGTGACCAAGATCAAACCATTTCATCCTACGTTATTTCAGACCTGACTGTTTCAAGTTCGAGCATAGCTGCAGCCCGTACATTAGATGGTAGCAGAGGAGCAGGAACTTTGTAGCTCTAGTTTGTTCTTCAGTTCCATCCTTAAACAGACTTTCAGGGACTTGGCCTCCTAAGTGCCTGCTTTTAAGAGTTGAGAACCCTTTGAGTATGATTTCCGATTAAAAATCACTTGAGTCTGTCTGTCAAATATTCTGGAAGTTATGACTGGCAAGGTGGAAGAGTTCCTTAGTGGCTTTTCTGCAGTCTTGCTGGAGAGAACGCTTTACTAGAGGTAGTCTATCGTGTTATGTGAGCCAACTCCATTGGAATCTGCAGCTTTGCCTCAGTGCCATGGATTTCAGCTGTGTGATGGTGTTTCTCCTGAATGTCCTCACTGCCGAGACCTTGGATTGGAAGCTTTTCTTGTGACTTTATTGTACAGGAGAATCAGACTATTAGACACCAATGAGGTTGGTTGGTTTTTCTGAAGTCCATTTGCTCTTATACATGTCATTGAGCATGCAGAGATATGAACATTCCAGCATCAATACATGGCTGAAGTAGTTACAGCTAAAGCTGTAGTCTGTCAAGACCATGTCAGTCCTATTCCCTTTTATAAGTGATGGCACGTGTACCTCATAGAAAATTTCCAAAACTAACAGACACTATTTATTTCAATTTGATGAGAAAGCTTAAATTTTTTAAAACATCTATTTGTTTGCAAGATGTCTTTCTGGCTTACTATGCCAGCATTAATTTCCAATCTCTAATTACCCTTGGGATTATGGTGTTGAGCTGCTGTCTTGAACTATTGAGGTGATGGTATGTAGATGCATACGCATACCACACACCGGCACAACACGCTACACTGCACCGCATTGTGCTACCAGCTGTTAGGGAGAATATTTTAGGGTCCACAACAGTGAAAAAGATGTGATATTCTTCCCAGTCAAGGCGGTGTGTTGTTTGGTGGGAAAGTTGCAGTTAATGTTACTGATAAATATCTGCTGCCTTGGTCCTTCTAGGCAGGTTTGGAAGGTGCTGTTGAAGAAGCCCTCGTGAGTTGCTGCTTGGCACCTTGTGATGTTGCACCTTGCTGCTGATGTATTGCTGGTGGAGGGACAAAACTGTGATTGTGTGATCAAAGATGAAGATTTATCCAAATGGTTTGTATTGTGGGGTGTGGTTAGTCGAGATTTGCAGGGTTTGGTGTTAGATTAAGTGTTTTTCAGTAAATGACTTGAGAAAAGGATAACAGTAGCTTCATCTCAGGTTTTATGGGCTGTCGAAAATAGGAGTGTTTCATATATTGGAGGATGGGGACTCAGCAGGGTTTGCAGAGATAACTGATCAATCATCAGGTGCACATAGATAAAACAAAATCTGAAGACATGCATTCTGAAATTATGAAGTAGGCAGAGGCCTTATAGGATTAACAGGGAAATATTGACGAGGTGTATTTGTGACTTATAGAAAAGTCTAAAAGAATCCAAACGTTGCCAAGCTGCCAAGATATTAAGTTGCACGGAATCCGGATCAGAGAGGGAAATATCAAGCATGTGCTGGGGACGTGTGTGGTGTCCCATATCAGAGTAGGCGAAACCTCGAGAACACCGGGGAGAGAACAAGAGCAGTTCTCTGGCATCCTGCAGGCTCGGATCCCAAAGCTCGGCTATTTCTAGTCACTGGATAAAAGTTTTTCTCAACCAGGACCGTGTATTAGTTGGTGTGCAGCAACCACCTTAAGTAAAACAGCCAGGTAAAGAGACCCTCAAAATGAAGTTTGGGACCAGGATCAGGGCCCTCATGGATAACCACAACAGTAAAAGACCCTGAATCTTAGAAGTCAATCGCCACTCAGAAACCCTGGAACAATGACACTGACGTTGCTTATAGAGTGAAACACGATGGGCTGAAAGAAGGTCAGCTCAAAGAGCAAGATGGCGGACTCACTTTTACATGTGGGATAAATGAATGAGCCTCCAGCTCATCCTAACGTAGAAGCAGGGCACCACAGTCATCAGTGCAGACACCCCAACCCTAGCAGCCAATGATGAAACCAAACAGGAACTACTAACATCATCCCGCCCCCTTGACCTGTCCGTCCTCCCTGGACTGACCTATCTCCTCCCTACCCCCCTACCTACACTCACCTTTACTGGCTCCATCCCCGCCTCTTCGACCTATCTGCCTCCTCTCCACCTATCCTCTCCTCTATCCATCCTCTATCCGCCTCCCCCTCTCTCCCTATTTATTTCAGAACCCTCTTCCCCTCCCCCATTTCTGATGAAGGGTTTAGGCCCGAAACGTCAAGTTTTCCTGCTCCTATGATGCTGCTTGACCTGCTGTGCTCATCCAGCCCCATGCTTGTTATCAGGAATTCTACACCAGCCCTGATCAGTCACTTGTTCAGCGTCCCAGAGGGAGATTGGTTGATTCATTTTGGGGACTGTAATACCAGAGCGGGAGAGATGCAAAACTCTGCAAAGGCTTGATCAGCATGCATAGGGAAAGGAATTGCAATAGAAATAAACTCCTGACAAAATCGATAAAATATGGTCTGGTCTGGTTATGACAAACATGCTATTTTGTCAGAACAACCAACACAGAAACATTTTGAGGATCTCCTCAACTGAAACTGAGTCCTTGAAATGAGTTATCTTGACCACATCCCACCACATGCCGCATGCCACCATCTCCGCACAACCAGATACACCATTGAAAGAACATTGTCCAGTTGCATAATGACCTGGTATGGCAACTGCACTGTCCAGATCGTTCGGAACTACAGAAGGTGGTGTGTGCAGCCCTTCCATGATGGAAGCCAACCTCCTATCCATGGTCTCCATTTACACTTCTAGTTGCTGTGAAAAGGTTGCCAGCATCATCTAAGACCCCTCCCACCCTGGTAATGCTCTCTTCCAACTTCTTCCAGGCAGATGAAACAGCACACACACACACGCACACACACACGCACGCACACACACACGCACACACACACGCACGCACACACACACGCACACACACACGCACGCACACACACACACACACACACACACACACACACACACCCCAACAGGTGCAAACGCAGCGTCTTGCCTGCCAGTATTAGACTACTGAATGGTCCGCTCTAACTTGAAATATTTGTTGCTCTTGCTTTGTGCACCTCCTGTGCAGCTGTAACCTTGTATGCCTCGCTCCGTCTAAACACTCGACAATATGTATGCCTTTGTGTGCTATGTACTGCTCACAAAAGAAAGCTTTTCATTCTACTTAGGGGTACATGTGACTGCAATAAATCAAATCAACCTCAGGCCAACTGGTAGTTGGAAAGGGAATACAACAGTTAAGAACCATTGAGGCTGCCAGCACAGATAGAATCACTGTTGAAGTATTACAATATGCCAAGAAGCACACTTGGCCCCTATACGTGCCTCATCATCTTCATGTGGAAGGAGGGGAGCATGCCGTGGGACCACTGAGATGTCATAATAGTGACCATCTTCATAAAAAGGAGATAACACTAACTGTTATCTCCCATTGGAAAAGTCACTGCAAAAAGCCTCCTCCATTGCCTCCCTTGGCTGAAGTGTACCTCTCAGAGTCAAAATCCAGATTCTGTCATTCATACGACAGAGTGGATATTATCATCACAGCGAGACAAATTCAAGAAAAATGTAGAGAGCAAGCCTTCCTTGACCTCACAAAGGCCATTGGTTTTGTCAACCTGGAGGGATTTTGAAATTTCTCAAATTTGGCTGCCAGTAGAAACTCATTGCCATCCTTTACCTGCTGCACAAAGACATTGCAGCAATGACCCTAACCAATGGACCCAGCACAAACCCAATATCTATGCAAATTGTAGTCAAGCACAGCTATGTCATTGTATCATCTTCCTTGCCACGATACTCCATACTACATCCGTGAAGCTTCCCACTAGTGTGGAGAGAATCTGCAGGAAAAGCTGGAAACTGTTCATTCCACATTGCATCCAGTCCAGAGCCAAAACTGCAAGCCAACCTTTCGCAGTCTGCAGATGGCCCTTCTGAGTGCCCTGATTCAGAAGCTAAGCTCTGGATGTACTCGCACAGGAGTTCAAGAGAATGAGCTTTAAGCTAATAATCCAGAAACCAAGGCCGACTACCAGCTTTCTGTCACTGCAAAACGCTGATCGTCAACTATCAAGATCCACAGTAACAATACGGTTAATTCCCATACCTCGAACTCCCTCCTCTCAGAGAGGGCTTGGTTTGATGATGAAATGCAACATTGCTCCCAATTTGCTAACTCTGACGGACAGTGTTTGACGCCAAAGACCTCGAACCTTAACACCAAGCTTGTGGTCAACAGGGCATCAGTGTTACCAGCCTTCCTGTGGTGTCAGAGACACGGACCGTGTACAGCACAAACCTCAAGAAATACAACAAGTGATACCTTTGCAAAACCCTGCAAATCCACTCGCAAGACAGGCATTCTAACATCGGTGTCCTCTCTCAGGCCAACATCCCAGTAAGCAAGAGCATTGACGGACCAGACAAGTTAACAGTAATTTCAACAGAGAGGCCATTAGTGAATCATTTGCATCAAATTTCATTGGGCAGTTAAGCTTGTGCACATTCTGTGAAAAGTCTGATTGTCCAAATGCCTATGTGTCGTAATATGGATGGAAATTCTCCAGTTAAGGCTGAGCAGTTCCAGCTGGCAACCTGGACAGAATCACAGTGGACATTAAACAGCTAGGGGACGTTTGTTTGTTTTGTACTGAAGCGTTGTGTTCATCTTTGTTTGTTTACCTGATGACTATCAAAATAGTTGCCTCCAGTTAAAGTTGAACCCAATGACATGTTTCTGTTTGCTAGTTTGCTTTTAGACTGTGTGAGCATTCTACATTTATTGAGAATGTGAAGTGGAACAGAAGAGTCAACTATAACTATGTTTTGTCGGACTGTTGGAACTTGCTATCTTTATCATGTGTCCAGTTCCCTGGTGCTCATGAATGAACCAATTCAGTTCCTTTTGTTCCGGTTTTGTTCCAATTTTAACCCACAAATTACTCTGTACCTGCTATTTCCTCACAGCACAAGGAGCAGGCTGCAGAAGGGATCTTCTGTTTTCAGCGAGTAACCAAGGTGAAAAACAAGCAGATACAGAGAAAAAAATGTGAAGTTGTGAGATTAGGTAATGAACGGTTTGGATTGTGCAGGCCTGACGTTTCTGGGAAAGATTGAGTAGAGATTAGAGAAAATGGGAATGAAATCCAGAAGAAGACTGGGTTTAAAGAAAAAGTGCATTGGGAGCATGGAAGAAAGAGGATAGATGGAAGGTTGAATGAAGTATTGACCAGCATTGTTCAAAGCAAGGAAAACTGCAGTAACAATAAGAGGTTAGAGTTTAGAACTGAGATGGCTGTTTTACCAGATGTTATGCTTTGCTGTACCTACTGTCAAGTAAATGGAGTGTTGCAGTAATAGAAGAAACCAAGTTCCTAGATGTAGCTTTAGACGTTAAGTGTGATTCAGTGCAATATAAAAGCCTGTAGCTTTTATATTATTTATGAAAATGTTTATATATTCTTTCCTGAAAATATTGACTTAAACGAATGTTTGTGTTAGAGTGTCACAGACTGAGAAGCACCCTGATAAAATAGTATAAAATTATGTGAGGCTTGGATGGTGTGGTTAGTCAGAGTCATTTTCCCAGGGTGGAAATGTCAAATACTAGGGGGTACAGGTTTAAGGTGAGGGGGGAAATCTTTTTAAAGGAGATGTGCAAGGAAAGTTTGTTTTTGATGCAGAGGTGCCTGGAATGTGCTGCCAGGGGAGATGGTATAAGCAGAGAGGATAGCAATGTTCAAGAGACACTTAGACATATGAGCAAGCAGGGAATAGAGGGATACAGACCATGTGCAGGCAGCTGGATTAGTTTAGAAGAGGATTATGGTAGACACAGACATGGTAGGTTGAAGGGCCTGTTCCTGTGTTGTACTATTCTAGGTAACTCAGTTACAAAGAAACAAAGCCCCCTCCAGCATGTATTGTAAGCTTGCTTGTCCACAGATTTAACCACAAGGTCATCGGACATTCCATACTCCAGTCCATTTGTATCTTTGCCCAATGAGCATATGCTTGAAATTTTCTATCAGGGGTCACTTGCAAGCTTGATTCCTCCTCCCCATTTGCCTCCATGTCTAGGTGTTGGCATTAATCTCCTCAACCTCACGTGAGTTCAGGTAATTCAGCATAGTGTGAACCTGAACCATTGCAGTCTGTACCAGTCAGTATTGTACTCAGGTATTCTTTACCACATTGCATGTAGACAGGATTTCTGTTTCAGTTTGAAATTATATTCAAGTTAGTCATTGCTTATAATCATTTTTTTGATTAAGTTTATGTTTCATTCCTTGTTAAAGGTACTTGAGTTTTTATATGAATATGCAATTGGGAAATGTATGCAGAGTTGTTAAAAACGAAGTCATCAATTGTAGATGTGAAAATACCTTATTTGTTTTCTTTCAGAGGACAAGAAAATATGGGCACTCAAAAGACCAGTGCCACTTTTAATGGTATAGTAAATGCATATAATGAAAGACCTTGTTGCAATGTCCTATCTTGGGAGAAGAATGGCAGTATTGAATAAATGCTTTTTGTATGGTGTGGTGAAGGGATAGTTTTGGAGCAGGGCTCATTTTCTTACTAACCGGGTGTTTTTGCATGGAGCTCACTCACATTTTTCAAAGTTGATGGTCTTAGTGTATCCAGCTGTTTTAAGCCTATGTCTAAAGTTTGCTCTTTTTAAATAAAAAGGTACATCGCATGGAGTAGTGACATTTTAGACTGTTGCATTGATCATTTTTAATGTTTTTTTTTTGCAAGCAATTAGACATTCTTGGGTTATGGGCAGTGATGATAATGATATTGCCCAGTCCAAGTTGTCTTGCTCAGGTGATGGGCTTTCATCTCGGAACACTGCAGCGCATCCTTGCAATGAGCATGTCTCCACAGTGGGGTGAGGGAAATCAAAATGCTGACTTTTTTAAAATTTACACACTGGAGTGGGCCCCTCTGGCTAGGCAGGCATTTATTGCCCATCCCTAATTGCCCAGAGGGCAGTTAAGAGTTAACCATATTGCTGTTGGTTTGTCACATGTAGGTCAGACCAGGTGGGGATGGCAGTTTCCTTCCCTAAAGGACATGAGTGAACCTGATGGGTTTTTCTGACAATCGACAATAGATTTGTGGTTGTGTTAGGTTCTTAATTCCAGATTCTTTATTGAATTCAAATACCACTATCAATGGCGGGATTTGAACCCATAATATAAGTTAATTTATGGGAGCAGTGGTATATGTCTCTGTTGGAGATGGCTTGGAACATGACTTGGAAATTGCACTTCTTCAAGTGTTTCGGGCCATCTGGCATCGCTGATTTGCTGAAGCACGAAAACACCAGTCCCCAGTAGGTTAAATGATTCAAAGTTTTTCAAGAGCTTTTTTTTTTTTTTTGAAACTTTTGTCTAGTTAAATTGGGAATTGCTTTTTGTCAATCCAAAAGGACTGGTTAAAAATTGAAGTGTCAATGTCATGAAAAGGGGAAGTTGTTTAAAAATGTTCAAATATGCCATGTAATGTAATGGAACTGATTATGGCACATCATACGAACATTTTTTGTTAATGCGAGAGTGCAAACCCCTTTTTGTTGTTTTCTTTCCAATCTCTCCTGTGACGGGTCAGAAAACTAGTTTCCAAGCCTTCACAATCCCCGTATTTGTTGCACTAACTGCTGAAAGACCTGCAGCAATGCCTCATCACCACATCACTTCTAATTTATCTTCCTGTCCGGAAGGCAAACGGAATTTTCTCGAATGAGTTAATGAATTTGGTGACATTTTGAGATGGAAATCGGGTCCTGTATTTCCACATCAGTGAAGCCCCATTGCATGACTTCGAAGTTAGCTGGACAGTTTACTTTTTAAGCTGCAAACTGAAAAAAGGAAGCATGGATGAATAGCCTTGGAATTCATCATTTGTAATTCATGGTTGGATAGTAACTTCCGAACAGCATTTTGTTCTTGCTACTGTTAACAGTATTGAAATAGTCATCCATCAGTGAGCAACTAGTGGATCTTGCTAAAACTCAACAACGTCGTGGCAGGAAATAACCCAATTTCCATCATTTGCTTGATTTGGTTGTTCTACCAATTATTGACTGACTGATGATGAGGGTGATCTTTTCCCGTCCTTAGCTTCCATTCTGTGTGATTTCCTTGTTCCTCATATACCCTACAAATGAAAGAACAGAGGGGAAATAGCTGAGGCACATGGTGATGATTGTGCTTTATATTCCTTTTGACGTGCACTAATCTAAGAGAGACTAAGAATCAATAAACCAAGAAATTGTTCACAGTATTTTTGTTACCTGTTGTGAGCAAAGGAGAATTCCCCAATCCAATTACTATAACGTTATGCATTAGAGAATAGAGAGTGGAGAAGGAGCTGATCACATTTCACACCAGTTAGTTCCAGTTAGAACGTTGAATTCAACTGTAAAAAAAATTCCACCCTCTCCACAGTAGAATGCATTCTTGTCTAACAGTATGTGAGAGACACTGGCTCTCCAAATTCCAAGTCTCTACCATATTGTCCCATGTCCAGCTACAAACACACGTTTGTAACTGACTATTCATCCTGTTGTATCTTCTCTGCTGTGAAGAATTTCCTGACCCCTAATAGCATGATGTTGACAAGCCACGCCATGCCATAGGACTTTGAAGCTCAATTGGCTTCTGTGACCACACTACCCCCTACGAGTCTGTGATTTTAAAAAGTTCCCAATGGATATTCACTTCAAAAATGCTTGCCTTTTATCCTAGACGTTGCTACCCTGGTTGATCTCATTGAGTATTATGTGATGCTGCTGCTGTGGAAAGTTGCATGTTAACCACATTGTTGTGGGACAGCAAGCTTCCTTCCCTAAAGGAGTTTACTGAACTACTTGGATTTTTACAACAAACAGATAGCCTTAAGCTCATTTTTATTCATTCTAGATACCTATCTGCTGATTTCTTTCAAAGTAAATTTAGATTATTTTTCTGTTAGAATGGGATTTGAATTGATGTTCTCTGCATTTTTTGTTCCACTAACACATCTGTTGCCCTTAAAAGTGACTCAGATTTAAGACCAGTACAATTTTGCTGTATAACCTGAGTTTTTTTTAAGATTAAAATTCTAATCCGCTTAATTTGAAAGAGGATTAAAGTTGTTTTGGGATTCTTCAAAATAAGTCACAGCAGCTTGCTGTGCAACAGAGATTGCTTTGTCCCTGGTGTTTTTGAAATGCATTTCCAGAATATTGCCTTCCAGGAACTTTCTAATTTGATGCCTGTGCAGTTGACAGACATTCTGGTCTGGAACCCCTCTGAATATCGTGTCTTGATGCAGCAGTGCGTTGAACCAGGGAGTAGCAGATGTAGGTTTTCAATTAGTTTCTTTGACTCGCTCAGTCCCTTTTCCTTCCTGTCCTGTTTTTCCCAAGAAATTGGACTGGAAAAGACTCTCTGATGCATCCAGCCTTTCCATTACCGTGTGATCTTTGTAGAACATCAAGCCCATTCTAGATTATGGAGGCCACAGGTAGGAATAGGGCAGTTAATGGGTCACCAAAAGCCATTATTGAAAATGACTCCATCACAGTCATGGGCATGCTATTTCCAGATCCTAACTGCTCGTTGTGATTTTTTTTTAAAGAATGCTTTTCCATATGGTGCTTCTGTTTCTTTTGGCAGTCAGTATAAATTAATGTCCTCTGGTTCTCAACCTTTCTGCCAATAGAAGCAGTTTCTCCATCTCTAATCTGTCCAGACTTCTCATTATTTTGAATGCTTTTATCAAATTACAGAATTACCAAAGTGTTATGGCACAAAAGGAGGCCTCCCAGCCTATTGTGCCTTTTCCCCATAGCTTTGAAAATTATTTTTATCCAAACAATCATCCAGAACTCTGCTTAACACCTCAATTGCACCTGCCTTCACAATGCTTCCAGATATTGCGTTCCACACTGTAACTACTCGCTGAATGAAAAGGTGTTCCTCACTTCATACTTGCTATTTAAATCCAAACCCTTGTGTTCTTTTTCTTTCTACGAGCAGGAACAGTTTCTCCCTATCTAGGTGCTTCTAATTTTGAAAACATCTCCTCTTAGCCTTTCTCACTGTAAGGTGAACATTACAGATTCTTCAATCTATCCTCAGAACTAAAGTTTCTCATCTCTGGAACCATTCTTGTAAACTGCTTCTACACTCTCCCTAGTGTTTCACATCCTTTGTATAATGTGTACATAATACTGTACATAATATTCCATCTGACATTTAACCAGGGTCTTGTACAAATTCCACATCACTGCCTTGCTGTTATACTCGATGCCCCTACTATAATACCAGTGATGCTATATTTTATTTATTGGTTTCCCTACGTGCTCTGCCAGTTTCAATGATTTGTGCACATCAACACCTCTACTGCTATGCCCCTTTAGAATTGCATCCCTTATTTTAAATTGCCTTTCAATGTTCTTCCTACCAAAATGCATGACCTTGCATTTCTCTGCATTGACACTCATCTGCCAGCTGTCTGTTAATGCCCATTTGGAGTTCCACGCTGTCCTCTTCACAGTTTATGATTCTTCCAAGTTTTGTGTCATCCGCAAACTATTAGTTTATCTCCATACATCAAAATTCAGATCGTTAGTATATATCAGGAAAAGCAAGGGTCCCAATACTGACCCCTTGAGGAACTCCACTACAAATGATCTTCCAGACCAAAATATATCCATTGACTGTTACTTTCTTTCCTATCATTTAGTTAATTTTGTGTGCATGTTGTTACTGACCCTTTTATTCCCTGACCTATACCTTTCTTCATTAGCCTGTTGTAATGCAATGTGTCGAATGCCTTCTGAAAGTCCATATACATCACATCACTAGCACTACCCTCATTGAGCCTTTCTGTTACGACGTCAAAAAACTCCAGCAAGTTAGTTAAGCGTAATTTCCCCTTTAGAAATTCATACTGACTCTTCCTAATCAACCCATCTTTCTCATATAACTACTAATTCTATCCTGAATAATTATCTCTAGAAGCTTTTCCACCACTGACGTTAAACTGACTGGTTCTCCAAACCATCTTTTTCCAACTGAGAGTAGCCCTAGTTGCTTCTATCTATTTTACATAACTTATAAAGTCGGTGTTATAGTCTGATATCAGGACCAGCCCAGTTCGAGCTGTGCTGAGCTGTGAAACTGTTACGGGTCTCGTAATGAAGTTCAGCAGCTCCAACAAACAGAGTGACAGTAACTTCAGTAATTTTAAGTGTTGTACCTAATTCTGCTAGGATTAAACAAAAAGTTGAAAAAAGACTATACAGAAATATACGTATATTCCTAACCAGTTTATTTTAAACCATAGGGCGGTTGAAATAATTTGCCTTGTTTATATAAACAATACTGAAGTCCCATCCTTGCAGCTTTCCCCCATGTTCATTGCTGTACTTGGCAAAGTTTGGCAATTAGTGAAAGGAGGAAAATTGAAGCACAATATTGTTCTCCCTCCTTCTATCATTTTTGTTTCTAGGTCTGTATCCAACTAAGAGTTGAAAATGAGGCAGGCAAGCATGAAAATTTGGAATGATGACAGTCCTGACAATCAAATGCTTTGTGCAGTTTGGAGCTAAACTATCATTTAACCTTTTTTTAACATTTGTTTATTTATCTAAAACACCTTAGAAGTATTAACAATTAAATGTGCATATTTCATACTTGCAGTCTAAAATTGCTTTAATTCTGTGAGCATGTACCAGATCGGGTGCTGCCGCTTAAATGTGCTTGTTGGCTAATATGCTGCTAACGTGGAATCATTCTTTGAACAGAAAGAAGCTGAAAGTATACAGTGTCATTTAGGAAGTCATGAGTCAGAATGCATGTCCCTCCATAAAATGTTTTAACACTGAACAGCTCATTTACAAACTACATTCCCTTCCAAAACTTTCCCTTACTAACTATACATTGCCTTGTGCTATTTCTGTCTTCTGCAGTCTGCTGCCTTCAATTACTGCTTTCATGCAATGTTTAAGAGTTGTCACTGCGGAGTTGCAGAAGTTTAAATAACTGTATATAGTTTCAGTTTGCGCCCTTACACTCCATATTTCTATCATATTTTGATCACAAGTTGGAATTTTAGAAAGAAAATAGTGTTTTTAATAACTGGAATATTTTTCTTCTCTTCTCTTCCATCTGCATCACTCTAGGAGCTGCTGTCAATCTTACTTTAGTTACACCTGAAAAGGCCATAAAGCTTGCTGCAAATGATTTCTTCCGTCACATGCTTTCCAAGGATGGGTGAGTAGAAGTTTCTTTTAATAACTTAAAATAAAGGGGCTGGCAGGGAGAAAGAGATTCCTCACTTGAAACGTAGTTAAATACAGCAGTCAAAGTGTGACAGCACTGACTGACTGCTTGTGAATTTAAGCATCAAGCTCTTCGCTGAATGAAATTCTTACCAAACACCAAAAACAATGAAGGTTATGAAATGATCACAGCTAGTTCAGGCTGCAGCGCTGATGTGTTTCAGAAGTGTTACCCATTTTGATGATAAATGTGCAAGCATCTCAGCATACAAATACTCCATGACAGGGCTCAAGTGGCACAGTTATAGTGTCCTCACCATTGAACCAGAAGGTCCAGGGTCAAGTTCCAGAGGTGTGTCATAATACATCTGAAAAGGCTGGTTTAAAAATATCTACAAATGCTCCGTGTTATGAACTTGCTCCTGCAATGCGGTGTCCCAATAATGTTCTGTTCATCAGTGCCACCACACAATGGGGAGCAATTCCTGCAGGTGTAATGTCCATGTCAGAGCTGTCACAGTTTAAGATCAGAGCTGCTTTTAAGTATACAACTCTGCTTTCCATTCCTGAATTATGCATTTTATTTCTTTTAACAAGCGGTGTCTTACAGATATTTCCTTTACCACAAGTTGACAGGGGGGGTAAAAGTATTAGTTGCAACTTTGCAACTGCTCGGAAAACAACCATTTTAACAGTCAGGTTTTTATAATTGTCAAAAATAATTGCTGAAATGTTTATAATGGTTTGTTTCAATGTTGTTTCACCTTGAAATTTGTCGTTGTCAGATATGTAGACAACAGTGAGTTCCCAGGTCTCGCCAAAATGTTGAACATCTGTTCCACAATCTGCTGGAATACGGGCCTTTAGTAGAAGACCTTAAATATGTGTTTACTAAGTAACTCTGCTTTCAATTGCCATCGCTTCCTTTTGTGTTCAAAATTGAATTGATAATGATGAATGTTATTTTCCAGTTTTAGTAATGATGTCGAGTTTTACTTAAGCTGTGTTTCGTAGGCACTAAGCACACAGATTATCTGCTTGGCTGTGCTACATCACTCCAACAGAAAGGATAGCCTAATGAGCAAACCCTTATGTGAAGTTGACGTGAAGTGCTCGGTGATGTGAGTGCCCTTACCACTCTGTCTAAATACAGCCCATAGCTGCTGCCTTTCCCAAGGCCACCATGAGGAACTGAACAGCCAGCACTACTTTCATGACCTTTGTACCTGCCACCAGCCCATGCCTCTGCTCCCAGATTCTCAGTGCCTCACTTAGCCAGGTGTGCAGAACCTTGGCTTCAGCGCTGCCTCTGCATGCTGTGCCAGTATGACCCAATTACACACGGACCACACAGTGCTGTCATTCGCAGAGATTCACTCTGGCTTGGGGACTTTTCTGCTGATATTACCTGCTCCAGAGGTGTACCATGACATGTCTGAACAGGTTTTGTTTTTTTAAAAAACTAGCAGATCCAAAGGGTGCTTGTGGCATGGTAACAGTGTCCCTACCCCTGAACCAGGAGGCCCATGTTCACATCCCATCTGCTACAAAGGTTTTGTTTTCTTTATTCGTTCACAGTATAAAAGCGTTGCTGACCAGGCAGCATTTATTACCCATCCCCAATTGCCCAGAGAGCAGTTCAGAGTCAACCACATTGCAGTGGGTCTCGAGTCACATGTAGGCCAGACCAGGTAAGGATGGCAGTTTCCTTCCCTAAAGGGCATTAATGAACCAGATGGGTCTTTCCAGCAGTTGACAATGGATTCACGGTCATCATGAGACTCTTAATTCCAGATATTTGTTGAATTCAAATTACACCATCTGCCATGGCGAAATTCGAACCCAGTCCCCAAAACGTTATCTGGGTCTCTGGATTAACAGTCCAGCAATAATACCACGAGGCCATCGCCTTCCCTTGAAGGTGTGTCGTATGATCTCTGAACTGGTTGAATTTAACAAAAGCAGGCCCAGGGACTCTTCTGGTGCAGTGATAGTGTCCCTAGCTTTGAGCCAGGAGGCCCAGGTTCATGTCCTGCCCACCCCAGTGATGTGTAATAGCATCTCTGAACAGATTGGTTAGAAAAACAAATGTATAAATCAGACCCAGAACTGTCTGTCCTGGCCTGGGACTAACCTATGTACATCACAAGTCCTTGATTCTGAGGAAGGGTCACTGGACCCAAAGCGTTAACTCAGTTTTCTCCTTCACAGATGCGGCCAGACCTGCTGAGCTTTTCCAGAAACTTTGTTTTTGTTCCTGATTTACAGCATCCACAGTTCTTTTGGTTTTTATTAAACAATGGTCCTTTCTAGTTATTACAGATAGCCATTTTTACATTCAGATATTCCATTTTACTTGATAAAGGTTTGCAATTCAGTAAATAATGCAGTATTGTTTTTGAAGTACCCATTAAAAGAAAATGGCAGAAGAGTTTAACAGGGATTGTCTGCTTTCACTGTGGAAGACAAATAATATTCCAGATATACTTCCAAATCAAGAGGTGAAATGGAGGGAGGAACATAAAACAGTTACAATCACCAGGGTTAGGGTGCTGAGAAAAA
The DNA here is from genome assembly GCA_024137785.1 of Ginglymostoma cirratum. Classification (NCBI taxonomy): domain Eukaryota; kingdom Metazoa; phylum Chordata; class Chondrichthyes; order Orectolobiformes; family Ginglymostomatidae; genus Ginglymostoma; species Ginglymostoma cirratum. Next base: position 52,721,790 of record JAHRHZ010000062.1, read on the forward strand.
TAATTCCTAAAGGTTAACAAGTCACATGGATCTGAAGGAACCCATCCTATGGTCCTAAACACTACTGCAGAAATGGAAGGTGCATTGATTGTAATTTGCAACATTCCTTTGATTCTGGAAAGATCCTGCCAGACTGGTAAACAGCGAATTTAACCCTTGTACTCAAGAAAGGAATGAGACAGGAAGTGGACAAATTACAGGCCAGTTAGCCTTACATTTGTTGTGGGAAAAATGCTAGAATGTATTATTAACAAGGTTTTAGCTTAAAAGATCTTAACACAGACAGATTAAACATGGTTTTGTGAAAGGAAAAGTCATACTTCATCAATTTATTAGAGTTCTTTGAGCAAGTAGCAAGTAGTGCGATAAAGGGGACCCTGTAGATATGGTATAATTGCATTTGTAAAAGGATACCAGGCAAACTGTTGGAGAAAATGCGGAAGAAAAGAATTGATTACCATTTATAGAGGCAAGATTTGATCAGGGATAGCATCATTTTGTCAGAGGGAGGTTATGCCTAACAAATTTGATTGAACCTTTTGAGGTAATGACCAGGTGCGTCGATGAGCTTAGTGCAGATGATGTAGTTTAAATGAATTTCAGCAAATCCTTTCTCAAGGTCCCACATGGGAGTCTGATAAAGATGGGATCTGGGTAACGTGGCAAGTTGGACCCCAAAATTGGCTTCGTGGTAGGAGACAGAATGTGATGGTAGAGGCTGTTTGTGTTTGGAGAACAGTGTTCAGTGGTGTACCACAGGGATCAGTGCTGGCGCCCTTATTGTTTGTGACACATATAAATGATATAGAAGAAAATGTGAGGGTTGGGTGCAGTGGTGATAAGTAATCTTGCAGATGAGACAAAGATTGGCTGGTGGTTGACAGTGAGGAGGAAGTCTTGGGTTACAGTAGAATATAGATGGATTGATCAGATGAGCAGATCAGTAGCAAATAGAATTTAACATTGATAATTGTGAGGTGATGCACTTTGGAAGAAGGCACAACACAAAGGAATAATCAATGAATGGAAAGATACTGGGAAACTCAAGAACAGGGATCTTGGGGTGCTTGTCCATTGATGCCTGAGGATGGCAGGCCAGATTAATAGGGTCACTAAGAAGACATATGGGACATTTGCCTTTATCAGTTATGGCAAAGTATAAGAGCGGGGCGATCTTGTTGGAGCTGTACAGGAATTTGGTTAGGCCACAGTTGGATTACTGTGCAGCTCTGGTCATCACACTATAGGAAGGATTTGGGAGACATCACTGCACTGGTGAGGTTGTAGAGGAGATTCACCAAGATGTTGCCTGGGCTGGAACACTTCAGCTCTGTAGGGAAACTGGATAAGTTCAGTTTTTTTTTGTTGAGCAAAGAAGGCTGCGGGGGACCTGATCATGGTGTGGATCAGAAGCAACTGTACCCCTTTATTGAAGGGTCAATGACAAGAAGACATAATTAAAGTGAGAAGCAGAAACTATGGAAGAAATTTGAGGAAAACTTCTTCATTCAGATGGTGGTGGGAATCTGGGATACACTGTCTGGAAGGGTATTTGAGGCAGGATACCTTACAACCTTAAATGAAGAAAAGTTCTTGGAAGGGCACTTGAACTGTCATAACATTCAAAGCTGTGGGCTAAGTGGTGGAAAATGACACAAGTGCAGACTCGATGAGCTGAAGGACCTCTTCTGTACTGTAGGATTCTCTGCATGATAACGTAGTGGTAAGGTGGCATATCAATGATTACTATACAGTAACTGTAAGGTAAGACCTCATGGTGTTGGAGCAGCATGATCATGGATGAAGGATTGATAGCTATAGGAGGATTAGAGATAAATGGGACATACCTGCGTTTGCAAGATGTAACCAGTGGAGTGACAGTGCTTCATGCTGAGGCCTCCACTATTTGCAATCAATATTGATGACTTAAGGATGGAACTGGATGTAAAGTCACTAAATTTGCTGATAACAAAAATCAGCTAAGAAGATAAGTTGTGAGGAGGACAGCCATGTAAAAATATTATGAAGGGACTTTGATTAAGTGAGTGGTTAAAAACATGGCAGACGATGTATAACCTAGGAAAATATGACGATGACCACTTTGGCAAAAAGAATAGACAAGCAATATGTTATAGAATAGAATCCCTACAGCGTGGAAACAGGCCCTTCGGCCCAACAAGTCCACACCAAACCTCATAGAATCCTACCCAGACCCATTCCCCTGTAACCCATCTAATCTACACATCCCTGAACACTATGGGCAATTTAGCATGGCCAATTTACCTAACCTGCACATCTTTGGACTATGGGAGGAAACCGGAGCACCTGGAGAAAACCCGCACAGACACTGGGAGAATGTGCAAACTCTGCATAAACAGTCACCCAAGGGTGGAATCGAACCCAGGTTGCTGGTGCTGTGAGGCAGCAGTGCTAACCACTGAGCCACCGTGCTGCCCCATTTATTTACATAGAGAAAGATGAATGCTCTTTGGTGTAGAGATATATATGTGTCCACAGAGAACTGGTACGCAAGTACAGCAAAAGATTAGGACTGCAAATGAAACGTGGTTGTTTATTGCAAGTAGAATACAGTATAATAATAGGGTGGCTTTGCTACAACTGTAAATGGCATTGGTGAGACTCCAAGTGAAGTACTGCATACAGTTTGGTCTCCTTACTTGAGAAAGGATACAACAGCTTTTGAAGCAGGTCAGAAGAGGTTCGTTTGATTGATTCCTGAGAAAAATGGATCGTCTTGTGAGGAAAGATTTGATGGGTTGTGCCCGTATCTGTTTAGAGTTTAGATGAATGAGAGGTGATCTTATTGAAATATACAAGCCACACAAAACCTATAGAAGTCTGGAAATGGTTGCAGGCAGGGATTCTTTTTTTTAATCAAACATGCAGGGTAGAGTGTCAATTGACATTAAATTGGCTCTCAAATATCAATTAGAACAGAATTAGTAATGCATAATTTTAAGGGGAACAAATGCAGCAGGCCTATTTTTATCAAGTCTGCACAATCATCCAAATCATTCTCAGTTTTCCCAAGTATCTGAGAAGCACATTCTATCAATTCCACACGGAAAAATAGGCTGCAGGTTCCAGATGGTAAAATACAAAATTGAAAACCTGCTTGAGGAGTATTAGCAAATTCATTCTCCACATTAAACACTTTTTGAGGGCGTCACTGATTAGACCAGCGCTTATGGCCCGTCCATATTTGCCTCTGACAAAGTAGTCATGAGTTGCTGCTTTGAGTTGCTGTGATCCATTTGGTGTCAGTACATCCAGAACGCTGATGGGGAGGGTGTTCCAGGATTTTGACCCAGTGACAGCAAAGGAACGGTGATTTACTTCCAAGTCAGGAAGCTGGATAGGTTGGAGAGAAGCATGCAGGTGGTGATACTCTCATGTATTTGATTCTTAACGGCCCTTTGGGCAATTAGGAATAGACAATAAATGCTATCATCACACCGACTGCCAGGTTTTAAAGAGAAAATACCAGAGGGCATTAGATAATATCGCAAATTTTATGCATTGCAGAAAAGAGTCACCTACACTCATCTGCATGACAGACCAAGTGTTGGCTAATGACTTTACTGAATGTGACATGGATTAAATGGTGCTCAGATTGATTTTTTTGAAATTGTGCCTTTCTATCTGGGCACAAGACCATTAATAAGCCACTGTTTTCATGAACACTTAATGTGTTGTAAACTTGCTTTCCCCTTTAAACCTAGTCGTTGGAAGAAGACAGGTGAGGTGTAATGGCCACTTTAAACTTCATAACTACAATTTGTTTTTTTGGGCACAGTTTATTAAAAGTACAAAGATATTAGGATATTCAGTTATTATTGTGAATGCATCAATTGATAAAATATTCCAAAGCAATGAATCTTCATCCAAATAAATTAAGCATAAGTTAATGTCTATGGGACATTGCTTCAAAGCCTAGATTTATTTCTATATGTTTTCTGTCTTGGATATCTCTGGGGATAATTTTGATTAGATACAAGTATGTTAATTAGCTTTATTGAGGCAGTTATTTTGACCTTATCACACATTGATAATTTCTGGAAGGTATCAAATTCCAATATGTTTATTTTTCTTCATTTTATATAAAGGGCGTATTTCATTGCCCGTGGCATAAACTGAGGAAAATTGAAAAAATGAAAATTGAAGTCGCACAGCAAGCTTCTCTACAATCAGCTGTTTTATTTTAATTTTCAGTTTTTCTTCCTTATTGTTTTGGTGCAGTACAGGTGAGATGCAAAAAAGCATCAAAATTCGCTGACATAATTTTTGGTCTCTTTCAAGGGAGCTGGAATATAAAGGAAAGGAATTGATGCTTCAGTTGTACATAGCCTTAATCAGAACCCATTTTGAATACTACATTCCATTTTGGGCATTTCTCTTGTGTGAGGGAATCAGGAACAAAACCTTTAAATCAGAGCTCAGCCTTTGAGAAGTGAATTTTGCAATGAAAATATTGACCCACCCCACCATCACCACCACCACATGGTATTGATTTTGTGTTATGTAAGGATATTAAAGATATGTATCAGAAATGGCTAAATGGAGATCACCAGCATCTAACTGAACAGTGAAGTATTAGCTATTGTCCTGCATTTTGTGTCTTCACATAAGAGTGAAGGGAGACTCTTGAACTGTTCAAAAGTCAGGGGTCATCCATTTAAAACAGAGATGAGGTGAAATTTTGTTTTCCGAGGTCTGCAAGTACTCGGAACTTTCTTGGTTGTCAGGGGAGGTGAGAATGTGGACCACCCATGATCTTCTCAAATGATGAAGCAGGCTTGAGGAACCAAATGGACTCCTACTACTCCTCATTATTATGGTCACTTAAAATCGGTAAGCCACTTAGCTTTAGACTCCAACACAGTTGACACCGATTTTTTTTTTTTTTTTTTTTTTTTTTTTTTTTTTTTTTGCACAGTTTCTACAAACATATCTTACAGTGAGAAATCACTTGAGTGGTGAACATGCATTGGAGATCTGGCTGATAGACACACCAGTCCCACTCAGATACCTCAAGTAGATGTAAAATTGCACTGGTAACTTAGATCCAAACCAGAGTAATGCTATCACTCAGCAAATTATAGCCAGTTTCTCAAAATCAGTAAATTCAATCTGACGGCATTTTAAAATGGATGACTGCGATAGTATGACCAATCATGTAAAGCAATTTGCTGTTAAACAAAGGGATTTGCAATCATATAATTAAATCTTGATGCATGTGCATTGGTGACTTGAAAATGTGAAAAATCAAAACAATTTATTGAGCAAAATTTACTTAGTTGCACCAGTGCTTGATAGGAATATGAAGATTGAGGACAGTTTAAAAGAAAGAGGACGGATGTAAAATGAGCTGCCAAGTTACTGCCAAGATCTGCTGCCCTGGTGTGTAGTGGAAGGATTCCATGCAGTGACCACCTGGTGGTAATCCTTACAAATGGAGAAATAAGACTAACAAAGTAATTGTCAACCAGAAGCGTGCAGGTCATTGGGATATCTTCTTTTAAATATAAGACTTAAAGAGTCACTAAGTAAGAAAATAATAGCAATGAGTAGTGGCAGGCTTTTATGTTGAAAACCTCAGGTGAATTGTTCCAATTTGTTTGGTAGATTAGCTAGATAAAGAGAACTGAGATAAGTTTGGTGATCTTAGTCTGACGAGCAGTATGGGTGTTAAAATTGACATCAGTTTTGTTGAAGTACAGTGTAGAAGTGCCAGGTTGCGTGCATCGAGTATTCCCCGTAACTATCCTGAAATGTGTATATCTTGCAGCTAAATCCAATGATCTGTCACCTGCAAGTGCCCCACATGAATGAACAGCTTGCCCGCATTCACCAGCCAATTTGTGGGTAATAGCAGCCAAACAACATCCACCTGTCATGTCATTTTTTTTTTTGTCAAAGGGTCGTCATCCCCATAATGGACTTCTTTTATGATATAGCCAAATAGTGTCAGATTCCAAGTTTCACAAGAGAACAAGCTGATCTTTAATTGACAATAGCTGAATGTCCTCATGTTTTGTGTGGAGGCGTGTGTTTGGTCATCTTAGTCAATGTTGTAGTGATGTAGAAATCGTTTCCTGCTGTGGAGGACCTTTGTCTTTCAGATGTTAAGCCCAAGCCTGTTCTCTCTCTCATAACTTCGTGAATATATTGATGATGGTTTGGATTTTAACCTCTTGAGAGTGCACACATGCACAAGTACAATGCCCCAGCCTTGTCTGACTGTTACTTGCATGCCCATTGGGTCTATGGTGCATCCATTGGTGAGGATCACAGTTTTCATGCGGCATTCAGAGGTTGGTGTTGAATTTCTGTAGGCAGCCAACTTTGAGGAAATCCATAATCTCTTCACCTCGCCCCCAAATCCAATCAAAGCAGAGCTTTTTGTGAAGCCATGTGTAGCAGTTGCTGCTACTGTCAGCGTTTTCTTTGGAGTTGTCTTGCTGTGCAGATCATGTCCACTGTGCCTTTGGGTGGAATCCACATTATGACTCCAGGAGGAGCTCTTCAGCCAAAGGGAGGAGGCAACTGAGGACGATGTTTGTAATGACCTTCCTTGTGACAGTCAGTAGGGGTACCCCTCTGTAGTCGCTGAAACTAGTCTTGACTTATTCCATGAAGGTGATCACAGTTAGTGTTGCAGAGATGCCTTGCCCTCCGTTTCCCAGATGAGATCATGCATTTGTGCCATAGGCATCCCTTTGTGTATTTTAGTGGACGAAGTGGCTTGGTTCTGTGTGACCACATCTTCCTAAGCAAACGAAACTGTATAGCAGTACCCCAAAATTAGGAGGCATAGATTTAAGGAAAGAGGGGAATGATGTAAAAGGGACCTGAGGGGCAACTTGTTCATGCAGAGCATAGTACATGTATGGAACAAGCTGCCAGAGGAAGTGGTAGAGGTGGGTACAATTACAACATTTAAAAGGCATTTGGACAGGTACATGGATAGGAAAAGTTTAGAGGGATATGGGTCAAACTCAAGCAAATGGGGCTCGTTCAGTTTACAAAAGATGGTTGGCTTGCATGAGTTGCATGGAAGGGTCTGTTTCCATGTTGTATAACTCTGTCACCCTCTCTCACGGCAACCTGTGGAATGGATACGATATCAGAATCTGAATTGTTTGTCTGAAAACACTGCTTCCCGCTGAGCATCACTTAATATATCTTGTATGGAGATTTTTTTTATGCTTGATGGCTATCCAAAACATCTGAACTAGATGCAACTCAGTGGCCAAGTGTGAAACTCATAAAGCTAGGAGGTCCCCTCTTCAAAATTCAGTCTTTACTGAACTAATTCATCTCTGATATTACTGGTAACATTTACCTCCATATACAATGTGAGTATAATCCAATGGTACTGCCCCTGGTTGCTGTCAAGTGACCCCTCTGGAAAATGTTTATATCCGAGTAACAGTGAAGTTATGTTTGACATTGAAGGATATAAATGTTCCGAGTCAAATTGGCTGCAGATATAAAGAGGCTCCTAAAAGAAGCATGCATGGTACCGTGGTGTTGCTGCCATTGCAATGGTGTATTAACGCACACAAACAGGTGAATAACATGATAAATAAGGCATTGAAAATCTAGAATGAAATAGGAGCAAATTACTGCAGATGCTGGAATCTGAACTAAAAACAAAAAGTGCTGGAGATCTCAGCAGCTTGGGCAGCATCCATGGAGAGAGAGAGCACGCTAATGTTTCGAGTGTAGATAACTGTGCATCAGAGCTGAAGTGTGGAGGGGTCAGCATTTATGCAATAGTTGTGTGGAGATGTGGGGTTGGGTGTGGAATGATGGAGGAGTAAGGATGTTGATATGTCGGATTAAGTGATCGAAACGTGAGAATGGCAAATCAATGGCGTGTCTGACTGCCAGACGGGAAAGAACATACATTTCACTGGAGTGGGGGATAGGGAGGGAGGGTGACAGAGACCATAACAAGCAAAGCTAAAAGAAAGGGAAGGAAGGGGTTCACAATTTGAAGGTATTGAACTCCATATTGAGCCCAGAAGGTTGCAAACTGCTTAGTTTGAAGATGAGATGTTGCGCCTCCAGTTTGCGCTGTGATTCGTTGGAGCATTGCAGCAAGCCGAGGATAGACACGTGGGTATTTGAGCAAAACGCTGTGTTAAAATGACAGGCTTTTTTTCTTGAAGGGTATAGAATTCTGTAATTTATTAAGGAAGTATATCCGCTGGGTGCAATGTATAACCAACCCAGAATCTGAGGAACTTTGCGTGCTGTATTAAATATCACTAAGGAATAAATATGGTAAACTAGCACATTGCAAAGCTTTATATTGAAATAAACTGAACTCCTTTGACACATCAGCCCAATGGTGATCTATCACCCACTAAAAATTATCTCTCCGGGCATGCCGTAAGATTTTTCATTTCTCATGAAAAGCAGGCTATACCAGACGGCTGCTAGCACTCTGGGCATTTGGTTTCGATGTTCTAATTGGCTTTGGTAAACATGTATTTTTCTTCTACGTTTTAAAGATAAATTTAAATAGAAAAAAGAAACTTTCTATGCAGTTTGGCCATTTCTTAAAAAAAAAAAGTCGTCAGCTGGAGCTTTCCATCGTGAATGTGCAATTGTTTCTCCTCCTTTTGTGGACTGTGATAATATTTTTGTTTGCTTTTTGATCACTGAGTGACTTTGGGTATAGATATTCTATTATACTTGCTCCTTCAACCAATCTCAAGTCACTTCTTACATTCTTATCACTGTAATATCAGATATGTAACTGTGTTTTGTGTACACAATGTTGTATTTCAAAATATAAACTCCAAAAGGAGCTACTTTTGTGACTGAGATGCTGGCTTCTTCAAAATACCTGAAACTTGCATAGCTGGTTGAATAGATAGGACACTGTCCAGCTGATATTGAACCTAGTGCAAATTTCAGCTCTGATTGACGGGTCATAAGGTGCCCTGCTTCAACAGTTCCAAATGTCTTATGGGACAAGTGTGCAATGCAAAATGGAGCATTGTTTGACAGTAAATTCAACGTTTTCAAGGAAAGGTTTGTACGTAGTGTTTTAACCCCTGCTGTGCCTCTGCTTGAAGCTACTGCTGTGTGAAATAAGTAGAACTCAACATCACTGTCCTTCAGTGTAAAAATAGAATTGCAGAAATGACCCCATTCCGTTTCTTAAAAAGACACTTAGCAGAGCACGCTGACAGCTAGATTTCATTTGAACCTTCAAAGCTATTGATGTGGCACAAGCAGCTCAATTTTCAGTGCTTATTTGCAGAATCATTGTTGGCTCTTTTTGCTTCCCTTTCTAGAAAGCAGTTAACCTTGATCAAGGAGATGCTGGCAGGTTGTGGTGCTGGGACCTGTCAAGTTATTGTAACTACCCCTATGGAGATGCTGAAGATCCAGCTGCAGGATGCAGGACGTCTTGGTATGTATTACTTGAAAAGGGAAGTCTGCCTAAAATAATGATTCCAACCCTTCGTGGAGTCTCCATAAATGAAAGATTAGTTTCTCAGACTTAGCCACTGACAACTGAAATGTAAAATTGTGTAGGCTATGAAAACAAATGGTACGTGTTTTACGTTTCCCATAAATGCTTTATATTGGCTTTAAAATATCTAAGATGGGTGCAAAGACTTTTTGAAAAAGCGAAGCAGTTTAAAGCAAGAGGTAGTATGAAGTATTCTTTCACAATAACCAGAGTTGGCCACTTTAACAGCAACACATTCATGTCAATTTCAGAAGGATGTTTCAAAGTAATTTTTGATATTGTTGTGGATCAGACCAAACTTCTTCAAAATATATCAAGGAGCTGACCTAAATCCTAACTTTTATCTTATTTAAAGGCAACTGTAAGGTGCTGTTCCAGATGTCATTTGACTGGTCAAACTACTAGGCTTTAAGCAAAACACACTTTATTCTTCCAACGACAGTTAAAGTACAGACAAAAAAATTTGGCATACTTTAACTCTATCGAAATACTTAACAAAATAATATATATTATTTAACTTCTAATCATCAACACCATAAACACACCCTTGTTGATGGCAAATTCAGCAAGATAGATGTTCTCACTTGCTATCTCCAGTCCATGATCTTATTGAATGATGGAGCAGGCTCGAAGGGCCAGGTGGCCTGCTGTTGCTCCTGGTTCTTATGTTTATTTCAGTGTTCATAAGAACAATCTAGCAGCAGAGAAAGAACTCAAACTTTTAGCTGCAGCAGGGAGAGCTGTATCGAGCAGCTTTAACCCCGCCCTCAACTGAAAAATAAAACTAAAACCCTGGGTGTATGTAAGCCTGACTCCACCCACTCCTGCTTTTTTTAGTTGGTCACTATTCAACTACAAAGAGCAACATTGCCAACCTGAAGTCCACTCATTTGCATTTCCAACAAGGATTACTTTGTACTTTGCATTTTGCATGGTATCAGAAGTGGTTCTTGTGTTTCAGAAGAGTTCAGCTGAAGCTCTACTCTGATCTCAGTCAGAGACAATATACTCTGAATTGACGAATGTTGGAAGCTGAGATCTTTTTATACTCTTTATGTCTGAGTTAGTCTGGTGTCTCTCCCACCAAGGATGTTTGGAGGGGTCTGATTTCTAGCTTTTATTGTGGATGGTCAAACAGTATATGAATAATAGTTTTATAATGGCAAACTGCCAAGATAATCACAGTTGTAACTAACTCCTGTACTTCCTCAATAACTTCCCTGCTGTGCATCTAATTACTAATGAACAGAACTGTCATCGACTTTTGAACATGGATCGTTGCATTACCATTTTGAATGTGCAGAATTAACTCCTCTTTGACATTGCCAAAATGAAATTTATCAAAATGAATAACACCTTTTAGGGCATTTGCATTTCATGCTTTCCCACTAGTTAGGCCTTTGTTAAATACCTGATTACATGCTCAAGGGGGTACGATTTAATTGCTCAAAATCTTTATAATTAAGATGACAAGGAGAACAAGAAATTAGGGTACAAACTCCTGATCTGTGCGACCGCACCAATCTTGAGTGAGAATGTTAATAACATTACCTGTCAAGATAGACACCTCTGAATATCCAATTTAGTGTGTAGGCCACTTTGACTGGGTATCTGTGGATGTGTATACCTGTCAGACTCTGCACCTTTATGGTGCAGGAGGAGGAATGAAAATTGGACGGTCAAATAATGACACCTCTTTGACACTGAAGCGTTCTTCTGTGCTGCATGATATGGCTTGCTTAACCTGTTTGCTGTAACTGACCTACTTTATCTGTCTGATTAATTGCAGCAGCCCAACAGAAGCTGATGACAGCCCAGTCGGCAACGACGTCCCCCATGGAGAACACCATCTCCAGAGCGAGTCAAGCTACCTCCACCATCAAATCCCCACAGACTGCTACACAGATCACCAAAGAGCTGCTGAGGAGCAAGGGAGTTGCTGGTCTTTACAAAGGCTTAGGTGCAACATTGCTAAGGTAGCAAGCAGTATTTGACAAAGTGTTCATTAATCGAAACAACGTGCTTGTGACTGAGCTGACTAAGGCAACTAAGTTATGCAAAAACAATGCATTTAATTAGCGCCTTTGATGTACAAGAGGACTGGAAGGCATACACAAAAAGCAGGATCAAAGAAATGAAAGCTGGATGAAGAGAAATGTTTTTGGGAGGGGTGATCAAAAGTTTAGCCCAAGAGATGAACTTTTGAGGAAAATCTTAATGTCGGAGGGAGGGAGGAGATTCCAGAGTCTGTGGCATAAGTAGTGAAGCAAAGGGTGTTGAGACCAAAATAAAAGGAACAGAAAATTCAGGAGGGTGGGAAAACAGGTTGTAGGACTGGAGGAGTTTCCAGAAATAATGAAGAGAGATCTAAACATAAGGATATGAATATTTCATTTGAGGCAGCAATGTGGGTCAATGAGTCAGCTGGCAATAATTTCCAATGCCTGGCTGTGCCAATGAAAAGCTGGCAGCCACAGCCAGAAAACACTGCCCCAAATGGCTGCAGTTCAAAGACTGTCATCAAAAATACTGGGCTGAGTGATTCATGAAATGTAGTCACGTTGAAGATCAACGAACAGTTCAAGTGCTCCTCAGCAACTGGATGCTAGTACCGTGAGTAAATCTGTTCAATAGAGGGTTGATAAACGGGCTGAGTTGTAAGCGCCAGCATTTAGGTTTTAAAAATAAGCACACTCCATCAGCATTGAAACCTGATCAGATTAAATGAGCTTGAATTGATTGTAGTTAGTACATTAAACATATTGTTTGATGAGCCAGATTGTGAATTTATGAGGAGGGATACCAGTGTTGAGTCAGCCTAACATATGGAAAATTTCAGTGCAACACTCTTGTGTTTGCCCTTCATAATAAGCTTCCCAAGATGATCTCCCCTAATCCAGCAACGTCGATCAATGCTCACCATTTTAAACTATCAAACAATTCCACAACAATCAGCAGAAAAAGGAGTGAAATTGGAGGGTGTGAAATTGATTCACTTTTAAAGAAGTCAGTGATAGTAGGGAATTGTCATTTTGTTCCCAATTTTTTTCTTAATTTTATGATTCCCTCTGATTCCTTGTTTTAAGTGATTCTATGGATCTTAACTGGTATTTTATTGAGTGGTTGGTTTCTTCAAATGAACCTTGGCAGGGAGTGATTAGCAATTTGACTCTATGGGCCATCACGGCAGATCTTGGCGAGAGTAGGTACTTTGGCCGGGCTTTCTGTTCCTTAGTCAATGAGTTCTGAATGTGCACACAACAAATCTATTCCATCTGTGATCAATCTGAACCTTCCCAATGTCCAGTATATGGTTTGGGATATTTTCTCTCAAGTCAATCAGGAAACTGATTTTTTTCCTTCGAGTGTTAAGCAGTTGTTAATTTTTTTTTATATAAGGTTATATCATGCCTGATTAATTTTTTTTTTTTGTATTTCATTTTGATGGCACAAGTCTGCCTTGAGTATTGTTTAGGGTATACATGGTGAATCAGTCATACTCCCAGCTCCCAATCTGATGCATAGGGCAGAAACTGAATGGAAAACAAGATGACTGTCCCACAGAGATAGTAGGATCTGCCAATGTTGGAGAATCTGAGATTTGCTGAAATTTCTGAAGAAGGGTCTAGACTGGAAACGACAGCTTTCCTGCTCCTCTGATGCTGCTTGGTCTGCTGCGTTCATCCAGCTCTACACCTTGTTATCTCTGACTCTCCCACAGCATACTTAAAATCAGTGAGCAAATGCTGCCAAAGTACTTTTGTTGCCTAGTTATGGAAATATGTTGGATGAGGTCTCGTAGAAATCCCTTGTTTAGAGGGTAGTAAAGTAAAATGCAATTAGTGCACTGTGTTGACAAAGAAAGACTTTTCCTTTTCATTAGGTGATTCAACAGCTATTTGGCTATTGGATGAATGCACCGGTGGTAGAAGATTCCATTAGTTATGTATTTAAGGTTCACATGAAAACATTCCTTGTTTAAGTTGTTCAATACAGGGAATGGGAAAACGGACATGTTATAGAGAGATAATTAGGCACCTACAAATTTAATTACCCCATATGGCTCTAACCCCTATCCTAATTCTAACAAACATAGGCTCAAAAGGAAATGATGCAAAACCACCATAACTGATTAGACCACAAAGTACAGTCAGGTCCTTTTCTCATCTTCTCACACTACATGCTATTCTAAGGTCATCCTGGAACACAAAGAAAATGTCTGGCTTCTTTTATATACAGCAAACTATCTTCTTAAACCCTTTTCCACTGTGTACTTTATCCTGCCTCCAGCAACAGGTTCAAGGAACTCATGGACTGCTTTATCACTCTGATTAAAACCACTTACCAACCTGCTTCTGCCACTTCCCTCCTTCCACTAGCCAAGCTTCTCCGAAGTTTAACCTTTACCGTTGCCCTGAGTTTCTATTTTCCTTTAGTTTTCTCATCCCCTCTCAGAGGTTACCTTTTCCATTTCTTGATGCAATTACACTGCTCCCATGAAGCTGCTCACTACAGCTGATATTAATGATTCTCTTTTGTGCTGTTGCTGTCTCCTTTAAATCTGATGTTTTAAAAAGGCGCCCCTTAACCCATTATGCCTGGGTAAATACCGTCCTATCACCAACTTCCCTTTCCTTTTCAAAAAGCCATTTAACCTGTTGTCACCTCCCAAATCTATTTTTCCTGGAATTCGTTTTGTGTTCCCACCACTGTAACACAATGGTTCTTACCAATGTCATAAATGACATCCCGCGTGGCTATGACAAAGATAAAAGATGCTTCCTCATCCTCCTTGACTTGCCTGCAAACTTTGGCAACTTCTCCCAACATCCAGCCGTTCAACCGGGTGGTACTGCGCTTATCTGGTTCGTTTAAAAATATACAAATGTACAAATTAGGAGCAAAAAAGACCATTCGACCCCTCATGTTAGCATGGTGGCCCAGTGGTTAGCACTGCTGCCTCTCAACTCCAGGGACTCTGATTCAGTTCCACGCTCGGACAACCGTCTGTGTGGAGTTCTCCCTGTGTCTGCGTGGCTTTCCTCCAGGTGCTCCAGTTTCCTCCTCTCGTCCAACGATGTGCAGGTTAGGTGGATTGGCCATGATAAGTTTCCCTTAGTGTCCAGGGATGTGTAGGATATGTGTGTTAGCCGTGGGAAATGCAGGGCTTACAGGAATAGGGTACAGGAATGGGATGCTCTTCGGAGGGACGGTGTGGACTCTTTGGGCCGAATGGTCTGTTTCCACACTGCAGGGATTCTGTGGAATCTATGGATGTCTGCTGCACCATTCAATAAGGTCATGCTGACCTGTTTGTTTCAAATTCCGCACTCTCCTCAACCATCAAGAATTCTTGAATCTCTACCTAACAAGTATCTATTCACCACTGTCTTTAAAGTATTCAATGACCCCTACCGCCATTCTCTTCTCAGGCAGAGTTCCAAAGTCGCAGAACCCTCTGAGAGGAAAAAAATGCACTTCATCCCTCTTCTGAAAGACTGATGTCAAATTTTGAAAGTGCCACCGAGTACTGGACTGACCTGCATTCTTAGCTGTAGTGGCTTCACCTCCATCTCTTTAATGCTTGTATCTCCCAAGGATCTTTCCTTGTACTTCTCCTCCTTATCATTTCTTTGCTGCCCATGGATGATATCATCCAAGGGCGCAGCCTTAGTTTTCAGACAAGTACCGATGGGTGGCACGGTGGCTCAGCGGTTAGCACTGCTGCCTCACAGCGCCAGGGACCTGGGTTCGATTCCACCCTCTGGCCACTGTCTGTGGAGTTTGCACATTTTCCCTGTGTCTGCGTGGGTTTCCTCCAAGTGCTGCAGTTTCCTCCCACAGACAAAGATGTGCAGGTTACGTGGATTGGCCATGCTATATTGCCCGTAGTGTTCAGGGATGTGTAGATTAGGTGGGTTATAGGAGGATGGGTCTAGGTGGGACACTCCAAGGCTTGGTGTGGACTTGTTGGGCCGAAGGGCCTGTTTCCACACTGCAGGGATTCTGTGGATTCTATGATGCCATCCAACTCTAACTCACTACCACCTTTCTCAGCACGCTACAATGTTGTTAAATCATCAGACTGTTTATCCAGAATCCAGGATTTGGATGAGCAGAAATTTCCTTCATTTAAATATGAGGAAGAATGAAACATAGTGTTAGTGCCTGCTTTAATATCCCTGAATCAATTCTATCTTATTCCCAGGCAACATCTAAGGACAAACCAGCCTGTTTACAACTTTGTTGTTACATCGAGACCGAACTGCCGGTTGTGTTTCTGACCACTCATCTACACCAATCATGAAGATCACCTATTTCCATCTCTTTATCATCGCCTGACTTCTTGCCCCAACTCATTAGCTGCTGAAACCCTGGTTCATGCCTTTGCTACTTCATGTCGATGATTCCATCTCAATTCCTTCCTGTGTGCCTCTGGCTCTAACTCTGTTTCCTCCTTCAAAAGTTGCTGCCCTAAGTATTGTGTTATGTGTTTGGTGTTGTACTTTTGCTTTTTCACCTTTCTGTAAAGACCCTTGGGCCTCTGTTTTTTTTTAAACTTGAGAAGACCAATATAAATACGTTATTGCCAATCAGTCGTCTTTTGCATTGATTTTAATGTACTTCAGTAGATGTTGAACGTTACATGCAGCTCCAGTCCATCTCACTTGAATCTCTATCTTTTCAGACTTTTTAAATACTAACTGTAGTAAGATGTCTTCTATCATTACAATTATTTTAATTGTTTTATCAACTAAATCTTAAATTGAGAATAAAATAACTGCAGAAACTCTTCTGTATTCAGATTGAAATGGGTCACGTAGTCGTATGCTGATTTCTTTCTAAGTTACTTAAACAAGCTCTTTTTCTAAAAAAAAACATTGAGATAAAAGGTTGGAAGTGCTGTAGTGTATCTGGTTAATGCTGTTCTTTTATTTAAAGGGATGTTCCTTTCTCCATCGTCTATTTCCCACTCTTCGCTAACCTTAACAAACTGGGACAGAAGAGCCCAGATGAGAGAGCTCCATTTTATGTATCCTTCATCAGTGGTTGTATCGCTGGCAGCACAGCTGCTGTAGCCGTGAATCCTTGTGATGGTAAGGCAATATTTGCATTTTCCCATGGAAATGTTGCAGGAAAACCTGCTTTCATTCATGTCTGTCTGTCCTGTTGCTCTTCATTAGCCTGACCATTAATATCTCTAGAGCACAGGAGACCATTTAGCTCCTTCAGCCTAATCTGCCATTCACCTAGATTGTGGTTGATCTGCACTTCAATACTATTTACCCAGATAAACACTATATCCTTTGATACCCTTACCTTTCAAAAAAAATCTAGTCATGGAGCTTGAAAGTTCAAATATATCTGTAGATATCAATCTTGGTGTCTCAGTATCTTTCTCTCTTTCCCTGCAACCCCTATACAATAATAACTCAGATCTTGTACTGACTGGTGAGCCTATATTCCTGCTCAACATCATAAATGTTTAGAAACTACTGAAAACAATAATAATTTCATTTGTACGGGCAACTTCTGCACCTATGATGCAGAAGAGTGTGCTAACGCATTGTATCACTTCCACCCGCACCCAACTCTGCTGTTCTCTGCCTTCCCATCAGGACTACCATGTTGTCTTAGGTATGTTTGTGCCTCCGGGAACCTTTAAATTTAATTGTGATTTTGTTGATAGTGCCAGATGTGAAAATTATTGATGATAGTGCCAATGGTGGCACAGTGCCTCGCAGTGCCAGGGACCTGGGTTCGATTTCACCCTCGGGCGACAGTCTATGTTGAGTTTGCACGTTCTCCCCGTGTCTGCGTGGGTTTGCACTGGATGCTCTGGTTTCCTTCCACAGTCCAAAGATGTGCAAGTTAGGTGATTGGCCATGCTAAATTACCCCTTACTGTTCAGGGATGTGTAGCTTTGGTGCGTTAGCCATGGGAAACGCAGGGTTACAGGGATAGGGTAGGGGGATTGGGTCTGGGTGGGATGACCTTCTAGGGGTTGGTGTGGACTTGTTAGGCCGAAAGGCCTGTTTCCACGCTTGTGGGCATTCTATAACATGCTACCAAGTTTGAAAAACATTAAAGAACAAGTGGGTAAATTAAAAGTGCATATTGATTAGACAGTGAGGTTGAATGTGGAAGGCCTGTAAGTCAAAGTGGAAAGAAAAAAACTTTGTGCATAATAATTTCCACTGTTTTAAGATCCAGGAAAGAGAGAGAGATAAGAAGACTGTGTAATTTGTAATCATTTGGTCTAGGTTGCTTCAGCAAATTTATTTGCCTCTAGTGTGCAAATAATTTCAAAGGTATAATAGATTATTCTTGTCATTATTAGACGTGAGCAGACAATGAGGATTGGTAAACAATCTGTGGCAAAGGAATGCACTTCAGACCCTTAAGAATAGGAATTGCCATCAGTTTGAATTCCTGTGGTCTGAAAGCAATAGTCAACTAGGTAAGAAGAAATTATGGGCTGGGCAAACTGAGTCAGCATCACGTTAAAACCTTTTTGTAATGCCTTGCTTATTATAATTCCCAGCATCACTATCCAGCAGATAAGAATAACTAAGTGACAAGCAGTGAAATTGTCGGTCAATATGCCTTTCATACCAATGTTTATAGCCAGTGTAAGCTCTAGTCTTGGAGGCAACTGTATATGTTTTTGACATGGACGTTAAGAGTCCTCCCGGACTGTGTCCAGTCTGCCAGGGAGTGCCTGATCCTGCTGCTGAGTATCGAAAGTCATTTGTCACGCAATCACGATTGTCGTTCTTTACCTTGAAGACCAAATTAACCTTTGTCATCCAAATATGTATGTGACTTTTTACTTCTTCAAAAAGAGAGATATAGTATTTAAAGCTGCTGTTCTCTCTTTGGGCACAATTACTGCAGATCCCATTATTTACTTGATAGATTGAAACTGTAAGTGTGCCATCTTAAATTCTGTTCAACCATTGCATGTAGTGTACTGGTATTTTTTGAGTTTTCAGCTTTGCTGAGACTGAGAGATTTTTGAAGGTATCTGTTAGTTTTTCCCTTCCTCGTTAGATTCATCATTTTATCAAATTATCCCTCTTCTTCTCAAACAAATCAGACTGGAAAAAAGAGAATTTTCATCTGTGCAATTGCTTATGATAGCTAAGGAAGAGTCAGTGCTCAAGCCATAACCTCTATTCCGAGTGTATGGGATTTAGGATTTGGAAGAAGCTGGTAATCCACTCCATTCGATTAACTTGCACAGTGGCAGAGAAAATCACTGCCCCTGTCTCTAGTATAAGGATGTAGCAGTGAATCCAATGACTGAGTTGGTTCTGGTCTCTGAGGGCTAACACTAAGATGTTTGGAATACTGTGGACTGTGTGAATGGCAGCCATTGTAACTTTTGGCTTATTCAGGATAAACCTTTACATTCCCTCTTTTCTTGGAGTGTGGTCTCAGGTGGAGCTCTAAATCAGCATCTGAAGACATTACAAATGCTGTGATTCTACAACACAGCAGTGAGGGAGTAGGAGAGAGAAAAATAACGGACGAGAGAATGAGCTTTACAGGGGTTATTACTTAAACAGAGATGCTTGACATACAGATGTAATAACACAATAAGAAGAAAGATGTGATGCAATTAGAGAGTATATGCAAATAAAAGGTATTTACAAGACACATTAAACATTTTAATAGTTAAATTGTGTTATCTAAACCAGAAGGCATGCTTTGAAAACCTGCAAAGCACAACAGACTCAAGTGTCCCAAAATTCCTGTGGAGAGAAGAGCAGGAGTATTGTCCATGTTGTCGGCAGCTAACCTATAGAAAAGGGCTTCCAACTCCAAGCACCTATCCATTCCTCCCACCACACCCAGGAAGTTTGATAAGGCTACCTATTGTGGCATATATAATGCATCCTACCATTGTGTGCTGCCAGTGAGAAGATGGGCTCTTGAGTTAAAGGCTGACTTTGCCAAATAAGCATTTAGGCCAGACCGTGACAGACTGTTTTTCTGAAGAGTTTGCAGTGCTTCGGTTCATGAACTGAGCTGATCCCACCTGTGTTGCAGTAGGACTATTACAGTTGACTGTAATGCATCAATGCTAAATGAGAAAAAAATCATTAGTGATGATAATAAGGAATCTTTACGTCATGTTTGCCCAGTAAGGTCAAAGTGTGTCATTATTGATTGAGCGCGTGATAAGACTGGGATGTGATGATCACTATTCAGTAACTAGATTCGCCCATCAATTGTGGCCAGTTGAGTGATATGATGTTTAAAAGCAGTCTTCATTCCTGGAACTGTGGCCAACATGACAGCTAGGATTAAAACTAATTTGTCACATGAAATTCTTTCATTTGCTATATGCAGTAAAAAAAATTACCTCTTCTTCCTCATCAGTAATAAAGACAAGACTTCAATCTCTTCAAAGAGGAGTGAATGAAGACACATACTCAGGGATAGTAGACTGCGCCAGGTACTTGTTAAAGATTTGTATATTTCTATTCAACCACACTTGCATTATATTATGCCACTAACATAGCGCATGTTTTTCTGCGTGATGAAGAAATTGATGGCAGGATAAAGGAGGGCTTGGCCAATGGTGGGCTGTAAGGATAATGTTAAAGGAATGCATGGATTTAGAAGGGAATTTAGGCTATGGCCCAGGTAACTGAAAGGAGTTGCCTAAAGGGTAGAGGCAATGCACAAGATGTTGTAGTTGTAGAGTTCGAGATGGAGGTTGGGTGGAAGCTTTTCAGGTGTGCATATGATGCCTGAGATAGGAGGGGTTGAGCTTATGGAGGATTTAAACAGAATTTCAAACTTAAAAATTATGGTTCTGGGATGTGGATTAAAGTGAAAAAGAGATCATATGGTGTGGGATACAATGTGATACAACAGTGATTTGAATGATCTGAAATTTATGGGCAGGCAAGGAGAGCAGTAATTTAATCTGAAAGTTTCAAATTCTCAAAACCTGAAGTAGGAACAGAAGCAAATAATGTTAATTATATCAAGGTATCATTTGGTAGAAATGGATTCATATATCCATAAAGCAGGCCCATAAATTCACGGTGATTTGGTGATTGGAAGTGTGGTTCGGTTGTGGTTGATAGCATTCTGGGCATAAAGAAAAATAAAGCAGATCCATGTGGCATCTCTTGTAGTGCAGGGGTAACATCACTGCCTCTGAGCCAGGGGCCCTGGGTTTAAATCCTACCTGCTCCAGAGGTGTGTCACAATAAGATATAAGATATACAAGTTGGTAACGTGAAAGCAGACTCTGGTTAGTGTATGAGTTCTGCTGCATATGATTTTAATAAGAACTGGGGAATTTGAGGAGGAGTAGGCCATTAGGGCCCCTCAAGACAACTTTGCCAGTCAGGAAGATCATGAATGATCTGATGTGACGCCCTGAGCTCCCTTCCCTGGCTGTCCTCCATAACCCTTGAAACTCTTGTCAATCAAAAATCCGTCCACCACAACCTTAAAGATATGCAATGACCCAGCCTTCACTGCTCACTGGAGAAGAGAATTCCAAACATTAACTAATCTCTTAAAATAAATTCTACCTCATCTCCATCTTCACCCAACGGCCCTCATTTTACAACTGTGGCTCCTAGTCCTACTTCGCAACTAAAAAATATCCTCTTTCCATTGACCTGTCAATCCCTTGCTTAGTCTTACATCTTTCAAAACAACTGCTGCTCATTCTTCCGGATGCCAACGACTCCATCTGGCACTGCAGTCTTGCGGGAAGTGCCGGGCATCAGATTCCAGGTGGAGACCTGCCTAAGATTAGGAGCTCAGTTGGGTCACGGGTCTCAGAAATGTGCGAAACCTTCACCTTAATCTAATTTTTGGTAATGGCCATGTTGGTCTATGCGTAGCAGTGCTCGCTGGCACTCATGTTGGTGTTTGAATTCTTGGAACAATTCTGATTTCCTGTTTTCTTTGCTTATTTTAGGAAAATCTGGAGGAATGAAGGAGCAAGAGCTTTCCTGAAGGGAGCATACTGCAGAGCCCTGGTCATTGCACCTCTCTTTGGCATTGCACAAGTTGTTTACTTCCTGGGAATAGCAGAGACCATGTTAGAGATGCTTCCACGTAGACGAGATTAACCCATGGAGCACCTTTGCAAGACATCTGGCCTGGTTTCACAGGATTGAGTATGTCGTTCAAAGAGCACAGTTTTTGGAGTCTAACAAACTACCATCTTCCTGCTTCTTGCCTTTATTCCTTCCTCCACTGCAAAAATGAAACTTTATTCTGCTTCTCCCAGTCATACCTAAAGACCAACAGTATTTTTTTTGTTTCTATTTAAATTGTTATAACTAGGATAAAAGTGTTTGTGATAAGTCAGCACCAGATAGTATAAGAATTGCTGTAATTTTGTAACTCTTAAACTGGTCAGTACTGATCTGACAGTAATGTTTCTAAAGAGATCATCTCTGCATGTAGAAGAAGGACCCCTCATATCCAATCACTTAAGGTATTTAAGGAACAATAGGGGGGCTTGAATGGAGTTTCAACAGCAGAATATTGGTTAACTGGCTTGTTAATACTAGCTTCTTTTGGTGTCTGTGTGCAGGTGCTGGGTAACTATTTTTACGGAACAAGAATGTCATATAAAGGCTATCCTTTATGGCGCTGCCTTGAATATGTTGTTGGAATAACAGTTCATTGGTCTTTTGACATTTTGGGCGTGAAACTCGACTTGGGCAGATAAATAATTAGGCAGTATTGTATGATATCTTATCCTGTTTTATTGATATCAATGGACTTGGATATGGGCAAGGCATTTAATGGCCGAAATGACATGACATTACCTGCCTGATGTGGCCTTCCCAAGGCAAGTTTTGCCTCCCCACCTCACTGGGTGTGTGGGTATTCACAGATTTGAATCAAAGCAAATTTGAAATGCAGTCAGGCGTCAGAAAGTCTACATGTGAACCAAACAAAATGTGGAGTGAATCGTAATCAGTGACTGGCGCCTGTGAACTTGCATTGGTTTGTATGAGCTGGGTCACCTGGGAAGGTGCAGGCGGAATAGGGGCTGATTAATTTGAAATTACCCTTGATCATTTTTGCGCTTGGCTGCTGAGTTGTACTGAGTGCAATGCAGGCTACCTGTGTTGAAGCTGCACAGAGAATTGATGATGTTTTTACTGTGGTACAGTGACATAATTTGAGCCAGTGCACTCTTATTGCAGGCATGCAAAGGCCATCTTTGGTGACCCTGTTTGGCTGACTGGTCATTCCCCTTTTATTTCATCCTCAAAAAAAAAAACCCACAATCTTTGAGACTGCTATACATGGCTTGTGAGTACCTGTCACATCTGGTATTACTTTAACTTGCCTGTGTTATCAGAGCAAACACCCACTATCAATTCAATATTAATAGAATCCATAAGTCAAATACAGGATACAGCCTCTGGTTTACAGGCAACTGTATTGTGATTAGAAGTAATCAGGAGATGACCACAAAAACACTTTATAGAAACCTGCATGCTATGATCTTCATTCACATTTCTAACTCGTGTAATAAAACTGCTCCATGTCGACCATGTCTGCCCAGCAGCCACTGGTAGACCATTCGTGTGTGATATGGTTTAAATGTTTTCTCCATTGCAACCTTTATTTGGAAAGACAAAACCTCCTTGTCATGGTTCAAGTGGACATCGTACAAATGTTTCTGAGGTCTACCACTTTACGTTACTGAAATCCTGGCCATACCATGGTAGTGATTCTAGGGCTTAAGCAGATAACAAACGGTTGAAACTTTGTTCTCAAGGGTTTTGTCATTACCTGACCTCCATGTTTGAAATACTGCCTGGCAATCGACTGCTCTGACATCCGATATCTTTCATCTGCTGAGCCTTCAGCCGGCTCATTTGTTTAAAATTACGCTGCTGTACAGTGGAACAAGAGAAAAGGCTTCTTGATATATGTGTTGTCATTCGCACTGCTTGTAGTCAATAGAAAGAAGAAACACGGGTACAATACACATAGGTTTAGTATGGGAAAATTTTTTTTTTCCTTAAAAGAACAGAGGAGTATTTTTATAAAGAAGACAATTTCTTCAAACCAATGAACACCAAATCCTTTCAGAGCCATGGCTTTAAAATCCATGTTGCGATCTCTTTAGAATCATAAAGGTAAAGTTCTGCTTTTTTTTAAAATTGCATTACTACTTATGCCTAGATTGTATCAGTATTACTTGATCTCATATGCACGTGGCTTGAGGATTATAGTCCCTGTCTTTTTTGGAGGTGCTGTGTTTTAACTGTGTTTGAATTACCAATGAAATTATATACTTATAGGCTGTTCAAGGATTTGAGGTCAGTGTTTGATTGTTTGGAAGTATTGAGCACACTTGAGATAAGGACCATTAAATCCACGAAAGGATTTCTGTCATTTTTGAACTTAAGGACCGAAGGTCTTCCCATATGCCTGACACAGATAAAAGGAAAATCTGTGGGAGGACCGGACAGTGCAAAAAATAACACTGCTGCCTCATACCAGGGGGTGAGAGTTTAAATCTGGTTTACATATCTCTGGTTTTTAAGGGCCCAATGCAAAATGAGTTTGGGTAGTCTCTCAAAACTGCTGTTTATTAACACTAAACTGCCAATCTTACCAAGATTCTAAGAGCTATCTGATACAGGAAGCGGGGCAACCTTATGCTGGTCCAATAGGGAGCCCTTTTCACAGATTATTACTGCGTGTATTTAATGATATATTTCATGTCTTGCCCACATGTTTCATCTCAGTAAACACCAGAAAAACCTGAACATTCAAAATCTGAATTCGAAGGAGGGAAACTAAATTAATCAGATTCTGACTGAATTTTTTTTTGGACTCCACAATGAAATTCCATGACAACGAAACACTCCAAAAAGCCCCATGGTACTTCCAGACTAAGACATTGGTATGTACTAAGAATTATTGGACAAACTTTACCCAGTGCAGCATTCTGGATTATAATAGATCATGTGTTTACTCCACAAGCCAGTCTCACAATGAAGTGCTTGAACTTTTGCTTTACCTTAATTCCTGCTTGGGAGCATTTAGATATTATGGACCTCATAGCTGACCTGAGAATCAATCGAATAAATTATAATCGCTGGAGATCTAAGTGTTCTGTAGGATTTCCAACTTGAGTCCAATGGAGCATGTCGAAGAGAGGCTGATTCATGTGCCACAGGCCCTGTTGTATGCAATTCCTTGCTTTGATTTTCAATATAGTCCACATATTTGTATTCTGAGCTCTGTCACTCCCTTAATTTCCTTTCACCTGGAAGGTTGATGAGTATACTCTGCACTTCTGGACCTCTCCATTAGGCAGGTTCACATATCTAACACTAAGAATAAATAAATCATATATATGTAAAACATTTCCCTCACCTAAACCTCAACCAAGGTTAATTAGATCTCAAGCATCAACTCTCTTACTGAGGATCGTGGTCTTTTCTGAGAACTGCAGGATGAATTTTTGGCTGTTGCTTCATTTTGCATCAAAACTGGTGAGTTATATAGTACACAACTAGTTCTTGCATTTCTGTGATACCTGTGTCCTTGTTCTGTAAAGTAGTAACTGGTGGGAACAATCCATAATTTTATTTTTGAACTAGAATTCTTTTCTAGATCAGTTCCTTTATTAATTGCTCATTATTTTAGTTACCGCTGTAATAATGCAAATTGGAATATCACAAGTGTAAAATGTTGCTAACTTAAATAACTTTATATCTTATATATTCTGTGCTTCTTAAGAATTCTTGCTAGATTTATTTGGAAAATACAGTATTTCCTAAAGTGTTATTTTACACAAAGCTATTGGTTATTGTTAAATTATTTTTTTTTTGGTTTATCCTTCATTTTAAAAGGAAAGCAGCACGGTTGTTGAGACCGGTTTGGGTCCGCACTAAAGTTAGTTCATTGATGTTTTACTGAATTCATTATCTGGAGGTTCATTGGATAAGTGAGTCAAGGGTTAGGGTCCATCTGCTTTCAGATAGCAACAACTTTATAGCTCAAAAGCTCTGCTAATAGTGCCAGTGATAGAAATGAATCTTGAGGTGTGCATTGTTGAGTAGACGAGGCCAGTTTCCTTAGAGTTTGGAAGATAAAGACGTAAACTCGTTAAAACCCATAAAAATCTTGAGGAGCTTGCCAGAATAAGTGCTATGAGGATGTTTCTTCTGACGAAGTGGTCTAGAGCTAGGCGTCGCAGTTATCAGATTGAAGAAGTCAGCTATTTGTGACTGAGATGAGACATTTCATCATTGAGTTGCGATTTTTTGGCCTTTTCTACCCTAGATTCACAGTCATTGATTATATTCAAGTCCAGCATTAATAGGTTTTGAACACTAACGAAATTGAGGAATGTGCACATAGTGCAGTTTGTTCAGGCAGAAGTTCAGCCATGATCTTATTGAGTGATGGAGTAGGCTTGAAGGACTGAATGGCCCGTTGCTGCTCCTATTTCTAATGGGAACTGAATTCTAAATCTGATATTGGAGTTTGCTTGGCATTGTCCCAGAGATATGGTTTGTTCTTATCCATTTATCCATTATTGTATGTAATATTGAGCAGCGATTCTAAACTGTGAGGATTAATGCCAATCAGATTGATTATCAGCACAGGAACGAGTCACTTGGCTCCATTGGATCAGTCAGTGTTGGTCCTCCATCTAAATCTCAATTGACCTCTTCTCAACGTCTCACTCAATCCCCTTGATTTCCTGGATGCAACATGACTCTCCTAGATATAGCAATGTCTTCCAACCACTCCATATGACAGAGAGTTCCATCTTCTTCACTCTTGAGTAGAGTCAAACCTTCTAAATTCATCATTTGACATGTTGGTAGCTGATTTGCACTGATGGCTCATTGCTCTGAATTGAATTTTTGTTAGTCACAGGATGTGTGCTTAAGGCCAACAGCACTGCCATGTAGGGCACCAGCAAAATGCATGCAGATTAGTTGCAGGGCTGTTCTTGTGTGGTGTGGAGATTGGTGGGAAGATTTGAAACTAGCCCCCTACAATTCAGAGTAAAGGCCAAAATGCTGGAAGATTCTGCCCTGGGACGGTTAGATTTCGTGAAAGTTTTGGCTTGTGACTGCAGCAAGCTCACAATGCAGTGGGCACATTGAGAACATCAGCAACACTGTTCATATATGTATCAATAGGGTAGGTACCAATTTTCCATTCCAGTCTACTATCAATCATGTCAGTGCCACTTATGACTTTGCAGTGGCGGGTGATAGTCTATATCCACAAAGAACAAGACATTTTTTTTTCTCTGAAGAAGAGTGCTGTTTCAAGCCCAACCTTTGTTTATTTTAGCTCCCACAATGTCATGGTATTTTTGTATTTACGTTATGTATTTGAAACACCCAAAGTTTACCCTGATCATAGATCCTTCCACTTATTGTCATTTCAGTGCCACCTTTAATTTGTCCATGCTACATCACGATCTACAGAGTGAGAGTGGTTTTAACTTCCAGTGAACTGCAGGGTCAGAGCAAGTGCAGAGCACACTTCCATGCCTAGCTCTGAGGCACAGGATACTTGAACCCCAAGTTACTGTCAGTAATGGGTGACCATAACGGCTATCATCAATTGCTTTTAAAAAACAATCTAAGTTCACTAATGTCTTTCAGGGAAGGAAACCTACTGTCCTTCCCCAGTCTGGTTCAATTTTGACTTCCGCCCCACAACCGTTTTGTTGAACCAAAGCTGCCCTCTGTAATGGCCTAGGAAGCTGCTCCATTCCAGCACATTTGGGGATGAGTGACAGAAGCGGGTTTTGCCAGCCACGTTCGGGTCGCATGGGAGAATTGTTAAAAGTTTTAAAACCTTTAAAATATTTTTAAAGTTATTCCATCTTGTTCCCACCAGGCAAGAGGGGATGTGTCACTTTTCCAGCAGATGTGCAGCTTGCCATTTTGCACAATCACTGGTCCGTAGCACTCGTGCTCTCTTTTTCTCCAATTAATTAATTGAAACAAGTAGGGCCGCACTGCTGCCCCAAAGCACCAGGGGGTCTGGGTTCGATTCCAGAGTTTGCACATTCTTCCCGTGTCGGCGTGGGTTTCCTCCCACAGTCCAAAGGTGTACAGATTAGGTGGATTGGACATGGTAAATTGTCCCGTAGTATCAAGGAAAGTGCAGGCTGGGGGGATTAGCCATGGGAGATGTGCGCTTACAGAAATACAATGGGTGCTGTTTGAAGGGTTATCAGAGGATGGTATGCAGTTGAAGCATAAAAAATTCTGCTGTGCCTAATTTACACTAATACCTTGAAGTGCAGCAATAAAAGCGTCAAAAACCTTAAACAAATCACTACATTTATTAGCAGCAAGGATTCAGATGCATCTATAATTGAGGAGCTCTCCATGATAAAATGCTGAGTGATATCCTTTGCCTTAAACTGACACAGATTTTGTTTTAATTCTGAAATTACAGTTATTATTACTTCACTTCTGGTGGGATCAGACCTCATTGGTCCTGCACTCCCAAGGGTTTCATGCAAGTAGCCACATGCGTCTTTCTGACAACTGCTATCTAAATTCTGGTTCCAGAACATCATTTTATCAGATGTTGAACTGTAATGTGATAATTGATGGGAAAACACAAGTTCACTGAGAACTGCAGGAGATGGACAAATAGTTCATGTGCTGTGTCCCTTCTAAGCTGCATGGCCACACACCAGCGGGGACACTCCATGCACGTCAATTGGTGTGACGATGAACAGGTTCTGCTTTCTGAAGCCCTTGCCATGCATGGTCCTCAGAGGTCCGCACGGCAGCAAAAAAAAAATGCAAAGGGAACATAGGTCATGAATGGTCTGTAAATTATATCACTATGGTCCCAACCTGTCAATGTATTTCCCACCCTTAATTTACCCTTGAGAGCTGCCTTCCTGAATATATTGGCTTGCGAACAAGGTTCAGAATCAACTACAATGATGTACATATCGGCAATTACATATCACATCGGAATCACATATAGGCCAGACCAGATAAAATGACAAAGTTCCTCCGTTAAGGATACTAGTGAAGCAAGTTTATTTTTACAACAATCCAGTAGTCTCAAGGTAACTGTTACTGTTGCTAGCTTTTTATTCCAGATTTATTTAATCAATACATCAAATAGAGCGGCATTTTTGCAGCCCTACAGTTTTTATGTCCAAATTCTGCTGCATCTTGTTTTATCCAGAAGAATGAGACCTTTGAATTGTATGCAGATTTAAATTGGTTAGTGTTTCATTAGGTCCAGTGTTTGTAATTTCTCATTTTGCCCATTCGCCCATGAACAACCAGATAGTCTGTGCGTCTGTGGACTTTCTTTATTCATTAATGGGAAGAGGGTGGCGCTGGCCAGGCAGCATTTATTATCCATCCCTAATTGCCCAGAGGGTAGTTGAGAGTCAACCGCATTGCTGTGGGTCTGGAGTCACATGTAGGCCAGACCAGGTAAGGATGCCGGTTTCTATCCCTAAAGGACATTAGTGAACCAGATGGGTTTTTCCGATAATAGACAATGGATTCATGGTCACCATTAGATTTTTAATTCCGGATATTTTATTGCCGTGGCAGGATTCTAACCCAGGTCCCCAGAATGTTATCTGGGTCTCTGGATTAACAGTCCAACGATAACACCACTAGGTCATTGCCTCCCCATAGGTCTGGATTCGTAACACTGGTATTCAGGACTCCTTATCACAATTAGTGAGTTTCCTGCTTCCTTGTTGCTTACTGAATTTATGTGGAGGAATGAGCGTGATCTAAAATGGGCCAGTTTAGTTCCTTTATTGAGTTGGCATAATTTGACAACAAAAAAAAATTGTTGAGCAATAACAGGTAATTTTTTGTTGAATGCTTAGATAACTGAAGAGTTAAACTCAAGTTGGATGAAGTGAGCAGATATAAATATTAACCACACTAACAGTTCAAAATCTGATAATTGTAAGTCACAGTACCTGCGTTGTCTTGGATTTGTGAAGTTTGAATGAAACTGAGAGAATCTTGCGGACGATGGGACTATTGTCAGGACAAAGTTGTAAAACTGATCTTATGGCACACATCGGGAACTGGATCAATTTTAGGTGAAGCGGATCAATTTTAGATGTTGTGTTGTCTGAGAAATGAATATGTGTTTCAGACTTGTAGCTGTTGGTGACACTTGTGATATTGGCTTGAGTTTGTTCCTCACTACAGTTGTATGAAAATAAATCATGTACTTTTGTCAGTAAATCGTCATTTGCTTAATTCATATACAAAATAATCTGTGATTTCTATGCTAGTGCACTTGGTATCATGAAAAATGAATGTAATTAAAAACCCAATCAGATCTTGTTTCATCAGACAATTTCATTTATTGCAACCCTCTGTAATTTGTGCAATATCTTTGAACTGAACTAGCAGCATTTGCAAAGTGAGCTTAGTGATATATATGTTGGCGTTAATATTTTTGTTGGGGAGAGTGGTCTGGGGCAAGTATGATGACTCACTACTTATCCGTACATACTTACGTTTTACATGCAGCAGCCACGAGCCCATTAAAAGTCCTCCTTGGTGATTATTTTCAGACGCAATTTTGTTTTTCTGTTGCAGCATGGATAACACACTCACCGCCTGGGTGAGAAACATGTTTGCATGCATGTTATCTGTAGTGAAACTCCAGTGTAGTAGTGCAGGAGTGTTACCTGTACATGTTTTGGATGCAACATTAACCTGGGGCATCTCGACCCAGCAACCTGCATTGCCTGTAACTCAGTGTTCTTATTCACTGTTTAAAATGTCCCCTTGGCATTTAAAGATGCTGTGTGACTAACACCACCAAGAGAAAGCAAGCTAATGGCTTGTTTGCCATTCTGTGATTTCATAGTGGGGGGTGGAATTACATATTAAGTCTTTTCTTTGCAAAGTGTAATGATTAGAAGAAGCATTTTGTGATGTTTGAATTACATGCTAAGGTGCTATATCAATGCATGTCTGTCTTTTTCTCACTTCGTAAATTTTCTTCTGGACTGTTCCCAAATGATTCACTAAGAGAAGGACAGTACATCATGAATGCGATGGGAGGGGAATGTACGGTCCCTTGACCTCCATCATATTCCATTAGTTGACAGTAATGGGATTGTGTTAAATGAGCAAAACTATTATCTTTAAATAATGAGCAGAATATTTAGTCTGAATTTAGACAAATTTTAAAAGGGCAATTTTTTTTTAAACAAAGAAGATCAAGGTGCAGATTTATTGACATTTTACCATTATTCTGGCGAGGGCAATACCCTGCTGTGTTTCAGCATGGGCTTAAGAACCTAGCAGTTTGGGAGTGAGGCAATTATTTACAAAGCAGCCTCTAAGTTTGAAGGTTCACTATAGATTAAATTAACTAATGTAAAAAAATGCCACATTTTAGCATTGATTTTATGTGTTTAAACATTAGAGAATAAAGTAAAATTCAGACATTTATTGCTGAACACAACTTGGAAGTCAAATTCAGAACCTAATGTCATACTTTCAAAGATTCAAGATTCCTTGTTTTTCAGTTCAAAATCCTGAACCAAGGCTTTTTTTAAAAAAAATTCTTAAAATATTCAGCAAATGGATGATCTAGCAGATGATCTCATGATTCCACAAAGAGCAAAAAGGTAAATTAATGAATGACATAATCACAGGAAACAGTCGGATTGGTGGTTTGGACGAGGACTGCATTGGACAGTCCTGGGGTATAATCAAAGTCTGATCCTATGGCCATTGTAACTTGAAGTATTTGTCATGAGTTCTGAAAAAGTTTGACACTGACGGTTTAGATTGAAAGTTTACTTCAAAATTGAATTAGTAGATAATATTTGAAGAAAGATTAATTGAGGATATTTAACAATCCTGCATTACTAAACACTAGCTCCTTAATGATGTATAATCGAGTGCAATTTGTAATTGTTTATTTTAAAAGGTAATGGAAATATGTGCTGAACAATTTGTGCAAGGATATGGTTAAAAATACATTTTTATGTATTTGCCCACTATTGCAGAATAATGGTAATAATCCCTTGCAAATCATGGGTTTGCCATGTTTTAGTTCCTGCTGTTGTGGTAAGAGCTCTCCTTAATTCAGTTAGCGTTTTCAAAGAATTTAGAGCTCACTAATTCTTGTACTTATTGTTCTGAGCAACACGTGCTCCCCCAACTAGATTTTTTTTAATAAGTGGATGCTTAAAAAAGATGGTATTTTCTGAAGTCTATGAAAATGTGAAATGTTTTCCTCAACAGTGGGTTGTTTAAATGCAATTTTAATTAATTTCCAAAGTTAACCTGCTGTGATGTGTGTTGCTGTTATGTGAGGTGAAGCCTGGTACACGGCATTCAGTAGCTGCTGCATAATGGCACTGTTTAAATTTGTAAATGGATCTGTATTAAAACAATCATTGAACTGTGTAATTTATGTCACGTGGCAAATAATAAAGGTTATTGAGACCAATCACTCACTTGGATCAGTTACTCTTTTATTCTTATTCTTGAGGACGGACAATATGTCAACTTGGTTAACACGTTTGGGTCAAATGGCTGAAGATCCACTCCACATCTCCAACACAAGAAACTGGACTGATGATTCTGTGCAATTCTAAGCACGTTCTCCATTCAGATTAACCAAGTCCCTGTCTGCATATTGTTCCAATGAGATGGACTTTAATCCTGCTGTAGCACCATTGATACAGATGCTATGCCTTTGATGCAACATTAAAATGCACCTCACCCAAGACCCTATTGGAACTGCAGATGAATTTCATTAAGAGATGGGTGAGGATGGTGGCTGAATGTGGAAAAACCAGTTGTAAGAATATTAAGAAAACCTGAGAAAGGAAATGTAGGAACAGCTGGGGATCTGGATCTCAGTAAGCAAATGGGAAACAAAGAAAAGGAACTTAGCAAGGGACTGGTGGAGAAATTAAGAAGGGATTTATCAAGATGGGGTGAGAATTGAATGAAGTCAGAAGAACAGGTGAAATTGTACGGAGCTTTGGTGAGACCACGCCTGGAGTACTGTGTTCAGTTCTGGTCGCCATACCTGAGGAAAAACACACAAGAGTTCACCAAGTTAACCCCTGGAATGAGTCAGAGACCTGACGTTAAATTGAGAGCAATGGGTTTATATTCTCTTGTCCAAAAAAAACCAAAGAACTGCAGGTGTTGGAAATCAGAAACAAAAACAGAAATTGCTGACAAAAACTCAGCAGGTCTGACAGCTTCTGTGGAGAGAAAGCAAAGTTAATGTTTTGGATCCATTGACCCTTGACTTGGGGATTAGAAAGTCTTATGACTGTCCCAGACAGTCAGCTTGTTCCTTACGTTTTCAATGGTTAGAAACAGAAATTTCATACATTCAAAGCCCAGACTGTTTGATTACTAAACTGTTGATAGATGTTAGCAAAATGATTTCTGGCTGTAATTGCAGTACTGACCAAATTTGCAATGCCAGTACAGATGCTGATGAGATACTGAGAAATCACTGGCAGTCTAACAAGATTTGCCTTATCAATAGTTCAGTGTATGCTTGTCAAGTGCAAAAATGCCAAACGATCCCTCAAGTTTGCTCCACTGTTCAACCTCAAGTCCACATGTGCCTTGATTCAATTGGTATCTAAAAGTGCATCCACCTTGGCCTTGAATAATCTCAATGACAATACCCACTGAGCTCTGGGGTAGAGAATTCCAATGATTTGCAAACCTTTGAGTGAAGAATTTCACTGTTATTGCAGCCCTAAATTGCTGACTGTTTGTACTGTGACAATGATTCATTCCCAAAATCTTCTGTGAGGGAAAACAGCCTCCTAGCTCCAACTGTTAAACTCCTTGAATGTTTTATCTGTTTCAAGAGATGGCTTCTTTGTCTTCCAAAATCAAGAGAATAAAGAAACAGAAATTGCTGGAAAATCTCAGGAGGTCTGGCAGCATCTGTGGAGAGAAAGCACACTGGACCTGAAACATTTACTCTGCTTTCTTAAGTTTAGTAATCAAATAGTCCATGCTTTGAATGTATTAATTTTCTATATAGAACTATTAGAACATAGAACATTACAGCGCAGTACAGGCCCTTCGGCCCTTGATGTTGCGCCGACCTGTGAAACCAATCTGAAGCCCATCTAACCTACACTATTCCATTATCATCCATATGTTTATCCAACGACCATTTGAATGCCCTTAAAGTTGGCGAGTCCACAACAGCTGCAGGCAAGGCATTCCATGCCCTGACTATTCTCTGAGTAAAGAATCTACCTCTGACATTAGTCCTAATATCTATCACCCCTCAATTTAAAACTATGTCCCCTCGTGCTAGCTGTCACCATCTGGGGAAAAAGGCTCTCACTGTCCACCCTATCAAATCCTCTGATCATCTTGTATGTCTCTATTAAGTCACCTCTTAACCTTCTTCACTCTAACGAAAACAGCCTCAAGTCCCTCAGCCTTTCCTCATAAGACCTTCCCTCCATACCAGGCAACATCCTGGTAAGTCTCCTCTGCACCCTTGCCAATGCTTCCACATCCTTCCTATAATGCGGTGACCAGAACTGTACGCAATACTCCATGTGCGGCCGCACCAGAGTTTTGTACAGCTGCAACATGACCTCACGGCTCCGAAACTCACTCCCTCTACCAGTAAAACCTAACACACCGTACGCCTTCTTAACAACCCTATCAACCTGGGTGGCAACTTTCAGGGATCTATGCACATGGACACCGAGATCTCTCTGCTCATCCACACTACCAAGAATCTTACCATTAGCCCAGTACTCTGTATTCCTGTTACTCCTTCCAAAGTGAATCACCTCACACTTTTCCAGATTAAACTCCATTTGCCAACTCTCAGCCCAGCTCTGCAGCTTAAAAATGCGAGGAAGAAGACGACTGCCTGGGGCAGTCGTAAGAGTTTCTAATTCCCAAGTCTCTGAAGATGAGGCATAGAGTTGAGAGCTCCTTGTTCTCAATGGCATAAATGGAGTACACAGATGATGAATGGGATTTAAAATACTTTTAACTGATTCCAATGTAAAGATTGTAAATGCCATTCCATCGTAATGTTGGCTCAATACTTTTTATTCCTTAGAATTTAACAGCATGTTGCCAGAATAAGAGCGACATGTCCTCATTGTGATTCTTTCAAAACATGTTGTGTATGAAGATTTTTTTCAATAAACTGCATCATCTGTTCTGGCAAATTGAAACCCCTCTCTTCCTGGATGACCGCCACCACAGAAGTGTAGCTGTGTAGGAATAGGCTACACCATACAGCCTCGGACACTGTTACACAATTCAGTTAAATCTTGGGTAATCTGTACATAAATCGATTTACCTGCCTTTTATCCCTTTAATAAAACTATTTGAAGGGTGAAGTACTCAAGGTGGAGATTTGAAGTACCTATAGCTTTTTGGGAGAAGAAAGTGCACTCCAAACAAGATGAGTATGATCTTCCTGAGATGAAAGCAACACAAGCATATGGAACAAAAACTGAAGTAGACTTTTCATCCCCTTTAATCCTAATCCTAATCCATCATTCAATAGGAACGTGACTGGTCTGTTCCCGTTTCAAATCCCACACTCCCATAGATCCCATCAGCCTTCAATTCATTTCGCCTAACAGTCTATCTCCTGCAATGATCGCTGATGTTATTATTGGACAAGTCAAATTACCAGACTGAAATATGACTTTTGAGATTTGCTGCAGTTTTTAGTTTTAATCATAAAACAGAAGCATTTTCTGCAAAAGAAATGAATATAAAACTGAATAAAAGAAATTTATTTATTTTGAAACATGTACAATAGAATCCCATTGATCCCAAAAGCCACCTTTTGCAGCACCAACACCAGAGACAACTTCCTTCTTTCCCCACAGTTACAGGGTTAATTTTAACTGTGGTGTCAATGCTGCATCTTCAGAATCTGGTCACCTCTTCCCAGACCTTTTATACAAATGACCTCAGACTTTCCCAGCTTCAAATAACTCCTTCAGCATTGGAACCAAACACTTCTCATCTGGAGCTTTCAAACTAAACTGTTTATGCTGAGGTAACCTATTCCTTCACAGTTCTAAAACATTTGCTTTCATTACGCACAACTATTTTACACACTCAGTTTCAACCTAGACATTTGCAAAAGCCACTTAATTGAAATGCAGAAAATGTTTCCAAGCAATAGGTGTTTCTCTTAATCAAAAGAAAACAAAAAGTCTCTGACCTTCTAAACTGACGCACGCCTAATGCACAACTATTTACTTTGTGCATTCATGCAAATCTCTCAATGAAAACAAAATCCCCTTGGCCTCCAAGAACCATTTGTGACTGTTTTTAATAAAGGAATCACCATGGCTACAGAAATTCTGACAAGTTCTTACAAGCCCCTTTAGACACGGACTAGAATCTACATGTCACTGGGTTAAATTCTAAAATAAATGATAAACTGTAGCTGAATTATACACTTTACCTCACAATGCATCCACTTTTAAAAAATATCCAATGACACTGCCTCCACCATCTGAGTTCCAAAGTTGCATAATGTCAAAGAAAAAGAAACTCTATCCGAGATGAGCAACCCCTAATTTTAAATCTATGCCCCTTGTTCTGAAATCACCTGCAAAAGGAAGCATGCTTTCCACATTTACTTTGTCATTCAGCATCTTACACGCTTCAGTCAAGTCACCCTTCATGCTTCTGAACATCTTGTGGACACATGCCCAGCCCATCCATCCCATTGTTGTAAGACAACCCATTCACTCTAGGTATCAATCTAGTCAACTTCCTCTGAACTGTGTCTAATGTGTTTACATCTTCCCTTATATGAGGAGACCAAAACTGCATACAGTATTCGAAATGTGGACTCACCAAGCTCTCTGTAACTGAAGCATAATAATCATTAATTCCATTCAATAAAAAATTGCATCCCATTAAACTTCCTATTTGTGTGCTGCACCTACATACTCATTTTTTTGTCTCATCAACTGAAATAACTAAATCCCTCCGCACTCTGATTTCTGCAGTTGTTCCTCATTTAAGTAATACTCCCAATGTGAAAAAAAAGGATTTGCCGGAAAAGCAAGACCTGCTGACCAGCTGTGCTTTTCCAGCAATTTGTATTTTGTCTCTGATTTACGGCATCTGCAGTTCTTTTGGTTTTTATACTCCAGATATGCTTTGACTATGATGAAGCATCATTTTGCATCCCAACCTAGGTAAGTGGTAACATTAAACAGTCCTCAATAAACTCAAAGAACAAGAGATGATGAACATTCCCTCCAGGCAGTGCTTACACACATCCACTCCAATGTTCCACACACACAATGTGTGTTGACATGCCAATCATGACATTGAACTCTGGTTCCTGAAGCCATTGCCATGCACAGACCTCAGAGGCCCATGCAGCCAGTAAGAAGATTAGAGCTGGCGATGATAGGGCTCTTATCGTTAAGTCTTCGAGAACATCATCTTTCTAAATCTCGATGGGTAGAATCTTAAATAGGGCCTATGTGGGCTATAGTGAGAAACATGTCAACATCATGAGAGACAGCCAGCGAGACTTATCGCGACAAATCACTGCAACTTTTAGCAATGTTCTGGGCATCGAGATTGTCAACGGGCACAGATGAGTTGCTTAGTAAGGGGATTATTGTTTGTAAATAAACTCATTAACCACAGGTCTTGCCTTGTATATCGTATATGTTTATTGTATACAGTATGTGCTAGCACCACCACCACCGTAAGCAAATTGGATGCTAAGAATTCTTGACATGGAAATCAAAGTGGGGACTAGGCAACTTCATCTTGCTAAACTAAAAGCCAGACAAGCTGGAACATCAGAAACAAACAAAAAAAAAGTACTGGAAAAGCTCAGCAGGTCTGGTAGCATCTGTGGAGAGAAAGCCAGACTTGCTGAGTTTTTCCAGCAACTTCAGTTTTTGTTGTTGACTTCAGCTCACTGTTCCAAAAAAACTTCCAAGTTTCAAAGAGCACCTCTGGCTGTGCTCTTTGTGTGCTGACTGCATGCACCCCTTGTGAAGGGACATTGGCATCTGACATGTGACAGCCTCTTAGAACCCTCACAACACATCTCTGATCCACTTACAGTACATTTCTGCCCTTCAGTGCTGCATCTCGAGACACAATGGCAAGGACAGTTTACACACAGGGGACACACCCAGCTCTTGAATTGGACGGGGTTGCATCTCCTAGCTGTCTAAATAAAAATTTGAAAGAACTGCGGACGCTGGAAATCAGAAACAGAAACAAAAATTGCTGGGAAAAACATCTTCGTAGGTCCGGCAGCAGCTGTGGAGAGGAACCAGAGTTCTGAGAAAGGGTAAATAAAAACTGAAACAACTGCGGATGCTGTAAATCAGGAACAAAAACAGAAGTTACTGGAAAAGCTCAGCAGGTCTGGCAGCATCTGTGAAGAAAAAAAATCAGAGTTAACGTTTTGGGTCCGATGACCCCTCCTCAGAACTGAGGAAGGGCCACCAGACCTGAAACGTTAACTCTGATTTTTTTTCTTCAGAGATGCTGCCAGACCTGCTGAGCTTCCAGAAACTTATACTTTTGTTTCCGAGGAAGGATCACTGAACCTGAAACATTAACTCTGGATTTCTGTTTACAAATGCTGCCAGACCGGCTGAGTTTTTCCACTAATGTCTGTTTCTGTCTCTAGGCTGTTTGTCTGCTGTCATTGTGCTCACTTATTTTGAGCCTTACCTTTTTGCACCTTGCCCCCTCAGCCTGAGTTACCAGGCTCACAATACAGCTGCATTACTGAGTCCTTTAGCACAGACACAAAGCCAGGAAGCTTGTCATCAATGATCAGTTAAGTCGAAACTGGTGGCCTTTGGTCAGAAAATCCCAATACTGTTAGTCAACGGCAGTCTCCAATACTCATCCTGGGGTTTGGACATAGTCAAATCAGGAAGGTCAGAGTCAGGATCATCTCATAAGGGATGAGGAGCCAAATGTCAGGTAACATACCACCTCCCTTTATTTTTTGCCACTCTACTTTGAGTTGTGTTCCGCCTGGAATGAGAGAGGGAGGTCAAGGGTAATAACAGTGGGTGGCACAGCTGTAATTTTTGGTGCAGATGGGGGCATGCCCTCGGTGAGCGAGTGCGTAGCATAGAGGGCATGCAGGGTTAGTGGTGTGTCAGGGCTTGGGTTTAGAGTGCTGGGGAAAGAGGTGACAAGCAATATTGAGAGTGGTTGAGCATGAGCCTTGGTGAGAGGTGGGGCAGTAGCGGTGAGAGTTAAGTGTGAGGTATCAGTGAAAGGATGGTGTCACTTCTGCTGGCTCTTCTTCCCTACGTTGCTGAGCATTCCTCCAACTGGCTGAGCCTGGACTGACCCAGTGACGTGGTCTGGTGTCATGGCTGACAATGCCAGCCCTGAGGGAAAAGGAAGTCTCAGGTCCACATCGTCCCATTGAGCAGGGCTTCTAGGTCCCTGCCCACAAAATGGAGTGGCAACTTGCTGTTCTCTGTCATGGTCAGGACAAATGTCTGGAAGCATGCAAGGCAGCTCCACATTAACCATTCTTTTAAAGATGATGCAGATTCCCTGGATGCCCAGACAATGGCAAGTTGTTTTGGGTACAGTGACTGGTAGAATGGGGGCTAGAATTGTATGAGCTGATGCCATCAGACTGGAGTAGGTAGTTAACCAGGTACTGTGAGAAAACCTGCCAGGCCTCATGGAGAGAAACATTCCATGAAAATCAATGAAATTAACTCTTGGGCAAAAAAACCCCATAAGATTGAGTCCAATTGATTTGCTTACATTTTCCAACCATTTCTCAAGCGTTCCAGGATAGAGTCGATGGAGGAGTATCAGGAGGTGCGGGATGGGAGAGGTGGAGGTTAGATGCTCCTTTATGGGTATAGTATAGGCCTGAGTTGGTGGGTGATGGAGGCTGCATATGAGAACCAGAGGTGGCAGCATGGCAATTTGGGGCAATTAGCAATTGTATTGGGTATGATTTGAAGGGCCTGGAGGGTGTAAGAATATGGAGTTGCCATGGTGGTATTGACACAAGCTCAGTGAAGTGTGTCTGGTCATCTCATGCACTGACCTGGGTCCAGAAGATAACTATGAACGCACTCAATCTCCTGTATCCACCAAATTTCCACCTCCATTGAGTTGCAAAGATTTCTGATGCTCGGGAACCATGACCTACAGCAGTTAAAGCCAAAAACCTAAATGGTGGAGCCTTACAGGTTTACTATAGTCCAACCCCATCGCCCCCAACTCTGATGAATCAGATCGATCACCTGCTCACACACCAGCCCATGTTAAAAAGCTGAAAATACATGTATTTCGACCAATTTGGCCTGCCCCTCCACAATCCAAACCCACCTGGCTCTTTCAGTTAGAAATATCCCTTTCTTTGACTGATTCCTTTCAACAATACTGCCTGACCTGTTGAGTGTTTCCAGTGTTTACTCCAGATTTCTTTTGAGTTACTACATAATCATCAGTGAATCCCGACAGTGCCATCAGCACAAGAGACCAGGGACGGCTATGGCGTATTTTAGTGTACTTTAGCTCCCTCTACAGAACAAGTCCCAATTTGTTCCACTGTAGTGCTTTCTATTCTCCAAATTTAATTCCCCCCAAGAATTCTATGGAAACAATTACATTGGAAATTTCCTTTCCAGCGAATGTTATTGCATTCTCCTGCAGGGAATTGTATATAATTTGTAATCCATCAGCGGCCACTGTTGCTTAATGCATGTTTTCTATAAAGAGAACCTTTGCTATCTTACTCTCAGAATGTCATACTACCCATGAATTTTGGCATTCACAGTCAAGCTAGCTGTTAAACTACATTCGATATCAGGTGAAAATGATTTTGATGGTGAGTCATTTAATATGTCTGGGGATTCAACTCACACTGTCAGCTTTCAGAAATATAGTGCAGGCAAGAATGCAACAGCTTTTTTTCTCTGCGGTACTGCAGTTATGTGCTGGAGTTGCATTAATATCCACTGGGCATCCTGTGCTGGTATCCTGCTGTGCTACCTCACAGTACCGGTTTTACATTTGTATTAAAAAGATGTGAGGGGCACATTTTTTACCTTTGGATGGTTCGTGTGTGGAATGAACTTCCTGAGGAATTGGTGGATGTGGGTAAAATTAAAACATTTCAAAGACATTTGGATTGGTACAAGAATAGGGAAGGTTTGGAGGGATACAGGCCGGGAACACGTAGGTGGGACTAGTTTAGTTTGGGATTATGTTCGGCAAGGACTGGTTGCAGTGAAGGGTCTGTTTCTGTGCTGTATGACTGTACGACTCTATGCCATACATTTCTTTCTTCCTCTGGTACTGTCTACTCTTTTGTGCTTACATTCAATAGTTGCTGCACTTTGAGACTTTTCAGCATGACAGTACACTGTCCAAGTGAGGAATGATTCTATAACATTGCTCTTTAAAGCTAAATCAAGTGAACATCAGAATATCTATCCACGGACTTAGGAATTGAAGGACAAAAGTTAGCCCCATGAGCTTGTTCCAGTGCATTTCACTTAGATTCTGAACAATCTCACCTGCCATTCTATATTATAGTGGTGGGAGCGTCAGAGGAGGCAGGATGGTACTGAAGAGTAGCAGCGCTTGTTCTAGCAGTAGCAGTGTGGTAAAGGGGTCTCACAGCTGGCTACCAGGCCCATGGCCCATAGCGGAGCACTTAACAAGAAGGACTGTAAAGACTGATAGCTATTTCTTTATTCTTCTGCCTTTGTGTTCTATGTTTTGTGTTTTATGATGGCGCCACAATAAATACGTATAGAAAATTGGCATTTTTGACTTTGCTGCTGCCTTTAGCAGTATATTCCAGGCTAGGATTAACCATGATTCTCAAAGTTCACTCAAGATCACACGTGGCAGAGAAGGTTCAGTGAAGGTACTACTTGGTGAGCCTCACTTCTCTTTTTATCCTCATGCCATTTGACCTTAAAACTTTGTTCTTCGTGTTGTCTGTATAAGCTTGAGGTCATCAACATTCAGACCAGCCCTTGGAGGGAGTTTCTTGGTGGTTGACACATTTCCACTTCATTGGGGTCTTGGCTTTGCTCCCAGCAGCATTGATTCCTATAAACCTGAATTGAACTCTAATGGCCAAGAACTTGCACCTTCTTGGCTTCTTCCGGGTGGGAGTGCATGCTGCAGGGAGAATATTGCTTCCAAATATTTGCAGGAAAGATTGAGAAAGTCCTGGAGGTGTTGTAAACCAGTCATTACTAGCCATGGGACCAAATAGTGATGAATGCACTTTTTTTATTTGGTGATTTTGACAGATGAGCTTTGCCTAACCCCTAACATTTGAGTTAACTATTCTTCAATGCTTCTGTTTTCAAACTTGGTCGTGTCATATGCTATGGTTTTGAGCTTTTACCTATGCTTCTTTCTGCCCTGACCTGTTTCATTTGTGCTGAAATCCTCTTCCTTGCCTTAGTGACGTCTCAATATAACTATTCTAACCCGTTCCTGATTAACGTCATATTTTCTACCCTCTGGGATCATCTATAACTCTGCTGCTCACGTCTGAGCACACAGGTCTTGTTTACCTGACAAGCAGAACCAAGCTGGTATTTAAAAATCAGCTCGAATGCTAATCCTAACAAGTTACTGCAACACCTAGTCTGTTTTTTGATATGAACCTGATGATATTCCACTGTATTCCTCACGTATCTTGTTTGTGTATCTTTACATATTTGAGTGCCTGTTGGCAAAAGTGCCACATGATGGCATCTCTCAAAATAATCCTTCATTTCATTTGGATTTTATTGGACGTCTGCTATTATCATGCAGTGAAAAAGCCAGCCAATTCTCTGTTGCCCCTTACTATCAAATGAATGAAACAAAGAAGACGCCCAGAATATGACAACTGGGACATAAGAATGAGAGAGGAAAATGGAAGCAGAATTTGTAGGATCCTGATGTGCACAAGTTGACTGTGCATGTTATCCCACAAACCAAATGTGACCACAGTCCAAGAGTATTGTATTCACTGTACTGCTTGTCTTGAGACTATGACAGGCAAATTCCTCCTTGTGGAGGGATCAGCATTCACCTGGATGCACAGCTTGGGCTTTTTGATACTGTATCTTTCTCAACAAATAAGATCATATAAGATCAAAGCACTATTGACAGATCTAGAGGTAATGCGTCAATCATTGAGAGCTCCAAATGGCCCACCTGCTCAAAGTTGATGTATAATTTGGAACACATTTTCACAAAGAATTATGTGAGATTCTCAAATTTAGAGCCTGAAATAACTCCACGAAGGCTGCTATCCCATCACCGTTACCTTTTATTTACATGTGCACAGTACTTGACACTGGTTTGGCTAGCTCAGAGCCAGCTTTCAGAGTGAGCAGAACCTCTGACACTTATATCTGTCAGCCAGGGCTCCATGATTGGACCAGATTTACAACCCCAGTCAGGGAACTCATAATCACTGCACAGAGCCTAGTGGATGTCAGGAAGCACACAGGACAGAGTAAGAAAACAGAAGCTTAGTGACACACAGTCTTCGGTTGCAAATGGGTTGCATTCTTGTTTCCGTTTGCAAGCCAGTTTGTACGCAAGTCAGATCATGGTGCAGCACAATGTAAAGTAGCCGTTGATAAGTACAGGAAATGTTTGTATGCCAGATCTTTAAAATGATACTGCTGTAAGGGATCCCATTCATAAGTATAAGCATTTGTTGAGCG
This sequence comes from Ginglymostoma cirratum, assembly GCA_024137785.1. Taxonomy (NCBI): domain Eukaryota; kingdom Metazoa; phylum Chordata; class Chondrichthyes; order Orectolobiformes; family Ginglymostomatidae; genus Ginglymostoma; species Ginglymostoma cirratum. Next base: position 52,765,052 of record JAHRHZ010000062.1, read on the forward strand.
TTTGTAAATAAGGGACCCCTGCCCTCTGGTCTGAATCTTGTAAAGAGCCTTGAGGAGTACAGCAAGTGTAGCAGTGAAATGCAGAACGGAAATTAGGAAGACAAAAGAGAGGATGTGGGGAAAAGCAAAACTGGCATGTAATATTGAGGATAATCCAAAGACATTTTATAAACATATAAGCAAGGCATGTTAGAAACCAAAAATGGTAAGAGAGATGTGGACATGGTTCATAATAAGTAATTTGGGTGTCTTTACGAATGAGGGTTGCGATACAAATACTGTAGTTAAAGAAGAAGAGTCAGGTATCGGATGGGCAATAACAAGAGAGAAAATGAAGTTTCTGAAGAAGGGTCCCAACCCGAAATGTCAACTTTCCTGCTCCTCTGATGCTGCCTGGCCAACTCCACACTGTGTTATCTCTGACTCCAGCATTGGCAGTTCTTACTATCTCTGAGGAAATGAAGCTTAACACCTTTGAAAGTAGGTCTACAAAAACGAAATGAATCCCAAGTTGTTAAGAAAAGCAAGGGAGCAAATAGCAGAGACTCTGCGCACCATTTTCCAATTCTGACTGGCTGCGTCCGGATGCTAGAAGACTGGATGCTGGCCAATATTCTACGAGCGTCTTAAAAATAAAAAAAACAGCAAGTGGGAAGTGATAGACTGAAAACTACAGATCAGTCAGCCAAAGGGAATAAATTCCTGGAAAATGAATTCAGTGTAAATCACCGAGACAGACACAAATTCATCAAGGGACTGTCAGTGTGGATTTATGAAGGAGCAATTGTTTCTGATTAACGATGAATTTTTCAAGGAGTTAACAAGAATTAACAAGAAGAATTGATAAGTGTAGTGTGTTTAAAGTCATCTACATGTATGTTAGCAGGGCCTCACATGGCACACTGGCCAGAAAAGTAAAAGCCTGTGGGATCTAAAGGAGACTACCAAATTAGTTCCAAACCTGGCTTAGTGTCAGGAAGTACTTGGCAATGGCTGACAAGTATGTTTGCGACTGGAAGGCTGTTTCTAGTGGAGGCCTCAGTATTACCTCCCTTACACATTCTATGGTGTATATATCAATCATTTAAATTTAAATGAATGATCAAGAAGTTCACAGATGACATGACATATGGTCATGTAGTTGATGGTGAGGAAGAAACAGCTAGAGAGATGGGCAGAAAAATTGCAAATGAAATGCTATCCAGAAGTGAAGTATGAAGTGATGGGTGGGAAAACGAGGCAAAGGAATACACAATAAATGGTCGGGTACTGAAAAAATGTGAGGAATAGTGGGATCTTAGAGTGTCACAGATCCCTGAAGGCAGCAGGACATGGTGCAGGAAGTCATTAAGAAGGCATTACTGTCCTTTATTGCTCAAATCATTGACTAGGAGCAGGCAAATTATTAAAACTTAATAAAACTGAAAACCCTGGTTAGGCCCCAAATAACACACTGCCTAGAATTTTTTTCACACTATACAAGAAAAATATGATAATGCTGGAAATGGTGTGGAAAAGATTTGCAAGAATATCACCATGAATGTAAAATATTAGCTTTGAAGAAAGCTTATACAAGCTGGGCTTGTTTTCCTCCAGAATAGATGAAGCTGATGGGTATAAAATTACAAGGGACCTAGTTTGAATGGATTGGAAGGACTGGAGTGGAGAGGTCAGTAGTAAGGTGGCCTAGAGTTTAAGTAAATGGGGAAGCATTAGGGAGAGTTGAGGACAAATATTTTCACCGAGATGATAGTGTTGATCCGCGACTCCTAGCCTAAAAAGTGTGAGAGGCAGAAAGCTCACCACATTTAAAATGGGCTTGGATGTAGTAGAGGAGATAAAAGGTACTGCAGATGCTGGAGAATCCGAGATAACAAGGTGTGGAACTGGATGAACACAGCAGGCCAAGCAGCATCATAGGAGCAGGAAAGCTTGACGTTTCGGGCCTAGACCCTTCATCAGAAATGGGGGAGGGGAAGAGGGTTCTGAAATAAATAGGGAGAGAGGGGGAGGCGGATAGAAGATGGATAGAGGAGAGGATAGGTGGAGAGGAGACAGAAAAGTCAAAGAGGCGGGGATGGAGCCAGTAAAGGTGAGTGTAGGTGGGGAGGTAGGGAGGAGATAGGTCAGTCCAGGGAGGATGGACAGGTCAAGGGGGCAGGATGAGGTTAGTAGATAGGAGATGGGGTTGCGGCTTGAGGTGGGAGGAGGGGATAGGTGAGAGGAAGAACAGGTTAGGGAGGCAGGGACGAGCTGGGCTGGTTTTGGGATGCGGTTGGGGGAGGGAAGATTTTGAAGCTTGTGAAATCGACATTGATACCATTGGGCTGCAGGGTTCCCAGGCTGAATTTGCTGTTCCTGCAGCCTTCGGGTGGCATCATTGTGGCACTGCAGGAGGCCCAGGATGGACATGTCGTCTGAGGAATGGGAGGGGGAGTTGAAATGGTTCGTGACTGGGAGGTGCAATTGTTTGTTGCGAACTGAGTGCAGGTGTTCTACAAAGCGGTCCCCAAGCCTCCGCTTGGTTTCCCCGATGTAGAGGAGGCCACAATGGGTACAGCGGATGCAGTATACCACAGTGGCAGATGTGCAGGTGAACATCTGCTTGATGTGGAAAGTCTTCTTGGGGCCTGGGATTGGGGTGAGGGGGGAGGTGTGGGGGCAGGTGTAGCACTTCCTGCGGTTGCAGGGAAAAGTGCTGGGTGTGGTGGGGCTGGAGGGGAGTGTGGAGCGGAAAAGGGAGTCACGGAGAGAGTGGTCCCTCCGGAAAGCAGACAAGGGTGGGGAGGGAAAAATGTCTTTGGTGGTGGGGTCGGATTGCAGATGGCGGAAGTGTTGGAGGATGATGCGTTGGATCCGGAGGTTGGTAGGGTGGTACGTGAGAACGAGGGGGATTCTTTTTTGGTTGTTATTGCGGGGACGGGGTCTGAGGGATGAGTTGCGGGAAATGCGGGAGACACGGTCGAGGGCGTTCTCGACCACTGCAGGGGGGGAAGTTGCAGTCCTTGAAGAATAAGAACATCTGAGATGTACGGAATGCCTCAGCCTGGGAGCAGATGCGGCAGAGGCGAAGGAATTGGGAATAGGGGATGGCATTTTTGCAGGAAGGTGGGTGGGAGGAGGTGTATTCCAGGTAGCTGTGGGAGTCGGTGGGCTTGAAATGGATATTGGTTTCTAGGTGGTTACCCGAGATGGAGACAGAGAGGTCCAGGAAGGGGAGAGAGGTGTTAGAGATGGTCCAGGTGAACTTAAGGTTGGGGTGGAAGGTGTTGGTGAAGTGGATGATCTGTTCGAGCTCCTCGTGGGAGCACGAGGCGGCGCCGATACAGTCATCAATGTAATGGAGGAAGAGGTGGGGTTTAGGGCCAGTGTAGGTACGGAAGAGGGATTGTTCCACGTAACCTACAAAGAGGCAGGCACAGCTTGTAGTGCTGCAGTCTACAGGGCTATGGATAAAAAGCTGGCAAGTGGGATCAGACTGGATAACTGTTTTCTGCAAACACGGACCCTATGGGTGGAATAGCTGTAAATTTTGATTAGTTTTTAGTCATTGAGCATTCTTGAATTAATCACCTTACCAAAATTCAAACCATGAGAATCTAAATTAATTTGTCTCTGTTTTTAGTGAATGTAGACGTTCCAGTCCTATATTATTTTAAATTGAATGGCGTATTTTGAGCCACAAAATCTTTTAAGCCCACACGTTTATTTTTAAATGGTTTTATTTCATATGTGGTTGTTGGATTGTTTCCACGTTTGAAAAACAACATTCTCTTTAAATATAACCAGAAAATGCTGTGTATACTGCATAATGCAGTTGGCATTTGTGGAGACAGGAACAGAGTTGATGTTTCATGCTGAAGTCATTTCATGTTTTCTCCGTATATCCATTACTTCCACCAAGGCCTCCAGTACATTGTCAGAAGATCTTAATCTGACAAGTTCAGCCATTCATCAAAGTATTACAGCAGAGATTGCCTTTTAACAAAAACTGCCACTACTTTTTGCAGCCTGGCAGCGCAGAATGCCTTTAAGTAGCATTCGCCACGTGTGATAGTGGGGCCCCTGCTGGTGACTGCAGTATAAGCAGAAATAACTGTATGGAGCAAACATTTCCGACAGCACTTGAGCACCAATTTAACATACTGCCTGCACTGAAAGGACATGATTAATTGCATACCTTGAGCTCCATACCCAGTTTTGGAATATGACTCCTTTAACTCCCGGCAGGTAAGGAATTTAACCTAAAAACAACAAACGTTGGAGATAACGTTAGCTTGCTCTCTCACCAAAGATGCTACCTGACCCGTTGTGATCTTCAGCATTTGTTGTTTTCAGTACAGATGCCCCATCTGCAGTAGTTCCTACATTTTGAAGAATTTAATCTGACATGACCGAATGTAACGTCTGTTTTATATCACACCTGAGTTAACAGTGCACCGAAGTAAGACTGGACAGGAGTAAATGTTGCACTCATCCTGAACGCAAATTAGGTCTCTCCTGGATTTTCCAAATTACCATGTGCAACATGCAAGTTGAAATGCCATTAAATTAAGCCAAATTTTAACCTGGAACAGCATGTCCATTTGGTTCTGAGTGGGTGGAGTAAAATGAGAAATCAGCTTCCATATATAACTCGGAGATAGTAAGAACTGCAGATGCTGGAGTCTGAGATAACACAGTGTGGAGCTGGATGAACACAGCAGGCCAGGCAGCATCACAGGAGCAGGAAAGCTGACATTTCGGGTCGGGACCCTTCTTCAGATTTTGAAGGGTCTGAATCAACCTTGGAAAATGTGATGATTGCAATGAAAACACACTTAATATTCACCTTTCATCATTTGACTTTAATAGCATTGGCTTTAACGGGCTTTAGCACTGTTTTTAAAAATGGACTCTGCTGAGCTAAATGGCTCCTGTGATCACCTGACAGGTCCAGCCGAACCACACAATATATATGAGCCCGACTGCCTCGGAATTGTTATTTCCAGGTGAGAGGCACTGAAACTCATCGAGGCATCTTGTTTACGTGCATGGTAACTTCACACTATTAGAGATGCAAAGTGACCAGTTTGCAAAAGGCAAGGGATTTACACTTGGGATAAATGCTCCATTTGTCAATAGCTGCTTTGAACGAGAGAGAGAGAGAAATGGATCATTAACAACAAGGATCCTGGGAGTTCTTTTTCTCTCGCAATCTCCGAAAGTAGCCGATGAAAGATGTTGAACAAAGATAAGGTTTCACGGAGAACTGCAGGACGTCAACATCTTTTCTGAATCCGAGGAGACAGTCCAGCAGTTAATCAGTTGGGCTGAAGTTCTTTCATTCTTGCAACTCAAAGCCCGTGAAAAGTTGTAAACTGTGCCTGCCTTTACCTTTCTGTCTGTACCGGATATCCCTATCCCCATTCTTTGTAGACCCCTTTATCTGTTGTATGTGTCAGAGTGTTTACTGACATGAGTTTTAATTTTTCTGATGTAGCAGGTAATAAAACCTAGCTGTCACTGGAACTTCAGAATTTGCTCTCTAATTTTTGATATACTTGACGAGGTTCAACTGAATAAGTTATATGCTTATTAAGAAAAATACAAAAATCGTCGTGACTGACTAAGGGGAGGGGGTCAAAAAGAGGGGACCCATTCCATAGGAGGACAGCAATCCTCAGGACTGAGCTCCCAGTGGGAAGTAGCTCATTCTCAGTACTGAGTTTACTGTCTGCAATTTGCAGATTTGCTCTGTAACATCAGTTTCACTCATGCTGCTCCAACGTCGGACTCCGGATGTGAACCAAGATGACCTGCAGCAGTAACTGTTGGTTACAAGCTTGCAGTTCCGACAAGAGACAGGACAACAGCAGAAGATACAGCTCACACGAGGCATACCCACAAAACAAGATGCACACAGAGACTGAGGCTAGAATTTCTTCCTCCGGTAGGTACTTTGGACATAAAATCTGACATGATTGTGGTGCTGCATGCAAATCTCTTTCCTGCTGCTGTTGGGATATTACCATGGCGATGGAAGCCTTGCTCAATCACAGGCCAATTGAGAACTTTAAATGGCCAATTAATGGCCATCTAAGGTTCACAACTCAACACCTCTGGAATTTCTCTTGTGGCAGTGGATGGCAGGGCCGGGTAAGTGGTAGGCATCTGAATCCTGCTAGAAAATCTGCTCCTTGCTGGACCATAAGAAGACAGACATTCTGTATCCACAGAAGAAGGTGTGGAAGGAGATACTCCAGGCTTATGCTGAGGTGACTGTCTATGATAACTTAATGGAAGTCAATGTGAAGATCGTTGCTGCCAAGAGATGGATGGGTCATATTTGTAGAGCCACATCCTCCCATTAGTCATCCAATTGTCCATGATAATTCATGACTGGATGTTACCGGAGTGCTGAAATTTGATCTGATCCATTAGCTGTGGGCTTGTTTGGCTCATTTATTGAATACTGCTTCTGCTGTATAGCACGCATGTAGTCCTGTGGTAGCTCACCAGGTTGGTGTTTCATTTCTGGATAGGCTGTCCGAAGCACCTTGAGCTTTCTTTCTACATCTCTGATGGAACCGGGATCCCGTGGCTTAATAGAAATATTAGAATGAGGGATAGGCTACTCCATGAGTTTTCATTTTGTGGTTGAATACAACTCTGTTGTGGTGCCTTGGAGATAGCCAGTTTTAAGCTGCAAGATCTCTTCTGCATCAAACCAATTCTGCCAGACAACACAATGAGGGATGTTGTTCGTACATGAAGGCAAATTTGTAACAATGCTGTCATGTACTGATGCATCTACAACAGATAGATCTGTGAGAACAGGGTCTCGTAGGTGTTTTTGTTTGTTAATTATTTCACTACCTACTGCAGGTCCAAGCTAGTAAATTTGTCCTCTGGACTTGACCAGCTTGGTCAGAAGTGATAATACCAAGCCGCTCCTTATGATGGACTTTGAAGACTCCAACCCATACTACATTCTCTGTCCTCACCAGCTTCAGTGATTCTTCTAAGTGGTGTTCAACATGAGGGACTCCTAGTCCATGTTTGGCCTGATGATATAAGATTTCATAGGGCCCAGTGTCCCATATAGTGCATGGCACAAAATGACACAACTGCCCTCTCTCTTACAGGAGAGGCAGTAGTGCATAACATGAAGCTGCAGGAAGTAGTTGAAAAAGGAAAAGCATGTGGAGATGTTATTCCCCATGGAGAAAACAGCGTTGGCCCACCATTTGATGGGCCATGACTTAAAGCATGGCCATTAGTTAGATTGAGAAAATTATTCTGCTCTCAGATCTTGGTCATGGTGGATGAGTCCAATCTAGAGTGAAACATGGCTTGATAGATCATAAGTTTTATTTTTACCTATTTGTTTACTGTGGTGGTCAGTCACTGCACATATTCATAAGTTGCCAATGTAATTTTAACAAAAATGCACAATGTTCAACAAAAAAAACCAAATTAAATTCTTTTACACTGTGCATAAACAATTTGAAATTTCAAATATCAGAAATGAATTTTCGACTCTTTTACTTTCAACAACAACCTTTCGCACACTCAAACTTCAGTGAAGGATTACCCCGGTCAACACTTTAAGGCTCCTTGTTCGGTGGGCAAGGCTGTATTCAGCAAATTTTGTATTCACTGAATGCTATTTTCTTTGCTTAAGGTCTCTTGTCTGAGACCCTTAAACAAACTGCTAACAGAGCTCACTTATTTCTTAAAAGGAGTTCAGCAAGTTAATGTCATCAACAACCTTTGGTTACTGGATTTCTTCTTAGTCACTCAAGTCATTTGTTTCCTTCTGACCTGAATATTTCAGAGACTTCCAAACTAACACTTCTGCTGTTCCAGACCTTCTCCTTCTGAATAAATTGCACATTCCCCAGCTGTATTATTTTGAATTTCTATGTTACTGGACTCCTGTTTCAACTCTTTTTCCCTCATGCTCTGAACTACTCAACTGAAGGATTTTAAATAGTTAATTTTTTTTTCTTTATTCATTCATGGGACGAGGGCGTTGCTGACTGGGCAGCATTTATTGGCCATCTCTAATTGCCCAGAGGGTGGTTACAAGTCAACCACTTTACTGTGGGTCTGGAGTTACATGTAGGCCAGACCAGGTAAGGATGGCAGTTTCCTTCCCTAAAGGACATTACTGAACCAGAGAGGTTTTTCCAACAATTGACAATGGTTTCATGGTCATCATTAGACTCTTAATTCCAGATATGTATTGAAATAAAATTCCACCACTTGCCATGACAGGATTTGAGCCCAGGTCCCCAGAACATTGGATTAACAGTCCAGTGATAATACCACTAGGCCATTGCCTCCCCACATTAAATACATGAAAATGTAACAAGTCTGTACCATTCATAGAAACATAGAAGTTAGGAGCAGGCCATTTGATCCCTTGAGCCTGTTCCACCATGCATTATGATCATGGCTGATCATTGAGCTCATAATCTGTAAAATGCAACAAGTCTGTACTGTAATCCCACCCTCCCCTATATCCCTTGAACCCTTTAATTACAGGAGCTATATTTACCTCTTTCTTGAAAATAAATCACAGAACAAATCTAAACTTAAAACCTAAACCATGCCTTCCCCTTTTTAAAACACACTATGTAGTAAGTACAAAATTTAAAGCTATATATAACTTCTCCACTTTAGAACCCAAGCTCTCAAGCCATAGTAATATATTGTGAACCTCCAACACACTTCTCCATGGAGCAAAAAGAAAAGGTGTTGTGGAAATTTTCTTTTTTATCACAGTTTCTGCACCACGGTGGCTCAGTGTTTAGCACTGCTACCTCACAGCTCTACCGACCTAGTTTTGATTCCCCCCTCAGGTGACTGTCTGTGTGGAGTTTGCACATTGTCCCCGTGTCTGCGTGGGTTTCCTCCGGGTGCTCCAGTTTCCTCCCACAGTCCAAAGATGTGCAATTTAAGTGCTAAGTCAACCCATAGTGTCCAGGGATGTGTAAGTTAAGTGTGTTAGCCATGGGAAGTGCAGGGTTACAGGATAGGGTAGGGGGATGCGACTGGGTGGGATGCCTTTAGGAGGGTTGGTGTGGATTCATTGGGCTGAATGGCTTGTTTCCACACTGCAGGGATTCTTTGATTTTTCCACTGTCGTTATTTATACAAATTTCACATTTAGTGCACAAAGACTTTCCATAACAGTTATGTCAATTCTGATTGTTAATTTTGATTCCTTTCATATTTGCTTTTGATAAAGCACCAGTTATGATATTTTATGACATTTTGCAATCAAAGTGAAAGGTTTATGAACAGCTGTCTGAAGAGTTGTAAAAGATGAAGATTTCAGAATGTTGTAGAGCCAACACAAAACTCAGTCATTTCTGTTGATTTGAATGCAACTTGTGTGAAAAAAAACTGACCGACAAATCCATCCCCATCTCATCCTTCTGTAATAACATAGCATCGACACTCATGTCACTGACATCAAAAGCCAATCTAAATGGTTTAGCATTTTTCAGAATAAAAACTAAAAGAATCGCTGATGCTGTAAATCAGAAACAAAAATAGAAATTGCTGGAAAAGCTCAGCAGGTCTGGCAGCATCTGTGGTGAGAAATCAGAGTTAATGTTTCAGGTCTAGTGACCCTTCCTCAGAACTGACACTTGACCCGAAACGTTAACTCTGATTTCTCTCCACAGATACTGCCAGACTTGCTGAGCTTTTCCAGCCATTTCTATTTTTGGTAGCATTATTCAGTGCTGCTAAAACTGATGCAGTTATCAGCACAACTTCAGTATTTTCAAGCTGTTAAATTCCAGTAGAATCCACTCATGCAAGTGCACCCCCTTTTTTCCATTTTGTCTTAGGAATTGAAAACTCAACACAAGCCCTGACTTGTACTTCTCTTGGTACTACTTGGTCTTGTCCCACATCTAAATAAGTCACTTTTAAACTTTGCTTTTGGCCAAGTTTGTGATGAAATTGGATCTTTGTAACCAATCAAACAATTTGTTCAAGTGTTGTAAATATTCTTCCCAGTTTTGGCTGCATACAACCAAATAATTGTTGTATACCAAGCCATTGTGAAATCCTTCAATGGCCTCCTTGGTTACTCATTGAATATTTGCCGGCACTTTTTATTAATTCCAAACAGCGTGACTTTACATTGATGTTATTCAACTGAGGATTACAAAAGCTGATAGTTGATTGTCCAAACCTCTTAACACGCCCTTCAATCGTGAATCAGATATGAATCACCCTTCCTATCATGTTGATGTAGTGATAATTCTTTGTGATGAAGGTTTATAAATGTATCATTGATATTTGCAAACTTTTTTTTTCGAAAGAGGTAAATGGCTTTTTAGTTTACAGTGTTGTGAAGGCCTGATCAGTTCTATTTCAAGAAAGCATCATTTGGAACAGTGAGCTAAAGGCCAAGAAGTCACGTGATTAAAGCTAAATGACTTAACATTCTACCTGGTGAGATAATTGCTGTTTATTATTGATTTAAGCTTTTATAACCAACAGAAGGCAAGGTCATGGGCTAGCAACAGATGGTAATTCAGAAGAAAAGATCCATTCCATCAGATGTGCTCTTTAGCAGTTTAAAAGTAGTCAAAACCTTGAGTCTACTTCTTAGATTTCAATGTGATAAGCCAGTGAGTTAGCCTGGGTGCACACTTGTGTCACGGAGAGAGAGTAGTGGAGAGAATCACACCTGGAGAATGCAGAAAGTCACTGAAGGGAAGTGCTTGCAAGCGTGTCAGTTCAGTAAGAAATTTTAAAGTGAAGGAACAAGGTTTACTATGCTGAGGTTGAATGTCTTTGTAGGATTGTCCCAGGAAAAGGGTTGAATCTTTCTTTCTTTGCTTTTTATAAGACCTCTCCACAGTGTTGCGCCGGTCCTCTGCCTCTTTGTTTCACTGCTCCATGAGGGCCACTTGGCCCCTGCCAAACAGTCATGGTGTCACTCTGACATGTCTAAGATCTATCCACTAATGAGGAGGGCAGCTTTAGAATGCCGTTATGCGTCAGGTGCACATCGGATGCACAGCTACCTTTTCAATATGGCATGGTGCTGGTCTTTGAGTAGCAAGTTGTTCTTGGAATGGCAGGTGGTGGGATGGGGATGCAATCAGATGTGAAGATGACGTAGGAGTGAGGTAGGTAGTTGGTGGGATGAGTTAGTCAAGTACATTGAATACTATCAAGAGGTCTCCTGGCAAGAATCTCTTCAAAAAACTAGATGTAACTCGCATTTAGCCATAATCAAGACTTCCTGCTAGTTCTCAAAGTTTTTCTAAAACTTCAGTCATGAAAATCACTAATCCCACAGCACTCCTTTTTCTCTTGCAAATCTTAAAAAAATTGGATTAATTTATTTTCCTCTCGTCCTAAATTTTAGTTAATAAGATTCAGGGACAAACTCATAACATTCAGCATTGCCCTTTTAACCATCTTATAGTCTGCAGATTGCTCATCTGATAAACTGGTGCAGTCATTGTTGCACTTATCAGAATCTTCTAACGTTAGGATCCAAACATCTTTTAGCCACTTCAACTTCACAGCTAGTGTTTGAAATGATGAGAAATACCTTTAACTCTGTAAATCTAGCTGCTAAGCAAAGTTTCCAAGTAAAATCAAATCCATCATTGCAAGTAGAATCACCCTCTGAGGTACTATTTCTTTTTCTCCTTCCTTTACTCTAAGCTTTTCTCTAGCTAGTCACATTGTCTGATTTCACTCTTTCTTTGGAGTTCTTTGGAGCTTTTTAAGTTCCATTTCCGTTTTCATTGCTGTTTCTTTTTTCTTTCTCTTCTCTTATCATTTCCATCTGTCTTATTCCATCTCTCTTTATACTTATCTTTTGTTTTCATTTTCGAATTCTTCCGTTTCTCTTCCATTCCCTTTGTCTCCTTTGTATTTTTCTGTGTTCCTCTTCTGTCCTCTCTTATTGTTTTCTTTGTCTTCTAGTTCAAGTTTCGTTTTTAGGTCTAACTGCATCTTAGCTAATTCTAGTGGTGAAACCTTTTCAGCTTTCCCTTCTTTTAATTCTGAACACTGAGTAATTAGTTTAAATATTTCATCCTTAGAGAATCCTGTTTGATTTCTACTTGCAATTTATGTGCTAACTCGCTTAGTTCAACTTTTTTCAAGATTTAAACAATTCATTATTACCTGTACCACTCCCAGAACAAAACCTAACAGTCAAACCCACTATAAAATTCCAACCCATTTGATTACTTCACAGTCTGTAATGTTTGTATGCTCAGTACCTCCATGTACTTGTCTCTTCAAGTGTTCACACAACCCCATTAAATTCAACAAAATTCCACCCCGCTTTTTCTAATGATCCTGGCCTCCACCTTTTTTTTAATGATGTTAGCTGATGGTAACTCTGGACTTGTCAGGTTCCAGAGTACAACCTAGCTTGACAGACAATAATTTATTTCATATTTGCCATTTGTTTACCATAGTGGTGAATCACTGAACATTTTTACAAGAGGCTGTCAGTGTACTTCTAACAAAACAGCACAGAAGTTTAAGAAGCACAAAAGAAAAAAAGTTACATCATATGAACTATTTAACGCTGTCTTATGACAATGATCAGAATTAGAGATTCAGTCTTTTTACTCTCAACAACAACTTTGCAGATATTCAAATCTCAGTGTAAGGTTATCCCAGTCTCCACTTGAGATTTGATTGGCGTTTCTTTTTGACAAATTTCTGCATTCTCTCAACACTACTTTCTTTAATTGATGTCTCTTCCATGATCCTTAAGCAAACTGCAAACAGAAATTGCTTATTACTTAACAGGGGTTCAGTAACCTCATGTCCACAATAGTGTTTGGTTCTGAATCTCCTTTCTGCCATTCAGGACTTTATTTTTTTGATTGATTTATTGTCGTCACATGTACGGAGATACAGTGAAAAGTTTTGCATGCTGGACTGGAAGATTGTACCATACAAATTGCATCAGGGTAGCAGAACTGAGTGCAGAACACAATGTTACAGCCATAGAGAAGATGCGGAGAAAGAGAGAGAGAGAGAGATCAGAATTAACATTTGAGAGATTTGTTCAAAAGTCTGACAACAGCTCTTGAATCTATTCATACATATATTCAACTTTTATATCTTCTGCCTGATGGAAGAGGGTGGAAGAGAGTATAATCGGGTAGGAGGGATCTTTGATGATGTTCGTTGCTTCCCTGAGGCAGTGGGAAGTATAGATGGAATCAATGGATGGAAAGCTGGTTTGTGTGATGGACTTGGCTGCATTCACAACTCTCTGCAGTTTCTTGGGGTCTTGGGAAGAGCAGTTGCCACTCCATGCTGTGATGCTTCCAGATAAGATGCTTTCCATGATGCATCTATAAAAATTGGTGAGAGTTCTTGTAGGCATGCCAAATTTCCTTAGCCTCCTGAGGAAATAGAGGTATTGCTGTGCTTTCTAGAACTAGCATTGACGTGGATGGACCAAGACAGATTGTTGGTGATCGTCGCTCCCAGAAACTTAAAAGCTCTCAACCTCAGGACAATTGATATAGACTGCGGTGTGCCCTTCACTCCGCTTCCATTTTGTGGACTTTGAGGGAGAGATCATTGTCTTTACACTATGCCATTAAGCACTCAAAACTTGTAAATGGAAATGGGGCAGAATTTGCCCACAGTTGTTAGTGTATAACGAGTATGGTAGGAGGCTGAGCACACAGCCTTGTCTGTCACCTGTGTTTTTCTGAAGAAAGGTCCCGACCTGAAACATCAACTTTCCTGCTCCTCCGATGCTGCCTGGCCTGCCATGTTCCTCCAGCTCCACACTGTGTTACCTCTGACTCCAGCATCGGCAGTTCTTACTATCTCTGAGTGTTTTTGACTGCTGTCTTGACTTTTTGAACAAACTCACGTACACTGTCTGCTTGCTTCTAGGCTATTTTGTGTTTCTGTGTTGCTGGATTCATGAAGGTGAGCAGCAGTTGTTTTGTTTCTCTCTCCTCCTCTTTTTCCTAATGCACAGAACTATACAATTCAAAGCTTTTGAAAATCTCCTTAATGCAAGGACACAGATCTCTAGACACCGCAGTACCGTGCTCAAAAAAAATGAAAAATGAAACTAAAAACCATAAAAATAATTCAAATCACCTCTCCATCTTTACGGTTTTCCCGTTTTTAACACACAGTATAGAAATATTAATCAAACTTATTGAATTAGCTTTATTGTCATGCACTCAAATGAGTACAGTGAAAAGTTTACATGTAGCCATTTACGGCACCGTCTTAGATACAAAATACCCGATTCTTCAGTACAAGATCTGAGGAAAAAAAAATTTAAAAAATAAAGAGATAAAGAGTCCAGCATTACAGATCATAGGAATAAATGAGGAAATAGAAGAGTAACAAATTCAGAATAACACCCTTTACAAACCAGTCCACGCTGGCACCCAGCCACCAGTCTGCATCAGGCTTTGCCTCCAGACTGCACTGGGCTTCACTTCACTCTGGAGGCCGGGAGACTGCTCTGGTATCAACGTGAGGCTGGGCATCCAAAACAAGGCCACAGTGGGCTGAAAGACCACCACGCCAGGCCGAGAGGGCACGACACTGGGCCGAGAGACTGTCACACTGAGCCGGGAGACTGTCATGCCAGGCCGAGAGGATGCCTCACCTGGTCCACACTGAGGCCAGGAGTTCAGTATGTCACCAGAAAGAGAGAAAAAGAAACACAACAGAGAAAAAAAGAGAAACAAAAAGAAAAAGAAATGGATGGAGCGGAGCTCATTGAACTCTAAATCAGGTGCATTAATGCCTAATATATCTTTGATTTTGTAACTGTAACTTCTTTCCTTTTCTTTTTTCTTTGTGTACGTATGTGTGTGAGTTTGTGTCATGGGGGTGGGGCTTGAGGTGGAGGAGGGGATAGCTTCAAAATCTCCCCTCCCCCTAACGCATCCCAAAACCAGCCTGGCTCGTCCCTGCGTCCCTAACCTGTCCTTCCTCCCACCTATCCCCTCCTCCCACCTCAAGCCCCACCCCCATCTCCTACCTACTCACCTCATCCTGCCCCCTTGACCTGTCCGTCCTCCCTGGACTGACCTATCTCCTCCCTACCTCCCCACCTACACTCACCTTTACTGGCTCCATCCCCGCCTCCTTGACCTGTCTGTCTCCTCTCCACCTATCTTCTCCTCTATCCATCTTCTATCCGCCTCCCCCTCTCTCCCTATTTATTTCAGAACCCCCTTCCCCTCCCCCATTTCTGAAGAAGGGTCTAGGCCCGAAACATCAGCCTTCCTGCTCCTCTGATGCTGCTTGGCCTGCTGTGTTCATCCAGCTGTACACTTTGTTATCTCATAGCTGATGTTTTCCTTGATCCTGTAGAGGCCAGGCAAATGAGCCTATTAATATGTCTCCATTCCTTTGCCTGTTCCTCTCTTCCTGACGCTTTCTGTTCTACTTGTTTTTCTTCCTCCTTCTCTTCCTCTTCCAGGTATTTCTGCTCCTCAGATTCTAACCTGGTATTTGCAATAGGAGCTATTCCCTCATCAGATTGATCTCCAGTTCACTGAGTTTTAGTAGGATGGTGCAGGCAACGGAAGCATTGCTTAAGGATATGGAGGTGATGTTCCCTGTGACAACATGATTCCCTTTGTTAGACACACATAAATGAAGGCTTTTATTAAGTGCCGCACACTTTCAATGTCTCTGTGCCTTTGAGTAATTTTAAAACTGATACTGCAGCCTCTGACAGAGTATCACTGGCATTGCAACAAAATGATGGGAGTTAGGGCGGCATTTGATTTATGTCGCACCGCTTTTGTCTCCTGCATGCAATGGAAGCCTCAGAAGGAATGCCAGCCTGATATCGTACAGCTTTACCTGTTGAGGCAATGCCAGACTTCCTCGTTTCAACACCGCATGTTCCTTGAAGAAATTTGGAGCAGGCACCCAATTTTCAGGCAAGTCTGTGGAACCACGATGGAGTGTTTTAAAGGGTGTTGTGGTAAGACCTTGGTTTTGTGCCACTCAGTGAAGGTCCCTGGGAGGTCACTAAGATGACTAATCTGCCTGACTGACTGCCGCTCAGGACAAAATTTGCATTAAATTTTGTCATTAACAGAAAATATTTATTGTAACACACTATAACAAGAGCAGAGAGAAGAAGGGAATTCTAATCTACTACTGTGCAACTTAAACTGTATACCTTCAAATTCCACTCAACCACAATTGAGACAGACAAAAGAAAATTGTGTTTCACACAAACTGTGGGCATGAAAAGAATATAAATAGGGTAAACACAATTCTGAAGGTCAAAAGTCCACACTGTAATGTGGAAAGTTATTTTCTCGCAGTCCCTTTTATCCTCCTCACTGCTCTCACCCGCCTCAAACCCTGACATCACTAACTCTGCAGAATTAAAAACAAAAGAACTGCAGATTCTCTAAATCAGAGACAGAAACAGCAATTGCTGGAAAAGCTCAGCAGGTCTGGCAGCGTCTGTGGAGAGAAATCAGAGGAAGGGTCACCAGACCCAAAACGTCAACTCTGATTGCTCTCCACAGATGCTGCCATCCACAGATGCTGCCAGACCTGCTGAGCTTTTCCAGCAATTTCTAATTTTGTCACTAACTCTGCATTCCCTCTGCCCTGCCAACTGACCTGCTCAGGGCATGTCTCAGCGTGCACTAATAAGGGCTGTCTCATCCTCTTATCATCTACTGTAATACCAGCCTCTTTCTCATTCCAGGAGGAAAGCAGACCCGCAAAAAGAGTGGAAAGATTTGAGACATGTCGAAATCTGCTTGTCATTTGGCTCCTTACACCTTGCGATGCTGACTGTCTGCCCTGAGCAGGACCTGGACTGGTATCAGAGGCTGCCCTTGTCCTAGTGTACTGAGCAAAGGCTACCCTCCTAGATTTGACTGAAGACTGCTGACAACCATGCCAAGTTTCCTGGCTTTGTGTCTATGCTAAATGGGACAACGAGACAACAGTAATATGACTATCTATGGTTGAGGGGGCATAACGCAAAAAGGCAAGGAAAGGCAAGACAAGGCATTACAGTTATGTTATGAAAATCCAGGTAGATGCAGATTGAGTTAGCACAAAGATAGCAAGTGACCAGCCTGAAGATGCTGTGAGCCCAGAGATAGAGTGACATCATGAATGACAACCTGATGTGAGTGAGGGGGAAGAAATTGACTGGTGAATAGAAATGGTGAATATTTCTATCCTTTAAACTAAATGTAAATTCTTTTAGGTTTCCAGAGCTTTTCTTCCCGCTTTCCTTAAAATATAGCTGGTTAAGTATAAGATTTGATGCTGGTGATTTAAAAAAAACTCATTACAGTTCGGTGTAAAGAGCAGGGAATCTAGAGTAATTAATTTATTAGTTAAATCAATATGATATTGATGACAGAATGGGTGATGTGTTGCTGCTGTAGCATGTGGTAGCTGCTGGACTCCAAAGTGACCCAGAGTGAACACATCTGTTGTTAAGCGTTTGGGAGCTCCAGGAAATTCAGATCCGGGTTGAGAAGCTGGAATCCAAGCTGCAGGCATTGTGTCACATCAGGAAAGGGGCAATTTATCGGGATACTGCTGCAGCGGGCAGTCACATCCTGCAGACTAGGTCATTCAAAATGAGTCTGTTATCAGGGACAGGAGAGTGTCCCTGCAGGTGAGGAAGGTTTGGGGACCTATCAGGTTGAAATGGAGGAGTCTTGTCCCCTTGCAATTGTCTGACAGTTACAAAGTTCTTGTAAGCTATGTGGATGACAGTAGGGACCACAGGGACGATATATAAACTGACTATGGCACTATGGTACAAAGAGCCATTGAAATGGGGGAAGGAAGTTGGAAAGTAATTGTGGTAGGGGACAGTAGAATTAGGAGGATAGCTAGGGGAATTGAGTTGAAGAGCCGTGAGGTTATGCTGCAGCTCTACAAAACACTGGTTAGACCACACTTGGAATATTGTGTTCAGTTCTGGTCACCTCATTACGGGAAAGATGTGGAAGCTTTAGAGACGGTGCAGAGGAGATTTACCAGGATGCTGCCTGGACTGGAGGGCAGGCCTTATGAGGAAAGACTGAGGGAGCTAGGGCTGTTTACATTGGAGAGAAGGATGAGAGGTGACTTGATAGAGGTGTATAAGATGATGAGAGGCATAGATAGAGTGGATAGTCAGAGACATTTTCCCAGGGCGGAAATGATTATTATGAGGGACATAATTTTAAGATGATTGGAGGAAGGTATAGGGGAGATGTCAGAGGTAGGTTCTTCACGCAGAGAGTGGTGGGCGTGTGGAATGCGCTGCCGGCAGTGGTAGTGGAGTCAGATACTTTAGAGACTTTTAAGTGACTCTTGGATAGGCACATGGAGGATCGTAAAATGTAAGGTATGCAGTGTAGTTTGATCTTAGTAGGAAGATAGGTTGGCACAGTATTGTGGGCCGAAGGGCCTGTACTTTCCTGTACTGTACTGTTCTATGTTCTAGCTACTGTTCTCTGTTCGGAGTCCTGAAGACTGTGTTGTCTGCTCGTTTAAGAACATCTCCTCAGGGCTAGACTGCAAATTAGAGAGGGAGGGGAGGGATTCAGTTGTCATCATTCCATCTTGCACCAGCAATACTGATAGGATTAGGAAGAAGGTTCTGTTCAAAGAATTTGAACAGATAAGAGCTAAATTAAAAAGCAGAACTTCAAAAATAATAATCTCTGGATTATTATCTGAACCACAGGCAAAATGACAGAGTGTATATAACATCAAGGAGCTAAATGCATCGCTCAGAGATTGCTGTGGGTGGAATGAGTTTGGGTTCATGCGGCAGAAGGGAGCTGTTCTGGTGGGACAGGCTTCATTTCAATTCTGATTCTCATAGCTGTCCCTTTATTTGCTGTGCGTGAAGTTAGATCCCTGAGCCTTTCCGTTCTCTCTCTCCAATTACTTGTTCTGGAAGCATTAATAATCTCTGCTGAGCCCTCCTCCCCTTTAACTTTTTTGTAATTTTCCATGCAAATGAAGTCACACCCCCACCCTCCACATTCGTGTAAAACCCTGCTCCAGACTTGAAACATTAGCTTGCTCTCTGTCCACAGAAGCAATCTGACTTGCTGTGATTTTTTTTTAATGGAATCCCTACAGTGTGGAAACAGGCCCTTCGGCCCAACAAGTCCACACCGACCCTCAGAACATCTCACCCAGATCCATCCCCCTCTAACCCACCTAACCTACACTTAGCTGAACACTATGGGCAATTTAGCATGGCCAATCCACCTGACCTGCACATCTTTGGACTGTGGGAGGAAACCCACGCAGACACAGGGAGAATGTGCCAACTCCACACAGACAGTCACCCGAGGCTGGAATTGAACTCCGGTCCCTGGTGCTGTGAGGCAGCAGTGCTAACCAATGTGCCACTGTGCCGACCCAAATCTCCAGCATTGGTTGCTTTCAGTACAGCTTTCAGCCCCTGCATTAACTTGCTCCTACTAT
The DNA here is from genome assembly GCA_024137785.1 of Ginglymostoma cirratum. Classification (NCBI taxonomy): domain Eukaryota; kingdom Metazoa; phylum Chordata; class Chondrichthyes; order Orectolobiformes; family Ginglymostomatidae; genus Ginglymostoma; species Ginglymostoma cirratum. Next base: position 52,784,525 of record JAHRHZ010000062.1, read on the forward strand.
GATTCAGGTAGAGCCCGTCCCATCGAAAAGCTCCCATCTTCCTTAGTAATGGTGCCAATGTTCCATGAATTTGAACCTGTTTCTCTGACACCAATCTTTGAGCTACACATTTACCTCTTTAATCTTGCTGACTCTGTGCCAATGACTCAGGGAGTAATCCAGAGATTATTACTTTTCTGGTTCTGCTTTTTAATTTAGCTGCTCATGTTCTCTCAGCAGAACCTCTTTCCTCTGTCTATCTATATTTTTGGTACCTATGTGGATCATGACAACTGATCTTTCCCTTCCCACTCCAAGTTCCTCTGCAGCCAGATGAAATATCCTGAACCTGGGCACCAGGGAGGCAACACAGACTTCAGGAGACACTCGATCCTAGCCACAGAGAATGGTGTCCAGTCCCCTGACTCTCCTAACCCCAATTACACAGCTACATTTCTCTTTTCTCCCCCCACCCTCTCGAACGGCTCTCTGTGGAATTGTCAGTTTGTTCATAGTGACACCTTCCTGTCCCTGACCACTGACTGAATTCGAGGTGGTTAATCTAAGAGATGTGACTGCCTCCTGAAACACACCATCCACGTAACTCTCCCCCTCCCTGATGTGTTCGAACATCAGACTCCAGCTCATCAATTCTAAGCTGGAATTCCTCAAGCATCCGACACCTACCACTGATGTGGTCACTGTGAACCACAATGGGGTCCACCAGTTCCCACATGATGCGGGTACAGCATGTCGCCTGGCTCTGCGTCAAGAGTTTATTTACTTAGTTCTTAACTCGATTTTTAAAAAATCCCACTTTTTTTTTGGTTGTAACTTGTAAATACTTCCCCATATTTACCTTCAGTCTGAAATTAATCTGTAATATATAGGCAAGTTAGTAGCTATTAACAGTCAACGAACTTACTGCTTTCCTGTGATTTCACCTTTTCCTTTATGCTGGGCCCCTGATCCTGTCTACAATTTATTCTGTTTAAAAAAACCTTACAGACTGTGGACCAAAAAAGCAAAGAGAAAGCACTTCTTGGCCCCTGCACCGAACTCCCACACTGCCTACAAATTGCCCGAACTATGTATTCATTTGGGCTGTATCTTACTCCAGGAACTGAAGGAACTAAAATGGCATGAAATTGTTCAATTCATTGTTGAGTCTGGAAGGCTGTAAAGTGTCAAATCAAAAGATGAGAGGCTGATCCTCGAGTTTGTGTTGCATTTTTTTTGGAATTCTGCAGGAGTTCGAGGACAGTGAGGTCAGTGTGATAGCAAGGTGGAGGATTAGAAATGGCGGGTGACTGGGAGCTCAGGTTCATCCCTGTGAACTGGATGGAGTCTTCTGCAAAGTGATTACCCAATCTGCATTTGGTCTCCCCAGTATAGAGCAGACTGCACTGTCATCAGCAAATTTTAAACTTGCAGCCTTTCCTTACTGGAATGATATCTTTCAATCTCATTTTAAAAACAAAAACAATCTCACTAGCATTGCACATTGTATGATGTTTTTGTTGTCTTAATTGATGCTGATGAGTGTGATCAACTTTATGAGCCTGGTTTAATTTACTGTTTAAAAGATACTGCACTGCTGTCTGCCACTCACTGCTAGGAGGATGACTCATCCACAATCCCAGAAATCAACTGGGATATAACTGCATTTCTGCAGTCTTGGTACTGTATACAATGACCTTGAAGTTCAGCAATTACTGAGTCAGAACAAGGATCTATACAATATTCAAATTGGTCGTCAAATTGAATAATTTTCTTGACAATCTTTTCCCAATGTAACCTCACATTCACAATGACAGAAATGCAGATTTTATTTATAAAGTTGGCTGGTATTGCAATCACCTACAGGCTGATGCAAGTGGTAGATTCCAATTCTCCAGCTCATAGCTGGTTCTCCAATATACTGCCTCCTTCCTTTCTTGGTAATATTGATCCAGCATCTTCAGACATTAGGCCCAGCTTTTTGCAGTGAGGTGGAGGGACCGTGGACGTCACGGGGTTGCAGAAGAAGAGGCTAAATGATAGTGATTTCAGAGAGCCTGAAGGAAAAGCAAAGCAGAAATTAACAGGTAGGATGACTTAATTATAATGAATCGGCAAAAGCCTTTGATCTGCTGTTATCTGGTAATAATGGAAAGCTGTATTATCTTGCCTTCAGGTTTGGATGGACGCAATTTAGCTAACAGAGGTCAGGCTGCTGGATTTCTGCAGCGAAGCAGCCTAACTATGGTTAAGTTATTTAATGAATTGAGCTTTCAATCAGGGGAAAAATTACTGTAAATGAAAAGCAACCAAATGCAACGTCCTCCTGTTACAATCATTACGAAGATGAACATTTAAATGCTATTAATGCAAATTATATACAAAAATGATTGTCTCATTTCACAACGTGCTTGTGGGTTTTCTCTCCGACTGTGCAGACTTTAATTTTTTTTAAAAAAAATGTTATGATTTGTAGAATACTAATCATTTCTTTTGAAGTATAGGAAGATTGCTTTTGATCCGTCTTGTAGCATAGAGACAGGCAACCCCAAAGACAATATATTTCTAAAATAAATTGTGATTCTGTTGAAAATAACTATAAAACAGCTGCAAATATAGGCTCTCATATTGCTGACTTGACCTTTAATGACTGGGCCATATTCATAAGGTCGATTCCAGATCAATAGCACAGCTCCAGATCCCTTTGCTCTTGTCGAAGATTTGTGGAGGGCTGGAACTGAGAGACAGGAAGAAAATGCAGTGCAAGATATCCTTGCCTTTCACTCAATGAATAATGAATGTCAATGAGCGCAGGAGGGATGCTAACTTCATATGCTCGCAATATTTGAAGGCTGTGGCTCATGGGGAGAATTGCTTAATGGACCACATTGGAACATTCACAATTTGTCAAATTCACTTTCCCCTGAACAGTTAGGCAAACATAATATGTTAACAGATTATTGACTGACAATGACATCTTAAGACCATGCTTTTTCTGGACCCCTATCTGTTTTGCAAGGGAAGCAGGGGTTCAAGGAGTGCTGTGTCGTACCTTGCAATCTGGTGTGTTCACTGACAGACTGTTGCTAACCTTGTCAATCTGACCATTATTTTCGTAAAGCAGAGTAGGCCCGTGTTAGGAGCTGGGACTGTTGCTAACCAGTAAACTCCCAAAATAATGCTGGTTGATGAGCACTGAGCCATTTTTAGTCCACAATCTCTAATTAACTCTCAGTCCCCTGTGTTATGAGCATTAACTCATTACATACTTGATTCGACATTCATGGCAGACTTGCATCCTTGACTGATTTATTACTTCAATCAGAAAACCTCTGTTTCTACAAATCTTATTCTCCCTTTGGCACTGAGATGGCACATGGGTGACACTTCTGTCCAAAGGAATTTTAGGCTCCCAATTCCAAGTACTCAACTGCTAAAGGCACCTGTCTGAGTTGAAGGCCACTGTTGGAGAAGGTCGGTTCAGAAGAACCATTCCAAGGAAAACTGGGGAACATAGATCCAACACCAAACTACCATAGACGCCACCATGAGTTGGGGCCAGCACACAAAATAAGGCTCAGATCTAATAGTCATAGTGGATGAAATGCAAATGGAATTGTACTGTGAGTACCTGACCAGAAAGGGTTCAAACATACACTTGTTAGCTCTGACTGTTGGGAGGTGGGGTATGTATGTTTATGCATTTTATGACCAATTTGCCTCCATGATGAAATAGAAGACTGCAAATGAGTCAATCCAGCATATCAGATAGGCTGCTTTAGCCAAGTGGGTCTGCAGTATTTGCAAGCATTCCTGATGATTGGCAGGAAGCCTGATTCATCTGCATCTTCAATGGGTTGAGTTGTAAAAACTCCAATTTACTGTAGCTAAGAAAAGCAGATTGCATTGCACTGGGAGGCAGAATGGATGGAATTGTGGCTGGAAATTGTCCGGTATTAGTCAGCCTCATTAGAGCCTTTGTTAGGAAGCAAGAGCCCGGGTGGATAATTCAAATTACACCCACAAGCAAAGCCTACAGGCTTTCATTTCATTTGATGGGGAGTGAGCTGCCGCCGCAGTCAGTGGGAGGTATATTTCCAAGACAGAGTGACACATCCCTAGCTTGATAATAATGGATATTCAGCAAAAGGACCAGTTGAAAACCACATGTCAAACATTTATTCTTGAAAATAGATATTCCCCCATCTGCTTTGCACAGAATACATTTTTCTGTTCTGAAAGAGCTTTGTTTTAGATATATTACTTTATACTTTTTTTAATTCATTCATGGGATGAGAGCATCACCGGCATTTATTGCCCATCCCTAATTGCCCCAGAGGGTAGCTAAGAGTCAACCATATTGCTGTGGGTCTGGAATCACGTGTATGCCAGACCTGGTAAGGATGGCAATTTCCTTCCCTAATGGAATCCCTGATGGCATTTTGAATGCAGAACTGTAGTTATACCTGATAATGAATTCTGCAAGGAGATGAATTCAAGGTCATGTATGTATTGCTTTTGCGTCTGAAATTTGATGGGGCTGTATTTAAGATGCTAATATTTTTAATACTTAGTACAAGCCGTTGTTCTTCGTGCAAAGCCATCATGGCTAATGTTGAGCAGACATTTTTCTTCACTGACCCTATCAGGAATTTGCAATCATTCCTATTGACTGGATTCACTTTTGTTGTGAAAAGAATCGTAATTATCTCTACATCAAACTGCAGCAACGTTTCAATTTTATGAATTTTACTTGACCTAGCTATGGTGTTGACCACAAATGCAAACATCCACTTATTGCACATATAGTTCTCCTTTTCCCCACACTCATAAAAAAATGCTTTATTTTTAATTTCTGTTCATTACTGACCCAGATAGGTTTTTCCCAACAATTGACAATAGATTCATGGTAACAATTAGACTCTTAATTCCAGACTTTAAACATAAATTGAATTCAAATTCCACCATCTGCTGTGGCAGGATTTGAACCCAGGCCCCCAGAACATTATCGGGGTGTCTGGATTAACAGTCCAGCAATATTACCACTTGGTGATCGCCCATGAATCTAACAGTAGAACCACTAACTGTGCAGATTATGTGGAGGGTGTGCTACAGCTAACTTGGTACAATTTTCACTCATTTAACATGAAAGTAACTGTGTTGAGATTGGCCGAACTAATTTCACAATGCTAGAATTATTACGGATAGTGGGTAGACGAGATTTAAACAACAACAGTCCGATTAGAGCCAAGCTCCAGGGGCCGAAGATCAGTATTGAAGCGACTTCATCTTTCAGAGGAGAGTGACTCTCCCTGTTGTCTTTCTCCCCATTCTCTCTGTAAGAAATGCCCGATCTCATTTGGTATTAAACCGCTATCTCATGTGTACCTCATTAATGTCAAATTTAAGTCCAAAAATAATTTGCATTGTTAACATGGTTGTTAAATATGCAGAAAAACAAACTAGCTTATCATTTTCTAGTCTAAACTATTAAACATAAACAGTATGAGCTACACCAATATTTGCAATATTGGTTAATTAGGATGATGCATTTATTTTGGCAGAAGTTCTAATATCTTATGCATCAAAGAATTTTGCATCACAGAGGGAAGCCATTTGACAAACCATTTCAGCATCAGTTTTCTAAAAGGGAAATTTACAGAGAGTGTGTCATCAGTTCGGAGACAGGGAACCACCATTAAAAATGACTGTCAAGGTCCATCTGCACATTTGCAGATGTACCCATAATGCAGTTGCAACAGCAAGTGATGAGAATTGGAAAAGCACCTTGACCGGCATTTTGAATGCAGAACTGTAGTTATACCTCATAATGAATTCTGCAAGGAGATGAATTCAAGGTCACATATGTATTACTTGGTGTCTGAAATTTGATGCGGCTGTATTTAAGATGCTAATATTTTTAATACTTAGCACAAGCCGTTGTTCTTCGTGCAAAGCCATCATGGCTAATGTTGAGCAGACATTTTTCTTCACTGATCCTATCAGGAATTTGCAATCATTCCCATTGACTGGATTCACTTTTATTGTGAAAAGAATCGTAATTATTTCTACATCAAACCTGCAGCAACGTTTCAATTTTATGAATTTTGCTTGACCTAGCTATGGTGTTGAACACAAATGCAAACATCCACGTATTGCACGTATAGTTCTCCTTTTCCCCACACTCATAAAAAAATGCTTTATTTTTAATTTCTGTCCAATCTCCTTTAAAAAGCTATTATGGATTTTGCTTCCATCACTGGTTCTTATAGACATTCCAGAACCTAATACCCCTTTCGTAAAACAATTTCACTGGACTGCTTCAATTGTTCTTCTGTTCATCTCAGAATTATGCCCTTCAGTTACCAACACACAGCCTTCCGGGTGTCACTTCACAAGCAACCTTATAGAGTCATAAAGATGTACACCATGAAGACAGACCCTTCAGTCCAACTGATCCATGCCGACCAAATAACCAAAATTAATCTAATCACATTTGCCAGCTTTTGGTCCGTATCTGTCTAAACCCTTCCTATTCATATACCCACCTAGATGCCTTTTAAATGTTGTAATTATACTAGCCTCCACCCCTCTTCTGGCAGCTCATTCCATACACGCACCACCCTCTGCATGAAATAGTTGCCCCTCAGGTCCCTTTTAAATCTTTCCTCTCCCACCCTAAAACTATGCCCTCTAGTTTTGCACTCCCTTACCCTGGAAACAAGACCTTGGCTATTCACCTTATCTATGCTCCTCACGATTTTATAAACCTCTATAAAGTCACCTCTCAGGCTCATCGTTCAATATAATTTTAAACATCTCCTTCTGACCTCCTATGTTTTCATGAAAAGAGTTCCAGTTTCATAACTGAAATCTCTCATTCCTGCCACCAAGGTACTAAATCTCTTTCAGAACCATTAAAGAATGCTCTGACGTTCTTCCTAAAGTAGGTAATCCCACTCTAGACATAATTCTCTAACTCTGACCAAATTATTAATTTATGTTAATTAGAATATTATCCCTCTGGTTTTGAGCTCCACATCTATATTTCCAGAGAAAATTAGGATCTCATATTGTCTTTTTTAAAACAGTTTTGATTTGAAAACAAATTAGTCACATCTAAATGTTGTAGAGCAGCAGTTTTTACATTATGTGGGTTGGCATGATTCACTTTTCAAAGGGCCTTTTGTTGACTCACCCAGTGGCTTATCAGATGAGTTAGCACGTGGTGTGATCCACAGATCTGAGGAGGCACAAGTGTAATTCTCGAATAACCTCGCTACGACTGCCTCCAAAATCCCTGTAAGTAAAATTATTGTTAGTTTCTGCTGCTGGCTTCTACACTATAATCCCAATTGGAAAGCGTACGCATGCAACTACAAATGAGGAGGTGGAGGGGGGTGGGGAACGCATTGATCGGTCAGTTGCTTTTGGTCAAATTATCAGCTGCAGTTAATGCCTAGGCTCACATACAAAGAATGTTCCCTTAAAGTATTGGTAGGTTGCTGATGCACATAGAGCTGTGCTTTTGGTATTGGCACAATTTAAACAAAATTGGAGACGATTTAAAATCTATTACAATCAACTTAATGAAATCATTAAAATAAAAAAAGGATACATCTGATTGTCAAAGATCATTGTAAGTATTTATGTGTATCCAGAACTAATCTTCACATATAGAGAATACATATATGCACTATCGAAGACCTTTCAGTCCATTATGTCAATGCTGGGTTTTTCAAAAAGCTATTTAAATTGGCTCCATTTCCCCGCTCTTTCCAAAAACTCTACAATTTTTGTTTTGACTATTCAGCTATCTATTCAGTTTCCTGTTCAAAACTACTACTGAATTTGATTTTACCTCTCTTTCGGATAGTGCGTTTCAGACCAATGTGACCAAAAGCATAAATGGAATTACTTCTCAGCTCCCCTGTCTTGGTTACCAGCTCTTTTGCCACTATCTAGCTATTCGACCAAGATTTATTCTCATTTTGATCACTTCTGTAAAAATTTGTGCGGCCTTGTCTGCTCTGAGGACTGCTGTTCTGATTGATGGTTCTGTGTGTTCTTTTAAGGCTGTTCCATCAAGACTGTGGAATATGAGAATTGAAGAGACAAGTGAAAAGGAGACCTGTTCATTAACGATGAATACATTTTAGAAAGCCCATCTGAAAATTTTGCCTTTGTGGACAGGAAACTACAGGGAAAATACTAAGAAGCACTATCGGAGAGGAAGAGTTTGGAAGGAAGACTTGAAGGTAGTCATGGAAACGAGAAACAGATCCAAAGCAGAAGCTAAAGAGTCCCCCAAGTCTGCCACATTGAAAACAAGCACCGCAGCTGGGGATAAGAAGGAATTTTCTGGCAAACAGCCTGAGCCTGCAAATGCTCCTAAGAAACCAGCCGCTGAGGTGACTACAGCCAGTGAACCGAAGCCCACAGGGGACAGCTCAGTACCACCGCCGGCTGGTACCTCAGAACAAAAGAAGGCTGCGGATACCCAGCCGGAAGGCCAGGATAACAAGGAAGATACGTCTGAAGGGCACCCCAGCAATTTTTTTGAAAACATGAAGCCATATATACTTGGAGGGGCTGCCATCACGGCCCTTGCAGTACTCGTAGGTGTTGTGTTCATATTACACAAGAAATAAGAAAATGTATAAAATTGTATATCAATGCTGGTTCTTTTCTGCATGTCTGTACATTGAAGGAAATACCTTCCAGCCCCTTTAATTAGTAATTGTATGACTGTGCTTACCACTATAAATCTTGGTTTAAAGTGATGGTGTTTAACTCAGTGTCCATACACATTGCAAAACTTATGAATTAACCTGTATATTGTAAAGGTCGATGTTGCCCCAGCCATTCCTCCATCCTCATCTTGTACAGAGCATATAGCAATGTAAAACGGGCCACACTTGTTCCCATGCTAGCTTAACCCCAGTAAAACTTTTCACACACTGTAGGTTCCCCCCTATAAGCATTCAGTGTATATCTTATATTCTCAGTAGGAAGCCTTGTAAAAGTAGCCCACTCCCTTGTAGCAAATAAAATGAGATGTATTTCAGCAGCATGTAAACCAAGTATTTTACTTTCCCCGGGGCCCATCTCACATCCACACGTCTCTCTCTCTTGCTACAATCATTGACAGCAAACCGCACCAAAATAAAAACACCTTTAATTGGATCATAGCAATGATCAGAGGCACTAAGGTTGTGAGAACAAAAAAGAGGAAGGCAAAATAAGGAAGTGATAGGATGAAAGCAATAAATCCGAGTTCCACTCTGAACTCCCATTCCTTCTAGAACTCACTAGTAGATTCTCTGTGTGACTTGTTTTTGGGCCCATGAGAGTAGTTAATTCAACTAATGATGTCACATTTATTTTGACTTAAAACAAGCGTATACATGCAATAAAAAGCTAAGTTTAAAAAAAAACACAAATTACTAGTTGGAAGTTGATAGGTAGATTAGCTGTGCACAGTGTGACCCAGGCTGCTATTAATGTACCCATCTCTCCTATACCCACACACTCTGGACACTGCCTGTTATTTTAAGTGTTGTATCAGCTTTTAAGTGAACAGTAAGGTTGGCTAACAGATGTGCTCGATGTGGACTACGTATTCTTTTTGCTGTACATAATAAACTAGTTGCTATTAGTTAGAATCCAATGTCTAGCTATTCTGTTGCTCTAAGGAATGTAATTCAATAAATTAATATTTCAGAAGGTCAGGTGTGATGTATTGGTTTACAGGACCTCAGTGGTTTTGAAAAATTACTGTGTGGTTTGATGATGTGCAACATATGGGAGAATACATTGCTTCTTTGGGATCATTGACCCTGCTGTGCTTGTCTTGGTGACAATATGCTAATTTAAAGCTGAGATATTGGAGACAACTTTCACCTCATTAACCCAGGCAGGAGTAGGCTGCATTATCTATACCCTACCCCATTCAGTCTCCATCGAAATGGGCACTTACTTACCATGACCCCAGTGGGTTGAGTTAAACTTATTCCAATTGAATCTTATCCAGAGCTAGAACAGTTTCGGCTTGATTCCAGGCCTGCTCTGATCTCAGCTGGACTGGAGGTCAGGCACCACAGTGAGGAAGGATGGGAATAACGAGTCACAGGATCCTGTGCCCACTAATACAAAATGCATATTGAATGAGTATCATTGATTGATTGGGCAGCACTGCTGTCTCTCAACGCCAGGTACCTGGGTTCAGTTCGAGCCTTGGGCGTCTTTCTGTGTGTGCAGGATACACATTCTTCTCATGTCTGCGTGGGTTTCCTCCCACGGTCCAAAGATGTGCAGATTGGGTGCACTGGCCATGCTAAATTGCCCAGAGAGTCCAGGGATGTGTAGACTAGGTGGGTTAGCCATGGGAAATTCAGGGTGACAGGAATAGTGTAGGGGATGGGTCTGGGTGGGATGGCCTGCTTCCACACTGTAGGGGTTCAATGATTTTAACTGCCTGCTCAGTATTTAGTCTCCATCAGAAAGAATGATCTCCATTACCTCTTCCAAAATGGTCAAATTTCGTCTGGAAATGGTAAAGAAATGGCGTGCTATTTTCCTGCAACATAGATAATGAAGGCAGACTGTTACCATGGGGACTACCACTGTGTTTTTGTAGCCAGTTACTGTTATTAGGGTGCTATGTCTGGTCAGCCACGGGGAGATACACAACAGCAGAGCTGGTCCTAACAATGTAGGGACATACTTCATCATGCACTGCAACTGTGACTCAACACTGAGCCAAGTGAGTGGTTGGGCCTACATCCTTCACTTGCTTCCACTATCAGCCCAGCCTCTGCAGATACAGCAACTAATGCTGGAGATATTTGGCAGATCTGTGGAGTGAAAAATACCCGAGTTATCGTTTCATGTCAAAAACCTTTGATAAGTTAGAAATGTAATTTATTCTGCACAATTGCAGATGCAGGGAAAGGGAGTGGGATGAGGGAAAGAATATATAATGGGATGTCAGTGATAGGGTGGAAAGCAGGATAAGTGAAAGGACAAAAGGGGTGATGGTTCAAGCCAAATGGAGCTGAAAATGGGTCAAGTGAAGAAATAAAAGATGGGTCTACATGAGGTGTAACTGGGAAATAGCAAAATTATTACAATAGCTGCTGTATAGAACTTAATGAAAAGATGAGGGGCTCCTCTGCCTTCCATTCCAATGAAATACCGAGGGCATGCCACACAGGTTAGGGTATGATCTTTAGCAGATTTAAGTCAGTGGTCATGCCACAGGCCAGAAGCAGGGAAGGAATGGGTGATCACCAGGTAGTCTAAGGGAAGCAGGTAAGGAATGCAAGATTCCTCTCATTCTGTTGTGCATGCCAATTGATATTCCATTTTTAGATACCGGTGAGGGCGATGGCTCTTCAGGGATATACAATGAGAGTATTGGGGGGGAGGGTTGGGGGCTGCAGCGCAGGAGGAGGAAGAAGGATGGAAGAGCAATAGTGACAGAGGATTCTCTAGTCAGAGGATCAGATGGGCATTTCTGTGCTTGCCAACATGATCCAGATAACATGTTGCCTCATTGGTGCCAGGGTAAAGACTGTTGCAGAGCTGCTGCGGAAAATTCTTCTGGGTGATCACCTCGGGGGTCACGATCCACATTGGCACCAGTTACCCCATGACTTCGCTAAGTATGGACATGAGGTCCTGAAAGTTGGAATTGAAGGAGCTCGGTGAAAGATTGGAAGACAAGTCCTCAAAAGCCGTGATCTCAGAATTACTCCAAGAGAACTGAGTGATTGAACACTTGGCCGAAAAGCTGACATAGAATGTTGAGCGTTAGTTTTTTGGGGCATTGGGACTGGCTGTTCGAAAGTTGAGACCTGTCCGTGTTGGACAGTCTGCACCCAAGCGGTGAGGGGGGTGGGGAGATGTTGGGGGGAGAATCTGGGATAAATGTCTTTGCAGGGAGAATTGTTTGTGCTGTTGGGGAGAGTTTAAATGAAAGTGTTTTGGAGGGGGTGGGAATATGAGGACAAGTTTAGAACGGAGAATGCAAAGCAGAAATTTAAAGCAGAAATGACTCTAAAAGACAGAGATTACAAAATGTACAGGGCTGAAAATTGCTGGTATTAATAAGTACATAATATATATATATCTTATATTATTATATACATACACAATTGCAAGGAAAATAGTGAGTAAAGCCGATGTGCTGAGGACAACATGATACCTTTGCTATAATGGAAACTTGCTTTAAAGAGGGGCAAGAATAAATAAAGGATATTCCTAAATAAAGAGTTTTCCAACAGGACACAATAAAGGGGATTAAAAAAAGGTGAGCATGTAGCATGCTGTCATGTAATAAATTACAGCTGTGGGAAGGGATTAAAAATTAATTGAATCATCAAATGAATCAAATAAAAGTTGTGCTCAGAGACAAAAAGAGGGCAAAAAAAGTGAAGGAATACACAATAAGTAATAGGGTATTGGGGAATGTAGAGGATGTGAGAGACCTTAGAGTGCAAATCCACAGGTGCCTAAAAGTAACAGGACAGGTAGATAAGGTGTTAAAGAAAACATATGGGATGCTTTCCTTCATTAGGTGAGACACTAAATGCAACATAAAGGGATAGAATGCTGGAACATAAAGGACATTGGTTAAGTCACTGTTGGAATTACGTGGAGAGTCCTGGTTACCACAATACAGAAGCGTTATAACTGTTTTAGAGAGAATACAGAGGAGATTCGTAAGAATATTGCCATGGTTTGAAAACTGCAGCTATCAGGATAGGCTAGGGTTGTTCTTTTTTTCGAACAGAGGAGGCTGAGGAGTGAATTTAATGAGATGTACAAAATAATGAGGGTCTTAGATGGAGTAGATGCCTGTTGACACTAGTGGAGAAGCAGAGACTTAAGGTGACTGGTCAAAGGATTAAAGGGGACATGAGGAAAGTTTTTTTTCTCTTGGAGGGTGCTGGGTGTCGAGAATTTGCTGCCTATTTTGGTGTTTGAGGGGGAAACATACAGCTCATTCCTGGTGCTCTGGTTTCCTCCCATAGTCCAAAGATGTGCAGGTTCGGTAGATGGTGAAATAACTTGACATTGGCCAGTATCCTGTCACCAGGTCACCCTATATTTATACATGGAGAGTCCTTGGCACTGCTGCAGCTCCCTCAGAGCTAGCTGTCAAAGTGAACATGATGTCTGACACGCCTGTTCTTATCTGTCAGCCAGGGCTCCCTGATTGGGGCTGTTAATCTGGTCAGATTAGGGAACTCATATTGTATGAGGTCCACCTGGCTGACCTCATTACAATCACGACATCCATCCCCCCTTGAGTTCAAGGACACAGGCCGGTTCCTTTTTTTGTATCTCCTCCTGGGGTGTTTCAGCATCGTGTCAGGTTCCTCCCACTCTGCCTCTGATGCGGGCAGTGTGTAATGTACAGTAGCTCACTGCTTGCACTCAGAGCGTCTCTTCTTCAGGTGGCAAAGATGTTGAGGTGGTGACATCTGCTGTGTTGATCTCAGATTCTGAGGCATCTGCAGCGTTTGCTGGAGAGGGAGAACCCATGGGTTCCGGAACAGTCGGAAACAGCTGTCAAGGAGCCAGGCGCGTTTTGGACTTGCATCATTTGTGAGTTTGCAGCTTTCATATTGCCCACATGCTTGTTCAGGAGCGTCACACCTACCTGAACATTATACATCACTGGACCTAACCTCGCCTCGACCATGCCTCTTACCCATGCAGGGCCACTCCCGTGGTTCCTACCCCAAACTTAGTCCCCTGAAGTAAATTGTCTCTCTTGCTTGGCAGAGTCTTGTGTCTGGCATTGGTGTTCCTGATGCCATTTCACCCTTCCCCTTCCAAGTCTAGGGACATCAGATTTAACCTCGTGCCGAATCTTCTCCTCTTTAGTAATTCTGCTGGAGGTGTCCCTGTAGTTGCCTGAAGGGAGGTCCTATAATCAAATAGGAACAGGGACAGCTTGGAACGTAGTGAAGCTGTAGGCCATTTCTTTCAGTCTGCTTTCAAAGTTTGGACTGCTCTTTCTGCCAGACCATTGGATGATGGATGGTACGGAGCTGTCCTTATATGTCGAATACCATTTTACTGGTAATACTCAATACTCAAATTCCCTGTTGGTAAACGATGGTTTGTTATCTGTGACCAACACTTCTGGGAATCCATGTATTTCAAAAAGTGTGCATGGCTTTTCTATCATGGCCCCCTGTTTGACGAATGAACTCTATGCACCTCCAACCAGTTGACGTGGTTGTCTACAATGACTAAGAACATTGAGCCCATGAAAGGACCTGCTTAGTCAATGTGTAACAGAGTCTAGGATTCACCCGGCCATTGTCATGAAAGTGGGGGAGATGCTGGTGGTAATTTTTGTCCTCGTTGGCACTCTGAGCATTGCCCCACTAATGTGGCCAAGCCTGCACCCAATCCTGGCCACCACACATAACTTCTCACCAACATCTTCATTTTAGAAACCCAGGGATGACCCTGGCAGAGTTCAACCTTTATCTGGTGATGGCCTTTGCTTGGGACAGTCGTTCCTGCTCACTTAATAATGTATCATTGTCTACTGTGATCTGGTCTCTCTATGTCCAAAATGTTTTCAGTTCTAGCTGTGATGACCGTTTGGTCTCCTCCATCACCAACAGCCGTTTCAATTTTGCCAGGACCAGATCTTTCTGCATCCAAAGTCTGATATTGTCAGCTGTTTCTGCAAGTGTGTCCAGAAAAATTTAAAACCATTACAGACTCTTCCAGTGGCGGTACCACCAGTGGTGTATCTGCCAGCAGGAGATGGCTCAATGCATCTGCATTTGCTACTTGGTCTCCCAGACGGTGTTCCAACTTGTAATTATATGCACTTAGTATTAGAGCCCACTGCTAATTTTGGCCTGAAGATATGGGCAGCACTGCCATGTCCTCTTTAAGTAGACCTTGCAGGGGTTTGCGATCTGTTATTATTACAAATTTACATCTGTAGAAGTATTGGTGGAACTTCCTGACTCCAAATATGACCACCAAACCTTCATTCTCTTTCTGGGCGTACATATGCTCTGCATTAGCCAAAGTTTTGGATGCACGTGCTTTTGGACATTCCTCTCCACTGAGCCACCCATAAGCTAATACTAACCTTATGCCATATGGAGAGGCATCGCATGTCAATATCAGATCGGACTTGTGATCATAAAGTGCCAAAACTTTAGAGGATGATAGCTGTTTCCTCACTTCCCTGAAAGCTACGGCTGCCTGGAACACACATTGTTCCCTCCTAAGGCCTATGCCCACCTGGGAGAAATGTCTAAGTTCTCTCAGTGCTCCTTATTGGTCTTCTCTCTCATTAGACATCGAGATAAAAGGCAACCCTGGATAGACCTTGTAAAATGTTCTCCAACATCTGCTAAAAAATTGCACGGGCTAAGGATACCCCATATGACAATCTCGTATGTTGGGACAAAGCTTTATTGGTATTAATTGTAGCAAACTTCTGGGAATCTCCATCTAATCGCAATTACAAGTACGCATGGCTCATTTCCAGCTTCATGAAGGATTGCTTTGTGTATAAATCCACTATGCAAGGGGTTGGGTATTTATCCAGCTGCTAAAAGTGGTTTACTGTTTGTTTAAAATCCCCACAGAGGTGAACTGAGCTGTCAGGCTTCACAATCGGTACGGGCGGTGCTGCCCATTCTGCAAACTGCACCGGTTTAATGATTCCTACACTTTCCACCCTCCTGATTTCTGCCTCTACTTTTACCCATAAGGCAAATGGCACTGGGTGGGCCTTGCAGAATCGTGGAAATGCTTTCTGGTCAACATGCTCCTTTGATAGTCCCTAGATCTTTGTGAAGAACCTCTGGGTATTTAATTAGGACTTCACTCAAGCAGCCAATATCTAATTGAAAAATGTTGAGCTTGTCAAGGTGAATCTTTCTCAGCCAATTTTACCCCATCAAGTTTGGGCCCAAGCCTTTTACTATATTCCAGGGTAGCTGAACAAGCTGCTTCTCATAAGAGACTGCAACCAAAGTTGTATCCTTAATCTGGAAAGGATCGCTGGTATAGATTCTCAGTCTAGCCGAGGTCTTGCATAAACTTAAGGGTCGGAGTCCGGACTGAATTTTGTTGAAGACTGAAATGGCCGCCCTGGTATCAACCTCTATTGGAATTGTTTGACCATTTAATTGGATGTTTATTTTAATTGGTTCTGATTTGGATGTTGCTAAGCAATTTAACTGTTCCAAACCAGATGTAGATGGACTTTTCAGGACGTGCACTCTCCTGGATAGCAGCCTATGAGTTTTCTTACTCCTTTCACTCGATGTAGGTTTCCCGAAGTAAGTTCTCAATCTAGCCAAGGTCTTGCACTAAATTAAAGATCAAAATCCAGAGTGAATTTTATTAAAGACTGGTCCTGCAATAATTGAAATGGCTACACCAGTATCAAACTCCATTAGAACTGGGTGACCATGTTGTAATGTTAATATATTTGATGTCACCGCTTTATTCACATCAATTGACATCCCACTAGCCAAAGAAACAGTGGCCACATTACTAGAGGAAACAGCAACACAGACCAGCAACTCCATCAGCAAGGACAACATACTTAAATTACTAGACTGCTGCCTCACCACACATTTCGTCTTTAATGTCAAATATACAAACGGATCAACGGTACACCAATGGGGTCACCCATCTCAGGACTCGTCGCAGAAGCAGTCATGCAAAGAATAGAACACACCACCCTCCCCCACATTCAACCTAAACTGTGGATCCAGTATGTAGATGACACATTTGTCATTATTAAACGCAACAAATTAGAAGAGACCCATCACCTCATCAACAGCGTATTCACAGGGATTAAATTCACAAGGGAAGAAGAAACCAACAATCAACTTCTGTTTCTGGATGTTAAAGTAGAAAGACTGACAAATGGGACGTTCCAAACCTCAGTTAACAGAAAAGCAACTCACACTGATCAAATCCTCAACTTCCACCGCATCCACCCAACGTCCACAGACAAATTGCTGCATTAGGACACGATTTAAACAGGCCAGGACACACTGCAACACTCCAGAATTATGCCAGGATGAGGAAGAACACTGACACAAGATCCTCATTTTAAACGGCTATCCCCGCAACTTTATCCACAGATGCCTACATAACAGACAGCAACAGGAGGACACAGTATGACCTAACACACTGACCACACTGCCCTACATCAGGAACATATTGGAACTGACAACAAGACTCCGAAGACCACTAGGAATCATGGTGGCCCACAAGCCCACAGTCACTCTATGACAAATATGCACAAGGATTAAAGACCCCATTCCCACAACATGCAGAACGAATGCAGTTCACAAGATACCATGCAATGACTGCCACAAACATTACATCAGACAGACAGGAAGGAAACTAGCCATCAGAATACATGAACATCAGCTAGCAGCAAAACGGCATGATGAACTCTCCTTAATATCTGTACATTCAGACAATGTAGGCCATCAATTTAACTAGGACAAAGTAACCATAGTAGCCCAAGCCAAACATAGACATGCACAGGAATTCCTAGAGCGATGGTTCTCCACCCATACTTCAATCAACAAACACATAGAATTGGACCCAATATATAAACACGTACAGATCAAAACTGGAAATGACAGTACTCACCATAATGAACTAGACTGTATAAATTCCAATCAGAGTAGAATAACATCATCTTCATCGGAGGGTCCACTGATGATGTCACCTAGCATGGTGACAAAACGTCAGAACAAAAACAAGCCAGCTTGGCGAGCAAGTCAACAACCTCACTAATCGTGACTTCTCAGACACTGAAGCAGTCCGTGTTCAAATGCAACAGGATCTGGACAATATCCAGTCTTGGGCTGACAAGTGGCAAGTGACATTCACGCCACTCAAGAGTAAGGCTATGACCATCTCCAACATGAGACAATCTAACCACCACCCCTTGACATTCAATGGTGTCACCATCACTGAATCCCCCACTATCAACATCCTGGGGGTTACCATTGACCAGAAACTCAACTGGATTCACCACATAAACACAGTGGCTACAAGAGCAGGTCAGAGGCTAGGAATACTGCGGTGAGTAACTCACCTCCTGACTTCTCAAAGTCTGTGCACCATCTACAAGGTACAAGTCAGGAGTGTGAGAGAATACCCCCCACTTGCCTGGATGAGTGCAGCCCCAACAACATGCAAGAAGCTGGACAAAGCAGCCTGCTTGATTGGCACTACATCCACAAGCATCCACGTCCTCCAACACCGAAGTTCAGTAGCAGCAGTGTGTACTATCTACAAGATGCACTGCAGAAATTCACCAAAGATCCACAGACAGCACCTTCCAAACCCACGACCACTTCCATCAAGAAGGACGAGGGCAGTTGACATATGGGTACACCGCCACCTCCAAGTTCCCCTCCATGCCACTCACCATCATGACCTGGAAATATATCACTGTTTCTTCACTGTTGCTGGGTCAAAATCCTGGAATTTCCTCTCTAATGGCATTGTGGGTCATCCCATAGCTGGAAGACTGCAGTGGTTCAAGAAGGCAGCATACCACCACTTTCTCAAGGGCATCTTGGGATGGGCAAGAAATGCTGGCCAGTCAGTGACACCCACATCTCACAAAAACAAAACTTCCTGTCAGCCCCACGAATCTGAAGAAACATTGACCAGCTCATGTGCGCAGAACCATGCTCACTCAAGGAGCGGTGATGAAGGATGACAAGAGATTGGCCTTGCAGTTTGTCTCCTTTCGTTCTCCCCTTGCACCAAGAAAATCTTGTCAGCAAAGCAGCAATTGTGTTTATGTCTGGGCACATTCAATACATTCAGAAATTGCTGAACAAACAGATGGACTAGGTTGCTGGGAGAGATCAGTGCTTTGAGAAGGAGTCCAATCCAATTATTGCATAGAAACATAGAAAATAGGAGCTGGATTGGCCTTTTAGTACCTCAAGCCTTCTCTGCCATTCAATGTGATCATGGTGACCATCAAACTCACTACTGTCTTCCTGCTTTCCTCCCATAACCTTTGATCCCTTTAGTCCTAAGAAATATATCAACATCTTTCTTGAGTGTCTTCATTAAAATATGTGTGCTACTACCAAACTACAGCTTAGTTTAGTTGATAGCACTCCTTCCCCTGACCCAGAAGGTTATGGGCTTCAAATCCAACTGCAGAGACGCGTAACATGTAACAGGTTGACACTCCAGTGGAATACCGAGTGAATGTGGCATGTTAAACCATCACTCTATCTGCTGTCTCAGGTAGCTAAAAAAGATCCCTTAGCATCAAGTTGAAAAAAGCAAGTACAGTTCTCC
Organism: Ginglymostoma cirratum; assembly: GCA_024137785.1. Taxonomy (NCBI): domain Eukaryota; kingdom Metazoa; phylum Chordata; class Chondrichthyes; order Orectolobiformes; family Ginglymostomatidae; genus Ginglymostoma; species Ginglymostoma cirratum. The sequence goes on from JAHRHZ010000062.1 coordinate 52,803,860, forward strand.
CTCATGTCCTTGCTAATATTTAAGCCTCGACTAAAGTCACAAGTTCTTTGGCTGGATGACCCCTGTTTGGTTATTATCGTGAATGTTACATTGTAGGGAAGAACATCTGTAAATTGTGCTCTCACATAAGCCTGCTTAATAGCATTGTAAAAAGAAAGATTTGCATTTACGTGGTATTTTTCACAATTACCAGATATCTCAAAGTACTCTACAAGTAAATAAATACTTTTTGAAGTGTAGTCACTATGTTGATTTAGAAAATGCAACACCATTTTACACACTGTAAGCATTCTCAATCAGCAATGTAATAAGAACCAATAAATAATATATTGATGATATTTCATTCCCTATATTGGTCAGGTCACTGGAAATAACCTATTTCAATCACTGGGCTCCCTGGGCAAATTTCTTTTGACCTACTGCAAGAATCACTCATTCAAGTTGGAACTACAAATGTTATATAGTTCAAAAGCCAGATGTTCACAATTTACAACTTTCCTCTTTATGGACCTATGCATGTTTCCTGTTTGACACATGTAATTGGTGACTGAAACAACTACTACTTACTGTAGGGGTGTTACCTCTTAGACAAGGCAGATGTTTCTTCTTCTGTAAAACTTCCCATTGTTGGTAGTTGAGTTTGTATATTCACCTCCGTAAGAAGAGTTTACAATATTGCATCCTTTGAGGGGAAAGGAATAATTTTGCTGTGCAAACTTCAGCGAAATCAACATTTCAGGTAAAGGCCAACTGGGAGTGTTCACTTCCCATGAAACTGCAGCTTTGTATGGATGTTAACAAGGAAAATATAACATATCTTGTCCACAGGAGGGACAAAGATGGGATGTTCTTTCACACAACAGATTTGAAACCTAGCGAATAAGTAATTGCAAATCAACAAATTGATGAGCTGCAAAGAATTCTGATATTTCAAGGTTTCTGCTTTTAAGGTTGTAAATTGTTGCTGATTAGAGAAACTGCCTGTACCTCACATCTAAGGGTTTGCACAAGCTTTGCTCGACCTAAGCAATAGTTCCTGAAGCACCAGTGGCAAGAGATTGAAGATAGATGCTACGTGTTATCTGTTCTGTGATTGTCGACTGGATCTTTGTTCAGTAGCAGTTTGAAAATAAGTTTTAAAATGCCTGAGACTAAAAGTGTCTTTTCCAATTGCAACCATGATAGTTGCTGAGATAGTTAATTTTTTTTATTAAGTCAAGGTATTAAGGCATATGGTTCAAAGGCAGGTAAATGGAACTCAGCTCCACAGAGCAACTATGATCGCATTGAATGGTGGAACAGGCTCCGGGGCTGAATGGCATACTCCTGTTCCTATGTTACAAAAACAAAACGAGAGAACAATTAATTTGTTTGGCCAGGTCGTAAGATGCTTTAGTTTGATATATGTTAATAGAGCAAAGGCCATATTAGCAGGGGCAGCAGGACAATTGGCACCTAGTTCTTTTGTGAATTTCATTCTGGGATAATCCTCCACTTTATATCCATGTAATTTCGAACCCCACCATGACAGATAGCGAAATTTGAATTTTAAGAAATGGAAATAAAAGAGCTAGATGGATGGTGACCACTGTTGATTGTCGTAAAAAACCATTTGGTTAACTAATTTCCTTTAGGAAAGAAATCTACTGCGCTTACCTGGTCTGGACTGCATGTGACTCCAGATCTACAGCAATGAGGTTGACTCTTAGCTGCCCAACAGGCAGTTACGGCTGGTTAATAATGCTGGTCTAGCCAGCGATGTCCACATTCCATGAATGAACAAAACATTTTTCTTTCATGTTATTGTGCACAGAAGTTAGATTTAAGTAGATGCATGCATCTGCAGAATGAAAGTTCCGGGACATTATGGTACTAATGAACCAGGCAATTTTGGTCACTTCTTTTAGCAACAGGCAAAGCAGCCAACAGCAGATATACAATACTCAGGAACACCGCAGCAGCTACAAGTTAATAACTGACAGTTTTTCTCGCAGGAGCACCTCTTTGGTTTGGACTGTGAACTGAGGCACTGGGCTCTGCAGAAGCAGATGATTGGTTTCACCCGAAGACGAGTCACTGGATCAAAAAGGTTAACTCTGCTTTCTCCCAACAGATGCTGCCAGATCTGCTGAATTTCTCCAGCAATTTCTAGCTTTGTTTCACGTTTTTAAAATTCTTCCGCAGGACATGGTTTTTGCTAGTTAGGCCAGTATTGATTGTCCACCCCTAATGATGCTTGAGAAGGTGGTTGAAACACTTCAGCACACATCAGGTATGTACACCTGCAAACCTGGTAGAAAGGGAGTCGCAGGATTTTGACACAGCAAAGGAACAGCAATGTAGTTCCAAGTCAGGATAGTGTAGGGTATGGAGGGCAGTTTGCAGTCCTTGTCCTCCTAGATAGAGGTAGATTTGAAGGTGCTGTTGCTGGAGGCTAGATACATTGCTGCAGAGCATCTTGCAGATGGTACACACTGATGCCACTGTAATAAGTGATGGAGTGAGTGGTTATTTTTGGTGATGGATGGGATGTCAATCAAATGGGCTAATTTGTGCTGGATGGTGTCCAGATTATTGAGTGTTATTGTTATGCTCATCCTGGCAAGTGGAAGGTATTTCCTCACACCCTTGACTTGTAAATAATCAACATGTTCTGGGGGGGTCAGGAAACAAGTTAGTGGCCTCACTTTTCCAGCCTCTGATCTGCTTTTGTATTTACAATATTTCTGTTGCTTATCCAGTTCAGTTTCTGATCAATGGTGACCCACAGAATGTAGCTAAGAGGGGATTTAACAATGGTAATACATTAAATGTCAAGGGGAATGGTTAGATTCACTCTTGTTGGAGATAGTTATTACCTGGCACTTGCGTGGCGCAGATGTTACTAGCTGCTTATCACTTCAAGTGTGGATGTTGTCCTGGTCTAGATGCGCACAGTCACAGAGTGTTTCAGTATCTGAGGAGACAGGGATGATAGGAGCAAATTACTGCAGCTGCTGGAATCTGAACTGAAAACAAAAACTGCTGGAGATCACAGTGGAGTCAGGCAGCACTCATGCAGAGAAAGCAAGCTAATGTTCTGAGTCTGGATGACTCTTCATTTGAGCTGGAAGAGTCATCTAGACTCAAAAGGCTATCTTGCTTTCTCTCCATCGAGTCAGGGATGATGCAGAACATTGTACAATGATCAGCAGATGTATAAAGTCACGAATTAGGAGCAGGATTTGGCTCCTTGAGCCTACTCTGTCATTCATTAAGATCACCACTGATATGATGACTATACGTTTATGCATCTCACTGGTAACCTTTCACCCCCTTGATTTTCAAGAATCTATCTACCTCTGCCTTAAAGATATTCAAGCTTAGCTTCAACTGTAATTTGAGGAAGAGCGTATCAATGATGTAGATCCCTCTGAATGAAAACATTTCTCCTTATCTCTGTTTTATATGGGTGGCCCCTTAGTTCTAGATTCTCCACAATAGGGATCATTCTTTCTCCATGCACCTGGTCAAGGTGCCTCACCGTCTTAAATATTGAAATCAAGTTGCCTCTTACACTTCTAAACTCCAGTGGATACAAGCCCAGCCTGTCCACCCTTTCATAAGGCAACTGACCCATTCCAGGTTTTCTCCGAACACTTCTAATGCATTTTCATCCTTTCTTAAATAAGGAAACCAATAATGCAAATAGTGCTGCAGATGTGATCTCACCTCTGCATAACTGATGTATAACTTCCCTACTTTTGAATACAACTCTCTTTGCAATAAATAATAACATTCTGTTTACTTTCCTATTAACTTGCTGCACCTGCATACTAACCTTTTACAAAGCATGCACGAGGACACCCCAGCTCCCTCTGCATCTTGGAGCTTTGAAATCCCTCACCATTTAGATAGTTTTTTTTATTCTTTCCTACAAAATGGACAAGTTCCCATAATTTATCCTGTTTGCTATATCTTTGCTTACTCATTTAACCTATTTTTATCCCTTTGTGGCCTCCTTGTGTTCTCATCACAACTTAATTTCCTACGCAAATTTGCATCCTCAGCAAATTTTGCTAGAATACTTGTGATCCCTTACTCTAATTCATGTATATAAAATGTATAGTAAAAAGTTGAAACCTTAGCAGAGATACCTGTGACACACCACTTGTTAAATTTTGCTAAGCAGAAATTGACCCATTCTTGCCATTCTCTGTCTCCAAGCTAATCTTCTTTCCTTCTGAAGAAGGATCCTGACCTGAAATACTGACTTTCCTGTTCCTCTGATGCTGCCTGACCTGCTGTGTTCCAGCTCCACAATGTGTAGACTCTGACTCCAGCATGTGCAGTTCTTGCTGTATCTAATCTTCTATGAAATGCCACTGTGTTACCATCCACACCGTGAATCTTTATTTCCCACAAAACCATTACCTGGCCACTGATCAAATGCCTTCTAGAAATCTCAATAAAGTAATCTACAGTTCCCACTTTATTCACAGCACATGCTACTTCTTCAAAGAACAATAAATTGGTTATGTATGATTTCCCTTCCAATAAGCCCGTATTGACTCTGCCTGATTCCCTTCAACTTTTCTAGGTGCTCTCCCATAATGTTTTTAATAACAGCTTCTGGGGTGGAGAGTAATGCACACAGTATTGCCTTATGACAAACATTTCAGCAGTTCCAATGGGTGTCAGGTCACGTGTAGTTTTTGTGGCTTCGAGAAAAAAAATCATGCTTACTTTGAAAGTTTATCATTTGCAGGCCTTATTTAGTTTTGTTCTAAAAGTTTGCTTCTGAATTTTTGGTTGCACTTTGGACCAAACCTCCATGAGTGCGTTGTGTGGAGGTGGGTAGGCAGATCATAAGACCATAAGACCATAAGACATAGGAGTGGAAGTAAGGCCATTCGGCCCATCGAGTCCACTCCGTCATTTAATCATGGCTGATGGGCATTTCAACTCCACTTACCCGCACTCTCCCTGTAGCCCTTGATTCCTTGCGAGATCAAGAATTTATCAATCTCTGCCTTGAAGACATTCAACGTCCCGGCCTCCACTGTGCTCCGTGGCAATGAATTCCACAGGCCCACCACTCTCTGGCTGAAGAAATGTCTCCTCATTTCCATTCTAAATTGACCCCCTCTAATTCTAATGCTGTGCCCACGGGTCCTAGTATCCCCACCTAACGGAAACAACTTCCCAGCGTCCACCCTTTCTAAGCCATGCATTATCTTGTAAATTTCTATTAGATCTCCCCTCAACCTTCTAAACTCTAATAAATACAATCCCAGGATCCTCAGCCGTTCATCGTACGTTAGGCCTACCATTCC